>CAWUFW010004465.1:0-1200000 GCA_963921515.1 Calotriton arnoldi
GGTGTTGTCCGTGAATTGGGCGTTGGGGACATGTCTGTGGCAGGCCTGTCACGTGTCATGTGCGTTCGGGTGGGGCTGATGTGTGTGCTGCTTGGTTGTGTCCCTGTGTCTGTGTGCGACGCATGCATGGCGCTGCGGTTGGCCTCTGCGTTGTGCGCATGTGTGGCGGCGTCATCGCCGCTTTGGGGCCGTGACGGGGTCGTTGGTTCCTAGTCCCAGGTGGTGTGTACACATGTGTTACGCGATGTTACGATTTGGCCTGTGTGTCATATGTGGATGCAATGGTGGATGTGTAGTGTACACGCGCTGGTGGGGGTTGTCCGCTTTTCCGCCCTTGCACTGTGTGCGCTGTTTGCGTGCACTTGTTGTGTGTGTGCCTACCTGCGTCTCCGCGGTACGTTGCGTCCTTGGTGGTGCATCAGCAGGAGCATGGGGAGGGCCTGCAGTGCTGGATTCATGCTCGGGAAGCCGCTTCTTCGTTGTCCGTGCTCGGCGTCCGTGTTACCGCTTCGGTTTGTCGTACGGTATCTCTTGGCCGTGGGAGCCGTTTGTTTGCGGCATCGTAATTTATGCGCCGGGCGGGACGTGTTTCGTCGGACGGTGTGTGTCAGTTGTGCTGCGCCGCTACGTGTACGGGCGCACTTTGATGGCGGACGGTGTTGCTGGCTTGCCGGCGGTGTTTGGCCTACTTTTCGCATCGTAATTGTGCGGGCGTGTGGACTGCTGCGTGCCGGCGGTAACTGGTGGTTTTTGCATCCGCCAGCACGGCGTTTGTGCTTCCGCCCGCCATCGTAATGAGCCCCTTATTTATTAATTATTATTAAGTAAATATATATTATATTTTATATATGTATGTTTAATTGTTTTTTACATTACATTTATTACTTATAATTGTTAACATTTTCTAATAATTGGAAAAGTTTATTTTTAAGTTATTTGTATTATTTAATTTATTTTACATTGTTTTTATATATAAAAAACTATATTTTTTACATCGATATTCTTAACAACTATATTTTTGTTTCGATATTTTTGTACTTACCATGATGTCGATATTCTTGTCTTCGATATTTAGGTCCTGATATTTTGGGACCTCGATATTTTGTTCTTCGATATTCTGTCAGTGATTCGTTTCAATCTAGTTTCACCCCGATGACCTCAGTGTTCAGTAAGATGTGGCTGACGTAAGAGTTGGGGATCCCGGTTCGATCTCTGCGTCGGCGCATCATCCTGTGATTCTGGGCAAATCACTAAATCTCTCTGTGCCTACCAAAACAAGCATTTGCAATGCAATAGATCTCGCATTTACACGGGTTTAAGCTATCAGCATTGCAAATGACAATGCCTTTTATTTATGTTTTAAAAACGAAAACAAAAATAAAAGGCATTGTTATTTGCAATGTAAATAGCTCAAACTCGCGTAAATGTGAGACCTATTGCATTGCAAATGCTTGTTTTGTGAAGTGTTTGCTACAGAAGGGACTCCTAAGGAGCTGCTCACTGACAGTGGAGTTCAATTTACTTCTTCCACCCTGACAGAGTTTTTAGGCAAATGTGGAGTGAAACATTTACGCACGCCATTGTACCACCCTCACGCCAACTAAAAGTGGAGAGATTCAACAGGTTTCTAGTGGAGTGTATCCAGAGCGTGGTGAAATCCAGAGTAAACTGTGAGATTTAGTGTGGGCTTATAGATCTACACCTCATTCGATCTCTGGTAAAGCACCTTTTAAACTCATGACAGGGAAAAAAGAGGTGTCCTCGTTGGGTGCCTCATTCGATCTCTGGTAAAGCACCTTTTAAACTCATGACTGGGAGAAAGGAGGTGTCCTCATTGTGTCCCTCATTCGATCTCTGGTAAAGCACCTTTTAAACTCATGAGAGGGAGAAAAGAGGTGTCCTCGTTGTGTCCCTCATTTGATCACTGGTAAAGCACCTTTTATACTCATAACGGGGAGAAAAGAGGTGTCCTCGTTGTGTCCCTCATTCGATCTCTGGTAAAGCACCTTTTAAACTCAGGAGAGGGAGAAAAGAAGTGTCCTCGTTGTGTCCCTCATTCGAACCCTGGAACAGCACCTTTTAAACTCATGACGGAGAAAAGAGGCGTCCTCGTTGTGTCCCTCATTCGATCTCTGGTAAAGCACCTTATAAACTCATGACAGGGAGAAAAGAGGTGTCCTCGTTGTGTCCCTCATTCGATCTCTGGTAAAGCACCTTTTAGACTCATGACCAGGAGAAAAGAGGTGTCCTCGTTGTGTCCCTCATTCGATCTCTGGTAAAGCACCTTTTTAAACTCATGAGAGAGAGAAAAGAGGTGTCCTCGTTGTGTCCCTCATTCGATCTCTGGTAAAGAACCTTTTAAACTCATGAGAGGGAGGCAAGTGGTGTCCTCGTTGTGTCCTTTTTGGAAGATGAAGGTGATGGGTCAAGGCTGTGATGTGTCTGCAGGGGTGTGGAATTTAATAAAATACCTACTTGTCCATGGGGCAGGTTGCTTTATAAATCTACTTGTTGTGTAACAAAATCCACTTGCCCCTTTGGTGCCATGTAGTGCAGTGACAAATTATGGAAGCAATCTCATTAAGAGCTTTGATATAGCCTCTCTGATTATGCCAGGGCTCATACCATAGTAGTGTTTGAATACTTGCAATCCCCTTATGTTGCCACGTTTCTGCAGATCTACATACTGGGGTTGAAGGTAGTGGTAAGCAATAGTTCCAGGGTTAGAATGCCCTTTTGAGTCTGTGCAAACCTACTAACTTGCATGTTTTAAGGGTTTTCAACAACTCTTCTCTAATCTTTTCCCATACTGAGAAATGTTGGAAATTTACTCCTGAGAATGGCAGACGTAAACCTTCTTCCAGAGTTGGGAAAAAAGTGGTTGGAGGGAAAGTGAACTTACAAACACTCAGATTTTCGCATGAGCAAATCTACACATGCATATTTGCTCATGCTAAAATGCAGTTCACAAATATTTTCTAGGAGTACTATTTCTTGTCATACTTCTGTAAATTCTTGGGAATTCACGAAAGCCGTATAGTTGCACTTAATGCAAGGACATATACCATGGATGCACTTTTGAGACTTTCTTTAATAATTGGGGCCCTAATTTGGTCTGGTGTTGACCGTGACCTTTTGTGTTTATTAAAATTCTGTCTCTCTCTCTCTGTATCGGCTGGCTTCACTGTGAGTGAAAGGACTGTGCTCTTTCACAAGGATCATATCTGCACACAAAGGGGCCGATTCCGATCTGGGACGGAAATCTCTCCGACCGAGCCGGACCCGGAGAGATTTCCGACCGAGCCGGACTCCTGCAGTCCGACCGGGGCAGTACGATGCGTCCGTGTGCTGCCGGACGCGATTCGGTCGGATTCCCATAGAAGTCAATGGGAGCCGGTCGTACGACGCGTACATGGGCTCCCATTGACTGAATGGGTATGTCTTGGACAAGGGCGCCCCCTACAGTGGGTGCGCGTCGGTGCAACCCGCACCGTACATGCATGTGTAGGGGGGACCCTTGGGTCCCCCCTGTGTGCGACTCGTGCGGCTACGGGTGAAGGGGGGTCCGACACGGACCCCCGAAGTCCGGCTCCGACAGCTCTTAGGACCCGGACGGTACGAGTCGGTCGGGCTGTTCGAAGCGCGCATCGTACTGGCTCGGTCGGGTAACGTCTCCATTGCGTGGTGCGAATCGTGTCCGTACGAGTCGGTCGGAGAGGTTCAGACCCGGAAACGAGTCGGTCGGAAACAACGCGTACAATCGCATCGTACTAGCTCGTTCGGACAGCTGTACCAGTCGGTCGGAAAAAACGCGCACGGCTCGTATTTTTCCCGGGCGAATCACGTTCGGTGAGCTTCCGAACGAGATCGGAATCGGCCCCAAAGTAGTTTTATTCAGTGCCTGTAGCTACTGTGGCAGTGTGGGCTTTTTTAGACAAATGTTTTTGCTTTTGCCAATGTTTGTTATAATGACGAGGGCCCGGCAGCTCCCACACCAATAAGGTTTTACAAAAACCATGCCAAAACAAGTCACACATTGACAAAACTAAAAAGCTGACCACAAATTTCAGACCTACTGGCTTTGCCAATGCTTCTTTATTTTTGTTTCCCATAATCTTATTGAAACTGGTTACACTGATTTTCCATTTTGAATATTTTTGGGAAATACTAGCATGCATTAACACATGTTACTAAATGATGCGGCAAAGAACTGGTACTTGAAATTTTACAGTAGAATAGCAAAATGTTTTTTTCCTGCTTTCATTTTTTAAGAACGTTTTATTTTGATAGCAAATAATCATCAATCTTGCTTTCAAGCTTCTGCAGATATTTGCATCAAATCAGAGAGCATTCTGGGAGCATTATACATAGCCTCATATTGCTAAACTTTGAAAACGTGTATACACATTTTTATACTGGAACCACTGGCAGTAGTGCAGTCAGAGCTAACAACATTTACTTAGAGCGCTCACTCTAATAATGAAGGCTTTCAATTAATGAAACATAAATACAAGCTTGAACAGCATTAACATATGGACAAAAATATTACCTTAACTGCAGACAATGCCCTTCCCTGATCCATAATGTGGTACTGCAAACTGGCAGCCAAAGGGTTTGTGCTGCAGGGGGTTGGGCCTACTTGTCCCAAGGACAAAATACACATGAAAACCTGTTGCCCTTGACCCCAAACAATATGTCCCGGGCGTAGGGCTATAGGAATTCCACATCCCTGCTGTCTACAGCAAGTGATGATGCCAGAAAATTGAGTGACAAACAGTGTTGCTCGGTGTCAGAGGGACATGAGGTGTAAGGAAAAATATGTCCAGGAGGTCAAATTCAAGATGGGTGATTTGGCACGTGTCAGGAAGACCCCATTTTGTTAACAAAGGCATCTTCGAAATTTTGAGATCCTGTTAGAGTCATCAAGGCTAGAGGAAATGCTGTTCGTGTTTCGAATGGGCAATGGTGAAATATGGCAAGAGTTGCTAGAATTGGAAAATGTGATAATGAAAGTGAAAAAAAATTTAAGTGACAAACAAGTGTCTGTTGCAGGGAATGGTGCAGAGTTCTTGGTTAAGAAGGAGTACTCGTGTTATCAAAGTACCTAAAAGATACGCTCCTCTTACATGTTGAGTGGCATCTGGTTAGTTTTTCATATTTACCTTGGGTATTGCTTTTCTCTGGTTCTCTGGGTTGTCCTCTTATCCTGTTTTGTGTGTGGTAGTGTCTCTGTGGTTTTGTATGTGTGTGTGTGTTAAAAAAAAGGGGAGAAGATGTGTAGCATCTGCAGATAGGATGTCTATACTGTTTACTGTTTATTGTTATATGATGTAATAAGGCAGTGTACAGCCATTGGTTATGTTGGTGTTCTGTTATGGAATTTCTTATGTGATGGTTTGAATAGTGTTACAGATGGAAGGATCCGCTGGGCCTTCTACACCTGTGTAACTGGCTCTTCTGGACCGTGTCAAAACTCTACCCCCCCCCACCTTGTGGATTGGTGTTATTTCCACATGGTTTCTATGCCTCTATGTTCCAGGGGTTCTTGCCTGTCCTCCCCCATGCCCTCTGCATGTTTGCCGCCACTGCCCCATACAGTAAATAGTGGTGGGAGGGTAGAGTATATTTGTTTACGAGATCTACAAAATTCCTTAGTTTTCCACCTGATACCAGTTCCCTAGCACTTCCAAACCCTTTCTCTCCCACAACCCAGGCCAATATCCCTCATGCGAGAGTTGTAGTAATGCCGACAGTGTGAGGTACTTCGCATACGGAACCCTCATTTGTATTCGCTGCAAGACCTAGGCCCATAAAAATTGCAGGGTTTCTAGCAAGAGACCAGAATATTTAACGCCTGTTTGAGCGTTAGGGCTAATCAATCTGGCCTATAGCATGGTACTGGCGGAGAGAAAGCGTACACCAGTTGCTATCACACCCCTCTCCCCCATCGACAATGTCTTCAGTAAGCTGCCCATTTCAGTTGCGCCGCCAGGCAATAAAGCTCCAAGTCAGGGACCACTAACCCACCTCCATCAGTGGGGAGCCGTAGTTTGGTTAATGCCAGTCTACGACGTCCTGTGCCTTATATGAGGTATATCAATAGGCTGTTCATCTCCCAAAAGATGTATTTTTTGTGAGCCAAATTGGGCGAGCTGCAGAGTAATGCAAGAGACTGGGAAGGAAAACCACTTCGCAGTATGACCCTGCCTGCGACGGATAGAGGAAGTGTTAGCCAGAAATTTATGGAAGTCCACAGAGAAATCAGTGCCAGTTGAAGATTGCCCAAGATCGGCCAAGTTGTGGTAAATACGAATGCCCAGGTAGCATAATGTGACTGGTTCCAAGCAGAGATCTTGCCCCATTTCTGGCAGAATAGCGGCTGTTTTCGGAGCTTGTATCAGGAATGCGTTCGACTTATCCCAATTCACCTGGACTCCCGACATCTGGCTAAAATCATCCAAAGCGCTAAATGCGTGATCCACATTTGCGTGTTCCCCATGCTGGTACACTTATAGATCATACCCATATAGGGAGATATAGATGGGGTGTTCGTCAGTCACTATTCCGTGATAATAATGGGCAGTGCAGAGCATCAGGGCCAGTGGTTCAACAGCCAAGGCAAATGGCACTGGTGACAGCGGGCAACCCTGTTTGACATCGGTCTCTATCCTACAGGGTGCTGATATCACACCCCATTTCGGACCCGAGACATCAGGGACAAATATAGCAGACGTGTCCAGGTGAGGAAGCCATTCCCCATCCCATGCTGGCCAGTGTAGCATAAAGAAAGTCTCAGCGTAGATAGTCACATGCTTTCTCTGTGTCAGTGCCGATCACTAGTGCTTTAGGATAGTCCACTAATGAGGTATGGAGCATTTGGCGAATGTTAGGGATCATACTGCGTTTAGGTATAAAACCCATTTGATCAGTGTGAATAAGATCACCTAGATGGGGGCCAAGTCATCAAAATTTTACTAAGTAGTTTATAATCTACATTTAATATAGAGAGCAGTCTATAGGATGTTATCGTATTACTCTACCCTTTTTGTGGAGTGGAACAAACAGGGACTCTCCCATCATTGGTGGGAGTCCCCTCACTGCTCTTGCTACATTATGCAATATAGTCAAGATTGGGGTAAGCGTGTCTACATACGATGCATAAAATTCCAGGGGCAAGCCATCTGAGCCTGGTACCTTGCCCAGGGCTTTACTCGGGGTAAGCGTGTCTACATACGATGCATAAAATTCCAGGGGCAAGCCATCTGAGCCTGGTACCTTGCCCAGGGCTTTACTCGCCCTCTCACTTCCTGGATTGTGATATCATCCCCTAGGGATGCAGCCACTGCCAGTGTAATTTGCTTTGTTCTTGTCGATAGAACATAATCCTGCACTGGCTGGGTGGTGGTCATATCAGAGCACCCATAGATGTCAGAATAATAGACAGCAAAGGCTGTATTAAACTCGGCCTACCTGTAAACCAGGTCACCCTCCCCATGTTGCGCATCTGTAGTATTTAGGAACTCTGTCTATCAGAATTCGCCAGCCACACTAGTAATCTGCCGGTTTTATAACATTCTGCGTGCCCTAGTTGTATATATGCTCGATAATAGTATTCCGGGAGTCGCTCCACTAGTTTGAAGAGTTTTTCCCTTTCTGCTCCCAGTCTGTCATGGGGCACCTGTTCACCCTCTGTCGGTAGTTCCAGTTTCATTAAGAGGTGCTCCGAGTGTTTGATCTCAGTATGAAGCTGGGCCCGAGTCCCTACTACTGCTGAGATGCTGTGACCACGTACCACTAGTTTGAATGCCTCCCACTCCGCTAGTGGGCAGGAAGTCGTACCCGTATTCTCCATAAAGTAATTACTGATCGTGTTCCCTAGGGTAGAACTGAAGACTGGGTTATCAGCTTCGCAGTATTGAACTTCCATGTCGCAGTGCGGGGTGTGGACAATGTTCAGGCCAGAATCCGTAATAAAGGGTTGTGGTCGCAGCATTTTTCGCCAGATATTCGACCCTTCTAGCTCTCGCATGTACGCTAGCCGAGCATAAGAAAGTATTTAAGTGAACTGATAGCTTGTGCGTACCCGAGTAATAAGAATCGAAGCCGCCCTCTGGAGTTAAGGTTCTCCAGGTATCAACAAATCCTCAATCGTTAATCCAACATCGAAATGCGTGGGCAGTTTTACGTAGTGGGGATGTGGGCAGTGGGGTTGTGATCTATCTAAAGTGACATCAGCCATGCAGTTAAAAACTCCACCAACGGGACTAGTCCACCTTTCAATGAGCCAAAAGCTCCATTCATTACCTAGGTATTCAACTCACTCCGAGGGTCGAGAATCTTTATAAGGCCAACTATCCCCCAATGCTGACCCAAATGCAACAAGACCTCAAACGCTGGAAGTCATTATACATCTCTTGGTTGGGTCGGATAAATGCCGTTAAAATGACCTTGCTTCCAAAATTGCTCTATCTATTCCAGGCACTCCCGGTTGATCTAGACCGTGATCTCCTGCCCAAGCTTCGCTCTCTTGTCACCAAATTCATATGGCAGGGGGGAAGAGCTCGACTTCCGTTCCATGTGTACCGACGCCCAAAGAAGGAGGTAGGTGTGGCGCTACCAGATTTCTCATTGTACTACAAGGCGGCCCAATTGAGGGTGATGGTGGAGTGGTCCATGAGAGAATCTGATAAACACTGGTTACACATGGACAGGGCGATAATGGGGAGATCGATTTGGGATATACCATGGATATCGAAAAAAGAGAGACCCGCCAATGCATACATTAGCACCCCAACACACACCACGCTCAAGGATTGGGATGAAGTCACGAGGGAGGGGAGGTTGACTTCCTTTCTATCGCCCTATACCCCCATTCACTTCAACCCTGATTTCCCGCCAGCTCTGCGCGAAGGCCCATTCGATACATGGCGGGAGGGGGGATGTCTGATGGTTTCAGACATGTTCCACAACTTCGATGTGCTTACTTTCAAAAGCTGCCAAAGAGAATTACAGGTCCCAAGCAGTGAGCACATCCGCTACCTCCAACTCAAACACTGGATATCCCAGCCACGGGTAAGGGAGGCTGCCACAAGAGAACGCACCCTGATAGAACGCTGGGTACAGAAGGCGGGCACTATGAAGGGGGCAATTTCGTTTCTCTTTGCTCTGCTACTCTCGACACTACAAGCCCCACGGGCTCGGTAAATGTCTATCTGGGAATAAATAATTGGGAGAGACATCGCAGAAGAGGAATGGAAGCATTTGTGGTGAGATATAATCAAGAACAACCACTCAGTGACCCAAAGGGAGGCCCATTACAAGACTCTTTTTGACTGGTACCTTTACCCCACTAAGTTCAAAAAGATTTTCCCCAACTCTTCCGATCTCTCCTGGCGCGGCTGTGGCCTTCTTGGGGACTTTCGCCACATATGGTGGGATTGCCCTACTATTCGTCCCTTCTGGGAGGAGATTCTCACTCATATCAAAGACATGCAGGGATACCTCATACCGATCTCTATTGAGAACGTTCTTCTGGGCATCAGGGATTCAGAACTAGAGCACCAGACAAAAGCAGATAAAGCCATAATGTGGGCCTGTTTGGGGGCTGCCAAAACAAAGATAGCGTCAGCCTGGAAAAGAGGGAGGCTCCAGCTCTATCACTATGGCACTCACGACTATGAATGAATGAATGAATATTAGTCTTTTAAAGCGCAAACTTAGCCCAGAGGCGTCAAGGCGCTGCAGGAGGGACTGTCAGACAGAAATAGAGTTGAGGCTCAGACTAAAGAGCCTGTAAAGAGCCAGGTCTTCAAAGCCTTGCGGAAAAGATTGTGAGACACTTGTCCAGAAATGTCAGCAGGGAGGGAGTTCCAGAGCCTAGCAGCGGCGATGGAGAAGGCTCTGCCTCCCCATCTAACTCTCTTAAACCTGGGGACTATCAGCAAATTTTTACTGGCTGATCTAAGCTGTTTAGTGGGAATATAGCGCCTGAAAAGCCCTTTAATGCCATCTGAGCCTAGGTCATAGAAGACCTTGTGTGTAAGACAGAGAGCCTTGAACAGAATTCTGCAGTTTAAAGGAAGCCAATGCAGCTTGCTGACAGAGGCTAAGACTGAGTGGTATTTAGGGAGATCCATCACCAGCCTGGCCGCTGCATTCTGCACCAGCTGCAAACAACGAACAAGGCCCTTGTTAATACCCAAATAGAGGGCATTACAGTAGTCCAATCTGGACAGCACTAAGGCAATAACTGCCTGCTTTCGGGAGGCAAAAGAGAGGAAGTGGGAGATTTTCCTAAGAGTCCTGATAATCCTAAAGCAGGTGGACACGGTTCTATTAGCCTGAGGACTCAAAGAGAGAGAGTTGTCCACTATGACTCCTAGATGTTTTCCATGGGATACTGGGCAGGGACAAGAACCAAGCGTATCTGGTCACCAATCATTGGACCAGACATTCTGTTGGTTTCCAAAAATCAGGACCTCTGTTTTGTCCCCGTTGAGTTTAAGATAATTCTCAACCATCCAAGAGGAGACTGCCTTCATACATCTTTTAAAATCAGTGGTCGATTCCCTAATGCTGTTGGTGATAGACACCATGATTTGCGTGTCGTCAGCATGTAGGACAACACCTCCAATCCAAAGGATCTGACAACTTTGGTCAATGGGGCGACATAAATGTTGAAAAGGGTTGGGCTCAGGGAGGAGCCCTGAGGGACTCCACATAACAGATGGTTAGGAGCTGAGTAAAATTGACCGATTTTCACTATTTGTGCCCGATCACTAAGGAAGGAGGTAAGTAGCTTGAGGGCCGTGCCCCCAAACCCTATCTCCCTGAGCCGTTCCACCAGTCTTATGGGAGATAGGGTATCAAAGGCTGCGGTAAGGTCAAGGAGAATCAATAGCGTGGTGCTCCCTGCATCAACCTGAACACAAATATTGTTGATTACTGAGGTTAGCGCTGTCTCCGTGCTGTGATCACTTCTAAAACCATGCTGCGAGCCATCGACTATGGAAAATACTTATGATGGAGAGACTGGCAGACATCTTTAGAGATGATTATAAAAACTTTAAATACAAGTGGGGCCCGCTTGTTTCCTTTCTCTCTAGCGGTCTCCCCTCGGCGGTATGCCCGCCTTCCGTAAGGGCCTTGAATCTCTTCCAGGTTTAAGTGATGTCAAAACCCCTGTTTGAACATATCCAGATACACACTTAGCTTCTCTAGGACCTGCGAAACTAAAATAGGGCATGGCCCTATTATTCGATGCTATCCCGACTACCCGCTGTCGAGTAGTTACTTGATCAACCACAACCACCAGGGAAGGGGGGCTGTTCACAACATTAGGGCGTTGTTTTTCCCTCTTTTTGGTTTTTTATTGATGTTTATTGTATTAAAACGACTATGACTCGAAGCATGAGAGGGAGACACAGGGACCTCACATACAGAGAAAATGAACCTTTGTTAGATGCGTTTGAATGGACGATGTCCTTTTGTGTTTTATGCTCTCTCCAAATGTATTGTGTGGTTTATCAGTCATGCTGAATAAACAAAACTTTGAGAAAAAATCTCCTCCAAGTAACATATAGTAATGATGTATTCGGGTGACGAGAAAATTAAGGAGGATAGGAATGATAGTTTGGCCCACATTGGGGGCATAAATGTTCACACAGGCTATATCTTTGCCATCCAATTTGTCTGCTAATATCACATAGTGACCTTCTGGGTCTATAATCTCAATCTGTGAGAGAAATGGGGTCCCAGGAAGGATACAAACCAGGACCCCCACCAAATTCGGAGTACATGGTGGTGAAGATTTTCCCCCTTCATCGCTTCTGCAGCGCTGGGCCCACAAAGCAGTTCTGTTTAAGGTATCTGTGAGGGATGATGCAGATAGATCACATGCAGTCCCATTGCCCCACCCACAGTTGTTGTTTCAGGCGTACCCAATTGGTGCGTTCCAGATCTCTGGCAGAAAGTTATGCTTCCTGTGAGAGCTGATGTGCCATATGGTATATTTCCATCTTTGGAAGTCTCAGTCCACCTGAAGTAGTGGCTTGGAGTTTGGACATGGCCAGTCCTGGTGTCTCACCTTGCCAGAAGTATGTTTCAATGGCAGCGTCTATTAGGCATAGTTCTGATGCCGGGACCAGTATAGGCAGCATGCTGAAAATGTGGTTTGATCCATTTAGTGAAATCCCTGTGCATTTGATCAGTCAGTGCAGTCATATTGTCTTTGATCATCGTTGGAAAATCGGTAGTAATCAATACCCTTAATATTTCATCTTGGTGGCAATTTACCGAAATGGATGTGAATGGAGGGCTTCATCAAGGGTAAGACTTCACTTTTGGTCCAGTTCATTTTGTACCTGGAAAATGCTGTAAAGTCTGATATGGTGAACATTGGCGCTGGCAGCGAACGTTCTGGAGAGGGTAAAGTGGGGAGTATGTCGTCCGCATACAGCTTAATTTTCAGGTTGCCTGCTATGATTTCAGTTTCCCAAATGTCTTCTGAGCAGCATATGGTGAATATGAGGGGCTCTAAGGCTATCGGGAAAAGAGCCACGACCAATGGGTTTCTTTCCCTCCCTTTCCCTTTTGCTCTTCTCCACTTCTTTTCTTGTCTGCCATCTGTTTGTTCTAATCCAAGTGCACACTTCACATTTTGTGTTGTATGCATGCTCAGAATTTTGATTTTCCTAAGTGTAAAGATTCAGAAAGTCTCGACTATTATGCATTTTGGGCCAGATGTATGAACCACAAATTTGCGACTCGCAAATTGCGTTGCATTTGCAACTCGCAATTTGCGACTCGCAAATTGGGATGCACAACAGTGTCTGAGACACTGTTTGCGATTCCCAATGGGGTCGCAAATTGCATGCCTCATGCATATTAATGAGGCTGTCGCAATTTGCGACCCCATTGGGAAAGGCTGGCACTCCCAGGGATGGTGGCCTGCTGTGGTCAGCAGACCACCATGTCTGAGACTGCTTTTAAATAACGCCGTTTTAAAAAACAAATGCAGCCCGTTTTCCTTAAAGGAAAATGGGATGCATTTAAAAAAATAAAAATGAAACCGCAATTGCGGTCGCAAAACAGTCATACATAGCTTCAGGAGTCACTATTAGAAAGGGACGCCCTTGGAACACCCCTTCCTAATAGCGAGTCTCTAATCCTATTTTGCGAGTCGCAAACTGATTTGCCACTCGCAGAATAGGATTCGTACATGGGCCACACATTTTTTGCGGTCGCAAACGGGTCTAAAACCCATTTGCGCCCGCAAAAAACATTAGTACATCTGGCCCTTCATTTCTAGCTTTATCAGCATCCAAGTTAAATGCATTTACAAAAAGACTACACTTCCCAGAGCCCATTGGAATACATGACTACAGAAAACTGCACCTGGTGCACCATCATGGCACACTAGATCTCATAGTTAATCCTCCCATGCATGCAGCAAGTCCTCTTCTCTGATAAGGCTCATTGAAAACAAGATTCATAGGCTTTTCTGTTTTCAGTTTCTATGGGTTCTAAATTGTGGGTTTTTTCAGTGTTTTGCAAACTTTTAAAACATTTTTTACTTTTTATTTTGCTCTGTAAAAAAATCACAGGGCTAGTGTTTATCCAAAGAATGTTGAGTTTATTTCCTCCTCTTGCTTGTCCCTATTGTCATTTCTGATATCCATCTATTTTCTCCTAACTAATATTTTTTACTTTGCTCTTTCAGGTAATGTTTCAGTGTTTTTCTCACCTCCAAACCTTTCCCATTGATCTCATTCCAGCAGTCTAGTCCCAGGATGTGCAGGATGGAGGTATGTTTGCATCTCATTATCTCATTAATATTTGATTGCAGCTGGCAAAATATATATATTTTTTTTCATTGTTTTTTAATTCTTGTAAAACATCAACAAGAGGAAACTCTTTGAGCGATACAGGTTGCAAGGAGCATCAATGACATGATATGTGTGGCATATGTAGAACACATCATGGTTGGGAAGCTTTGCCAGTTACATCAGTGTCTGACCAAGATCTACTAACCGCTTCCATGCCTTGGACGTAATGGTTACGTCCAAGGTTGTGGCGCTCCGGTGCCGAGGATGTAACCGTTACGTCCAAGGCCAACTATTTTGAAATCCCTCTGCTGCAAACAGCAGAGGGATTTCCTTTTTTTTTCAGCCTTGGGAGAAGAGCTTCACCAGCTGCCTGAGGCATTTTTTTTCAGTGTACTGATGATCGGCGCGCATGGCGTGCTGACGTCACTACAGTGAAAGTGAAATTAGCTGATCAGCTCATTTTACTCTCACTGCCTACGTGCTCCTGGGGCTATCTCAGCCAACCGAGCACGTAGGCAGATGGGAGCGGTATCATTGGAAAGGGGAGAATCTAGCGGATCCCTGCTTGGAAATCGCCGCAGGAAGGCCACCACTAGACACCAGGGAGGGGGAGAGGCCCCTTGGGCAAGGGTCTTTGCTCCCCCACAATAATTTGGCCATATTCAGTCTTTCTTCCCCCCCCCCGGGTGAGGGGGGGCAGAAGGCACACTAGACTAGGGATGGGGGGAATTTGCGTAGTCGCGTTACGCAAAGTTCCACAAAACGGCAAAAAATCTCCGCGAGCACGCAGAATTCCGCAAACTCGCGGAATTGCTTGTGCCGCCCGTTACACTACAGCTGCGTAACTAAAAAAAACACCAGAAGAATTGTCTCCAGTGACCATGTGTGTCTGTGTAACTTTGCCACCGCGCTGAAAGGCGCCAGGTTCCCTTGAGTGAGCCGTCCATCATAGTGGGTAAAGGGCGGGAAGACGTTGCATACCGCTAGTGTGTGTGGGGCGGGGCTTCTATGCGAGTTCACATGCCTCTTGTTTATAAAAGGACAGAGACTGATCAGAGCAGCAGATGAGGGGAGAGAACCTCCTGGTCACAGGAACTACACGGGGATTGCGCTCGAGAAAGTCATGGAGGCTAAGACCTCCATCAAGCATCACAGCTAATTTTTGTGACCGGAGCATCGTGCCAGAATGAATCCTGTCCTGCATATTTATCCAAGAAGATGCCACCGTTTTGTGCAATACCTCTACTCAACTGGAGTACTTTCTACTGGCTAATCAGTAAGTGCTACCCCGTTGGGTAAATGTATAGTGCTTTTCCTACACTACAGCTGCATAAAGGGCCAGAAGAGTTGTCTCCAGTGACCATGTGTGTCTGTAACTTTGCCACCGCGCCGAAAGGCGCCGGGTCCCTTGAGTGAGCTGTCCATCATAGTGGGTAAAGGGCGGGAAGACGTTGCATACCGCTAGTGTGTGTGGGGCGGGGCTTCTATGCGAGTTCACATGCCTCTTGTTTATAAAAGGACAGAGACCGATCAGAGCAGCAGATGAGGAGAGAGAACCTCCTGGTCACAGGAACTACACGGGGATTGCGCTCGAGAAAGTCATGGAGGCAAAGACCTCCATCAAGCATCACAGCTAATTTTTGTGACAGGAGCATCGTGCCAGAATGAATCCTGCCCTGCATATTTATCCAAGAATATGCCACCGTTTTGTGCAATACCTCTACTCAACTGGAGTACTTTCTACTGGCTAATCAGTAAGTGCTACCCCGTTGGGTAAATAAATAGTGCTTTTCCTACACTACAGCTGCGTAAAGGGCCAGAAGAGTTGTCTCCAGTGACCATGTGTGTCTGTAACTTTGCCACCGCGCCGAAAGGCGCCGGGGTCCCTTGAGTGAGCTGTCCATCATAGTGGGTAAAGGGCGGGAAGACGTTGCATACCGCTAGTGTGTGTGGGGTGGGACTTCTATGCGAGTTCACAAACTTCACATGCCTCTTGTTTATAAAAGGTCAGAGACCGATCAGAGCAGATGAGGATGAGGAAAGAGAACCTCCTGGTCACAGGAACTACACGGGGATTGCGCTCGAGAAAGTCATGGATGCAAAGACCTCCATCAAGCATCACGGCTAATTTTTGGACAGGAGCCTCGTGCCAGAATGAGTCCTGCCCTGCATATTTATCCAAGAAGATGCCACCGTTTTGTGCAATACCTCTACTCAACTGGAGTACTTTCTACTGGCTAATCGGTAAGTGCTACCTCCTGCTTAGCCCCTCGACCATGCTCACGAATTCCGCTCCGCCGCGGATCGCAGACTTTTCGGCAATTCCGCGTTCCCCATGGAACGCGGAATTGCCAAAATTTTGCAAATTCCGCGAGCGGAGTGGAATTTACCGCCCAGGATTACACTAGACACCAGGGGTTCTTTTTTGTTTTTTAACTTAGGGGTGGGGGCTGCCATTATAATGGCCCCAGCTGTTCAGAAATTGGCACAGTCTTTCTGCCCCCCCCCCCGAGGACAGAAAGCCCTCTAGGCACCAGGGATTATTGTTTTTTTTTAATAATAGACAGGTGGAGGTTGCCAATGCCCCCACCTTCAAAGCAACAGGGACATAAGCCCACTAGACACCAGGGATTTTTTGTCCTCTCTGAAAGAGGAGTGGGGGCTTCCCAGAATGGGCATGCTAATGTCCCCACACCCCAAAACAAAAGGGACAGTCTTTCTGTCCCTCCAGGGGGCAGATGGGGGTTATTATCCCCAATCTGCCGCCCGAGGGGGGGGTGAGCCCACTAGACACCAGGAATTTCATTTTTATTATAAAAGAGGGATGGGGGGCTACCCACAATAGGCAAGGCCATGCCCACACCCACAATTATAAAAATAGAAGTCTAGGCACCAGGGATTTCTTGTTTTGAATATGTATGCCAATGCCCACACCCCCAAACAAAAAATGGGTCAGTCTTTCTGCCCGCCTTGAGGGGGCAGATGGGGGTAATTACCCCTGATCTGCCCCGGGGGGGCAGAAAGCCTACTAGACACCAAGAATTTTTTTTAAATAAAAGATGGGTGCGATGCCAATGCCCCCCTCTCCCAAAAGGGCAATAGACTCCGATCTGCTCCCGGGGAGGGGGGGGCAGAAAGCCCACTAGGACCCAGAGATATGTTTATGGGATTAGGCATGGGTTGCTCGCCTTTTTTTGTGAACACATTTTTGCTGCTTCTGCGCCCCCACCCCTTTGGGGGCAGATCAGCGATATTTTTAGGCTCATTTGCAGAAAACCACTAGACACTAGTTTCTGTTTGTGTGAACTGGAGTTCGGCTGATGGTCCGTGTGTACTGGCGTTTGGCTAACTGTGTGTGAACCTGCATTTTGCTGGTGGTGTGTGTGGACTTGCGCTTAGCTGGCAGTGTGTGTGGACTAGTGCTTGGCTGGCAGTTTGCGTGCGCTGTTGCTTGGCTATCGGCCTGCATGGATGGACCATGTCTTGCGGGGTGTGTGGACTGTCGCTTGGCTGGCGGTTTGGCTTGCGTGAATCCTCCAGCATTTTGCTACCCAGAATATCCTGCAAACCTTCAATTTAGCTAAAAGTCAAATTTTCCTCACATTTCTGTGTGGAAAAGTTGTGGGATCACCGAGCCGGCACAAATTTCCCACCAGCCAGCGTACTCCTCGGTTTCCTGATAAAAACTATACCTCACTTGTGTGGGTGCCCAAAGCAGAGAACCTAAAAACATATACAAATGAAAAACTGAGTGGGAACCAAAGAGGGTCCATAAGGGCAGTTTTTTTATATAAGTTATTAGGCTGACTCTGCTTTGGGCACCCACACAAGTGAGGTATCATTTTAATCAGGAGACTGAGGGGAACGCTGGGTGGTGGGAAATTTGTGCCGGCGCAGTGATCTCACACAGAAATGTGAGGAAAATGTGACCTTTTAGCTAAATTTGAGCTTTGCAGGGGATTCTGGATAGGAAAACTTTGGGAGATCCATGCAAGCCACACATCCCTGGACTCCACCAGGTGTCTAGTTTTCAGAAATGTCTATGTTTAGTAGGTTTCCCTTGATGTCCTCCGAGCCAGGACCAAAATCGCAGGTGCTCCCAATCTATCACAAAACAACCTATTTTTGCAAAGGGGGCACCTGAGTTTTTGGTCCCGGGCTCGACGGCCATCTAGGGAAACCTACCAAACACAGACATTTCAGAAAACTAGACATCTGGGAGGGTCCAGGGAGGTGTGGGTTGCGTGGATCCCCTAACGTTTTTCCCTGAATTCCCTGCAAACCTCAATTTAGCTATAAAAAAAAGTCACGTTTTCCTCACATTTCTGTGTGGGTAAGTTGTGCAATCACAAGGCCCACACACATTTCCCACCACTCAGCATTCTCTTAGGTCTCCCGATAAAAATGCTACCTCACTTGTGTGGGTGGGCCAAGGGCCCATGACAGGGAAGAGTCCAAAACATGGTACAGAGCAAGAATATCGATGTATAAATATCGACCTACAGAAATATCGAGGGAAAAATATTGTGGGTAAGAAATATCGATGTAAAAAATATCGATTGTTAGGTAATTAATATCGATTGCAAAAATATCGAAGTGTTAAATATCGTTTACAAAAATATAGTTGTTAAAAATATCGATTCATTATTAATGTTATGTATTTTAGTATTTTGTATGAGAATTGTTTGTATTTTTATTATATGTGTTAAAAATTTTAGCAGTTAATATTATACTTGAATTTTGCGTTTTAGTTCCGCAGCGGGTTGTGGGTTTATAGGGGAATAGGGTGGGAAGTAATTTAATTATATAGATTTTATTTACTATTTATAGTAGTTAATAATTTTTTTTAAATTGAATTTTGCGTTTTTAGTTCCATAGCGGGTTGTGGGTTTATAGGGGAATAGGGTGGGAAGTAATTTAATTATATGAAATTTATTTAATAATTTATATTTATTCATAATTGTATAATTGTGATGTTATAGAGTTATAAATGTGTAAATTAATTTATTAATAATTGTTTGATAATTAGTTGTTAATTATTTTAAATTAATTAATTAATATATAATTAATTATGTTAATTGTTTAATTAATTTTAGGTGTGTGTTGTGGTTTTTATAGGTGTAAATGGTGGGAAGTAATTTATTTTTTATTGATGATTTATTAATTATTTGTTAATTAATTTGCATTAATTAATTTGTTGATTAATTTGTATTAATTAATTTGTTAATTAATTTGAATTAATTAATTAGTAATTAATTGTAATTGTGTAAGTAATTTTAGATGTGTGTTGTGGATATTATAGTGTTAAACAATGTGTAATTAATGAATGTTTATTATTTTTTTTAAATAATATATTTAAATTTCAATATAAATTATGTTAATAATGGAAATAAAATTTAATAAAAATGTTGATGTTTATTTTTTAATTGGTGTGGTATCCAGCACTTTCCCTACTGTTGCACTCACTGGAGTGGGAATAGTAATTTTTACCCCTCCGCTATCCAGCACTTTCCCTGCTTTTGCACTCACTGGAGTGGGAATAGTAATTTTTACCCCTCCGCTATCCAACACTTTCCCTGCTTTTGCACTCACTGGAGTGGGAATAGTAATTTTTACCCCTCTGCTATCCAGCACTTTCCCTGCTTTTGCACTCACTGGAGTGGGAATAGTAAATTTTACCCCTCTGCTATCCAACATTTTCCCCTACTGTTGTATTTATTGTGTTGCAAAATGTATTTTTAATATTTCTTTTAATAGTTTAATGTGTTAATTAATTATAGAATGTTTTATTTTATTTTAAATTATTCATATATGTATATATTTTATTTTTATATAATTTAAAAAGTTTATAAATTAAGTAAAGATAATAGTTAATAAAATGTTTTTAAGTAAATATATGTATTTGTACACATTTTTTGTGTTTATATTTTATTTAATTAAGTTTATTTGTTATATTTAGTTAAAATATATATTAAATGTAATTTATTTTGTTAAAAATATTAATATTATTTAACATATTTTATTTAGTTATATATCTTTTTTAAGTCGATATTTTTTACATCTATATTTTTTACTTCGATATTATTGTACTTACCTGTTTAAGTATAGGGAGTCGATATTTTTGTATTCGATAATTTTTACCACAATATTTTTGTAAACTATATTTTTTACATCGATATTTAATCAGGGAACCCAAAACATATTGTAGAAGCATCAAAAATGATCGATCAGAAAAATGACCTGGTTCTGCAAGGTGGTTATCTGCGTTTTTGGTCCTGGGCTCAGCGGCCATCTAGGGAAACCTACCAAACCCAGACATTTCTGAAAACTAGACATCTGGGGGAGTCCAGGGAGGTGTGGCTTGCGTGGATCCTCCAATGTTTTCTTACCCATAATCCCCCGCAAACCTCACATTTTGCTAAAAAATCAAATTTTCCTCACATTTCTGTGTGGGAAAGTTGTGGAATCACCAAGCCCACACAAATTTCCTACCACCCAGAGTTCTCCCAGCTCTCCTGAATAAAATGCTACCTTGCTTGTGTGGGAGGACCAAGGGCCTGCGAAGGGCCCAAAACGTATTGTAGAGGCATTAAAAATGATCGATCACTGCCATCAATTGGGGAAAGTCCGTACTCTATGTGCTACAGGGACAACCTCCACGCCTCCCAAAGGGGTGCACGGTCCAGATTGTGACAAATAGTTTTAAATACCTCGGTATCCACGTAACGTCGGACCCGGACAGGTTTATGACACTTAGGGGTCGATTCCGATTCGGGCCGGAAATTTCTCCGACCGAGCCGGACCCGGAGAGATTTCCGACCGAATCGGACCCGTGCAGTCCGACCGAACGAGTACGATGCGTCCGTATGTTATCGGACTCGAAGTCGGTCGGACTCCATTGATGTCAATGGGAGCCGGTCGTACAACGCGTACGCGGGCTCCCATTGACTCAATGGGTGCGAAGTCGGACAAGGGCGCCCCTACAGCGGGTACGCAGCGAAGCGACTCGCGCCGTACACGCACAGGTAGGGGGGACCCATGGGTCCCCCTGTGTGCGACTCGCGCGGCTACGCGTACAGGGGGTCCGACACGGACCCCCAAAGTGACGGCTCCGACAGCTCTTACGAGCCGGAGTGCGCGGCTCGGTCGGACTGCTCGCGGCGCGCATCGTACTTACCCGGCCGGGAAGCGTCTCCATTGCGCGGTGCGAGTCGAGTCCGAGCGAGTCGGTCGGAGCGGTTCGAGCCGGGAGCGAGTCGGTCGGAGCGGTCGGGACGCCCGGACGGAGTCGATCGGCGATTTCGCATCGTACTCGCTCGGCCGGACCCGCGTACGGTTCGGTCGGGAAACAGGGCTCCGAATCGGATCCGGTAAAGCCGAATCCGATTCGGAGCCCTACCGGCCGAGATCGGAATCGGCCCCTAAACCTGCAAGCTCCGCTGCAGAGGCTGAAGCGCGACATCAAGCATTGGAAAACACTGCCACTTACTCTACTGGGTAAAGCGGCCCTTTTTAAAAGGATGGCTCTGCCCAGGTTCCTATATGCCCTACACAACACGCCCTATTCAGTCCCCAACTCATATTTTAGAGCAGTGAACTCGGAGGTCACGGCCCTCCTATGGGATAGTAAACCGGCAAGGGAAGCAATGAACAAACTAGTTAGAAGCTGGTACGATGGCAGGATCGCCCTACCGGATATTAAGGCGTATTATTGGGCCTCACAACTCACAGTCGTCAATCAATGGCTCCATGTGCCGGACGATGACCCTGCCTACCGCCTAGACAGAATGACCCTGGGGAGCGGGGGAGTCAATAGGGGGCTCTATAATAAACGAACGAACCAAGATCTTATAGGCCCAACGGCACACACGATTCATACATGGCACACGGTCACCAAGCACCTGGGATGGTCGGGCACACTGACGCAACACACCCCACTGTGGGACACAGATAAACTAGGTACGCTGGCAAAGAGTAAAGGGTTTCAAAAGTGGGATCTGATCGGGATCTCCCGTCTGGGAGATCTCTGGCACAATGTAGAGGTCGTAAGCTTTACACACTTACAAGAACAATACCAAATGGCTCCGGGAGAACAATTCCGATATATGCAGATTAAACATGCAATTGACGCAGTCCTCACCCCGGCACAAACACTCCCTGTGTCATCCCCTTTAGAGGACCGACTGCTCACTACCTATCTAGACCAAAAAGCAACCTCGCTTACCTATAAGAAGATTATCAACAATCGGACAGACCCCTTGACCGGCTTAGAGCGCTTTGGCAGGCCACGGTAGGTGACATGGAAGACACCGAGTGGCAAGACGCGACTGCGTCGCCTAAAGAGGTGGCAATCTCATCCAGACTGCGACTGGTACAGCTTAAAATATTACATAGGACATACTACACACGGGCTATACTACACAAGATGAGAAGAGCTCCTGACTCATGTTGCCTACGCCTCTGCGGCGATGTGGGTACTTTTTATCAAACTCTGTGGGAATGTACAAAGCTGATACCATACTGGGGGGCGGTGATGGAGACCGTCACAGAGGTCGTTGGAAAACAGGTACCGATCGAGCCCAAATGCTGCCTTCTCAATGTCTGGGGACCAACAGACCTTACTCGTGCTGAACGTCAATGGGCAACTACAGGCATGATGATAGCCAAATGGAATATAGCACAAAAATGGGGTGCAGTGAATCTACCGACCTTAGCTGACTGGTGCAAGGACATGGATCTAACCATGATAGCAGAAAGGGCCACATTTATCCACAGGCAGTGCCCAAAGAAATGGGAAAAAGTGTGGGGTAAATGGAATGTCTATAGAGGGGGCATTTGCACGCCACCGGCGTTAGATCGGGACTCAGATGATGAACCATAACACTACTGTGATCACCTTAAAGTGAGGTCTCTGTAACAACTATGTACCGCTTGTCCTATGTGTCTATAAGAAGATTGTAAAAGTGAATAATGCAGATTGTTTATTTGTTCACAATAAAAATCTAATAAAAAAAATAAAAAAAATGATCGATCACAAAACTAATTGGATTTGCAATGTTAATGTTAATGTTAGCAGAACTTATAAAGCGCACTACCACCCTACGGGATCCTGGTGCTGAGATACGCATACCTTGCCGGAGACAGGGCTCATAAAGAAGAAAGGAGAAAGGGAGGGGACTAAAAGATTATACTCTGGGGAAAAGCCAGGTCTTTATTTTCTTCCTGAATTGCAACAGGTCTTCCATCTGTCTAAGTTCAGTTGGGAGTTTATTCCAGAGCCGCGGCGCTGAAAGCCCTTCCTCCCGATTTTTATTCTTCTAAACCTAGGCACTTTCACCAGTTTAGCTGATGAAGAGCGAAGACTACGGGTAGGGACATACCATTCAAATTTGTTCTGCAACGGTATAGGCCCAAAGCCATGCAGAGCCTTAAAAACAATGCAGAGTGTCTTAAATTGTATCCTCTGTGATACTGGAAGCCAATGAAACTCAGTAAGAGCCTGAGAGGCCGAAGATCGTCGTGGTCTCATTAAGGCTAATTTGGCCGCTATTATTTGGATTCTCTGGAGTCTCCCAATCAAGTACCTTGGGGATTCCAACAGTAGGGCATTGCAATAATCAAGCTGACTCAGGATAACACTTCTTACTATCAGTGCTCTGGTATGGGTTGGTAGTAGTGGAAGAATCTTCCGAAGCACTCTAATGAGGGAGAAGCTGCTCCCAACTATTTTAAACACTTGAGATTCCAAATTCAGCTTGTCATCAAAAGTAACTCCCAGATTACGCACAGTCTCAGAGGGTAGCAATGGTGTATCCATGGGGAAAGACCAGAAATTTGTTGGAAGTGGGGGTGGAACTTTCCCAGACCCACAGCATAGGATCTCTGTCTTATCGCAATTGAATTTTTTTTTATTTTTTTTTTGGGAATGTATTTATTTGCATTTTCTTAATTGCAGTACAAAAACAGTACGAGTATCCAGGGCACATGATTTCTTTCAGTGGTACATCAGCAATATATGTCAGTATTAGCATTATACAGGCAAACAACAATTGGATGTGCTTAGGGGGTAACAGGAGCCCCTCCCCCCACCCAACACCCCACCCTGAGGGATCATTGTGAGTCACTGAGCGTGAGACCATAATGTTTTAGCCGTGGCTTCCATATTTTCCAGAACTTTTTGGGACAGCCCCATGCTATGTAGGTCGTTTTCTCTCCTAACATGTACATGTCCATTCCCCTTCTCCATTCGGCCAGTAATGGACACGGTGTAGCCCCCCATGCCCTTGCCAGGTCGCGTTTAGCCACCACCAGTCCTAGCTGAAGCAGCGTTAACTTCGGTCTGGGGAGGTCAATCTCCGTGTGTATGCCCAACAAAACAAACAGGGGGTTCAGAGGTATCGTCTCCTCCAAGATAGCTTCCAGCTCTTTCAGCAGGGTTGCCCAATATGTTTGAATGTGTGAACATTGCCATATCGTATGGAAGAATGTACCCTCGGTCATGTTGCACCGCAGGCAGTTGGGCGCTTCCGCCCTCCCTATGCGGTGCAGTCGAGCTCTATCGTAATATGCTCTATGCAGATATTTGAATGAATTGGATCAATCTAAGGCGGGACTTGATGGCCACCTCCCGGGGGTGCATCAGCGCTATTTCCCAGTCCAGATCCTCTATCTCACCTAAGTCTGCCTCCCATTTCGCCCTCAACTTTTGCAGGGAATCTGGCTTGTTGTTAATTATGGTTCTATATGTCCAGGAGACTGCCTTTTCCCCAATCTCACCCATCAGGAGTCGTCCCTCTAATGGGGCTTACTCGGGGATGTCGCCGGTATCTATATGTTGTGCCCGCCATGCATGCGCTAGCTGCAGGTATTTATAATATTGCGTCTGACTCATATCGTACTCTGTCCGAAGATAGGAGAACGTTACCAGTTCTTTACGATATAATATGTCTTTAAGTTGTGAGATACCCAGCAAGTCCCACTTCCCGAAACCTCTCAGCTTCGCAATTTCTTTGAGCCGGTTTCCCACCCAAAGTGGGGTTTCCCTGGTCACCCGGTCGTCCCGTTTCATCTGCCGCTCTGCCTTCTTCCATGCTGCGATCACGATCCGCGTAGCTGTTAGAAGCTTTGCGGAGCCCCTCCCCCGTAAAGGTAGTGTGTGTGCGGGCACCCAACGAATTGCGTGCGCTCAAGTGCATATGTAGGGTGATCTCTCTCTACGTGTCACCATTCATTCACAACAATTAAATGGGCCGCCCAGTAATATGCCCGAAGGTAAGGTAGGGAAATGCCGCCATTATATTGGTTGCGTTGAAATGTCGCCAGTGCTATCCTCAGAGGTCTCCCGGCCCAGAGGAACGTCCTCAGTGTGTCGTCAATTTTAGTGAACACCTCATCTGGTATCAGCTGATACGTGTTTTGCAGAACATATAAGAATTTTGGGAGCAATATCATTTTATAAAGCATCGCCCTGCCTAGCAACGTCAATGGCAAGGATTTCCACCTTTCCACGTCTGAGTGAAACTCCCCGAGCACCCTATAAAGATTGCGATCCAGCGCCACTGCAGTGTCCGTTGTAACATAAATCCCCAAATATTTTATGCCATTGGGGGCTGTCTGAAGCTGGCTCGTGTGGTCACTATACTCTCCACTCTGGCCCACTGGGTAAAGGCACGATTTCTCCCAGTTAATTTTGTACCCCGCATGTGCGCCGTAGTCTTCACAGCTAGCCATGATATTAGGGAGTGTCGTTTCAGGGTTTGTAACATACAGTAGTATGTCATCGGCATACAGGGAGATGCGCTCGTCAAAGTCCTTGTTCTCACCTCCCCGGAAACCCGTTATACACAGGTGCGCTCGAATGACACATGCGAGGGGCTCCAGGACCAGTGCAAAGAGGAGAGGGGACAGGGGACATCCCTGTCTAGTACCCCATCCTCTTGGGAATTCCCGCGACATCACACCATTAACTCTGGTTCTAGACAGGGGTCTCTCATAAAGAATGGCGATCCATTGCCTGAAGGCAGGGCCAAATCCAAACTCTTCCAGAGCGGACATAAGAAAGGGCCAGTGAACGGTGTCGAATGCTTTTTCAGCATCGAGGGACAGGATGAGGTGGGGGTCCGTCCTTGTAGTTACCACTTCCAGCCAATTATGTAGCCTCCTAAGGTTAAGTCTCGTCGACCTCTTTGGTATAAAGCCAGACTGATCTTGGTGAACGAGACTAGTGATTACCGCGGTGTGCCTGTTGTCTAGTATTCTGGCCGGAATTTTGGTTTCTATGTTAAAAAGGGAGATGGGTTGGTACGAGCTACAATTCTCTGGCGGTCTGTCCTTCTTGGGAATTACCACAATTGTGGCTGTCCGCAAATCCCTGGGGAGACTGCCCACCTCTTGCGCCTCTAGGTATAGCTGAAGGAGGTATGGACTAAATAGCATCACGTTCTGCTTAAAAAATTCAGGGGGGAGCCCATTGGGGCTCGAGACCTTCCCAGTTTTCAACTGACCAATGGCTTCTATGATGTCCTCTTTCGTGATCTTTTCGTCCAGTGTCTGCAACTCACTGGTTGCCAGCTTGGAGAGCTGTATTGCCTGAAGATATGCCCGGATTTGTGCTGGCTCTGCCAGAGAACGTTGCGCATAGAAGGTCTCATAGTACCCGGAGAAGCCATTAGCTATTTCAACGGGAGCTGTGTGAGTCTGACCATCCTCAGTCTGTATCTGGGCAACCCAACTAATATCTAGCTCTTTTTCTGCTGAGCCATGCAAGCAGTCTACCTGTTTTGTCACCTGCATCATACAGACGCCGATGCATGGCATGGATAGCGTGTTGCGCGTCCTTCTTAGCCAGCGCGAAGTATTCCCGTCGAAGAAGTTGTAGTCTTCGCAACAGGGAAGGGTCGGCGCTCGTGATGGCCTGTGTTTCTATCTGTAGGAGCTGGGATTCAAGCCCCGCGATCTCTTCACCTTCTTTCCGCTTTTTATAGGCTATAATGTTCTGGGCTCTATCCCGCAGGACGGGTTTATATGCCTCCCATAGCGTAATGGCGAAGTCTACTGACCCTACGTTTTCACGAATGTATAGTTCCGTATCCACCCTGATTTCTTTGGCAACCTGAGGGTCCCTCAGTTCCCATGGGTTAAGCTTCCATTCCCCAGCCGGGCGGTGTGTACGGACACCTACTGTGAGCCAGAGGGGCGAATGGTCCGAAAGACCTCTTGCCAGGTATTCTATCTTTTGAATCTCCCCTATTTCTCCTGCCGGGGCTAGTATATAGTCCAACCTTGAGAAGGCTTTGTGGGCATCTGAATAAAAGGAATAGGCTTTAGTCTGAGGATGTTGCCTGCGCCATATGTCAATAAGCGTCAGTGTGTCTGCAAACCGTTTAACTGGTGTCTCTTTGGGGCCGCCCTTTGGGACAGTCGTATGATCTAGTGTGGGGTCCTTTACGTCATTGAAATCTCCTCCAATAATGTGTGTGTCGGAGCCCGCTTCCAGAAGGACCGCTGCGAGCGTCTCCAGCGTTTGTCTTTGCAACCTGGGGGGTGCATATACACTAATTAAAGTGATATTTCGTCTGTCCCACATACCCTTAACAGCGACATATGTACCATTAGGATCTGTCCAGGTGCGCTCAGCTCTGAATGGTGGGCTTTTCCTGATTAGGATGGCCACCGCTCTCGCCCCGGAGGAGAACCCAGCGTGGGCTAATGTCTTGTATGCCCCTCGGCCTAGGAACCCACAGTGTGTGCCCTTTAGATGTGTCTCTTGCAGAAAGATGACATCCGGCTTTAATCTTTTGAAATACGCCGCCACCAGTCCTCTCTTGACCTTATTCCCTATCCTGTTTACATTCCATGAGAGGACCGAGTATGTGCCCTTACTAAGGGGCCCATTACGATACCCGGCGTAAAAAAACCGCCAGGCATGGAAGCGGCAAAAATCCGCCCGCACACACCGCCTGAACACCGACCACGCCATTATGAGTACACAAACCGAAAACCGCCATCGGCGGAAAAATCACACAAAATACCGCCCGCCATCGTCCGAGTCGGAGTCAAACCGCCCGCCACGGACGGAAACACGCACGACAACACAAAACCGCCCGCCCACATGGCCGACACACCGCACGTGAAATTACGATCGCACCGCCATGAGCGCGGAAAAACAACAAATATACCGCCCGCAAGCGCAAACAACGCCGATGAGAATCGACACGGCAGAAGCCATGGCGCCCACGTACCTGCACAGAAACCATCCGCACACAAAACCAATAGCACACAACATGGCCAACAAGTCCACACAGCAAGGCACACACAAATACACAAGCACAGTACACATCCCGAAAACACCCCCCGGACAAACAAAAAATACAAAGGCCAGAACCCCAGACACAACACACCTGAAAACAACAGACCATGAGGACACACCCACATAGGTGAGTACAAAAGCAGCACTCCCACAGACCACAACCCCTTGCTACATTGCAAACCAGAGAGGAGAGGAGAGGACACAGTGACACAGCAAGGACAGCAGCACACCACAGAAACGCACACATCACTACCACCACCACCACCACCACCACCACCAAACACCACCACCACCACCAAACACCGGCACCACAAACCCCCTGCACATTACACAACACACACCGCACCAGCACCACAAACACCATGGCACCACAAAGGATGCCCAAGTTCACGCCCATGGAGCTGACGGTCATGGTCGACGAGATCATCAAGGTGTACCCACAAATCTATGGGAACATGGTCCAGCACACACCACTAGCCACCAGAAACAGAATGTGGAACCGGATCGTAGACCAGGTCAATGCAGTCGGGACCCTGCCCAGGAACAGAGGAGAAATTAACAAACGTTGGAATGACGTAAAGAGCCTGGTCAAGAAGAAGGAGGGCAAAAACAGAGAGCTGGCTGCCGTCACTGGCGGAGGGAATCCCGCGCTCTTTAAGACCTTCAAAGCGTGGGAGGAGAAGGTGCGAGTCGTAATCCATCCGGAGATCCTCGCCGGATTAGCAGGGGAGTGGAGGCTGGTAAGTACAAACTAATGTATACTAGCACACCGCTATGTACTCACATGCGCAACTACCATGCCACAGCTCCCAGGGACAAACACCCCCATGTCCAGCACACAATACACAACACAACACACGCACATGCAACAGACACTACCACACACAGGCCAAACCGAACAACTGTAAGATGCGTGGGGACATGTGTACACTAAGCCAGCCACGTAACCACCAACAGGTCCCCAAATATGCCAGAAGCGCCACAACGAGCACCCACCACACCCATGTGTCCGCCACAGCTGCACTAACCGACAAGTAACAGGTAAGTGGCAGGAACACAAAGTGCAGTGGGTGGGACGGTGGACAGCCCAAGTACAACACACACCAGGCCCCAGTCCCACAGCACAGCAAGGAGGAGCATCCCCCACACCCCACAGCCACGTGTCAGCCACCGCAGTGCACAACGACAGCCGAAAGGCAGACATCACGGTCCACAGCAATCGGTGTCAGTGGGTGTACAGCCACCCCCACGACCCACTACACCCCCACCCCCACAGACCTGCAACATGGAGCACCCCCGCTTAGAGCCATGTGGCATCCAGTACAGTGCACGCACGAACAACTTGCAGGTGGGAAACTGGACAGGGCTGGATTACTGGAGGCATGAGGACCATAACACCACCAACACATGGGACATGTCACGTAGCACACGAACACGCAGCACCGCCCACCGTCACGAACAAGTGAACAATGTGCACACGGACATGAACAGCAGACTCACACCCCACATGACCCATCACAGACATAGCAACACCCAAGGAGCCACGTCTGCATGCACAAGCCCCACTGAATATAGTCCCACACGGCAGCCACTGTGCAACTCATCACACACAACCGAAACACCATTGAAGTCCTGTCCATGTAGCCCCCACTGCCTGTCAACCCCACACCCCACAACTACGCCTATGTAAGACAAACAACACTAGACGCAACAGAGCGGAACAACAGAAATGCACACGAACACCACTGAACCCATCAAACTCACAGACACACCATGCACATACAACATACCATCCATCCCATCCGTCAGCCCCAGTCACATGAAAGGCATGTCATCCGCACAGCTGCCACACATACAGCAGTCACGCTAAGACACATGCCCATGACCAACCATGTGCCAGAAGTCAATTAAGCGCACGACACACTGTGAGCAACAACACACAACATGGGCCACACCCCCCGAGCACTGCAGTGATGCACATGGCACAGGGCAGCACGCACACCAAGGAGATGGGACAACTGCAATACGTTGGCTGGCACACAACTATCACTCACTCATAACGATGCGTCCAATGCCATGTCCAGTAACCACAACAGACAGCAAATATGCAGGGCATGTCAGGCATGCACACACCTCAGACCATGCACTGTCATGCTGCCAAAACACATGTCACGTTCGGCACCCATGGCTCACAGCATGTACCCCAAAAGCATATCCCCTCCCAAATGCGAATCTGGGGCATGGCCCCCATGTTGCCATATGCGTTCCTAAGCGTTCCATTTGAACCCCAAAAGCAAAGTACAAACCAGACCCAGGATGGGCCAGGAGCCCGCATACACCAGAGTCACAATGAGTAGGGGCACAGCAACACACCCATCGGCATGGCCAATCCGTCCCATGCCACATGTGCACAGCACACAGTCCCATTGCCTAGCACACACAACTACAGATGCCACAGCCACACACTCGCCTCCGGGAAACCCATGTACGTGATTGTACGAACTGCCAATGTCAGACGACTAATACATACTTCGCCAGGTGCAACACAATAACAAATCTCATTCTCTCCACAGGTGACGAACTGCTGGATGCTGGGGATGGAGACAGCAGCCAGCACAGCCAGCCCACAAGCCCCCAACGAGGACACACGGATCTGGAGGATCTGTCCTCCTCTTCGGACACGGACCACCAAGCTGGCCCATCTGGCGTGGCAGGGCCCAGCCGCTCCCCAGGACCCCTCCTACCCACCAACCCATCATCCAGGGATGCTGAACAGTCCCAGTCCCCTGCTGCCACTGTCGTTGCGGCCACACCCACGGTCATTGCGGCCACTGCCGCAACCGCCACCATCGCCGCACCGACCACCACCGCCTCCACCACCACCACGTCTTCGCTGGCACCAGCCCCAGCGCAGGTGGTGGCCCGGACCACTGGATCCACCCTGGGAGCCACAGCGAGGACCGTGGTGTGCAATGTGGCTAGTGGGCAGGCCGGTGGCAGCAGGACTGGTAGGAGGAGCAGGGTCAGGGAAACGCCAGCCTCCCCTGGGAGCCATGCCCTGCCTCAAATGGCCAGAGTCCTTGGGGCCTATGAAGAGGCCCAAGGACAATGGGCCAGGTCTGCTACTGACACGCGGGAGGTGCTGGGGGTGCTGAGGTCCATGGACGCCCATATGGGCCAATTCGTGTCCCGTATGGACCAACTCGTGGACCTCATGGGCCAGCTGGTGGTGGCGGTGGGGTCACAGGCAAGGCCAGCAACACCACCTCCGCCACCACCTGCTAGGGCGCAGGCTCGGGCAGCAGTGTCCACTTCCCCTGCGTCCACAGCCAGTGAGCACACCTCACCCACCACCAGCAGGTCGCCACCACACACCCCCTCTCAAACGTGGAAGGGGCCGTCCGAAGAGGAAACAGATCTCCCGGGAGGACTTCGCACGCTCCAGTCGCAAGTGAGGCAGCCAGCCAGCCTTCCGCCAGCCTTCCTTGACCAGCCACTGCATTGACTTGCTCTACGATCCCACTCCACACAGCCAGCTGGATGGCATGTGTGTGTTGGACTATGGACATAGAACCAGTGGGTACACCCTGATCATCACGCAGCCATGACCGACAGCTCATTGTCACTGCACGCACCACTTTTGTCATCACCTTACACACAATCACATGTCACAGTTTGTAATAAATGCACCTTTTTCACTAACTGCTGTTTGTGCCCTGTGTTTTATTTGTACGGAATACAACGGCCACCTTGGGCGGAAAGGCACCTGATGCGTGGCATGGCAATGGAATCCGGAGGGCCTGTAGGGACCTAGGGGTGGGAGACAGAACAGGAGCACATTCAATGAGTGTGTCACACACCCATCACACAGTACATGTCAACAACTACAAGCAATGTACACACATCGCACAGAGCAATAGGGCACAATGCCACAGTCACCAACAGTGGCATACTACCCTGGCCATGGAGCGTTGACACACTGCACGCAGTGAACATACGGCCACCCTGACACAGCACACACACACCTGCACAGATACAGACACATCATCCGTCGTACATGGACACTCACCGTCAAGTGAAGTAGCGGGCGATGAGCTGCTGGCGCACATTCCCAGCTTCCTCCTCTCCGCTGTCCACCTCACTCGAGCTGTCCTGGTCTGCGGGCTGGGGCCCTGGTTGATCTCCGTCATCCACAATGAGGGGGATCTGCTTCCGAATGGCCAGATTGTGCAGCATGCAGCACGCCACCACTATCTGGCACACCTTCTGTGGGGAGTACGCCAGTGCACCCTCGGTGCGGTCCAGGCACCTGAACCTGGACTTGAGGAGGCCAAAGGTACGCTCGACCACACGTCTGGTCCTCCCATGTGCCTCATTGTATCGATCGTCTGCTGGGGTGCGAGGATTCCTCAATGGACTGAGCAGCCATGCCCCATTCGGATACGCAGAGTCACCTGGGTGTGAGGGACACAGAGAACCGTTGCAATTCCAACTGGACAGGGGACAGCATCGCACAACCAGCACGCTACACCACTCCACATACTCACCGACAATACAGCCACGATCCTGTTGCAGATTGGCCATCAGTCGTGGCAAGATGCTGTTGCGCATTATGTGTGCGTCATGGGCCGAGCCTGGAAACTTGGCACACACGTGGGTGATCACCATGTCCGCAAGGCACACCACTTGCACATTCAGGGAGTGCGTGTGCTTCCTGTTGCGGTACAGGTGCTCAGTGGCCTGTGGTGGAACAAGGCCAACATGAGTGCAGTCAATGGCTCCCATGACGTGTGGGATTCTGCCAAGGGCATAGAATGCACCCTTCACTGCCGCCAATTCACGAGCCCTGGGGAAGCGGATGTACCTGTTCCGGTACAGCATCATGGCTGCCAGTACATCCCTCAGCACCTTGCTGAACATGGGCTGGGACATCCCTCCTCCACTGCCCACTGTGTGCTGGAATGACCCAGTGGCGAAGAAATGCATGGCGGCCATCACCTTAGCCGTGGGGGTGACAGCAGTCGGATACACCCTGCGGGGACGGAGATGGGGCTCTAACATGGCACACAGTCGATGCAGAGTTGGCCTGTCCAGCCGAAACTTCCTGATTACCTCTGTATCGTCCATGTCCGCCAGCAATTGGTATGGGCGGTCAATGTTCGGTCTCCGCCTGGGTTAAATGGCAGAGGACACATGTCAAAGCAACACGGCACATAGCAATTTCGCATACACATCACTGACATGACTGAGCAAGCACATGAGCCACAGCCCAGCTGTCAAGCTGGGACGGCACGGCCACAATACACTTACACAGGTCTCCCAACAATGGCAATGGCAAGTGGGACATACCACTGCCATGTGCATGCACATGGGGATCTAGGCCCCAATGACTTGCGGGCGTGCTGATGGGGACTGACTGCATATTCGTCAAGCGGCAACGCCACGGCAACATGAGTGTCTGCTGAGCATGGAACTGCTTCCGAGGCTGGATGAGTATGGCACACGACGACGACGATGTGGGCACGGGCTGAGCGGCCAATACAAGTGGGACCTGTGGCACGAGGGGATATGAGACAGTAGTAGGTGTCAGCACTGCACCCTATGTACAGCACTGTATGGATCACAGCTCCCGAAACATTGACTGGTGTCCACATTGACAGCCCCATGCCAAGACGGCTGTGTGCTTGCAGTCACACGTCACAGGTGAGAGGTTACATTGCACGTGCCAGGTGGCAGACGTACATAGTGGGAGCTGGCATGTGTGTGCATGTGTCTCCTGTTCAGGATCCACCAGATGGGCGCTGACTCTGTACTGACCATTGGACACAGCATGTTCCGTGGAAGGCTTGTGTGTGTGGGATGGTGGCACTGGATGTGCCTCCGTTGGGTGGGGGGCCATGCACAGGGCGGGTACGTCGATGATTGCGCATTGTTGGTCACGGTGGGTGCACCAACTAAGATGTGTTGCCCTGTGTTCAATTCCTATGTCCGCATGATGATGGACTGTGGATGTGGGCAGACTACACATTGGTCGATGTGCTGTCTATATGCATGTGCCTTCACACCAGGCACAGCTGCCCCTGCACATGTGACCCCTGCTGGACTCGCTGCTGGGTCTGTGGAGCTGATGCACCTTCTGCGCGTGGGGCGGGCAGCTCTCCTCACTTCCCTCATTGCGCATGTCATGTCTTTGCCGCAGGTGACATGGATCATGGAGGGCCCACATGTACGCGTGGGTAGGCTACACATGATTGTTCACTGGTCGCCACCCCCAGTCAGTGTTTCGAATGGGAAGGTTGTCGTGCTGGTGGTATGTTCGATGTGGCGGATGGGCGGGCCTAGGTGCGGGCTTACATTCCGGACATGGGGGGGTAGTTGGATTGGCGACTAGTTGCAGTACACACGGGACACGTCTCTTCCTTTCCACATCTGGGTCATCCCTTGTACTAACTGACAGTGATACAGTCATCTTCGCCCCAGCCCTCATGTCCTCCCCTCGCCCCCCAATATGCATGCTCACCTGCGAGGCTAGCGCTTGCACAGGCAGCCCCAAGCTCGCACCAGAGAGGGCAAGGAGTGTCTGTGTGGGTCCAGTTGCACGAGTGGGCTGTCTCAGGGTATGATGTGTGGCGGGACGCCGTCCACCTGCGTGGTGCCCCAAATGGAGACCCGGCCTGCATGGACTATGCATCACAGTCTTCGCCTTCCGGATCCGCCACCTGCGACACCCAGTGGCTGTGGCTGCCCTTGCGGCCAGGCCGCGTCCGTCTGTGGCTGTTGGCCCACACATTCACTCTTTGGCCTCTCTGGGGAGGGCTCGGGGGTGGTGGCGCACGCGCTTGCACTTAGTCGCAATGGCATGTGTCGTGGTTGGTATGATGGGCAATGGATGGGATGGTGCGAGCCACCTCCCGTGACGTCAGTGCTGCTCGTGCTGTGGTGCGTCCCCCTGCACTTCCATTTGACTTGTGCCATGCTAGACGTTGAGGTTCTATTGCCTGCGTGATATGACCAGGAGGAGCGCGAGGAGACCTCTCACACACCATGCTCCACTGCCATCCCGTGCCCTGTATCGCCTGTGCGGATTGACTATGTTGGGGTTACACCTGGTCGACTGGGGCTGTGTGTGCCTTGTCAAGGGGCATGGCGGGCGCACAACAGGATCCAGCTTGTCCACAGAGGGTGGGCTGAGGTGCGCCTGGTACCGCTTTGTACGTGTGCCCGGCTGCTGTGCACACACGTGTTCACTCCCCCCGACAGGTGTCCTCTCACAATGCCCAGGGAAACGGTGGTGTACTGTTCATGACCCCTCCCAACACGGCGTGCTCCAACTTGGCATGTGCGCATCTACCCGTCGCACCCACCCACCTGAGCACTGCGTCCATACGACTTCACACGACACATGTGTGTCTTCCACAGTAGTGCTACTCATTTGCATTGACATCCAATACCAGTGGACTACATGGTCATGTCACGACTGCCGTGTACTTCACATACTCTCATCCTCTCTCATTCGTACTTGTGAAATGAGTCAGTGGAGACAGTTCTGGTTTCAAACATTATATTGAGTCTTCTGTCCTCTGTGATGCAGTATAGTGGACACTACTGGCAGCGGAATACATGTTGAGGATATACTGAGCATGATTACAAATGGGATAGGGTGTGGGGTTACATCTGCTTGGCCAAGGCTGTGCTAATGTACATTTACGTATAGCTGCGGAGCTGCGGACTTTGACACAGACGGTATACATGTAGCCTACCAGACCGCTCGGCATCATGGGCACAGTCCATCTCCGTTCCATGTGACAGGTTTGCTGCGGTTGTTCCTCATGCACGCGTGCATGTGAGATGACATCAGGGCATGTGCTTGCGTGCATGCAGCGGCGTGCCACTTGTTGTTGCACTGTGGTGGTTACTGGACATGTCACAGTCACTGGGGTCGTGTTGTTGTTGTATGCACTTGTCGTCCATGCAAAGGTCCTGGTATGGGATTCCCGGGGCGGGGGTGGGAGGGTGCAGCACCCACAGACTCCAGGCGACCTATTCATGTCCACTGAGCGGTGTGTGTGTCCATGTGCGCTGGATCCATGTCGTGTCCTGGTTGTTCGTGCAGTTCCGTCCATGTGGGTGCGATGCACAGAGCCCATGCCACTGCCTCCCACGATGCATGCGGTGTTCCTGGATGTGATGGGGAACAGTGTGCATGTCCCGGTCATATCCGATGTCATGGCGATGTCGTTGATGGTGTGGTTACAGTTGCCGGTCGTTTGGTATGGCTGTTGTGGTGGTGACTGGCCAGTCCGTGCGGAAGCTAAGCATGGGTGCGGGGTTGGACATCATAGGTCACTCGGGGAACCTGCGTTGTGGTCCGACGTATTTACAGGTTGTCAGGTATGCGATGCCGTCCAGCAGGGCTTCCATGTCATTGGTGGTGTACATGTTTGCCAGCCAATGAAGCGGATGGTGGCTGTCAAGGTGTTGTTCGTAGGTTGTCCCTTGGAGGACCATGATGGGGCATGCTGGGTGACATTCGATGTAGCTGTTCTCGATGATCCGTCGTGTGGAGGCACAGTGGTTCCATTTCAGTGCGCGTGCGATGTTGGCCACATACGCCATGCCCCCATAGGCAGAGCAGGCCCTGTCGTGTGCGTCCAGAGGGAGGAGTAGTGGTAGCAGGTCCGCCTTCAGACATGCCGGGTTGGAGAGGCATATCTCGACGGGATGCTGGTAGGGACACCTCCGACAGTAGAAGACGGGCATGACGCAGCTGAACAATGTGATGCGGTAAGTCAGTCGGTAACTTACGTTCAGCAGGGACAGGAGATCGCATCCCAATGTATGTATCGTGCTGGTTTGGTACAGCTTGAGCTCTTCGGCGTAGTTGGGTAGGTGTGTTGCGGTTGCCATTTCGCAGCGGTTCGTAGAGGTGGCGTGCTCCGGCTGTGTGTGCAGTCTGCAATGTGCACGCTCCGGGGTTGCTGTGAGCTCTGTGTAGTCGTGGGGAGACAGGACTTGTGTTCTGTTGGCTTGTTTGGAGGACACGGGCCCTCTTCCCACATGCTTCTCAGACAGTTCAAGGTCGGTGCTGTGTGACTCCTTCCAATTAACTTGCATGTGGCCGACATGGGGGAGTGTTTTCTTCTTTCTTCCCCGTCCGTTGTGTGCTTCTGTGATATGCGCTATCTGCCCTGTGGTCGGTCTCCTCGGCATGCCTGTGTTGGTCTATTCTTGGACAATGGCTGTATTCACCGGCTTCTGTCGTAGGGCTGTGGTTTCGGTGTTGGAATGGAAGGTCATTCAGTGCTGTCTGCTCTCCCTTGTGTGGGCAGCAGGCTGCCTTTCCGCTCTGCGTTGGGCCTTGTGTGTGGATGTAATTCTTGGGCCACCTGTTGTCGGTCCCCGGGCTCTTTGGTGTTCCGTTTCATGTGTCTTGTTCATATGTGCAGGGTGGTATGGGTTTTTCAGTGTGGTACTGGCGTTCCTCTTCCCGAAGAGGCCCTGCTTCTCCTAGTTGGTGTTGCCGCCGCTGTGTGCTACGCCATGTTTGTTACACTGGGGGTGTCCTGCAGTTGCGTGTCTTCACTGACATGTGTGCGTCGTTTGTGTGGCGTTGGGTGTTGTCCGTGAATTGGGCGTTGGGGACATGTCTGTGGCCGGCCTGTCACGTGTCATGTGCGTTCGGGGTGGGGCTGATGTGTGTGCTGCTTGGTTGTGTCCCTGTGTCTGTGTGCGACGCATGCATGGCGCTGCGGTTGGCCTCTGCGTTGTGCGCATGTGTGGCGGCGTCATCAGCGCTTTGTGGCCGTGACGGGGTGGTTGGTTCCTAGTCCCAGGTGGTGTGTACACATGTGTTCTGCGATGTTAGGATTTGGCCTGTGTGTCATATGTGGATGCGATGGTGGATGTGTAGTGTGCACGCGCTGGTGGGGGTTGTCCGCTTTTCCGCCCTTGCACTGTGTGCGCTGTTTGCGTGCACTTGTTGTGTGTGTGCCTACCTGCGTCTCCGCGGTACGTTGCGTCCTTGGTGGTGCATCAGCAGAAGCATGGGAAGGGCCAGCAGTGCTGGATTCATGCCCGGGGTGCCGCTTCTTCGTTGTCCGTGCTCTGCGTCCGTGTTTCCGCCTCTCTTTCACGTGCGGTGTCTCTTAGCCGTGGGAGCCGTTTGTTTGCGGCATCGTAATTTATGCGCCGGGCGGGACGTGTTTCGTCGGACGGTGTGTGTCAGTTGTGCTGCGCCGCTACGTGAACGGGCGCACTTTGATGGCGGACGGTGTTGCTGGCTTGCCGGCGGTGTTTGGCCTACTTTTCGCATCGTAATTGGGCGGGCGTGTGGACTGCTGCGTGCCGGCGGTAACTGGTGGTTTTTGCATCCGCCAGCACGGCGGTTGTGCTTCCGCCCGCCATCGTAATGAGCCCCTAAGTGTTGTCATCATGGTGTTGTGCCCTTCCCACTGCTGTAGCCACTACCCCGGTCTCTCTGTCTCCGTCTCTGCAATCATAGAATGTACATTCCTGCTATTTTTCCACGTAACTGTATAGGAACCCCCAACCCCCCCACCCCACCCCCCCACACTTCCCCACTACCCAACCGACTACCCCTTGGGTCAACATGACCAACTGTGTCGTGTTCGGATTGGAGAGGTCTGTCGCCCACCCCCCCAAACTTAGCTTCTCCCTGCCCCTCCAGCCCCTCCCTGCTCAGGTCTGCTGGCCTTTACTAGGTTGTCTGGGGGCCCGGATTTCGGGCTACTGACGTCTAGGACTGTCTAAAGGTAAGGGAGGCTCTATGCAAGAATAAACAGTTCAAAGAGTCCAACCTAAAATGAAAAAGATGAAAACAGTAAAAAAAAAAGGGGGGGAATAGGAAGGTAGGGGAGGGCAAAACAACAAAGAAAAAAGGGGGGGAGCGGAAGGGAAAGGGACAAAATAAAGTCAACTACACCAGAGGAAGCTGAACATGCGTGGCGGTGTGCGAGCTCCTCTGTTGGCTTACTGTCCTTTGGGCTCTCCGGGCCTGGCGCTGCTCATCATTCCTCGGCTGTTTCTGCTTGCCGGGTCCGAGTGTCCGCGTCGGTCACAGCGCTTGCCTCTCCCGGATTTTCAGGGAGATTGATGTTTTGCAATAAAGGGTGAGCCTCCTCCGAGTCCGTTGTAATGTCCTGATCAGTGCAGTCTGCCGAACGCCGCAGAGCTGATTCCTCCATCTGCGGTTTCATACTGGGTCTGTAGTGTAGTTCCAATTTCCCTAATAGGCTCTGCGCATTGGAATAATATACCCTATAGGCTTGACATAGGACTGAGGTCGGTATGTCCCTATTGAGTATATTAAACTTAATTACTTTGTGCCAGCTAGCTCAGAGGCCACTAGAAACTCCTTGAAAACAAGAAGGGAGTAGTTTCTGGCAACCGCATAAACATGACAACTTTGTTTCCCTTTAGAATCGGAACACTTCTCAGAATCGTGGAAACAATAGATAACAGTTTCACTCAGCTAATCGTGCATGCTTAGTTTCCTCAGAGTTACACAGAAAGAATAGACGGGCGTTTCAATAAAAGGATTTATTGAACAGTCTTGTTTCTCGTGTAAGAGATATGAGCTGTTACGATCACAAGACAGTATGCAAGATATATAATGTACAGAGTAAGCAGTAGAAATAAATAATACTGCGCTAGCATTATCTTTTAGCATATATTCACGTACATAAATAACATGAGCTAAAAATGCGAGTACTCATACGATGCGTCTCTAAGCTAGTTCTACCCCAGTGTACCTAACCTAACCTAGGTGTAGGACAATGTAAGAAGTAGGTGAAGTATTCTCTAGTATGGTATACTAAGAGTATGTTAAGTCAAGTATGCCAAGAGTCCCTCTAGGTTCTAGTCAGCTCCATACCTTGAGAATGAGAGAGGTGGGAATATCTTTCCGGACTCGAACTCTAACACCCTGCGAAGGGAGTCAGATCACTGGAAGCTGGATTCTCTGCGAGCAGGGATGACAGCGTCTTCTCAGTGCGTCAGGCCGGGATACGGGCTCCTCTGAAGTCGAGGTCTCCTCTAACTTGCTTGGGCAAGGGTAGGTATATTTATACCTGGCAGGTACTTTGGAATGTTAGCATTGACGTGAAGTCGGACAGAGGAAGACGTCAGGAATGAACCCCTAAGGTATAGCGGTTCATGTATAATAGATGAGTTCTTGGAGAAATCAATAATCCTGTGCTAGGGGAACCCCCAAGAGCTTAAGGGTCTGGTTTCTAAGAACTTGTTGTGACGTTAGGGTGGACGGATGTCGGTGACCATGCCTGTATTTGGAGTGCACGGCTAATGCCTAAATAAGGACTGGGATTTTATGCCTATATAAGGGCAATGCGAATTATGCCTATATAAGGACATGTTTCAGGAAAACGTATATACGGACACCTACAGCGGAATACAACAGGTCTATCCATTTGGTGTGCGCTTTCAGAGTCCGAGGCCCTTGGCGTCGACCCCTTCACCCTCCTGCTCCGATACGGCATCACCCTGAGCTGCGCAACCGGGACTGTTGCGGTACCCCTCCATTTAAGGTGCTGCGATTTGGATCTGTTGCTGCGTGGCGGCTGGCCCTCCCCGAGAGCGACGCCGGGCCTCCCGCCGCTCTTATCAAAGTGAGTTCCTCTAACCAGTTCCATGCCTCTTCTGGAGTATTGAAGAACAGTGTCTTGGCCTGATAAATCACTTTAAGTTTAGCAGGGAAGAGGAGCATGTACGTAATTTGCAACTGTCGTAGCTTATCTTTCACTGAGTCAAACGTTTTGCGTTGCTGCTGCACCTCTCGTGAGTAGTCCGGAAACACCATTATCTTAGTTTTCCCCCTTTTGCCTGAGTTCACGGAGGATGAGGTCTCTGTCCTGGTAGTTAAGAAACCTCGCGATCAGCGGACGCGGCGGGGCACCCGGTGGCGGCTAAGTCCCCGGTATCCTGTGAGTTCTTTCGATTATAAAGCATGGTGAAAAACGTGCATCAGGGAGTGCATCCAGCAGCCATTTACGCAGGTAGGCACCAGCGTCTGACCCCTCAATGGCCTCCGGAAAGCCGTTAAAGCGGAGATTGTTTCTTCGGGCACGATTTTCAGCATCATCAACCCTCCAGAGTACGTCCTTCATGGCCGCAGTTAAGGCCGTGACCTCACCTCGAAGAGTGTGCGCGGTGTCTTCTACTTCCGAAATGCGGTGTTCGGCTTGTGTGACTTTTTCGGATACATTTCGCAGATCTTGGCGGAGCAAGTTAACGTCTATTTTAATTTCATCGATTTTACCTTCCAATGCCTCTCTGGAAGACTGAATTGCCTGAAGGATGACGTTGTTGTCTGGCGCGTCCGCAGTGGCGGGGGCAGGGGGGTCCGTCATGGGCAAGGGTTTGGCGAATTTATCCATCTTCCCCTGCCTCTGTGGTTTAGGGTCCTTGTCCCGTGCCATCTGGGACCACCACCCGTGCGGGCAGCAAGGTTGTAGATGTTAGGAGGACCGCGGTGCCACCCGCTTTCACGAGTGGTGCGTTCCCAGCGGGCGCCCCGCCGCGTGGCCGCATCAGCAGTGGATTTCCTCAAGAGCTTTCCCTCCTGGGGGATGTCTTCCCCACCTTCCCGCAGCCTTCTAGGGAATGGATCGTCGTGCGTCAGGGGTCCCGCCAGTGCTCTCGACAGCAGTGTCCAACTGCCGGTGGTCCGCAGCAGTGCAGACACACCGCTGTGACAAAGGTCTTTCACACACTGTGGTCTTCAATCCTCTCACCAGCACGACATAGCCCCCGTTCTCACCCACTGGGTGACATGTAGCTCCCGCGTCTTCTCACAGGTTCACGTGTGTCACACAGAGAAGGGCTGGGCCCGCGTGACAAACCATCCGCTTGCCTCCGAGTGTTCCCCGCAGCCCCAGGCGCTGCCAGACTCAGCCCTTATCCTCAGGTGGGGTCTCCCTGCTGTGTAGTCTTCCGAAATGTCTGTCGCGAGGGCTCCCTCTCGCCACACCGCAAGCCTCTCAGTGGCACACCACACTGGTCCCCAAGCGCAAGCTCACTCTATCGCCTCTATGACAGCGCGAGTGTTCAGGAGGCAGACTGGGAATGGGGGGAGCGCACTAACATTGGCTTGTCAAGCCTCTAGGTCCGGCTCAGTCGCGCCCACCGACCCCCCCCCCGCGGGCCCACCCTACCGCTGTACTGTTGTCAGGGAGCGCCCCCGAAGCGGTCGCCAGCCCGTCCTTGTCTTGCTGGGCTAATCAGTGTCCCTCGCCCCCCCCACAGGCAGCTCCCGGGCGCAGCACTGATCCAATCCGTCCTTCACGGCCGCACTCACCCTGGTACAACCAAGCTCGTAGTCTTATGTGAGCACACCGGGTGAGGGGTCCGTGCCGGCCACCTGCCCCGAGGGCAGCCAAACAGTATAAAACTTAAGCTCAGGACACCAGTCCGTGCATGCAGTTATTTGCGGCAACGTGGGAATTGACAGTGCCGCCACCAGGGCTTATCCCCGCCGCCACTTCGTGTATGTGTGCAACTGGCAGGCGACGGCGCAATCCTCTGATCGCAAATCCCCTGTCTAGATCTCAGGGCTCTCTTCGGTGTAACGCGCTGCCTCCGCGGTGGACCCCGGCATAGCGCGGTGTATTCCCTGCACCTTGCTCCTTACTTGCAGCACGTCCATTCACTGTACGCCGTTCAGGGCTCTCTGACCGGAGCCCAGCCAACACCCAGACCCCGGGAGGTTGGAATGTCCGGTGGCGCCCAGTCGGCGGTTTCAAAAGACTCCGCGGCACAGCCCGCTGCGGCCGCCGCCACCGCTCACACGGCTCACTCGTCACTGCTGCCGTTCCCCCGCACGGCTCTCTGCGGCTCCCTGCCGACCCCAGAGTAAGTACCGGCCAGTGACCCCAGCAGCCCAGCGCCGCCCGCCGCTCCCGGCGTCAAACGGGCGGGGGGGGCCCCCCTCCGTGCGGAGCCCTCCGGCGCCACAAAGTCCTCTCTGTCTGCACGTTGTGGAGGGCCCCGGCCCGGTGTCTCGTAGCCGGGGTATATAGCTGTGCTCAGGCCTAAGCCCTCGCCGTTCCGCCATTTGGCCTCCGAGGCCGCTGCACCCGGTTCTCTTTTACTTGCAGACAAATCGCGGCCAGTTTCCTCCAACTGGAGTCTCCTCCGTGTGTGCGCGCTGTTTGCGCTCTCGATTCCCATTACTGCGGGTCAGGATGTCAAGTTTGAGCCGAGGATATTATCAGGATCATTGGCAGGCTCACGGAGCTCCGGTCGGACACATCTAGTCCGCCATGCTGCTGGCCACGCCCTCCCAATGAATTGTTTTTTAACCATTGTGCCGTATCCAGCATGCAAGCATGGAAATTTTCCAGTGAAGTAGAATTAGTACCCTCTAGTGACAGGATAAGTTGGGTATCATCTGCATAGTTCACCAGTTTGACGTTATGAGACTTAATGACAGCAATTAGCGGACTCATATAGATATTAAATAATATCGGGCTAATTTCAGATCCCTGAGGGACAACATGTTCAATGTTGACAAAGTCTGACTGATAGGGGGGAGGGCTACTGCTTGTCGTCTGTTGGACAGGTAAGATTGAAACCAGTTCAATGCCATACCCTCTACCCCAATTCCTTCAAGCCTTGCCAACAGGACCCTGTGGTTGACCGTATTGAATGCGGCAGACAGGTCCAGCAAAATAAATATGGCTGATTGTCCCCTGTCTGCTCGCATTCGAAGAACATCTAAGACGGTCAACAAGGCAGTCTCCGTACCATGTCCAGGATGGAAACCGAATTGTACGTCTTCTAGTTTGTTGTTATTTTCTAAAAACTGGGAGAGTGTCTTACTAACTGCAAGGGGGTCATCTGCGTTTTTGTTCCCGGACTCAGCGGCCATCTTGGAAAACCTACCAAACCCAGACAGCTCTGAAAGCTAGACACCCACGGTAGTCCAGGAAAGTGTGGCTTGCGTGGATCCCCCTAGGTTTTCTTACCCATAATCCCAAGCAAACCTCCAATTTTTCTAAAAAATTACATTTCCCTCATATTCTGTATGGGAAAGTTGTGGAATCACCGGGTCGTCACAAATTTCCTATCACCCAGCTTTCCCCCAGGTCTCACAATAAAAATGGAACCTCGCTTGTATGGGTGGGCCAAGTGCCTGTGACAGGGAGGGTCCCAAAACCTATTGTGGAGACATCAAAATTATCTATCACAAAATTACCTGGTTTTTGCAAGGTGGGCCCCTGCGTTTCTGGTCCCTAGCTCGGTGGCCATTTAGGGAAACTTACCAAACTCTGACATTTCTGAAAACTAGACACCCGGGAGAGTCCAAGGATATGTGGCTTGCATGGGTCCCTCAACGTTTTCTTACCTTGAATCCCCTGCAAATCTCAAATTTGGCTAAAAAAATCACATTTTTCTAACCCTGGGCAAAGCACTACGCTACGCTCGCGTAGTTTGCGAAGTTTGCGCTACTTCGCACAATGCGAATTGCACGTAGCACAGTGCAAACACGCGTAGCGTAGCGTAGTGCAGCGGTAATTTTTTGCTTGCTCGCGGTCCTCAACGTCAAGTTGGCGACCGCGAGCAAGCAAAATGACATCCCGGCGAGACTTTTTCCTCGTTCGCGATCAGCAACATCAAGTTGCCGATCGCGAGCGTGGAAAATAAACCTCCCGGCGAGATTCTCAACGCGGGGAGGTCAGGTTTCTCATTGCGAGTGGTCGCGTATGCTCGCGACCGCTCGCGATGAGAAACTACCAGTCCGCGTTGAGAAAGCTGCCGCTCGAGTAAAAATCTACTCGAGCGGCAGTAAAAGACAGCTTGCCTTGTGCAAGATGCCGTTTTCAATGATTGCACAGTGCGGACAAGCATCCGGCACTGTGCAATCATTGCGAACAGCGCACTACGCAGTTCGCGTAGTGCTACGCGTAGCTCGCGTAGTGCGAACTGCACTTTGCGTAGCTTCGCGTAGCGCTACTTCGCGAACTACGCCCAGGCTTACATTTTTCTCACAGTTCTGTGTGGGTTCACCATGCTGGCACAAATTTCCTACCATCCAGCGTTCCTCTCGGTCTCCCAATAAAAATGATACCTCACTTGTGTGGGTGACCAAGGGCCCGAGACTGAGAAAGGCCAAAAACACAAAAACATAGAGATTGAGGAAATAGCACAGCGAGCTCTAAGCGCCATATTATTTTTAATATTTTTTTTTAGGCGATTCTGCATTGGACACCCAAACAAGTGAGGTATCATTTTTATTTTCTAAGGGGAACGCTGGGTGGTAGGAAATTTGTGCCGGCATGGTGCTCCCAAACAGAAATGTGAAGATATCATTTTTTATTAGCAAAATTTGAGGTTTGGACGGGATTCTGGGTAAGAAAACATTTGGAAGATCCACGTATGCCACACCTCCCTGGACTCTCCCGGGTGTCTAGTTTTTAGAAATGTCTGGGTTTGGTAGGTTTCCCTAGATGGCCGCCAAGCCCGTGACCAAAAGCGCAGGTGACTCCCTCACAAAACCATGTCTTTTTGTGATCAATAATTTTGAAGTCCCCATAGTACTTTTTGGGCCATTTCCTGTCGCTATGTTTCCCTACGTGCCGGCTGAGCTAGGGTCCAAAATCCACAGTTAGGCACATAGCAAAAAAAGGGTAATTTTCCTTGCAAAATATCATGGGACCACGTTGCTTTTTGCGCCGTTTCCTGTTGTGGGCACTAGACCTACCTACAGAAGTGGGGTACAAATTTTTATCAAGAGACTTGGTGGAATGCTGGGTGGTTGGAATTTTGTGGCTCCCCACAGATTCCAGAACTTTCCATCACAGAAACGTGAGGAAAATGTATTTATTTTGACAAAGTTTGAGGTTTTCAAGGGATTCTGGGTAACAGAAGCTGGTGAGAGCCACACAAGTCACCCCATCCTGGATTCCCTGGGTATCTAGTTTTCAAAAATGTATAGTTATGCTAGGTTTCCCTATGTGCCGGCTGAGCTAGGGTCCAAAATCCACAAGTAGGCACATTGCAAGAAAGGGTCAGTTTTCACTGGAAACAATTGTTTTCATGTTGCGTTCTGGGCCGTTTAATGTCGCGGGCACTTGGTCTACCCAGACAAGTGAGGTACCATTTTTATCTGGAGACTGGTGGGAATGCTGGGTGGGTGGAAGTTTGTGGCTCCCCGCGGAGTCCAGAACTTTCGATCACAGAAATGTGAGGAAAATGTGTTTTTTGACAAAGTTTGAGATTTGCAAGGGATTCTGGGTAACAGAACCTGGTGAGAGCCACACAAGTGCCCCTATCCTGGATTCCCCTGGGTGTCTCATTTAAAAAAATGTCCATGTTGCGTTTTGACCCATTTCCTGTCACAGGCACTAGGCCTACTCACACATGCAAGGTACCGTTTTTATCGGTAGACTTAGGGGAACACAGAATAGTAGAACATGTGTTATTACTAGTTGTCTTTCTATGCATTTCTGCCTTCTAAATATAAGCCAGTATGTAAAAAGAGGACATTTTGGAAAATGCACCCTAATTCACATGCTGGTATGGCTACCCACAAATTCAGAGATGTGCAAATAACCACTGCTCCTAAACTCCATATCTTGTTCCCAATATGAGAAATACGTAGTTTTCCTTGATACCTATTTTTCACTCTTTATATTTTACCAAATGAATTGCTGTATACCCGGTACACAATGAAAAACCATTGCAAGGTGCAGCTCAATTATTGGCTCTGGGTACCTCTGGTTCTTGGTGAACCTACAAGCCCGATATATTCCCGCTACCAGAAGGGTCCTGCGAACATAATGGAATATTGCTTTAAAAAGCCTAGCGTAGTTAGAAGAAGTTACAGGTGAAAATGTAGGCACAAATGGCTGTTGTTTTGAACTCAATTTCAATATTATTTTATTTCAACTGTTTCTTTCTATAGGAAAAGCTTGAAGGATCTACACAATTGACCGCTTGCTAAATTCAGAATTATGTCTTTTTTTCAGAAATGTATAGCTTTCCAGGATCCAGTATTGGTTTTACACCCATTTCGACCACTAACTGGACGGAGGTTGAAAGCACAAAAAATAGGAAAAATAAGCTATTTCCCAGACTGTATAGAAAATTTTGGTTTTCTGACAAACGTCTGCCTGTTCCTGAAAGCTGGGAAGATGGTGATTTTTAGCACCACAGACCCTTCGTTGATATCATTTTCAGGGGAAAAAACAGACACTGTGTTCTGCAGCACTTTTTTCCCATTTAAAAAAAAAGAAAAACAATTTAGCTGTATTTTGCCTAATTTCTCGGTTCCCTCCATGGGAATCCACAAACCCTGGGTACCTTTAGAATCCTCAGGATGTTGGAAGAAAAGGACGCTAATTTGGTGTGGATACCTTATGTGGCAAAAAGATACAGGTGCATAAGCTCAAACTACCCCAAATAACCAAAAAACGGAGTGGCACAGGCGGGCAAAAGGCCTGGCAGCGAAGGGGCTACGATAAAGGATGATCCCAAGGCGAGGAGGATATTGATGACAATAAAACATGCCAATCCTCATAGTAGACTGTGCGTCAATAAAATAATAAATTATAAGGAAGTAGGCGTAAGGGGGAGGTTGCAGGGAGCACATAAGGGTAGATCAACATGATGTCTAATCCATGCCTTCTGTATGCGCGGCTCCCGGCCCTGCCATCCACAGGGGAACAGAGATCACATGAACAGGAGGATATACATCGTACTTTGGTAACAATTGTACAAAAGTTATGCATTCATGAGGTCCCGGACATAGTTCCTTCATGGTGATCGAATATCGTTCTTGGCTTCTATGTTAAAGATATACATATACCAGTTCCCACCTGTGAGAGGCTGGTTTGGTATATGGTGCACACTTATTCAAGTGTAGCACCTGCACCAATCCAGACAACCCTTATGGTGTTTTTAGGGGTCGAGACAACCTTAGAAAGCTCTTTTAGTGGTAGCTGTGGAGAGCAGCCTTCAGGCTTAGTCTAGGAGGAGTGTAAAGCAGCTTGTTTCGCCAGTATCTAATCTTGTAGAGCAGATTAAGTGAAAAAGAACCACACAGTGTAGTTATAAAAAATAGTTATTTATTACAGACACTCACTAACTCAATGCAATATCTCCTACCCGGAGATATAATTACAATACACAAAATAGTTTGATAATACGACAGGTAAGTAGCACAAAAATACAGTGGGCTCCCAGGGTGTTATGTTTCATATAGGTACCCTACTATAGGCCCAGGTAACATCGTAACCTTCACCTATATTATTCTACCTACACTACACACTAACGAGCCTTTAGGATTGAACCTTTACCTAGTTTCAGTTCTGGGTGCAGAAGGAGGGTTTCCTCTGAACAATAGCCTCTTATAACATCATCGATAGACTCATACATTATACATGAGTATTCATGAGGGTTCTTGGAAACCGGGCAGAAGCTACACCACCTGCCAAATATTTTACGAATGAGGTTCATCCAATACGTCAACCTCAATTCGACAATGGCCCATACACAAGACAAGGGGACAAAGGAGCCCTAGATACTTTTTAGTATAAATATTACACATCTTACTGAAGTAAGTTAGAGGAGATCCTGACTTCCATGCCGACACACTGACTCGAGACGCTGAGATTTCAGCATGCAGATATTTCAGCTCGCAGTTCTCTGAACATCCCTTGCGGGGTGTCCAACATGAGACCAGAACGGGGGTCCCACAGTCTCTTACTTCAGGAAATGGGGTTGACTTATCCTAGGGGGATTCTTGGCTTAACACCTACTCACATGCAAGGTACACGTAGGTACACCTAGGTAGGATTACATCGTAGGCGTACGCATTTACTGTCATGTATTTTATATGCTTGTCTGCATTCATGATTTTAGCAGAATGATACAAATCTATCACCCTTTTACTTTCCTAGTGCTTCTAATCATTTATATCCTGTACTGTCTATTGATTGTCTCAGCACATATATTTTACACAAGAATAACGACTGTTCAATAAATACTGTTTCCGTGTACTTCTCTGAGAACCAGTGAGCACGAGTGACTGAGCGAAAGGTAGTACATTGTTTCCACGGTCCTGAGGGATCAGGGTTGTCATGTTCGATAGTTGCCAGGAACTATTCCCTCCTTGTCAAAAGGAGATTCTAGTGGCACTGTGAGCTAACTGGTCTACAGGTTAACATACCCAATAGGGGTGCTCGGAATCAGTCCAACACCAATCCTATAGTCTATGTTATCAAAACGCGCAGAACCTATATAGGGATATAGGAACTACACGACATGGCGCCCAACGTGGGGCTGGGTACTAATTTAACAGCAGAATCTGAGTAGTTCAGTTGCGCTAATCTCAGAGACCCCTACTCACATATTCCAGAGATGTTTGGAGTGAGAGGGCACAATAACTCCACCACAGCTGAGTAGTCTAAATACTATTTATTGACTGTTGGTTAATCAAGCTTGAAGGACACATTGTTCCTAGAATTGTGCATAAACACCTTATCTCAAAGTTCCCTAAAAAGGCTCTCCTAAAACAAAACAAAAATGTCTTTACACGGAGACCAAGCAGACCAAGTAGATCAACAATTACTGTTTAATGCTACGGATGAGGAAGACGATGCGGATGCGATCCGAATTGCACCAAACGTCAGAAATGCCGTCACCATAAAAGTGGGTGTGTATGGTTTAACATCCATGGGTGGACCGGTAACATTCGTGATTGACGCACACAAAACATATAGAACAGAGGTATTCTATTCATGGGTTACATTCCCAGTTGCAAATGCAAACACAAGAACATTTCATTTCTATAAAGAGGATGAAATGCCGGGAGAATACAATCCCTATGAATATATTGAAATTCCACTAACTTACAAGGAACACTTACACTGGTTTAAAGGCGCCCTCCCCCATACAAGAAATAGAATAAGACTGGGTCCGCTCGGAAGAGATGGTGCTACATGGCCAGTACTAGCGGCCTACACACCACATCCTGACATTGACACAATGCCAACAGGAGATTTACTTACACTCCACAAAGAGCTGATAAAACTTTCCAGAAACATGACACAATTTGTGATGAGAACACTCACATTACAGCCAACACAGGCTACAGCAACAACAGGGCCAGTCCACAATTCTACAACAAAAATAACACCACAAACATTACATGCTGTAATGGGCAAAATGCCCACAAAACGTGAGCAAGTGCCATTCTGGATAGCCCAGAAAATAACACAATTAGAGGCAGTGTTTCCACACACTACCCCACATGGAAAACACAGAATGCTAACAATATGCTTGCCAATAGGAATAGCTCCCCAAATAGACGACTGTACCTTTTGGGGAACAGTTTTCGCTGCCATATATACCAGAACACATGGTATTCCTTCATTAGCAGTAATACCATATGTATTAAGACAAATACAGAATGAGTACGGAGCAGAGCCTGCTCTGAACTTAGGGATGAAATTACTAGGTAATTACACCCAGGTATCAGCTATAATATTGGCAAATATTAAGGGAGAAGCAGCATCAGTGGCAATATGCCAGAGACTGAGGGAATTTTCCCCGCCACAACAAGTGGCAGAACTACCTAAAATAATTGAAACTGCTTATGCAGAGTTAGGTAGGGACAGCCTGGGAGCTAGACCGGTGAAACCTCAATTGGTGGGTGGTCCTGAGAAGGATACCCCTAAGCAAGCAGCTACTTCTTCTAAGAAGAAGTGGGACAATAAAAAGCAACAAAAAATAGAGACTTTAGATCTCAGTCCAGAGGTAGGTCTCCGCAACAGGAGCCATCCGAAAGGAGGTATAACCTTAGGAATAGGGACAACATTAGAAAGCCTGACAGGTATCAGGATACTGATACACGTACCTCTCGTTCCTTTCAGGGTCCATCGAAAAACTCTGAGAGGGAAGGACGGTCAGAGCACAGACAAGAGGAGCATACAAAGTCCAGAGACACACAACGCGCTGTAGACTACGCACCTAAAAAAGAGTATAAACAAAAATCTAAACCTCAGTTCAAGAAGAAGAAGGTAGTAGGTCTCAAGATCAAACATGCCCAGAATTCATAGGACTCAACTAATGAACGGGGAATGGGCTCTGACGATGCTAGACAGCGCAGCAGAAGTCACAATAGCTCGCCAGAACCTGAAGGAATTTTGGTGACAGCGGATTTGAGTGAGTATATAACAGTGGAAACACCTGATACTCGGGTGAGTGTCCCGCAAAAGTTACATGAGATAACACTCTGGATGGAGGGGGACAAAGAAAGAAAGATAAAAGGTCTTTTTGGAAAGACATGATGACCGGCTATGATATTTTATTAGCTGAACAAGATTATGCCGGCTTTCTCTGACCTCGTTCCCATACATTATAAATACACATATGCACGGGAGTGGGCGGTAGCCCTAGCCCCTGCACCATACAGAAACCAGGTTGGTTGGGATGAGGACTCAACCCACCACGGAATACCATTAAAATCTGCTCCAACACCACAGAGACAGTATCCCATTAAGCAAGAAGCTAAAAAACAAGTCAGGGAGATCTTGGATCAACTTGAATCCCAAGGGGTGATTGAAACTTCCGCCTCTTCTATGAACAACCCTTTGTTTCCCGTAATGAAACCAGGTAACTCATACTGTCTAGTTTTAGATTACAGACACTTAAACTCATGTACAAAAACATTTGCAGTACAAAACGCACATAGTGCCGCATTCATGAATAACATTGTGCGCAAAAAATACAAAACAACACTTGACATCTCAAATGGATTTTTCTGCCAAAATATAGCGCCTGAGAGTAGATACTTAACAGCACTCTCAGCGCTAGGTTCCCAGCATCAATTTTGCAGACTAGCTCAAGGGTACAAAAACAGCCCTGGGTTGTTCAGCGTTAGGGTAACAGAATTATTACAGGAGTTGGATGAAGAAGCATTGTCCTATGTCGATGACATTTCTTTAATGGACAATGATTTAAAAGATCACTTGAACAGGGTGAGCACCATTATACTGGGATTCGCCGCTGAGGGCTACAGATTCAATTTAAAAAAATCAAGAATAGCCCACCTCAAAGTCCTATTTTTGGGATACAAGCTTTCAAGTGAAGGCAAATGCTTGGCAGCAAACTTTCTAGAAAAATGTGTGCTGCTTCAACCACCTAAATCTTTAAAAAACTTACAATCCATATTGGTATGTTTAAATTTTGGCAGAACTTACATTTTGGATTACGCAGAAAGGGTTAAACCTTTCTACGAGCTCATAAGAACTGATTTTTCGGTTAGGCATTGGACACAAGCACATACAGATACACTGCGTTCCCTACAAGCTGACATGATCGCTTCCAAACATTTACAGACTTGTGTGAATGTCCACAATCTAGTGATCTGTGTAATCGCAGGTCAATCAGGATACACCTACCTGACATACAATGAGGTGAAACAGTACCAATTGCATACAAATCACATTTGTACACAAGTGCTGAGATGCGTTTCGCATCCACAGAAAAAATTCTAACGGCAGAACAGACTGCTGTAGTGAGAGAAAGAACGCTGGCTCAGGGGAAGCGAATAATTGTCGCAACTCCGGTACCGGCCCTAGAGGCTGCTACGAACGCAAGCGTTCCAAATGCAAAAGCTTTACATCCGAGATGGATACAATCGGCTAATTCTCTCACTGCATCAGATGTAGAATACAGATTTGACCCGAGTCTAAAAACACAAGCATTCCTGCAGTACGAACAAGAATATCCTCTAACAAATTAAATAATGCCTCTAGATCAGTATGAAGAAATTATTTACACTGACGAAGCAGCTCAACCTGCCGTAGGGAGTAAACAACAATACAGCGCGGCGTGTGCTATCGTAAAAGGTTGCATGCGGGATGGGCAGTTCCATCCAAGCTGTACAAAAACACAATCCCTAGGAGACTGCAAGGCTCAGCTGGCAGAATTAAAAGCTCTGATACTGGCATTAGTAAACACGGATCGGGAATTCCCCACACTAATCGTGTGCGATTCTTTTTACTGTGTCCAGTCTTATAATGAATACCGTCAATATTGTGTTCAGAATAGGTACAAAGATGCAAAAGGTGGCACAATCAAGCATACAATGCTATGGGAACAGGTAGCGAAGTTGAAAAACGACCTACCAAGAACTCACGTGATACACATACTGAGTCATCAACGTGATGGCGTTCACGTTGAAGGGAATTCATCGGCTGATGAAGCCGCAAAGGGGGCAGTTCAAACTGCTACTGTAGCTGCAATCACTCGTTCCAAAACGAGAATAGACGGTGATATAATGGTGGCTGTCATTGCTTCACGCAAAAACAGCCTGGCACTACCAAAAAGATTTCCATACAAGTTAGATGTAAACAATATTCCGTATGCTCAGATTCCTGGAGTGGGGGATAGAGTAATACCAAACACAGATCGCAGACCTGATTTAATATTAGCTGCACATGAGGGGCTAGGTTCTGCTCATGCAGGAGAAAATATGACAGTTTCTTTGTTGAAACAAAGTTACTGGTGGCCTGTTTCACTAACACAGACAAAGGAATTTGTCTTGAAGTGCGACATCTGTCAGCAAATAAAAGGTTCCACCATAAAACATCTTGTGCAGACACCTTTACTGATATCAGATAGACCATTAGGCTGTGTCTATTTGGACCACTGCGGCCCCCTAAATTCGGATGGGGCTTATAGAAAATCATGTTCGCAGTGCATTCATGCTCAAGATTCCTATGGGTTTGGCCTCAGCGCTCGGCTGACGCTCGAACTGTTATAAAAGATTTGCAAGTCTTTATCGGGACATACGCAGTTGGCGCATTACATTCTGACCGCGGCCCCGCGTTTAGCTCTCGGGCTTACAAGTAAGCCATGGAAGGTTTGGGTGTGGTGGTGCGGTACTCCTCTCCATACCATCCCGAGGGAAATTCGGTTGTGGAGAGGAAAATCCGGGACTTAAAGCAATCTTTAACAGCTAGAGTATTAGGCTCGGTGGTAGTTGGGTCAGTCACCTGTATGGGGTCCTGCGTGCCCTCAATAATCTGCCAAGAAGTCCTCTGGGGGGGTCACTCCTTACGAGTTCCTATTTGGGACAAGAATGTGGGTACCTGATCTTGATTGTGAAGGCACAGTGGCGGCTGAAATACCATTTGACATCAATAAACGTTTGGCTGTTTTACAGGATCTGAATGAAGCAAGGAGAGACCTAAGTAATGTGACAGCTAAACAGACCGCCACTGAGAAAGTCAAATCAGAACCGGCAAGACCTGGCTGGATTCCTAAAGTCGGGGATCTGGTCAGAGCGAAAATACTGGACAAAAAAGAATTTGGGCCTTCTTACAGAAAACCCGTACCTGTCCTAGCAGTGCAAGGAACAAGAACTGTACTACTTCCACCTCTTGCCGGAAGGGAGAAACGATACGTCTCCATTGATCTGATCAAACCACACCATGTGGCCGATACTGAATAGTAGGCCTCGGGGACTCCTGGGTAGTCGACGTCCTCCTCTCACTACCTTACAGGAAGTTCAAACAGAAAGACTCATCACCTTCGAGGAGTCACCAACACGGAATGATGGACTATGCAATAATGCCATGGAACTCGTTCCTCTTGGAAATCAAAATACATCAGAAAATTCTAATCAAAATGAACAAGTTGCAATCAGACCAAATACAGAAATTTAAGTCAACATACCTCGGCAAGAGCCACCAACAAGTTCAACGCAACCAGCAGGGTTAGCAAAAATTGATCGAACAGCATCTGGCTATTTCGTGGACTTCGATACCTTTTGATTGGATCCAAGTGAACCAGAAACGATGCCAGCCCGAAAATCACGTAAACAAAAAACTATTGACTTTCTGATTTTTCTTAAAAAGACTTACCTGGTGTCACCATGGTTGCAACTATGAATAATTACTGGGATTTTATTTTTTATTTTCTGGTTAGGCTTAGTTACTGTCTTCTGCTTGCTAATTAATGGAACATATCTTAGACAGAGCTCTGCAGCTTCGAAAGTGAACTTGATTTTAAGACCACATGTTTCGTCACACCGTGAACAAAGAGACTTGTCCTATGTGAACATTACAGTGGTTCCTTTTCCGGATGAGATAGTATGGACAAAATTGACTATGATATATTCGCCCCTACGGAACTTTTAAAAATAGCACATCTATTTAAAATGTCATTCAATGATATTGTTTCCTCCAGTACATTTTCTGATGATTGGGACTCTGAAACTGTTAATAACATGTTGTCTGATTTCGAAAAAACAGCTGCATTTCCGAACACTGAAATGTTTGAAGGTACTTCAGACTATGATACATTGTACTGTTATCAACATTATGGTCATCATTTTTTGCATAAATCTATTGCACCTAGAAATTTTTTCAATTACCACCAATGGGAACATTGCCCAACACCACCAAAGAGTAGTTCACAGACATTTGCACCGAAATTTGCATATTTTTCAGGGTTTAACATTTCTGACCCAGCCGCATATTATTATAAGGTTACACCAACATCGGCACAGAAAAATATGTTGACTAACACCAAACAGATTTACTCTGCTTCCTTTATTGCCCAATTGTCTGAACAAGGTTTTGACTTATGGAAAGACACAATAGACTTAAAATCAGTCTGGGCTTCTAGAGACTGGCAGGTCCAGGGAACAGAAGCGCTATTTAGAGCATGCCTCATTCCACAGCAGATAATATTTCTGAATGACACCGTGCAGCAGACGTCATGTCTTGGACTAGCTAAGAATAAGACCTTGAACACACCTCGGTTTCCGATACCATCACAAATGGAGGGGTGGCAGAATCCTACAACACATGAAGGAGCAAACATAGATGACATTATCCAGTACAATCGATCAGACCCTGATTGGAAAAAGTGGTTGGTTTGGCCCTTAGACGTGAACAGATGTCAAGAAAGATTCTGGGGTACAACCGAAGGGTTTAGTATCCATAGGCCAGACCCACGCCATGTACAAAGAGAACATCCGGGGGTAGTGACATCATACAGTGTCTGGAAGTTGTGCCTAGATTGGCTAAAAACCTCGACACTCACCCAAGTGAAACAACACTTACCTCTATTATCAGACGATGTGGATTTAAGGGATTTTGTATTAGGTCCCAGGAAGCCACGTGATGAACGTTTCTTATATGCTGTCTATAATGAAATCTGGAAAATCTCCCAACAAGAAGTAGCGGAGAGGCTTAGAGAAATAGATAGGATTAACCTAGAAAAGGCGTTAGCCGTAGTTGACAATGGCATGACTACATTAACATCCAGGATATATTCACTGGGCAACATTGTATCTTCTGCTATAGATGTATTAGAACAAGATCTGTCTATGTTACAGCACGGGCAATCGCAACTACATTCTATTATGTTGTTAAGCTGGACGCTGCAGTCACTGCGCGCTGTTCATGTGCCTTGGCGTTTTATCAACATTACGTCCTTGTTTTCCGCATATAATCTAACGGAAAAACAGCTGGAAATGGCACAAAGAGGAGCAAAATATACAATGCTGCGCATTGAGAAACTTGACAAACTACCCTTTACTGTGGCAGAATCACCATCCACAGAATGGTTAATACATGGCCATATTACATTACCGGTCACGACCTTTAGATTCCAGTATTGCCTTGAAATACAACAGGCAGGCAGATATGATGAAATGGGTTGGGAATACATTAAGGAATCATGGGAATTACCTTACAGATTTCGATGCCGGAGTGGGTATCGAGAAGTGTTCCTAAGCGGTACAAACTGCAAGAATGTTTTAAGTGGTTCTCTCATGTGCCAGGATATTTTTTTACACGGAGCTTGTAATGGTTCAGTGGCAAACTTATCCTGCCACTTGAAAGGGACTCCAGCAGCCGTGATTACTCCGGTATGCAAGATGCTCTCTAATGGGAGTTACTTAATGCTGAATGATCAAGGTTGTTGTGGCATGCTTCCGGGTATTGCCTATCTGGTCACGGTGAACTCCAGGGTTACTTGCTGTATGCAAGTATTGTTTCCCCCAACTAGTACAGTCAGAGAGGCGCCGTTATGGCCTTCACTGAATGTTTCCTTTATACAGTTTGATACTTTGAGCAGAATGAAAGCCATGCTTTTGCAGCAAATTGTGCCTTTGACCTCCGTCCTGGAGACCTTTGATCTTCAAATCGCAAGGACCGAGATACAGGCACTCATACGTACAAACTGCCCCTTTCATTTCACAGAAATGGTGGGTCGTATCTTTAATATGTCGGATACGAGTGGTATTGTACACATATTTAAGACCGTAGGGTCAGGACTGTTAAGCACCTTTCAGACGGTCCTCGGAGTTATTCCAAACTTTATACACTGTGGGCCCGATTCACAGAACTAACTTACGTCAAAAACGTAAAGTTAGTACCTTTTAGTATTCACAGAATACACTTACTCATTTTGGTATTCACAGAATACACTTACTCATTTGGTATTCACAGAATACACTTACTCATACTAACTTTATGTCCGCACTCGGGCCGGAGATTCCGGCCGTTTGTGGAGATTCCGGCCCGGAGGTGGAGATTCCGGCCGTTTGTGGAGATTCCGGCCGTTTGTGGAGATTCCGCCACCGGCCGGAATCTCCACAACCGGCCGGAATCTCCACAAATGGCCGGAATCTCCACAAGCGGCCGGAATCTCGGCCGGAATCTCCACAAACGGCCGGAATCTCCACCTCCGGGCCGGAATCTCCACCTCCGGGCCGGAATCTCCACAAACGGCCGGAATCTCCACCACCGGGCCGGAATCTCCGGCCCGAGTGCGGACATAAAGTTAGTATGAGTAAGTGTATTCTGTGAATACCAAATGAGTAAGTGTATTCTGTGAATACCAAAATGAGTAAGTGTATTCTGTGAATACCAAAAGGTACTAACTTGCGTTTTTGACGTAAGTTAGTTCTGTGAATCAGGCCCTCTGTATTTGGAATCGTTTTTGGAGGTCTTCCGCTGATCCTGTTATTAATTGCAGGAATCCTGATTGTTATTTTTCTACTACGCAATGGACGGCCCAATCACCTACGAGATGGCAAAAGCTCTATTGGAGCGAAAATACCGTGAACGCATGGTACAGCATCTGGGCACACCTCGCCTACGGGAACTGAGCGCCTCTTGGTTCCTGTCGTTTAGACCAGTCTGGATGGACTGCATCTTACCTGTTTTGTTCTTCGATGCCTGTTTTGCGGAGATGAATGCGTGCTAGACCTCTGTCTGACACTTGCATCGGCCACGCCGGCGGACATGAATACCATGCTGGACCCCATTAGGGCCCATGCTCTGCAATGTCCACAGCGTATTCCCATCCTGGTGAGCGCATTCCTCGAGAATCCACAGGTGCCTTTTGCTCCTGCTGGGTTAAGCGTCAGCTCCACCACCAGCACTCAGGTATTGACTACTACACAGGCTGCCACGACACCAGCTATTGGCAGCTCTGAATATCATCTGTGCTCCATTGACGTACTGTGCGAGGTGTTATAAGAATCATCCTCTGCGATGGCAAGCAACAGTGATGTTGCGTCTCCCAGCCAAGTTACTTAATCATAATTGGCTCATCGTGTGCTGAGAAAGAATTCAACTTTTTCGCTCTTTTTAGAAAAACAACCTAAATTTCGAACACTTCCTGAAAACAATTGACACTTTCGCTGAAACGCATGACTTTCGGACGCTTGTAGTGGTTCAATTTATATAAATGGACTTATTAGGCTTAAGGGACAATTCCAGTATTCAAATTTTAGACTTTTAGACTGTTTTTAAAAATGGTTTTCAATACAAATACTTTTAAACGAAGCTCATTGATAGACTGAGTAGTTCGCTAGCATGTATTATTGCCGAATGTTCGGAAGAGGAGTGGGTGTTATGTTTCATATACGTACCCTACTATAGGCCCAGGTAACATCGTAACCTTCACCTATATTATTCTCCCTACACTACACACTAACGAGCCTTTAGGATTGAACCTTTACCTAGTTTGAGTTCTGGGTGCAGAAGGAGGGTTTCCTCTGAACAATAGCCTCTTATAACATCATCGATAGACTCATACATTATACATGAGTATTCATGAGGATTCTTGGAAACCGGGCAGAAGCTACACCATCTGCCTAATATTTTACGTAAGAGGTTCATCCAATACGTCATCCTCAATTCGACAATGGCCCATACACAAGACAAGGGGACAAAGGAGCCCTAGATACTTTTTAGTATAAATATAGCACATCTTACTGAAGTAAGTTAGAGGAGATCCTGACTTCCATGCCGACACACTGACGCGAGACGCTGAGATTCCTGCATGCAGATATTCCAGCTCGCAGAGGTATGAACATCCCTTGCGGGGTGTCCAACTCGGGACCAGAACGGGGGTCCCACAGTCTCTTACTTCAGGTAATGGGGTTTGACTTATCCTAGGGGGATTCTTGGCTTAACACCTACTCACATGCTAGGTACACTTAGGTACACCTATGTAGGATTACCTCATAGGAGTACGCATTTACTGTCATGTATTTTATATGCTTGTCTGCATTCATGATTTTAGAAGAATGATAGAAATCTATCACCCTTTTACTTTCCTAGTGCTTCTAATCATTTATATCCTGTACTGTCTATTGATTGTCCCAGCACATATATTTTACACAAGAATAACGACTGTTCAATAAATACTTATTGAAAACGTCCCCACTGTTTATTCTGTGTACTTCTCTGAGAACCAGTGAGCACGAGTGACTGAGCGAAAGGTAGTACATTGTTTCCAAGGTCCTGAGGGATAAGGGTTGTCATGTTCGATAGTTGCCAGGAACTATTCCCTCCTTGTCAAAAGGAGTTTCTAGTGGCACTGTGAACTAGCTGGTCTACAGGTTAACATACCCGATAGTGGTGCTCGGAATCAGTCCAACACCAATCCTACAGTCTATATTAACTAAACGCGCAGAACCTATATAGGAACTACACAACAAGGGGGGAGACCAAACCATATACAAAGATAGTGGAATGCGACTATCGACCGAAGTCGGGGTTGACCCAGAAGACTTAGTAGTGCTGGGAGACCAAGGAACCACCCATGGTAAGGACCCAGGATCCCCATGCAGGCTATGTACTAAATGAATACACGACCACGTGCTCAAGGTAAGTCAATGGGGGAAGTCGCGGTTATAGTTTTTAAGAAAAAGGACCCTTCCCAGAGAACTTGGAAGACACCCTGTGGAAGATGGACGGTTTAAGAGTCACCCCACCCGTGGATACCCAGGAAACCAGATTACCTGCCCCAGGGAAGCCGGGTGCATAGGTACGAAGTGGCATCAGAAACCGTCGTAGACCCCAATGGAGGACTTCAACTAGATGCTGCTGGCGAAGAAGCTGGAAGAGTCAGTTGGAATCCAAGAGTGGATTCAAGAAGAAGAATACCTGTAAGCAGAGGGGACAGAGTCTAGGTCACTCAGGGGTGACCCAGGGCACGGGAGTAGAGTGCCTACCAATGTCGGCTGTTACAGGAGAGTTGACAATGCCCTTTTCTTTGCAGCTACATGGACCAGGTGCCGCTGAGGACGACCAGGAACGGTGTATGAGTTGTTCCACATCGGATGTTGATATCCAAGGGGTCGGTGTCCGGCGAGAACACCAGCAGGCCTTGGCAACGGCAACACGTGAAAGTAGACAAAAAGGTACTGTGTCGGGATCAGCAAGGTCCGAGAGACTAACCACTTTCAAGTAAGTCAGAGTAGGCCCCGAGCAAGCAGGGGAGCCTACTGGAATCAAAAGCAGACCCTCAACAGGGTCCTGAGATCACTGGAGATCAGAGTTGCCCAACCTTAGCAACGGCCAGCCGACGCGATGCACAGAGACTCGGTTCCGGCAGAGTCGATGAGGGATCCTGGCCTCAGAATCGGTCTGAAGATAGTACGGGCCTCGAAGACGTTGTAAAACCATCTCGTATTTTACTGAACTTGTTGGAGTCCATAGGAGCCCAGGATCAGCGATTCGGTCAGCTGTGTTGCGGTGCCTGCAGATGCAGGGGAGTGACTCCTACACTCCAAGCGAGATTCCTTCGGATGTCTTTGGATGTCCACAGGACCAGGATGGAACTTGTATGGAGCACGGACACTGATTGTGCAGCAACTTTCAGAACAAAGAGATCCTGAGCAGACAGAGTCTTCCCGGTTGCAGTCTCGGTTCCTGAAGCGAAGTTCGATGCGGTCAGTCTGACTCGGTCAGCACGACTCGATCGGGATGTCCAGACAGTTTGAAGAGGACGCGGAGTTAGATCTGACTCAAATCCCACGACGAATCTAGGGACCCACCCACAGGTAAGTCCTTAAGTACCTTAAGGTGAGGGTTGGGATGATTCAGGGGTCCCTCCCAGAGGAGGGGCTGGACAGTGGGGAGGATACTCCCATGTCCTTTGTCCAGTTTCGCGCCAGAGCGGGAGCTAAGGGCTCCCTGAGCTGGTTTGAACTGGAGTATGCAAGGAGGGTATCAAATGTGCCCTTCCAGCAGACTATGTGGCGCTGGCAAGCGCCCCCACCCCTGCCTAATACACTAAATCCTGTCTGGGAGATGGTCACACCTCCCTGTGACAGAAAATCTATTATCCTAACTTCCCCTGCTCGGGCTTGGCCCAGGAGCAGGAGGGCAGAATCGTGTCAGTGGTCGGCAGCAGTCCTAGGTTGCTGTCAGGCTCTGTAAGATCGGTCCTGAGAGCACAGAGGGCCCCCCGGAGGTGCACTACCGTGGATGGAATCATACCTCCAACACCAAAAATGGTGTTGGGGTATGATTCCAACATGTCTGATACCAAACACACCCAGGTTCGTTCTAGCCAGTTTAGAAATGATCTCTCTATATCTTAATGGCTGATACCCTTACAAAGCCTGGAGAATGGACTCCAGGCTTTGTATGCAGGGCCACTGTCACACTCGGAACCGAGCATCCTGCCTTTGGGACTGAAAGGCCAGCTAGAGGGATGACTTATAGGTTTCAAGTGCAGTGATGTTAGATATAAGGAGACATATCTTTCATGTGAGGGTCATGCATCTACTCACACAGGCTGCAATGGCAGGCCTGTAGTCAGAGTTTGGAGGGTCCCTTATGGGTGGCATAACATATGCTGCAGCCCATGGGGGACCCCTGGGGTACCTATGCCCTAGGTACCTAGTACCATATACTAGGGACTTACTAGGGTGCATCTGTAGCCAAATAGGAATGTACCAAGGTACTCACCATAGCCTATTTAGGGAGGAAGCACAGTGACTGGGGTCCTGATTAGCAGGATCTCAGTCAGACTAGTCAGAAAAACAGTATGGCACCAGCAAAAAGTTGGGGCAACCATGAAAGCAGATCCTACTTTCCTGCACCCCCACCCACTCTCCCCACTCCTCTAGTGAGTAGCATGTGTAGTGTGTTGGCCTCTGCTCGTGCACAGGGCAGGGGAGTATGCAGCCTCCTCTTAGTGACCGGCACAGCGGCCGCTTTTCAAGACATTGCTATTTGGCACTTGAAAAGTACATATGCAAGGTCTTTGAACCTGTGTAAGTGTTTGTCCTCCTTTGCTTTAGGGCGAAGGCCTAGCAGGCAGGATTCAGGGGTAGGTGACAGTATATTGTCTGCGAGTTCCGCTATGGTGGCTGTAACCTCGAGCCATGACACCTGTTGTGGTGGGCACTCACACATCATATGTTAGAAGCCGGCATGATCTAGTTTACAACGCGGGCACTCTGGTGTCGAATCAGGAAACAAGCACTTGATACGGGGGGGGGAGAATTAACTGTGATGTGTGGAGTTAAATTGTGTGACTTGGAATCGAGGGTTCCAGGACACGAATCACTGACAAAATATCAAGTACCAGAATATCGAGGTACAGAAATATCGGGACAAAAATATCGAAGTCAAGAATATCGACATCCTATCTACATTATGGTAAGTACAAAAATATCGAAAAAAAATATCGGTCAAAAATATCGTTGTTAAAAATATCGTTTTTTTTAATGTAAAATAAAGTAAATAATACATATAATTAAAATAAACATAGTTAAAAATATTTTTAAATGTTTCAAATGTATAACATACATGTAATGTAAAAATAAATTCAACATATACATATAATATATAATATATATACTTAATTATATTCTTTAATAATTATTTTAATAACTTATAAATTGTTAAAAACATTTGATAAATTATAAATACATATATACACATACAACAATAATATAAATACAATTAAAAAATATATATATAACAAATTAAAAAACGTACAATAATTTTTAATCTTTTTTAAATTAATTATATACTACATTAAGTAAAACTATACAGAAAATATTGGATAGCGGAGGGAATAAAATTACTATTCCAACTCAAGACAGTGCAACAGTAGGGATAGTGTTGGATAGCGTAGGGGTTACAATTAGTATTCCAACTCCAGAGAGTGTAACAGTAGGGAAAATGTTGGATAGCGTAGGGGTTAAAATTACTATTCCCACTCCAGTGAGTGTAATAGTTGGGAAAGTGTTGGATAGCGTAGGGGTTTAAATTACTATTCCAACTCCAGTGAGTGTAACAGTAGGGAAAAGTTTGGATAGCGTAGGGGTTAAAATTACTATTCCAACTCCAGTGAGTGTAACAGTAGGGAAATTGTTGGATAGCGTAGGGGTTAAAATTACTATTCCCACTCCAGTGAGTGCAACAGTAGGGAAAGTGATGGATAGCGTAAGGGTTAAAATTAACATAATTATTAATTAAAATATTTTTTTAAATTAATAATTAATAAACATAAAAATATTAGTAAGTACCAATAAAAAAATATTTACTTAAATAACATTAAATTACTTCCCACCCTATTCTCCTGTAAACACAAACTACGCTCATTAAATAATTTTACATAATTAATTTAATAAACAAATAATTAATTCATAACAATTAATTACAAATTATAAAATAATTAACAATAAATTAATTATCAATACAAATAAATAAAAATAAAAAATTACTTTATTATTATCAATTTACTTCCCACTCTATTCCCCTATAAACACATATTGCACTGCACATAAAAAATGACACAATTGATATAATTATCAATTATTCAATTAATAAAAATTAATTACAAATTAATAATTAATTAACAATAAATTAATAATAAATACTAATAAATTAAAATTAATGATTACTTAATAATAAATTACTTCCCACCCTATTCCCCTATAAACCCACAACCCGCTGCACATAAAAAATAACATAATTATCAATTAATCAATTAATAAAAAGTAATTAATAATTAATTAACAATAAATTAATAATAAATACCAATAAATTAAAATTAATAATTACTTAATTAAAATAAATTACTTCCCACTCTATTCCTCTATAAACCCACAACCTCCTCTGAATAAATATTTACACAATTAATATTATCAATTAATCAATTAATAAAAATTAATTACCAATTAATAATTCATCAGGGATAAATTAATATTAAATATTAATACTTTAAAATTAATAATTACTTAATTATAATAAATTACTTCCCACCCTATTCCCCTATAAACCCACAACCCACTCCGAATAATTATTTACACAATAAATATAATCAATTAATAAAAATTAATTACCAATTAATAATTAATTCAAAATAAATTAATTATCAATACCAATAAATAAATAATATTTAATTATTTATAATTAAATTACTTCCCTATTCCCCTCTAAACCCACAACCCGCTACGGAACTAAAACGCAAAATTTAATTAAAATTAATTAATGTCTAAAAAATATTTAATTTAATATAATTAAATTACTTCCCACCCTATTCCCCTATAAACCCACAACCCGCTATGATACTAAAACGCAAAATTTACTTTAAAAATTTTTACTAACTTCTAAACATTTAGGGGCCCATTACGATGTCGGGCGGAAGCAGTACCGCCGTGCTGGCGGAGGCAAAAACCGCTAGTTACCGTCCGCCAGCAACGGCCCACACGCCCGCCAAATTAGGATGTGAAAAGTCAGGCAAACACCGCTGGCAAGCCTGCTGCGCCGCCCGCCATCAAAGTGCGCCAGTCTACGTAGCGGCGCGAGCCAATGGAGACACACCGTCTGACGAAATGACGTACCGCCCGGCGTACAAATTACGATGCCACAACCAAACAGCCCCACCGGCTAAGAGACACCGCACGAGATACCAAGGCGGAGACTCGACTTTACCTGACGGAGACTAAAAATGCGGACCACCCAGAGATGAATCCTGCACTCCAGGCCATCCCCTTGCTCTACCTGATGCACCACCTAGGAGTGAACGCACCACGACGACGCAGGTAGGCAGACACACAACAAGGGTACGAAAACAATGCACACAGTGCAAGGGCGGGAAAAGTGCACATGGCCCCCCCAGACACCCCTGTGTGGACAGGACACATCCACCACTGTACCCACACACGTTCCACCTGTCAAAACTAAACAACCCGCAACATCCTGGGCACCCACGACCCGGCCCCAGGAAGTGACGTCCCCGTCACGGCACTGCAGCGTAGCGGCGATGACGCAGGTACACATGCGCACAACACAGTGGCCAACGACTGCGCAAGAATCCGGCTGCACACAAACACCACAGGGCCACTACTACACACCCCACACACCAGCCCCACCCGGAAGGTACATGTCACGTGGCCTTCCTGCATCAGTCATGTCCACAACCGACAACTCACAGTTGTCAACTTGACGTCACACAAGTGTCCCGAACAGGGGAGTAATGTGAATGCGAAATAGGATACACCCTTGTATGTAAAACATGGATAATCACACGGCGGCTACCACATAACAGCGAAGAATATCAACAATGTCCGGAAAAGGCACGCCAGTCACAACAAGAAATACCAAGACCATCCTGCCCGCAACAACAACACATGCAATGTACAAAATAAAAAAACACGGCTGCCTGAGAACAGGTGTGCACAATCACAACACCCACACAGAAGCCGAAATGAACAGCGGAAACGCAGTGACCCGCCCACACACGGGAGAGCAGATAGCACTGAATGGCCTTCCATTCCTGCTCCGAAATAACATTGCTGCCAATAATGCCGGAGAATGGAGCCATTGTACCAACAAGAAGCAAAACATAGCCATGCAGAGGAAAACGTCCACTGGCAGATAGCGCACAACATGAAAGATAGATAACACCACAAAATGCAATAATACCACTCCTCCATGTGGACCAAATGAAAGTAATGTGGAAAGAGTCACACACCACTGGCCTTGACTATTCATAGAAGCATGTGGGATGAGGGACTGTGTCCTCCGCCCAAGCTATACCACAAGTCCATCCGCCTTACATCCATTCCAGAATTCCCAGCATCGACGGAGGCTGCACTCTGTTGACTGCTCAGGCAGACGGAGCACGCCATCACATCACCCTGTAGCAAAATGGCTGTCGCACCACTGACCCTCAACTACGCCGGACAGATCAAGCTGTACAGTGACAGCATGCTACACATAGTGGGCTGTTCAAATCTGGCAATGCTGAATGTAAGTTACCCACTAACTTACCGCATTGTAATGTTCAGCTGCGTCATCCCCGTATTCTACTGTCGGAGGTGTCCGTTCCACTGGCCTGTGGATTTATGTCTCTCCAACCCGGCATGTCCAAAGGCGGACTTGGTACACTTGTTTGCACCCCTGGACGAACACGACAGGATCTGTTCAGTGTATGGGGGCATGGCGTTTGTGGCTGCAATCGGGGACACACTGCAATGGGACCAGTGTGCCTCCACAGAACGTCTTCTGGATCACAGTTTCATCGAATGTCATCCAACATGTCCCATCAGGATTCTAAAAGGGGCAACTTACGACGAACACCTTGCCACCCACCACCCGCTTCATTGGATGACATCCATGTTCACCATCAATGGGATGGATACCCTGCTGGAAGGTGTCGCATACACGTCAACTTGTCAATTCATGGGTCCCCGAATCAACTACCACAATTGAACATAGATGTACAACACCGTACCCATGCTTGGCTTCCGCACGGAGTGTGCAGGTAGCTGTACAAGAACTATACCATATAATCTGCAAATAACACCTTACCATCAACTACACTGCCATGACAACTGACATTTCCGGGACATGCACCCTGTACCCCACCATATCCCGTGTCTCTGCATGAACAGGGGGAGGCAGAGGTATGGGACTTGTGTACAGTAACAACATGGGCAATACAGCATGAACAACTATGCCATAATATGTATCCTGCGCACCTGGACACATGCATTTGTCAGTGCACACACATCTGTCTGCTGTAGTACGTGCAAACTGTCACCTCACCTTTGTCTGTACTTCCGTGCCAGGACATTTGCATGGACAACTACTGCAACCCCCTACAACATGGCACCAGTAACAGTGTCATGTTCAGTAGCCCCCACATTGCAACAACTGGTGAGACGCTGCTGCATGCAGGTGGGCACATGCCCTGATGTCACCTCTGACGCTGGTGTGTCGGAGTCACTATTGTATTAAACCGGTACCATGGAACTGAGATGAACTGTCCCTATGAAGCCAAGCTGTCTGGTAGGCTGAATGAATACTGTCTGTGTCAAAGCCCAGAGACCATCAGTAATCAGCAAATGTACTGTAGCATAGAAAGTGCAAGGCAGCTGTAACCCTGAAGCCTCCATTCCACAGTCAAAAACTAATTACATCTACCTGTACCCCCTTTCGTATGTGTAATCATGCTAAGTATATCCACCACATGCATTTTGCTGCCAGTAGTGTCCACTATACTGCATCACAGAGGAAGTAAGTCCAAATACATGCCTCGAAGCAAATATGTGACTCTGTTGAATAATTTCAAGGAGACAAGTACGAATGAGAGAGGATGAGAGTGTGTGAAGTACACGAGAGCCGTGAGATGACCATGTAGTCCAGTGACATTGGATGTCAATGCATATGAGTTGCCGCCACAGTGGACCTAGTGAAATACTACAGGTCGTGGGCCTTTGATTGTCAGACTCTGACGTGGCACAACAGTTCATCACATGAACACTGACAGGCTGGTCACTTCAAAGCACAGTCCTACATATGTGTATAATTACCTTCACAGTCTGACATCCCACTCATCAAGCAAAAGTTGGACCCACGCAACAAGCATGCTACAGCAATGCATGTCAAAACATACACAGGGAATCAGTGTTGGTGGGCAGGTCCGCACAGTGAGTACGAACAGCTGAAAATCACATGCATGCTTCATTAAACCAGGCACAATCTTGACAGTCACACACCCTGCAGACCCACAATGGCCAAAACATATTAAGTAGGAGCCATCCTGAACTGCAAGGACACACCCACACACTGCACACTGTGCAACATACAGTACACACATGCGCTCACATCCACAGACCTGAACACGGATACAAACACCCACCATGCCCCTGGGTAACACATGTGTGTAATCGACATTGCCAGAGTGCACACACACACACACACACCAACACCACCCCAAAGTCACACACTTCACACCACACATACCTACACTTCCCAAATGCACACTTTGAAAGTAACCCATGTGCCCATGCTCAATGTCCATCCCAAGATCAACATACACCTACACTGCTGGCCACCCAGAAAGTAAGCTCACACATACCCGCACACTATGCACATGCTACCTGTCATCCTGTGGCCAGACTCACACCCCGTGCTTTGCCTGCACGCAAACATGACACGTAGACATTCACCATGGAATTCAAGCAAATACATGCAGACAATCCGTGTCACTAAAAAACTTCTTCATCACACACAAGTGGCAGAGTCTGAAAGAAGTGAAGTCCCAGCCACGTGTAAAACACATTGGAATGTGACACCAGACATTGCAATTGTTGAGGTACCATTCAAGGCATGTGCCTCACTTACCTATGCACACACAGTAACAACTGCAATCAGCAACTACACAGACACAACCGACTACAGGAACAACAGCATCCAGTCACAGATCACATAGACAGGCGGCAAAAGTGTTCAACACCAGGGACAGTGGCCAGTCCGATGTGCAGAGTAGTGACACGAAAAGCTGCGTATGCAATGTGTGTGAGTGTACCCTGACATGGCCACCAACACTGCCATGGCAGGCACAATAGCCATCACAGCCACCACTGTGTCACAGGTAGATGTGTGTGTGTCCCTACCATTCAAACAGGATGGCCCGTTCAAATCCGTGTTGTCTATGTGCTACGGGACAGTTGGAGGTCCGCCCCTGAGAGAGAAGCACAACTGTGGAAGACACACATGTGTCATGTGAAGCGGGAGTTCCGCTTGGGCCAGGTGGGTGGGTGGCACGGGTAGGTGCACACATGCATTGTTGAAACAGACTGTGTGGGGAGGATTCCGGAGGGCTATATTTCCACTGTGTTGGGTATTTGGAAAGCACACCTGTCTGGAGATGAATGTGAACTCGTGTGGGCACAACAGGCGGGCACACGATCAATGCTGCATCAGGTGTAGACGTTAGCCCTCCCTCTGGGGACATGCTGGATACTGCTGTGCGTCTGCCAGGCCCTTGCCAAGGCACGCACATCCCCTGTCCACCAGGTGTACCCCCTACATTGTCCGCCTGCACAGGCTACCCAGGGCACGGGATGGCAGTGGAGCTTGGTGGGTGGGAGCTCATGGCGCCCTTCTCCTGGTCACATCTCGCAGGCAACACATTCTCAGTGAGCAGCAGGGCACAAGTCCTAAATATGTAGTGGGGGACGCAGACGTCACGACAGGAAGTGACGTCACGAAAGGTGGCTTGCACCATCAGACTTTTTGCCTCCCTTCGCCCACCCCTTACATGCGATTGCAACAGAGAAGCCAGCGCGTGCACAAGCAGCACCGAGCTCGCCCCAGAGGGGCCAAAGAGTGAATGTGTGTGTCCATTTGCACCAGTTCCCTGGCTCGCGGGAAAATCAGTGGTGGGACGCCGTCCACCCGCGTGGTACCCTGACTCGAGACCTGGTGTGCAGGCAAAGTGTCCTATTGGCTTTGCGATATGTGTGAGATGCATGACACTCGTTGGCGGGGGATGGCTCGGAGGCGCGTCACCCTGAGGCCCATGTCCCACCACATGGGTCCCTTGTCAATGGCAGCGGTTGTAATGACTATGCGCGCAGGGGTGGGTCAACCTTACGTGTGGGATTGTGTTTGCGGCCTGGCCCGCTAGGGCAGACACAGCCTCAGTGTGTTGCATGTGGTGTATCCGGACTCCGGAGGCTGTCATGCATTGTCACTGTTGCCCAGGTATCGAGTCGGGGTACCACGCGGGTGGACGGCGTCCCACCACTCATATCACCGCGAGACAGATAATTGGGGCAAATGGAGCCACACATTCACTCTTTGGCCTCTCTGGGGCGAGATCGGAGCTGCTTGTGCACGCGCTGGCTTCTACGATGCAATCGCATATAAGGGGTGAGCGAGGGAAGGCAATGAGTCAGACGTTGCAAGCCACCTTACGTGATGTCACTTCCTGTCGTGACGTCAGCGTCCCCCCACCCCTTATTTTAGGACTCGTGCCCTGCTGTTGTCAGATGTGCCACTGCCCAGGGGGGTGGAGAAAGGGTCAGGAATGTCAGCCTGAGATTGGCCCAGTTGAAGGACCACCTTGACTGGGTGGGACAACCATTGGACAGTTTGGCGTAGCCTACCCACACGCACATGTGGGCCCTCCATGTACTGTGTCACCTGCGGCAAAGTGATGTCATGGGCAATGACGTTATTGAGGAGAGCTGTCTGCCCCACGCAGAGATGGCGCATGAGCTCAACAGACCCAGCACTGAGGGCAGCAGGGGTCACATGTGCAGGGGCAGCTGTGCCTGGTGTGAAGGACACTCTATCCTTCATCCTTGTGCCGACACGTGTTGCACCAGTGGAAGTAGATGGGAGGGCGGGCATTGGCCTCCGCGTGGCTGAAGAGGAGCCAGAGTCCACGTCCCCTGTGTTAGCAAACATGGATGCATCACCTCGGTCCTCAGATGACTCAGAAATTGCCGGCTCGGCCTGTAATTCATCCAGCACACGTCTGGCCCCTCCGAGGCGCTGGTCACATCTGACACACTCAGCACCTGTGCAGCTGCTACATCCGATGCCACACCACTGTTGACCGTCCCCTGTCCCTCAGCACCCACGGGAGATGCCACATGAGAGAGAGCGAGGTGGCCTCATCCATCTGGCATCAATTAAACAGACATGTGCAAGGGAAGCAGCACAGAACATCCACCAATCCACATGTTGCACGATACCTGTGCAATTGCATACAGCCACCACAATCAACACGTAATGGCTGGCGTACAGTAACTGAAGCCGCTAATAAGTGGCACATGTGTTGTGCACATAGCACTACACCCGGCCTGTGTCACCCTGCGACCATAGTCCCAAATCGCGGTGTGCACACCCACTGTCCTGATGGGGCAAGGATGACCACTACGTAATTAAGCCAAAGACATACCTGCATGGAGCAGAATGGGAAACCACTCACACAGACTGCAACATGACGGCCCACAATGGCCATGAGCCCATGCCATCCACCTGTCGTTGACACGAGCATAACTGCTGTTGCACAGTGTGCCGGATGTGTAAGCACCAGAGATATGAGCTGAGACATCGCTAACATATGACCGAACGAAATCAGAGTAGGCACAGTGCCTCAAACATACATGTGAATTGCCAATCCAGGCCACTACAGGTTGTTCCAGAGGGCTACGACTCTGAGTGCATTGAGAATGTAGAGTGCTCAAATTACATCTTGACCCTCAGGAATCGCATATGGATGTCAGGTGCACACAGCACAGAGTACACTTACAACCCACTGCATACACAACATACATCGCATCAACCAGATTATGTTTAGGCTGTGGACACATGCTGCCTCTCACCGCAGAAGAAACCATCCCACATTACTGTACACTTGCTTGCTGCTGATGCCCCTACAAACATGCATTCGGCACAGGCTGTGTGACTGTCAAGATGCAGACCATTACTGGTGAAATGCAGCGCCGTGCTGACCTGACAATACGAGGGGGCATCCCCCGATCCGTTCTCGCCACGTAGTAGCTCATCCGGCAGATGACGTCACACCCTTTGTGGAATTGGCTGCACTGTCGGTCACACATACACAGAGGCATCAACTTGGATGCAATGCCTCATCACAAGCCCTTGGGCTGGAGGACTTCAAACTGCAGGGATGGTACACAAGAGCCTTGGAATGTCACTCATGCACTTCTCAACATCACCCACATCCACCAATCACAGTGGCATGCTGCTGACCCATCCCAAATACTCAGAGACGTGCAACAGAGCCAGGAATTAATCGGACATGGCCCAACAGCATGTGTACACCACACGTGAATGCATGCTGCTGGGAGTGTGTACACAGTACCTGTCCATCCCATTCACATGCAGGTTGCCAGCACATTGAGCAATGTGTAGTCTGCCCACATCTACTGTCCATTGTCAGGTGGACCAACAAATAGATCACAAGGCAACACATCTTTGTGGGTGGACTCACTGTGTCCAACACTGCGCAGCCCTCAACGTACTCGCCCTGTGAATGGCTCACCACGCAATGGAGGTCACATTCAGTGCCACTATCTCTCACACACATCCCTATCACAAGGCATGGTGTGTCCAATCGACAGGGCTGAGTTTGTGCATTTCAGGAGAGACCTGAACAAAAGACACATGTAACCCACTGTACAGTCAGTGTTGTCTCCTTCTAGGATTGTGCGGACAATGTGCAGCCCAGGTCTGCTGCCACTGAGAAGGCCAGCAGGGACCCAGCCAGCCAGTCACACAAGCAATGACTGCCCTGAGTCCTGCATTGCCAAGTGGCTGTGTGGCTGGATGTCTGACATGGAAATGCCATGTACCACCACTCGTGAGGGACATGCATGGGAAAGCGCCATAGAGCCTACATACCCCTTACACCTGTGGTTAGCATGGTAAGCAGCGCATGTTGGAACCCCACAGGCTCAGAATCATAGTGCTGCGGATCTACGACGTGTGTGTCCCCCACATGCACTCCCACACACACTGTAGTTGTCTTACACACACAAGGTTTTGCTATGAATAGCCTTGGGCAGTGTGCGTGGAGCTCGGAATCCATGATCTCCAGCTCCTCGCTGGTGAGTGGACCTGGACATATCTTCAGAGTCGTCGACATGTAGGTGTACATGTGGCAGCAGCGGCAGGTGTTGTTGAGGGATGCCAGGCAGCAGTCCCTGTAAGCTGTGGTAATGCCTGTCTCCCTCCCACACTCATATAGCCCCCTGGGGCTGTTCCAGTGGGTCCAAGCTGCTGCAATTGGTGTACCATGTCTGCCTGCTTCAAATGCACACAATGGCCTGCACCGAGCTGTCCCGGTACGCTTACCTCTATCGTCGAACACGCAGGATGCAGTCGCGAGGGCCATTGGAGTTGGCCTCAAGGGCCTGGTCCATGGCGGGTACAGTCCGCTGGTGCCATGTGGAATCCACAGTTGAAGGTGCGCCATGCATTTGCAGGTGTGGCCATGATTTGTGTGTGGGAGCATGTCCACACTGGACAGGGCCACTTCATGCTGTGTGCATTGGCATTGACGGCCAGTGCTCAGCCTCCACATGTCTGTTGGCACATCATCATGTACACATTAGCATGGGTGCATGGGATGTGCATATGCACACACATGCCATATTTCTCTATGTACATCTCCCACTTGGCACGTGCAACGTTACGTGTCACTTGTGATGTGTGTTTGCATTCACACAGCTGTGTTGTCATGGAGTTGTCAATGTGTACACCTGTCAATGTGTGTTGGAGGTGTGATACGTACAGTGCTGGACATTGGGTGGACTAGGGACATCATTGACTGTCTCATATCCCATTGTGCAACAGGACCCACTTGTTTTGGCCGCTCAGCCTGTGTACATTGTGTTGTTGGTGTGTGCCATACTCACCCGGCCTCGGAAGCTGTGTCCGGCACAGCAGCTAGGTATATTGCCGTGGTGTTGTCGCCTCCCACCTATGCAGTCTGAAACCATCATGATGCATTTCAAGCTATTAGGGCCTAAATCCCCATGTGCATGCTCATGTCAATGGTTTGTGTCAGTAACCATTGCTATTGGTAAGGGGACCTGTGTAAGAGTATTGTGGCTGTGCTGTCCCTACTTGTCTCCTGTTCTGTGATTCTATAGCTTTGCCAGTTATTTTTGGTATGTGTATGTGTATGTGCCATGTGGTGTGTTGCATTGACATGTGTCCACTTCCATCTGTCCTAGGAGGAGACCAAACATACATCGCCCCTACCAATTGCTGTCAGACATGGAGGATGTGGAGGTCATTCGTAAATTCCGGCTGGACCGACCCACCCTGCATCGCCTATGTGCCATGTTGGAACCCCACCTTCGTCCTCGCAGGGTGTATCCAACAGCATTCACCCCCACGGCTAAGGTGATGGCTGCACTGCATATTTTCGCTACCGGATCTTTCCAACACACGGTAGGCAGTGGAGCTGGAATGTCCCAACCCATGTTCAGCATGGTGCTACGGGATGTCCTGTCAGCTATGATGCTGTACAGGAACCGCTACATCAGATTCCCCAGGGCTCGTGATTTGGCGGCAGTGAAGGGGGCTTTCTATGCACTTGGACGCATCCCCCACGTTGTTGGTGCAATTGATTGCACACATGTTGGCCTTGTTGCACCACAGGCCATGGAGCACATCTTTAGGAACCGGAAACATTTCCACTCCCTGAATGTGCAAGTGGTGTGCCTGGCGGACATGATCATCACGCACGTGTGTGCGAAGTTTCCCGGTTCCACCCATGACTCGCACATCATGCGCCACAGCATCCTCCCACGACTGGTGTCCAATCTTCAACCGGACCGTGCCTGGATTGTTGGTGAGTATGCATACTCGTGTAGCGTGCTGGGTGTGACATGCTGTCTTGTGTCCTGTTGGAATTGCAAGGATTCTCTGTGTTTCTCACACCCAGGTGACTCGGCATATCCTAACGGCCCTTGGCTGCTGGCCCCACTCCGTCATCCCAGGACACCAGCTGATGTCCGATACAATGAGGCACATGGGAGGACCAGACATGTGGTGGAGTTTACTTTTGGACTCCTGAAGTCCAGATTCAGGTGCCTGGACCGCACCGGGCGTGCACTGGCATACTCCCCACAGAAGGTGTGCCAGATAGTTGTGGCATGCTGCATGCTGCACAACCTCGCTATTCGCAGGCAGATCCCCCTGATAGTGGATGACGGTGATCAGCCAGGACCCCCGCCTGCAGACCAGGCCGTGTCCAGTGACGAGGACAGTGGAGAGGAGGAAGCAGTGAATGAGCGTCAGCAGCTCATCGCCCGCTACTTCACTTGACGGTGAGTGACCATGTACGACGGCTGATGTTGCTGTATTTGTGTAGGTGTATGTGTGCATTGTCACGGCGGCCTATTGTTCACTGAGTGCTGTGTGGCAATGGTCCATGTCCAGGGTAGTATGCCACTGACAGTGGCTGTGGCATTGTGCCCTGTTGCTCTATGAGATGTGTGTACATTGCTTGAACTTGATGACAAGTACTGTGTGATGAGTGTGTGACACACACATTCAATGGACTCTTGTTCTGTTTTTCCCCCTAGGTCCCTACAGCCTCTCCTGGCCTATCGACATACCACACTACAGATGCATTTCTGATCTTGGGGACGGTTGCACATCTTTGATTAAACACAGAGCAGATAAGACAGAATGTGATCCAGGTGTATTTATTTAAAGCAGTGACATGTGAATGTGGGCAAGGTGATCACACAAGTGGTGCATGCTGGAACAATGAGTTGACGGACATGTCCGCGTGATGGTCAAGGTGTAGCCATGTTGTTCTGGGTCCACAGTCCGACAGACACATGCCATTCACATGGCAGTGTGGGGTAGGATAGTAGTCCAAGTGAATGCAGTAGATGGCCACCGTGGCTGGCTGACTCACTGGCGTTTGGAGCGTGCAAAGTCTTCTCTGGACACCTGTTTCCTCTTCGGACGACCCCTTCCACGTTTGGGAGGGGGGTGTTGTTGTGGGCTGCTTGTGGTGGCTGAGGATTGCCCACTCGCTGTGGACGCAGGGGAACTGGATGTTGCACGACCCTGCGCCCCAGCAGGTGGTGTCGGAGGTGGTGTGGTTGGCCTTGATTGGGCCCTCACCGCCACCACTAGCTGGCCCATGAGGTCCACAAGTTGGCCCATGTGGGCGTCCATGGACCTCAACACCCCAAGGACTTCCCGCGTGTCGGAAGCTGACCTGGCCCATTGTCCCTGGGCCTCTTCATAGGCCCCAAGGACTCTGGCGATTTGCGGCAGGGCTTGGCTCCCAGGCTCGGATGGCGTTGGCCTGAGCCTGCTCCTCCCACCTGGACTGCTGCCACCGACCTGCCCACTCGCCACAGTGGTCACCCGGGGCCTCGTTGTCGCTCCCAGTGTCGATGTCGAGGTGAGTACAACACCTTGCGCAGGGTGAGTGGTCAGGGAGGCCCTGGTGGTGGTGATGGTGGTGGTGGTTGCGGCGGTGGTGGTGGCCGCAATGACCGTGGCAGCAGGGGCCTGGGACTGGTCACCAGCCCTGGGAGATGGGTTGGTGGGTAGGAGGGGTCCTGGGGAGCGGTTGCGCCCTGCCACACCAGATGTGCCTGGTCGGGTGTCCTCGTCCGAAGAGGTGTCCAGCTCGTCCACATCCGTGAGTCCGTGTGGAGGGCTTGTGGACTGGCTGTGATGGCTGCTGTCTCCCTCTCCAGCATCATGCAGTTCGTCACCTGTGGGGCGGAGACGAAAGGTTATTGTGTTGCACCTTGCAAGGTTTGTGTTAGATGTCTGACATTCACAGTTTGTGCACAGTTGTGCAGTGATTTCCCAGATGCGTGTGTATGGCTCTGCAATGTGTGTGCGTGATCAAGGCAATGGAATAGTGTGATGGGTGCATATGGCATGGGACGGATTTGGAATGCCAATCGGTGTGTGTTGCAGTACCCCTACATTTTGTGGCTTTGGTGGAAACGGGGTACAGCCCCATGAACGCTTTTGAGATTAAATATGTTTTTGGGGTTCATTTGAAACGCTTAGAAACGCAGATGGCAAAATGGGTACAGCCCCCTCAACGCTTTTGAGGTGAAATATGGTTTTGGGGTTTCAAATGGGACGCTTAGGAACGCAGATGGCAAAAGGGGTACAGCCCCCTCAACGCTTTTGAGGTGAAATATGGTTTTGGGGTACATACTGTGACATATGGGTGCAGGAGGGGACATGTGTCTTGGCCACACGACACTGCAGAGACAAAGGTGTGTGTATGTCTGACGTACCAAGCATATCTGCTCACTGTTATCATTTAGGGACATTACACTGCAAGCATTGTAGTGAGTGAGTTATGGTTGTGTGCCACACGACGTATTGCAGATGGGACAATTCCTTTGTGTGCGTGCTACCCTCAGCCATGTGCAGCAATGCAGTGCTCTTGGTGTGTTGACTATATTAGGTATGTTGTGAATCACAGTGTGACGTGCGCTTCAGACACTACAGACACATTATTGGTCATCGGCAGGAATCTTTGCTGAACTACTGTATATGGGACAACTGATTAGATGATATACCTTTCATGTCATTGGGGCTGTTAAGATGTGATGGATGAGACATTGAATGTGCATTGTGTAGCTGTGTGGTTCATGGGTCCAGTGGTGTATGTGACATTACTGTGGTTCCACTCAGTTACATTGAGACGAGATAGACTTACATGGGTGATGTTGTACGATGTCAAGGGAACAAGCAGACACGACTACATGGACAATACTTCGATGGTGTTGCTGATGTGTGTGATGACTGGCACAGTGCACGGCATGTGGGTCAGTACTCCAGTGAGACTTGTGCATGCAGACGTGACTCCTTCCGTGTTGGTGTATTTGTGATGGCTCATGTGGGATTTGACTCTGTAATTCATGTCCGTGTGCACATTAGTCACATGATTATGGCAGGGAGCAGTGCTACCTGTTCCTCTGCTACGTGACATGTCCCAAATGTTAGTCGTAGTACAGTCCTCATGCCTACAGACACCCCGCCCTGTACAGTAGTCTACCTACTTGTTGGTTTGTAGGGTGCAATGCCATGGCTGTCACATGGTCATGAGAGGGAGGGGTGCTCCATCTTGCTGGTCTGTGGCAGTGGGGGCCGTGTTGTGAGTTGTGGTGGGGGCTTACCATCCACAGACACCCCTCCATGTAGGGTAACATATCTAGCTGTCGGGTGAAGGTGTGCACTGCAATGGCTGTCACATGGGTGTGGGGAGTGCTCCATCTTGCTGCGCTGTAGGACTAGGGGCCTGGTGGTGGTTGTATTTCTGCAGTCCCCCCTCCGATACTCGGAGTTTGTGGTAAGGCTACTTACCTGTTACTTGTTGGTTAGTGCAGCTATGGCTGACACATGAGTGTGGGTGTGGGGAGTGCTCCTTCCGGCTCATCTGGGGTACAGAGGGACCTGGTGTGAGTTGTGGTGCTGGCTGCCTGTACACATGCCCCCATGGTTTTGTTTGTTGGTACCATTGGGCTGAGTGTGTGGGAGTGTCTGTTGCATGTGTGAGAGATGTCTTGTGTATTGTGTACTGGACATGGGGGTGTTTGGCCCTCGGTGCTATGGCATTCTGGTAGTGCATGACAGTACATAGCGGTGTGCTGGTATACATTTGTTTGTACTTACCAGCCTCCACTCCCCCTGGTAGTCCGGTGAGACTCTACGGATGCAGAATGCCTCGCACCTTCTCCTCCCACGCCTTGAAGGTCTTGAATAGTGCGGGATTTCCGCCGCCAGTCGTGGCAGCCAGCTCACGGTTCTTGGCCTCCTTCTTCCTGACCACGCTTTTCAGGTCGTGCCACCTCTTTGTGATTTCGCCCCGGTTGCGTGGCACGTTCCCAACTGCATTCACCTGGTCCACTATCCTTCTCCACATCCTGTTTCTGTTGGCTAATGGTGTCTGTTGGACCTGGTTCCCATAGATTTGTGGGTGCACCTTGATGATCTCATCGACCATGACCGTCAACTCGGTGGCAGTGTACTTTGGCATCCTATGGCTTGCCATGGTGTGTGGTCTGCTATTTGTTGTGCTGGTGTGGTTGTTGTGTGCTGTGTGGTGTGTGATGTGTAGGGGGTTCGTGGTGCCGTTGTTTCAGTGGTGATGGTGGTAGTGGTGGTGATGTGTGTGATGTGTGCGTGCGTGTGGTGTGCTGCATTCCTTTGTGTCTCTCTGTGTTGTCTGATTGCGTCTTCGGTTTGTCCACGTGCAAGGGATTGTGGTCTGTGAGGAGGCTGCTTTTGTACTAATTTATGTGGGTGTGTCATGATGGTCTGTCGTTTTCAGGTGTGTTGTGTCTGTTGTCCTGGGATTTGTAGTTTTTTATTTTTGGCAGGGGGCATGTGTCATTGGGATGTGCTCTGTGTGTGTGTATTTTGGCGTGGTTTGCCGTGTGGACTTGTTGGCCATGTTGTGTGTATTTCTTTGTCCCGCAAATGGTTTCCGTGCACGGACTTGTCCGCAAGGCCTTCCGCCGTGTCAGTTCTTCGTCGCTGTTGTCAACCGTGGCGGGCGGGGAATATGTTGTTTGTCCGCGCTCATGTCGGGGAGATCATAATTTCACGGTCGTTGTCTCGGTCGTCAGGGCGGACGGAGTTGGGTTTTCGTGCGGTATTGCGTCCGTTGCGGACGGTTAATCTTCTACTCGGACATGGACGGGCGGAATTTTGTGTGTTTTTACCGCCGCGGGCGGAGGTTGCTTCGCGACATCATAATTGCTCGATCGGTATTCCCATGGTGCAGGCGGGCGGTTTTTTAAGGCTATGGTGGGTGGCGGATTTTTTAACGCCGGTTATCGTAATGGACCCCTTAATACATATATTTAAAAATAAATAAAAAACATAACAAAAAATGTTAAACACATACATATAAAATACATACTAAAATACATAACACTAATATAAACATCAATATTATTAACATCGATATTTTTGCTAAAGATATTACTGACTTCGATATTAACAAAAACGATATTACTTACCTTAAGGTCGATATTCTGGTCACCGATATTCTTGATGTCGATATTCTGTCCCTCCGATATTTGAAACTCGATATTTGTGTAGGTCGATAATAAAAACTTGATAATTTGTCTGTGCATCCCAGGACACTTCGCTAACATGTTGTAGCGCCCGCATGTATGACTTTTTTTTTTTTTTAAAGGTTTTATTGAACGAAAATTAATACATACAGAATTTCACATGGTCATGCAAGAGACATCTATTATTGTGCATGGGAACAGCTTACAGCGCTTTCTGTACAAATTCACAGTGCAATAAAGCATAACGTGATCCGCCCGTATTCTGCGCTCAGTATTCTAAATCGTGGAACTTACTTTGTAGAATGCATGATAGGGCTTGCCCGTTCGCCGCCTGTGTCCCGGTGGGGGGGGGGTATCTGCATGTAATGGAGTAGGGCCGCTACAGTGAACTATATGGATGCTTCCTGGTTTTCGGTGTCCGGGTGTGTCAGCAAGTATGCCTGGAGCGGGCCCCATATGTCTCTTGGGCGTGATGTTACCGGGAATAGTTCAGCATATATGCCCATCTGATCCTGCCATAACATCATGTCCCCCAGCCATTCCTTAAATTTAGGCGCCCTCCCGCAACCCCATCTACAAGCCACTCGTCGCTTCGCTAACATGAGGCCAAAGGACACGAACCTGCGGTGTTGTGCCGGGATCTGCTCAGTATAACCAAGCAGGGCCACCTGAGGAGATTTGGAAATCTGCAGAGATATCATGCTGTCTAACGCATTCAGGACTGCAGTCCAATATTCATACACCCTTGGGCACGCCCACGCTAGGTGGAGAAATTCAGCAGAGTCCGCCCTGCATCTATCGCATCTGCTTGTGTCTCGCAATCCGAATTTGTGTAACTTTATTGGTGTGTAATAACTCCGCTGAAGGAATTTATAATGAAGAATACGCAGTCGGCTGTTTGAGGAGACCTGTTCAGTTTGCGTGCAGCAAAAGTCCCATTGCTTGTCAGTGAGGGGTTGTTCCAATTCGGCTGACCACTTGTGTCGGGCATCACATATAGGGTATGTACCATCAGTGTATAGTGCGCGGTATAGGGCAGACACTAAGTGTGCGGCTGTGGGCGTGCGCAGGACATGGTGTAGTGGCGTAAGCGTCTCGGGTTCAGCTGGGTAGTCAGGCGTACAATCCTTCAACCCATGCCTTAACTTAAGCGTATATAAAGGAATGTTTCCATCGTGGTGGGTGGAGAGTCTTGAAAGAATTGCTGTAGGGTACGGAATTTACCATTCCGGTAGAGATCCCCCCATTTCCGTATGTTCCGAATCCGAGCCATTTTTTTAAACACTCCCTCCTGTAGCAAAGGCATCCACGGATGATATACCAGTGGAAGCAGTGGCGAATATATGTGTGTTATGTGTAGTTTATTCGCAATATAATGCCAGGCTTTGAGTGTACACTCCACCGATGTGGGCCGTGACTCTCGAGGTTTGTTGTGTGAGAGTATCACGCCTTCTAGCGGGGTGGGGTGTGCAATCCAATGTTCAGTTGCTACATGCGGTGTGTAGCGAGGGGGGTTAAACCAGAAGTGGGCGAAATGTGCCTGAGCGCATTGATAGTATAATTCAAAGTTGGGAATATCAAACCCTCCCCGTGCATATGGGCGCATTAACGTGTCCCATTTAATCCGGGGTTGCTTGCCACCCCATACCAGACGAATCAGCTCAGTGCGGAGGCTAGCAAAAAAGTGTCTCCCCGGGTCATACGGGATATTTAAGAAGAAATATAAAAATTTAGGTAAAATGACCATCTTTATTAGGGAGATGCGGCCCGCCATGGTCAGTGGTAGTGCGTTCCAGCGGGTCACACATCCAGTAACATGCTCCAATGTGCGCCCGTAATTCAGTCGCATCAGCTCTTCCCGGTCTGACGTGACCATAATTCCCAAATAGCGCACCTCATCTGTGCACCATGCTATGGGGTAATCTGTGTCAAAGGTTGTGGTAGCTGTGGTCAGTGGGAAGATCTGGGATTTAGCCCAGTTTATATGGATCCCGGATAGGCCGCCAAACCGAACGAACTCCCTGAGTAGTGGGTTCAGATTGTTCCGTGGGTCTTTCACATAGAGCGTGACGTCGTCTGCGTATAATGATATAAGAACAGGGCGCAAAAAACACCGGAGCCCTTTGTCAGCATGGTGTTGTCTGATTTTAGCTGCTAGCGGCTCCATTGCGAGAGCAAATAGTAAGGGGGACAGCGGGCATCCCTGTCGAGTGCCCCTGGTGAGCGCTATCGGAGGCGAGAGTAATCCGTTTATTTGGACCGTTGCTGTTGGGGCTGTATATAAGAGTCTGATATATGTCATGAAACCGTTGGGGAGTCCCATGGTTTGGAGTATAGCAAAAAGATATCCCCACTCCACTGAGTCAAAGGCCTTCGTGGCGTCTAAAAAGACCGCCACTAGTGCCATATTGGGATCCACAGTTTGGAGGATAGAGAACAACGTCCGCAAATTATGAGCGGTAGCCCTGCCGGGAATGAAGCCAGCTTGGTCCGGCAGAACCAGCTTCTCCATAAGAAGTTTAAGCCGGTTGGCAATTAACTTAGCAAGAATCTTTGCGTCAGTATTTATGAGTGATAGAGGACGGTACGACTCACATCTATCTGCCGGTTTACCCGGTTTTACCAGTGAGATTATACGCGCCTCTCTCATCGAGTCCGGCAGGAGCTGCAATTCTTGGGCCTCCAAGAATACCTCTTTCAGGACTGGAAGAAGCTGGTCAATGTAGGTTTTATAAAACTCTATAGGGATGCCGTCAGGCCCGGGAGCCTTCCCCGACGCCATCTGCATGATGGCTTCACGGAGCTCATCATCCTCAAATGGGGCCTCCAAGAATTCTCTCTGACCGTCCCCTAGCCATCCCAGCGCTACATCTGCAAGATATAGCGATAAATCAGGGGGCGCCCTCTGGCGTGAGGTGTATAGTTCCGTGTAAAACTCAGTGAAGTCCTGCAGAATATCCCGGCTGTCCCTATGTCGTGACCCGTCCTCCCTCACCACTTCCAGCACATGATTGGAGAAGCGGGGTGGTCTGATCTCCGATGCCAGCGCCCTACCCGGTCTCTCCCCCTCACCATATCTTTGGGCCTTGAAATATTTACCTTTAAGCCTAGCCTCCCGCGTTGCCGTCTCCCCATATTCAGATATTTTCTCACGTAGGAGAGCCCGTCGGTCGCCCGACGCCTCCGTCCACATGTGTTGTTCCAGTGCCTTTATTTCTATTTCCAATTTATGGAGTGTTCGCCTTAAATCGCGGAGCACCCCAAAACATTTTGACATGCATGTGCCCAACATAGTTACTCTAAAAGCTTCCCACACTGTATGGACATATGTTACCGACCCTTTGTTTCTGGTAAGGAAGTCGTCTATCTCCTCGCCTATCTCCGCCCGGAACACCGCATCCAGCAGTGCCTCCGGCACTAATTTCCAGCATCGAGGTGCCGCAATTAAACTAGAGGGTAGTATTGTTAGGCATACAGGCGCATGGTCTGAATATGTACGTGCCATGTGCTCTGCCGAGTGTATCCATGTGCCAACCCCTCTGGAGCAGACCCAATAGTCCAACCTCGACCATGTGCGATGGCCCGCCGTGTAATAGGTGCCCTCTCTATCTGCTGGGTGAGCGTATCTCCAGGCGTCTATAAGTCCTTGATCTACAAACAGTTGTGAGAGGGTGGCATGTGTGTTGTTATAGTGCTGCGGGAGGGGGTTGGATCTGTCCATGGTGGGCTGCAGTGCAACATTAAAATCTCCTCCCCAGATTATATGAGTGGACCCCACCTTGATGATCTGTCCCCATAAAGTGGAGAAGAAATCTGAGTTATCTATGTTTGGTCACCGATTGGGTGCCAAGTGTGCCCCAGAGGAGGCAGCTGCGTCCCACGGAGTCACTGTAGGTGCCACCAAGAATGAAGGGTGTACCCCTCTTGATAAGTATGAGTGTGCCCCGTATGTGGAGTATGAAGAGAACACCCTCACGGAGGCCCATCTACTACCAAAGAGCGGTTCGCGGCGGGGGTCAAGGTGTGTTTCTTGTAGCAACGCTACCTGTATGTTGTGCCTATCCAAATATGCCAGCACATGGCGTCTTTTGCGATGGTCTCCCAGCCCTCTTACATTCCACGTAAGGAGTTTAATTTGCGCGTTCACAGTATGTGTCGACAGTATTTAACCGTGTGTTTTATATTAAAAACGGGTAGTGGCGCGTGATATAGTGTGTGCCCTTGGGTTGTCTCTGCATGACTGTTCCGTAGAGATCGGACCTCTCGATCAAATTGTGTCTCCTGGCATGCTGTAACAAATCGGATATTTCTTATCCCCTCCTCCCACCCCACCCAGCTTTGTCCCCGTAAGTCGCCATTAGGGCGAGTGTCAACATCCCCTCCCACCCCCTCCCACCCATTCCCACAGCAGCACCCCAATCGTGCCAGTGCAAAGGTACCCTCCCATCCACCCAAACAAAAAAAACATACTATTTAGTGTCGAACAGTGACACTGTGGTATGTAAAAACTCTCTACTGGTAATTAGGGTGGAAATACACCAAACAGGGGGATCTCCCAGTTAGGGGGGGCGCCAGTGAGCAACAACAACCCTCCCCCGTGATCTCGCTCCATTGCCTCACGGTTCCCAGCACCCCCAATGTGGGGGCGTGGGAGGAGCGGCAAGGGAAGGGGGCTTGGCGTCGTTTAATTTAGTACGGCCTTCGCTTGTATCGGGAAAGATCGAGGGGGTATATGAGGAAAAGTCTGCCCGGTCATACCACATCATATGCGCACCCCCAAATCGCCCGAAGGGCACTTAGCTGTTCATAGGTGTTCAGTTCGTAAGTCTGTATCGCCCGGTGGTAGGTGTCCGGCAGTTCCGGTAGTCTCTCTGTAGTGGTCCGGGCGATTGGACCTCAGCGGCCCAACATAGGCTGTCAGTCATCCTTCCCCGAATAGGACCGGTATCTCTCTGTCGCATCCGGGCGTGTAAAAATGGTATCATGATCTGGTTACTCCTCTGTCGGGGACGGGGATCTAGACCTGCGATCCGTTCGCGGCGACCTCCGTTGTGTAGCCTTTAGGAAATCTTCCACTTGCTGAGGAGTGGTGCAGAAGGTCTGCTTACCGTTGTGTGTGATCCGAAGCCTTGCGGGGTACATTAGGGCATAGTCGATCTGGGCCTTGCGTAGCTTAAGCTTGACTGGCAGGAATTTCCTTCTCGCCTCCTGCACAGCCATCGTGAAGTCCGGATAGATGGCGAATTCATTCCCCTCGAACTGTAGTTTTTGCTGGTCTCGAGCTTTCTTGAGGGCCGCATCACGATCTCGGTAGTTGAGCAACCGAGCTATGATGGGTCTCGGTGTACTCCCTGGGGGGGGCCGGGGCCCCAAAGAGCGGTGCGCCCTTTCCACCACCATATGCGCCGAGAATGATTCTGTTCCGAAGGTGGCACATAGCAGTCTTTCCACAAACTCCTCCATGCGACCAGTGCCTGTACTTTCTGGAATTCCAAGAATGCGGATATTATTCCGGCGGCTTCTGGCCTCCAAATCCTCGTTCTTAGCCGCTATAACTTTCAATATTTTGCCCATATGCGTTACCTGCTTTTGCATCTGGGCTGTGGCGTCTTCCGTATCTGATATCCTTCGTTCCGCCTCTTTGAGTTGCCCATCATGCTTGTCAACTTTCTGCACGAGGAAGTCCAGTCTATTATTCATAGTGTCCATTTTCCCAGACAGGTCACTAAGACTTTGTTTCATGGCGAGGAGTAGTGATTTTACATCGTCTTCCATGGCTGGCTGGGAAGCGTGAGAATGGTCCACGCTGGTGGCGCCGGAGTCCACCGATGTGGATCTAGTAGACGACTTCTTGTTGTCAAATGTAAGGCGGGGCTGACGGTTGTCTGGTTTCCCCATCTTGAGAGGAATTAGTGCCCTAATCGCAAGGAATGGGCTCCCCTCCGCTGCAGTCGTCTGTCTCTCTCTCCACCCGTTAATGTTGTGTCTCGTGCCTCCGCCCAGTTCTTTCGTGTAGCCCCTCTTCGTGTGGTGGGGGCTGCGAAGTTGGCAGCAGCGTGGACGCGAGGGGGGGGAGAGTAACTCAAGGCGGCGGCCTTATACCCCAGCGCCGATCCGACTATACCCCCTATGTAGCTACACGATGTGTAGAGCGCATTTTATCCGCAAAGTGCCCCCTCAGCCACACGAGCCCCGCACTCACTTTCTCTCAGTTTGGCGTAGGGGCATGGGTCTTCTCTCGGTATTCTACAACATGAGACGTAGCAATAATTGCCCCCCCGCAGGCTCGGTGCGGCCCAGTAGGCTACGGCGTGATATGTTGCCGCGGGGGGGGGGGTCCTGCCGAGTCTCGAATATCGCGTACTCACTCGGTGGGGTGCTTCTAATGTTCTCCCCTCAGGATCTTGCTAAGTGCTCCAGCTCGTCCGATGGGGTCGCAGCAGCCGCCTCCTCGCTCCCCCGCAAGGGCTCGCCGCCCGCCTCGCAATCCGCGGGGAAAGTATGCCGTCTCCGGTGCCCCTGCTGCGCACAGTGCTCTTTTTCCGCCCGATCGGCGTTTCCTTTCTTTCTCCGGCCCGCACGCTCGTTTCCACTCACGGAGGCCCCAGGGCCCGGTCGCCTCGTGGAATCCGCGGGGCTCCAGTAGCGTAGTGCGCCGCCCGTGAGGACCAGTCCGGCAGCGCCCCGGTGCCCCAGCTCCCGTATCTCGTTCCGACTGCCTCACCCCTCAGCGGGACTCAGTATTTTTTTGTTTTCCTCTCCGCAGCTCGGCCCCCGACATCAGTCCCCTCGGCTTTTATTCTTGTTTGACTTGGCCATATAGGATAATTGAAGGATTTTGTCCGCCACACCGCCAGAGCCTCACGGGTGTGCGGCCATCTTGGATGTGCGCCACCTAGCGCCCTCCGCATGTATGACTTGAGCGGGTGCGAGAGCACAGCGTTCCATCTAGCCAATGCAGTCCCCGTGTGCAGCTGGTGAAAGGTTAATGGTCGGCATTTAACACACTTTCCTGTTGCTCTGTTCTTCAAACAATCGTTAAAGATTGGCTGAATTGGGGTGCTCAGTGCTGTGTTACTGGAAGCCAGCATCCTACTACCCAGTTCTTTATCTCAGAATACTAAATGGATTATTTCTGTCTGATCTGGGCCTGCGCCCGCTCTACCTGTCATAGAGGAGAAGCTGCTGAGGAATTTGCACACATGCTGTTAGTTTCAGGCTCTTCGATCACAATTTAGTAACAATCCACTATCCAGCTACCTCACCTTTCACTCGTAGAATATGTACCTGCCTTGGGCTCAATAGAGAGCTCTGCTGATTTTTAGTTAGGTTTGTGCTACACAAATACCACATGCATAGCACTGTTTCAAAGGAAGAACACTTTGGTGACAGCAAACTGTGCTTCTGTATGAAGTAGCTGAGATAGTAAAGACCGTTGTGGTCTGCAGCACGCTTTGGATCATTTGCCGGTGCGTTTCACACCGTGAATTAATCTTATTTTACATTGTTGACCTGTGCCTTTGGCATTTTGTGTGTATTTGAAAAGCAGTGCTAAGCATGTGGGCATTTGCAAATGCTGTGCAGGGACTGTGTCATTGCCGGACATGTGTGAGAGTCGCAGAAGGCACTTTATCTTTGTGTTATGTGTAGCGTGCACTGTTCTGTTGCATTTTCCATCTTGTGGAAAGAATATGCACACCTCAGTATTGTTCCATTAGTTGTGGCCACGGTTGTTTGTACAGGTGATATTGCAAAGCGTGAGTAGGAGGAGAGACCTGTGGAAAGTCATGGGAAATACTTGGTTAGAAAATCTTGTTCACCGGCTTCGAGCTGCAAAAGGAATGTTGACAGCAGGACTATGCAAGTGCAGGTGAATAAATGTAAGAACAGGTCGTACCTTTATGGTTGAAAGCATGGAGGGCAGCCGAGGTGTAGGTGGTATGGACAGAGCCATTTGACTTAAGAGATGTTTTTAAGAGTGTTTCAGGTGCTGGGCATGGTCCAGGAGTAAAAAGGTGCTAACAGGCTTTGGCACACCATCAATGCACTCTCCACACAGATACACCACAGCTTTCAACTAGTAGGCAGCCAGGCTGGTGTGCTAGCTCAACAAGATCTAAAGTTAGAGGTGTGACAACTAAACAGCAGACTGTAGCTCAGCCTCTAAACTGGCAAACTAAAAATAGCTAAAAAATATTGGAGAAAAGTAAAACCGCAAAGTAGATAAAATCAATAAACTGCTGCTCTACAGCATAATGTGGGAGTACTGACTGAAACCAGGCACCTCCGTAAACAATACAATTTGATGTATGGCACAGCATTCAGATGTCCACCCTACTGTCTTGAGTCTTCCTGGTCCATCTCTTACTCCAAGAGCTGGTCTTGTGTTAACAAAATTTGACCATATGCATCTACCTACTGGGCTCGAAAAATCCACTCGCTATGGAAGCCAGATTTAATAAGGATGAGCTATTTTTAGGGCCTACTCGCCCGTTCTGGCGAGCTGACAACAGGTGTTCTGCTTGCTCACAAAGTGAATTAGCAATAAAGATGCCTTTAAATCTCGTCACATTTGCTCGGCTTTCAGAGACAGAGGCCAAAAGTCAGTTTGTTTTCTTACATTTACTTTTCTTTCTGTGACTGAAGTTAGAGGATTTTGTAAAGTGAACTGTGTGACAATCGCGTTGTGTAAAGCATGTGAAATGAAAGGCTGTAAAATTTCACGCTGAAATAGCTAATAAGTGAACCGTTCAAACATTTGAAATTTCACTAGTTATCAAGACACATTTTTGTAATTCTGTGGTGAAAAAAAAGATTTTTATAGGATCAAATCAGAACACTTTTCTTAATGTGCAAATTTTCAATATTTTTGCTGAAACCAAATTTCCAAACATTGTTTATGCGCTATATATTTTTATCAGTGAAACTACATGTTAGTGGGAATGTTGTGTGGCCATTTCAATGGAAAATGTACTATCTGTAAATGACAGTGCACTACCACATCATGCGTTAGTAATATATTTATGAAAATTGAGTTTTTAAACATGAACTGGGAAATATTCCTGCTCCTGCCCAGATGACAATGCTATTAGTGAACTAAGAGGCAAGCCAGGGATCATGTGTACCCTATATGTGGGCTTAATTCTTATTATACATGGAGCAAACGTTTAGTCTTGTTTTGTACAGCAGAAATAGTGAACTTGCATATTTGAAGGTGCTCTCTTAAGTGATGATGAAGAAAAAGGTGGCTCCATAAGACAAAATATTTGCCTAGGATCACACAATTTGAGACCAGTTCAGCGGACAAGTACATTACAGTTATATTGAGTAGATTATTCAAGTTACTAGACCTGGAGGTCTATTATAAGTTTTATGATTTTTGAGCCCTGACCTAAAGCTGTAACTAGTATATGAGTACTATGCGATCACCCTTTTTTTTTTTTCACTAAGTTACTCTATGAACACCGGCAAATTACCACCTTTGCTGAAATAAATAAGATGTGACATATTCAAAGCAACTTTTACGTACATTTCTGTGTATGGTTAAATATGCCTTCATAAGTTTCAAAAATGGTAATGAAGAGATGTTTATACAATCAATTAAAAATTGTGTATGCACATTCCGTTATGTTTCCCTTTAATTAATTTTAAATCTCTTTACATCTGACAGAAAACAATCCTTGATTGTACAAAATGTTTAAAAATAATGAAGATAATACTGTAAATCTGCAAAAACAAAGTCCGAAATATTGAGTTCCAGTATTCAGGAAAACATAAGTGCCGACAGAGACAGCCGAAACTGAACATAAACTGACAGATCTTGGAAGACGCGACAAGGGACATGGCACCTCAGAAAGCATACTAATTGTAATTCGACACACGTCATCTACCTAATTGAGTGCCCGTGCTATCTCCGTTACATTGGTATGATCAGCAGAAAGGTTAAGACCAGGATCGGAGAGCACCGCAGTAACATACGCTGCAAAAGGAATACCACAAAGATGACGGAGCATTACATCCAGACTGGACACATACGCAATGACCTGAGATGGGTCGTGATAGAGCAAATCGAAACCACCCACACGGCAGATGTTGCAGGAGCAGCGTTGGATTTACCGCTTGTCAACCCACAAGACTGGATTAAATGACAACATTCCTTGGAATGCTCTGAATAACCGCTAACCGAATACATGACGCCAGGCTCTAGAACACACTGGGTACCCCCATAAATAAAGGCCGCACGGGATATCCCAGACAGCCCATATTAAAAGCCAAGGCGGCCCATCCCCACTGTTCCTACTGATAAGGCTATCACCTACATGAATACATCTGAATACATTCTGTACAAGGCCCCATGACTGGGGAGTACACTAGCCTGGGTGTCTATTTCATGACATTTCACGTCGTAACACTCGCTCGAGCCCCATCTGCAGTCTCCAGATACGGCCCTCACAAGCGAGATTGACAGACAGAAAGGCCCCCACACCATTACGGGCCATGAGCCTTATTGCACACAGTGTAAGCTTATCCTCATAGGCTACCCCGTGTGTCCTATAAAAGTTTTTTAAAATATATTTTTAAATCTTTCTAACCTTGTAGACAATGTCGTTGATGGGCCATACAACCCATCACTAAAGCATTCATAGGGGTTCCCAATCCCTTCATAAGACAGGAACCACCTAGTCTGAACCTGGAGCACATCCAGACAGGGCCGTCACAGGCCCCTCTGCGAGATTGACTGATAGCCAGGCCCCCACACCATTACGGGCCGCAAGCTCTATTGCACACTGCTTGAACTTATCCTTATAGGTTACCCCGTGTGTTTTATAAAACTTTATAAACGTGTTAACAATGCCGCTAATGGGCCACACAACCCATCATTAATACATACATAGGGGTTCCCCATCCCGTCACGAGATAGGAACCACCTAGTCTGCCTTCTCTTTCCATAACCACTCCCCCAGCCGATGACACGTCACCTTGCGTCATAACGCGCACGCTGACAATCAAGGGCGCACTTTGGCGGGAGAACACGAACTTAAAAGCCGGTTCTACCGAGCCTAGCCAAATCCATGGAATCCCGAATAGCAGGCCGAAGCAGGTATGGGCAGCGGGCAGACGACCTTGAAGAAGTAAGTAGGGCTCTGGGGTCCGGCACTTCGATCCTAATCTGAAGGATTCCATTGAGGCGAGGCACGCCAGGGAGGCTGGGAACACCTCCAGTAACAATATCTTTTCTCTTTCCCACCACACGTTAAGTGTGTGACTACAGGTCCTGCCCCCTCGCGGGATTCATGTTGCCCGTGATGACAATTTCATCATAAGCATTCCGCCGCACAATCTCATAAAAAACCGCCGTAGCTACAGATATTCTCACAGTAGCGCATAATAACTCGGCAACCATAAGCGGTTAAACACAAGCGCAACTTCTCCGCTTCACTTCCGCATTATTCCACATATTGACCGGACACGACGCGCATCATGTCACAACACAGGTGTGCGAATATTAGAAGCAAAAAGTATAAAAAGTATTACATGTTCATGTTTGTTTGTATTGTCTGTCTCCTTTTTTTCCCACAGGCTCTAAGCAACGCTAGGAGGATACAGCCTCCCACTTCTCCGCACCTTAGCGAGTGCGGTTACGCCAGTGGCCACATAAATCAAGCCTGGCCTTTCACACTCTTGCACTTAAAATCACTTGCACAAAGGTCCTGACGAAAGGCAGCAATCATAGCTGCCTGGCTGAAACATGTAGACCTGACCTCATTGCTTGGATCTGAGAGACATAATTTAATCTCTACCCAGATCCGCCTACCTGTTTTAATACTGCCAGAGGGCCCAACAAATAAATATTTACCTTACTTTAGAGGGACCCAACGGACAGTTTTTATACTTCACCACAATAGCACCGCTCTGCACTCATCACACACGAAACCAGCTCCGCTGTAAATCAGGCGTTGAAGCACACCCGAGGTGCACTCAGCACCTTGGGTGGGACCAGATGATGAAGCATGCCCCCAACTAGGTTGGTGGGTGAGGGTTTTCATAAAAAACATGGTTTTCCCACAAATGAACATCTAGCTTCCTAAAGTGTGTACTAGTTCCTATTGATATTCATCATAACAAAAGGTTTTATCCTGTTCACATGAAGTACCCTATGGGGACTTCTGGGAGTGCTAAGGTCCACCAATTAGGTGACCTCACCCTTTTGTTCAAGTATGGTGTGGGGTCCACTCCATTTGTCTTGGAGAGCTGCTGTGGACACAGGCTCCAACACCCACACCTTCTGGCCTGGCTGGTAAACAGTCAGGGTAGCCTTTTGGTCATGCCAAGCTTCTTTAGTTCTTGGCTGGCCTCAGGCTCCAACACCCACACCTTCTGGCCTGGCTGGTAAACAGTCAGGGTAGCCTTTTGGTCATGCCAAGCTTTTTTAGTTGTTGGCTGGCCTCCAGGTTTTTACTTGTCTTCATGAATTCAGTCATGCGGGAGCGCAGACCAAGTACATAGTCCACTATGTCTTGTTTGGGAGGTTTGAGAGGTAACTCCCATCCCTCCATCACCAGACTCGAGGGACGCCTAACTGGATGCCCAAACAGAAGTTCAAAAGGGCTGCAGCCAACCCCCTTCTGATGGATTTCTCTGTAGGCAAAGAGAAGACAGGGTAGTAGGACATCCAATTTTCGCCTAAGCTTTTCTGGGAGGCCCATGATCATACCCTTTTGGGTCTTGTTGAATCTTTCAACTAGTCCATTGCATTGAGGATGGTAGGGTGTGGTGAACTTGTAATTCACTCCACACTCTTTCCTCATTGCGGTTATATAACTGGACATGAAGTTGGTACCTCTGTCAATTAAGACCTCCTTATGGAAGCCCACTCTGGAAACATTTCCTAAGAAGGCCCTTGCCAACAGGGCCTGTTCAGTGGAAATCTGCTTTGCTTGTGACCTGGTCACAGCAAACACACTTGCAGAGATGCCCAACATTTCTGCATGAGTCCTTAACTCCACTTCAGCCCTGGCTGAAGTTTCCAAATCATTGCCCAACAAGCAATGTACAGGTAGGTCTGAAGATACCACAACCTTTTTAGGTCCAGTTACCCCTCCCCAGCTGAGATTCACAACTGCCAAGGAATGGTCAATCCTGACATTGCTAGCATTGATCACTTGGTACATTTGTCCAAGTATGATCTGGTCAGGAGACACAAGATTCTCTGTCACCATAGTGACACTGGCACATGTGTCCCTGTCGGCCATGACCTCTTTTCCATTTATCAAAGGCTGTTGCCTGTACATGCACAGGTTACTGGGACTGACTAGTAAGGTGGCAAGATCTATGCCACCATTACAGACCAAAGCAGCCTGAGCTGGAGTTCTGACTAGGTCAGGACCCACCTCAGACCCCAAGGTTAACCCCACTAATCCCACTGTACCTGTGCTGGGGGCGCAGTTGCCTTAGGGGCAGTGGTAGTAGGACTATTCTCCTTGGCTTTTGGACAATCAGCATCTTTTGTCCAATGGGTTTTCACCTTACAAAAGTAACACCAAGGTTTCTTCTTGCCTTTCTTGGATGTTTGTGACTCCCCCCCCAGATGCAGGTTTTTAGGGCCCTTGGGAAGACTCTTTTTTTTTTTTCTTTACCCATGTCCCCACCCTTATCTTGAGTTTTAGAAGACTCTTTCTTCTTCTTGTCACCACCATTGCTCTGATTTTTCTCAGATCTGACTTCTCCCCAAAAATTGGGGAGAAGTCAGATCTGAGTCCACCAGGTGCTGATGCAAAGATGGTTCTGACAATTATTAAGGATCTGCTCCCTCATAATCCAATTATACAATCATTGATAGTCATGCACTTTGCCTCCATGTAATCATTCTTCCAGAGCCTTAATAGCACTATCCACAAAATCTACCCAGTTCTGGGTCTGTGCTTTCTGGGTGTCTCTGAACTTAATCCTGTATTGATCAGTGGTTAAACCAAACCCATCAATGAGGGCACTCTTCAAAACTGAGTAATTATCAGCATCCCCTTCTCTAACAGTGAGGAGCTTATCTCTACCTTTGTCAGCAAAGGAAAGCCACAAGATAGCTGCCCACTGTTCTTGAGGGACCCTCGGAATTTTACAGGCCTTTTCTAAAGCAGTTATCCATTTCTGGATGTCATCCCCAACATGGTAGGGAGGGACTATCTTGTTCAGGTTCCTATGTCCAAAAGAATGTTCTTTAACTCTAGGGACACTGTTGGTGCCACCATGTGACTCTAGTCCCAATTTCTTCCTAGCTCTCTGGACTTCTAGGGACTCTTTGTTAGGGGTCAACTGCTCTTACCTGAGCCTAAGCCTAGCTTTCTCAAGTTCAAGAAGCTGGTATTCCCTATCCAAAGAGTTATCCCTCTTTCTAGATATGAAGGTCCCTATAGACTGCCCTGAGCCATTGGATTCTGCGGAGGAGAATCTAGACCTCCTTGGTCTACTCTGCACTCTCCCAGGAGGAACAAAGGGGGCTCCTCAAGGCCACCTGCAGTATCCTCTGGGAGATCTGTGTTATCCAGGTGGGAGTCATTTGGCTCCTCCTGGTCAGGGTTTGATTCAAGGTCAAAGAGGGGCTCTCCTCCTGGCCTATCTTCATTCCCATGCCCACCCATTTTCTCCTGTTCATCGGACCCACTAGTTTTCTGGAGGTCATCTAACAGTAATGCCTCTAGGAGGCATTGGGTGTTGGCACCTTTCCTGTCTTCAACTTTCTAGAGGCACACAGTGATTTCAGTTCCTGGAACGAAAGTTCACTATATCTAGCAGTCAGAGAGCCACTGGCATCTCCTTTGGAAGACAAACTAAGTGTGGTGTGGTATTGCACCTACCTAACCTAGTGGGAACTAAACTCTCTGAGGTCGGAGAAAGGGTGTGCAAGACCCTTGGCTTACCCAACCCTAAGTGCAGTAGAACTTACTATTCTAAGCTTGTATTACATGTGCCTAATATTAGTGCTGGTTTTTCAAGTACTCAACACAAAGATTTATCTGGTAAAACAATGAAGGCTTGAATCCCAACTGCTGGACACCAGTGTGAGAAGCTGGCCTGGTATATGATGTCCACTAATGTAAGTGGGCACCTTGCACCAGCCCAGACAATCTTTATGGTGATTTAAGTGGTCTTAGATAACCTTAGAAGCTCTCTAAGTGTTAACTGTGGAGAGCAGCCTTCAGGCTTAGTGCAGAAGGAGTGTAAAGCAGCTTGTTTTACTATAATGCAATCTTATAGTATAGATTAAGTGAAAAAGAACCAAACAAGGTATTTATAAAAATATGTATTTATATATAGGCTATCTGGTTTTAGATTTAAACCTATATTAACTGATAAAACCCCACTGAAAGGAAAATAACCATCACCGGTGTAAAATTATAAACACTGAAAAAACACTTTTGCAACCACAAACTAAGAGCCATTCAAAGAAAGGTAAAGATGAGTGAAAGAGTCATTTTTATTTCTTCCTGAAGGGGCCAATACAATGTAACTTTGTTATACAAGGAATCAGCAAGAAAGAATGGGCTAACATTATTCTGCTTGAGTTTTGTTGTTTAAGATGTCACTAAAACATTGTCTCTTCTTCCTTCTGCTTTTTTAAGTTTTGTGGTCTTTGGTCTAAAGATGCAGTGTTTAGAAGCATGTTTTAGGTCTTATTTAGTTATTTTATAGACTGTAGAGAACCGGAAAATATCAAAATCATATATGATATTTTGGCTACATTTGATTTCACTGATAGGTAAAAGGGCTGGTAGTGAGTCAGTATTGATTGTAAGTGAATTGCCAAACACCCCAGGCTTTAAACATTCAATGCAAGGTGTAGTGACAGGTATATGTGAAAAGAATGTTGTCACCAAGCATCTGAGATAGTGGTGAAAACAAGACACCAGACGTTTGGTAAATATGGAACGCAGTGTCACTTGGAATGCTGCTGAAAAAAGTTCCTGCCAAGTTCAATAAAGATTGGAGTTATATTGTTTGTATTTGCAGTAATTCAGCTATGTATATGAAAAAGTTGTATGATGGCCTGTCAAAATCGATACCTGAGCTGAAGTGCTTCCCTGTAAGAGATCCTTGTCACTTGCTAGATGGTATGCTGAAAGCATCTTTACAATCTACAGAGTGAGTGAAGAATGATATTGACTTTGTAGTCCATTCTGGTGCACTGTTTTGTTATGCCCGGTGTTGGAAGTGGGGGTCCTTATCGCTTACCGCCGCCACCAAATGCTGGAGGCGGGAGTCCCCGACGCCTCACTTCAACATTAGGCTAAGTAAGGACACCGTCTGAGATAGCCCTGCTCACCCCCTTAGTAGCTTGGCACGAGCAGCCAGGCTTATCTCCAAGGCACGAGTGTTCAATATGTGCAACCACTCTCACAGTAACCCCATGATGTCACCACAAATAGACTCCACACGAGTTTTGATAAAATGAGTATAATCTTTATATAAGCAATTATACGATATGACCACGCAATACAAAATCAACATAAAAGAATGGGTAGTATTCTTTCCGGTGGGTTGGTAGGTTCTAATCCCAACCACCACTCCTAACCAACAGTTAAGCTCACTTCTAACCGTTTCCAAAAGGTTAGGCCAGTCGTATTGCTAGAATCACACACGTTGCAAAAGGAAACAAATACTGCAATGCGTAACAATATTCTCTTATACTGTGCAACAGAGAAACAATGCCATACGTAGCGCCACAGTCATGTACTTTGCAATTGAAGAAATAATGCAATGCGTATCACCACCAGCATGCCCTGTACCAGGAAGAAACAAAGCAATGCGTCACGCTACAATCCTGTACAGTGCAATGAAGAAAAAATACACTGCGCCACGTTATACACAGATACTGTGCACTGAAGAAATAATGCAATGCGCCACATTACAATCAGGTAATATGCAAGGGAAAAATAACGCAGTGCGTAGCGCACCAAGCATGTAGTTCGTCAGGCCCAAATGAGGTCAGATGTCATACGACAGCTCGATAGTTCGTTAGCAATAATGCAAAGTGTAATACAACAGTTTTACGTGCTCCGTTAACAGTGCCCCCGTTATGGATCAAATGATGACACAAAAGTACTGCTTCCCACTCTGGCCCCAGCACTGCCCCTCCTTGGGTCAGCACGGACCGGGATCCGAGCCGAAGCAACGGCTCGCGCAGCTGACTGAAACAGGAGGCAGAGAGAGTGTCCCACCGGGCCCGCACCCCACCCCAGGTGTTGATCCAGGTTACCTGGGGGGGTGCGACCCCACTCTCCTCCCCGACGTCAGCGACTTGGGCCTTGATCCAGAACTCTGTCACGGGGTGCAGCGGACTCGGGCCGGCGGCTCAGGTCTTCCGTGGCTGCCGGTCCGGGCCGCTGCGAGTGACTCCGAGGGCCCAATGACTTGGCCCTCCTTCCGGCGGTCTCAGTCCACACCAAGATCCGCCCTCAGCACTGTGGAGACTTTACTTCCAATTCGGTGCACCCCCTACTCAGGCACTCCTCACCAGCGCCTCAGGCTGCACTTCGACACGCACACCGCGCGTCCAAGACTCGCCTCTTCTCTGGTGCTCACGACGATCCGGCGCTCTTCACCAACACTCCGCTTGCACCTCAACACGCACCCTGCGCGTTCGAGTCTCTCCTTATCTCCCGGTGCAAACGATGTCCAGGCGCTCTTCACCAGCGCCCTGGCTGCACCCCGACACGCACCCAGCACGTCCGAGTCTCGCTTCTTCCTTTGGTGCACATGAAGCCCAGGCGCTCCTCACCAACACCCGGGCTGCACCACGACACGCACACTGCACGTCCGAGCCTCACCTCGTCTCCCCGTGCACACCACGACCAGGCGCTCCTCACCAACACCTTGGCCTGCACTTCGACACACACCCAGCGCGTCAGAGACTTAGCTCACTCCTGCGTGCCCACGATCACTCGGCACAACTTCTGAGGGTCTCAAGCAGCAAAAGCACGCGCACACCGCGTTGCTTGGGACTTCTCCGGAAACTTTTATGATCCTGTATTTCCAAACAGGGAGCCAGCTTTCCTCGGTCCCTATGGGGTTACAAGACACAGCACAAAGCACAGTCTTCTTCAAGCAGGGGGACCCAGCGCCTCCAAGCACAGTCCCAACAGCCTCTCCCTTAGTTAGAACAGCAAACTGCAGACCAGCCCCAGATCACGAAGCAAGGATTGGTCTTTCCACCGCAGTCTCTTCAGTTGCTCCTTCTTTAGCAGAGGTTCCTCTTGACCACAGAATGGGTCCAAGCCTTTACAGTCTCAATCCATATCTGTTTCATTCCCCCTTTCAGGGGTTTCAACTCTCCTAGTTATACCCCTTAATGTCTTTGAAGTTCGTATGTGCTCAGGGGTCCCTGACCCCTCCCTAAATCAGTTCTGGGTGTCTTTCTCCCAGTGTCACCTCTCTCCCTTTGATACTGGGGGTCTGGATCCTTAATCACTCTGAAGGAGATGGGTCAATTGGTTTATAGCACCAGCCCAGGCCTTTTCACCTCCCGGGCTTCTCCTCCCCCCTACTCTCCAGATGCAGGGCAGCCTGGTGCCATCTCAACCCCTCCCTGGGTCAAGACCTCTCCCAGCTCCTCTCACCTTTCAGTTCCAGACAGACAATCCACATTTCAGAGACACACAGAAATGGTCAGAGCACAAAACTCAGCCACTTTCTAAAAGAGTGGTTTATAAACACACACTGACAAAACCACCTTCACAGAAAGATGTGTTATAACACTGTGAGTTCATACATAGTAAACTTCACCTCTCCATTATAAACTGACAGGAAACTAGGCTAACAAACACAACACCCAGCCTCCCCCATTCTGTCCTATGGGCAGGATGGCCTTTCAGCAGTGAAAAACGAAATGGAGAGTATTTCACTGTCAGAACATAGCACACACCTCAGTATATGTTCTGCCTTTTACCTACACTGCACCCTGCCCAGGGGTTACCTGGGATCTACCACAGGGGTGCCCAACATATATGTAAAAGGGAAAGTCAGGCCTGACAAGTGGTTGCACTTGTCAGGACTACTTGCTAACTTAGCATTCTGCGCGCAGGCCCTACACTGAAGGCCTGAGTTTCCTTCTCTGCGCGCCTTTGCATTACTAGCCCTGGCACACACAGTGCACATCACTAGGGACTTTACTAGTAAGGCACACATACCAATCATGGCCAACCAATCACCATTACATTTTAAACAGGGAACTCTTGTACTTTGACACTGATCAGCAGTGGCAAAGTACCCAAAGCATCTTAATTGGCTATTCTATGTCAGGAAAACGGTCTTGGGGGAAAGCAAAAAGTTTAGGGAACTTTAGCCAAAAAGGCCAAGTCCTACACCCGGGAACAAAAATGCAAATATTCCTCATTTTGTGCTTTGTGTGGCATCAAAGAAAGAGTCATACTAACTGTGTCATTTAGCTGGTGGTTCTCAGTCCTAGAGGCTGTGAATGCCATATTATCCATGTGGCGATCGTTTACAGAATTTCTGCTTAGTGATGATGCCAAAGGCAAGAAATGTGATGATCTTCAGTCACATATTGATAGTGATGTGAAAAAAGTACAGTCTACTGCATGCTTAGGTTTTTACAGGGAAACATGACTGCTGTAGTGGACATAATCAAAATACTAGAGTCTGAAAACACCCTTGTCTACCAAGTGTTCAGCGTAATTGGTGTAGATGTGAAACATCTCCTTGAGAGTAGGCTGGGCAACACTTTTAGTGATTTTGGCACTGCAACATGCTCCATGTTAGAATTCTTGCCACTTGGTAAGCAAAGAAATGTTGAGAAGCAATTCAGGAACTTTTATTTTACAGTCTATGGGAAATGGCTTGCAATGATGCATAGAAATGTCCCTTCACCAACCATGGCATTTGAAGTTAATGAAGCCTCACTGAGGTACTCTGCACAAGTTCTAGATCCCTTCAGAATTTTCTCCAGACTTTGAAAAGTACTGCTTAATTTTTGACTGCTTCAATAACTGAGGGCATATGTGCCCAATTAACGCATATGTTGCAAAACATGTCCTAGACCTAGAGAATCACAATCTTCAGGTGCACCAGTATTGACATGGAAAGCTATGTCATTGGCCAGAGTTAGCAAATTGTGTACTGGCTGTTTTGGCATTGCCCGTCTCAAGTGCCAAAGTTGAGAGGGCCTTTTCACAGATAAACGTTTACATAGGAAGGAAAGAGCAAGCGCGTATGACCAAAGACTCACTAAAGAAGTATTGTATGGTGTACTACAATAAGTTTGATTTGTGCAATTGTATCTGGTCCTCATATACCCTGTGCACACGCTATCTATACACATGCACTATCATTGCAGAAAGCAAGCAATAATTAAAAATAAATTCCAATTCCATAAACACTGGAAAAACACTGTTTCTGTTGTTTTTATTGGCGCGAAAATGAGTAACCACTGATAACCACTGTTTTTTTAAGGTATTGAAAAAACCCCAACAGAATTTACCAAAAATAGAAACTGAAAACAGGAAAGCTTAATTATATAATACTCTCTAACATATAGAAATATCAACTACCCAGAGATATGCACAATGCACACAATACTTTAGCAAAGAAACACAGTAAATAGCACGTAATACACAGTGGACCCCCGGGGGGAACCAAACCATACACTAAGAAAGTGGTATAAGAACCACGACTCGGGTCAAGACAATGTCGAGAGGACGAAGAAGTGCTGGGGACCCAGGAAACCACCCAAGGTGAGTAGATAGGGGCCCCACGGAGGGCGTGTGCAGTGTGGGAACACGACCGCGTGCTCCGTACAATTCTATGTGCAAGTCGCGGTTGGATTTTTAAAGTTTAAGAACCCTTCCCAGTGGACCTTGAAGAAACCCCGCGGAAGACAGAAGGTTGGAGAGCCACCCCACCTGTGGATACCCTAGTACCGACTTTACCTACACCAGGGAAGCCGGGTGCATACGTGTGAAGTGGTGTCCGAAACTGCCATCGAACCCAATGGAGGGCTTCAGGAAAGTGCCGCTGCTGAAGGAGGAGAAAGTGTGCGGTGGAATCCGAGGATGGATTCGTGATGAGAGGTACCTGCAAGCAGAGGGGACAGAGTTTATGTCACTCAGGAGTGACCAGGAGACTTGGAAGACGAATGCCCTCCGATGTCGGTGTTGCAGGATGGATGACGATGACCTTGACTCTGCAGCTGTGAGGACCAGGCGATGCTGAAGAGGATCAGGAGCTGTGCACAAGCTGTCCCACGAAGGTTGTCGAGTGCTGAAGCGTCGGTGTCCGGCGTGAGCACCAACAAGCCTTGGCAAATGCAACCAATGCAGGAATTGAAGAAGGAGCAACGTCGGGACTAGCAAGGTCCAGGGGACTCACCAAAAGTATGGGAGTCAGGGCAGGCTCTAAGCAATTAGAAGAGCCCAAAAGAAACAAGTGTGACCCTCGAATGGACCCACAGGCCGAAGGCACTGGAGTCGCAAGAGAACCTCAAGCAGCTCACCAAAAGATGCAGGCCACTATGCACAACGATGCAGTCTGACTGAAGATTCTGGTCTCTGGAGATGCTCGAGGTGGGGGCTACTAGGAGCCCGAAGATCTTCTTGGAAGGAGGCCAACAAGCCTTTGTAACTGCAAGTTGACGCGGTGCACAGGGGTTTGGTTATTGCAACCCCCGCGAGGGATACTGGCCTCAAACATGGTGAGAGGACAAGGCAGGCCTCGGGAGCTGTGGAAAACCACCACCTGTGTTGCAGAACCTTATGGATTCCGGAGGAGCTCAGGATCAGCAGACCAGTCTACTTAGTAGCAGTGCCTGCCAATGCAGGGGAGTGACTCCTTCACTCCAAGGGAGATTCCTTCAGGTGTCTTTGATGCCCACATGCCTTGGAAGGTTCCTGTATGATGCACAGGCACAGACGATGCAGCAGACTGGACGGGAGACAAAGTCGAGCCCAAACGAAGTCCAGAGTGCCCAGACGGTAGAAGTAGAAGTGGTGTCTGATCTGAATCTTGTCCCACGACGTATCTAGGGCCCCACCCCCAGGTAACCCGTTAAGTACCCTTAGGAAAGGGTTGGGACAATTCAGGGGACCCTCTCAGGGGAGGGTCTGGACAGGGGGGAGGTTACTCCCATGTCCTTTGTCCAGTTTCACACCAGAGCGGGAGCCAACAGCTCCCAGGACAGGTTTGAACTGGACTATGCACAGGGACACCAAATGTGCTCCTCATGCAGACTAAGTGGCGCTGGCAAGTCCACCCATCCAGTCCCAATACACTAAATCCTGTCTGGAAGGTGGTCACACCTCCCTGTGACAGGATGCCTATTGTTCTGCCTTCCCCTGCTCGAGCTTGGCTCAGCAGCAGGAGAGCTAAATGTGTCTCTGGTCGGCAGCAACCATTTTGTGCTGTCCGGGTCTGGAAGGTTGGCATCGGGAGCACTGAGAGTTTAACGGAGGGCTCTTCCAGTGCTTGGAATCATAACTCCCACACCGCTTACGGTGCACTTGCAACCCGGGAGAATGGACTTCGAAGGTTGTAGGGGTGTCGTGCTCATGCAGGGGCACCCTCACACTTAGAACCGAGCACCCTGCCTTCAGGATTGAAAGGCCAACTTTAGGGGTGACTTATAGGTCGTACGTGGTGCTAGCACCAGCTGACACAGGCTGCAAAGGCAGGCCTATAGTTACAGTTTGAGTGGTCTCCCATGGGTGGCATAATAAACGCTTCAGCCCATGGGGGACCCTAGTGTACCTATGCCCTGGGTACCATATACTATGGACTTATAAGGGTACCCCAGTATCTAATTTGGGGTATACCTAAGTACTGAACATCACAATTTAGGGAGAAAGCAGATAGACTGGGGTCCTGGTTATCAGGATCCCAGTCAGACTAGTCAAATACAGCTTAGCACCAGGCAAAAAGTAGGGGTAACCATAGAAGCAGATCCTACTTTCCTACAAAGCGCACAGATCCTATATAGATTTATAGGAACTACACAACATGGCGCCGCCAACGTTGGTTTGGTTCTTATTTAACGGTCAAAACTGAGTAGTTCAGTCATGCTTTTCTCAGAGACCCCCACTCACATCTACCCAGAGACGTCTGGAGTGGGAAGCGAAAAATCCGCCGCAGCTGAGTAGGCATATCCTATGTATTGGCTGTAGATTTATTCAAGCTTAAAGGATAATAGTTCCCCATTATGCATTAAACCTTATCTCAGTTTCCTTGAAACTCTATCAACAATGTCTGAAGGTCAGAATGCTGCGGCAGCATTATGTGCAAATGCAGCAGGGGAAGTGGAACAGGAAGGTGCTATAAACATTTCAGAAAATGTCAGAACTGCCATTACTTTAAAATTAGCAGATTTTGGAGTCACAGGAAGAGGCGGATGGTAACCTTCGTGATTGAGGCACACGAGTCATACAGGACAGAGGTATTCTATTCATGGGTCAAATTCCCACTACAGATACATGCACAAATACATTTAATTCATACACTGAAGATGAAATACCAGAGGAATATTGTCCATACGAGGACATTGAGGTTCCGCTCACCTACCAGGAGCACATAAACTGGTTTAAAGGCGGCCTCCCACACACAAGAAACAAAGTAAGACTAGGTCCACTCGGAAGAGATGGAGCCACTTGGTCAGTCTTAGCGGCTAACACACCGCATCCAGAGATTAACACAATGCCAATAGCAGACTTACGTCCACTTCACAAAGAAATAATAAAACTCTACAGAAATCTGACACAGTTCATTATGAGAACACTCACAATTCAACCAACAAGGGTTAAACCAGCAGGACAATTACAAGGAACTGCAACTAAAATAACTCCACAAACACTGGACGCAGTTATAGGTAGATTGCCCACTAAACGCCAGCAAATGCCATTCTGGGTAGCTCAGAAAATCACACAGAGGCAGTGTTCCCATGCACAGGCCCTCAAGAAAAACACAGAATGCTAACAATTTGATTGTCAATGGGGATAGCTCCCCTGATAGAGGATTGTACCTCTTGGGGTACAGTTTTCGCTGCCATCTATACCGGAACTCATGGTATCCCTTCAATAGTAGTGATACCAGATGTATTGAGACAGATACAGAATTAGTATGAAGCAGAACCTGCTCTGAACTTAGGGATTAAATTGTTAGGAAATGTTGCCCAGGTATCCACGATTATGTTAGTAAACATAATAGGGGAGGCGGTGGCGATACGCCAACGCTTGAGGGATTTCACTCCTTTACAACAGGAGCGGGAATTAGCAAAAATTATCAAAGATACATATGCCGAATTAGGTAGAGATAATTTGGGAGCTAGAGCAACTAAACCTCAACTCATGAGTGGTCCTGAAAAGGATAACACCAAGCAAGCACCTGATTCTTCTCAGAAGAAATGGGATAATAAACAACAAAAGAATAGAGAGAATAGATCACAATCAAGATGTGGGTCTCCTCAGCAAGAGCTCTCTGAAAGGAGGTACATCCTTAGGAATCGTGATAACATTAAAAGACCTGACAGGTATCAGGATACTGATACACGTTCCTCTCATTCCTTTCAGGCTTCATCAAAAAACTCCAAGAGTGAAGGACGGTCAGAAAACAGATCAGAAGAACAGAGATACCCATCGTACTTCGGACTATAATATCAAAAATGAAGATGAACGAAAATCAAAATATCAATTTAAAAAGAAGAAGGTAGCCGGCCTTAAAGTAAGAAATGCCTAGGATACTGAGGGCTCATCTTCTGAGCGGGGAATGGGCTCTGACGATGCTAGACAGCGCAGCAGCAGAAGTAACAATAGCTTTCCAGAACCTGATGGAATTTCTGGTGATAGCAGCGTTGAATGAACATATCGCGGTGGAGACACCTGTTATTAGGGTGTTATGTGCTGGATTGAGGCCCTAACATAGGTGCGCCGTTTCAGAGGCACAAATCCTTCGTGCCACAGAGACAGGCAGGACCTTTCACCTACATTGGCCCTCCCTTCATAAATAACGAGCAACAGAGTCTGTCCCTTATCTGACGTGTGCTCTGGGTGCAGAAGACGGTCCATCCTAAATACGTCATATCCATGTCCAACAGTGACTAACCTACGTCACAACGAGTTCTTAGAAACAGACCCTTAAGCTCTTGGGATTTTCCCTAGCACAGGATTATTGATTTCTCCAAGAACTCATTAAATATGCATGAACCACTATTTCCTAGGGGTTCATTCCTGACGTCTTCCTCTGACCGACTGTACGTCAATACTAACATTCCAAGGCACCTATCGGGTATAAATATACCTCCCTTTACCCAAGCAAACTAGAGGGGACCGAGACTTTCCATGCCGACACTCTGACCTGAGACGCTGCAACCTGCATCATGCCACAGCTCCAGCTGGCAGAGGTCCATCCACCCATCCTGGGGTGTCCAGCTCAACACCAGGATGAAGTCCCACTAAGGTAATGGGGTTAGACTAAATCCTAGTGGGATTCTTGGCTCTCTAAGACCTACACACATGCTAGGTACACTTAGGTACATCTAGTTAGGCATCATAGGGGTATAGGCTTTATCTTAATGCATTCTGCATTTCATGTATGTGTTCATTACTATTGCACATTGGTAAAACTGTACCATGCATTTTTATTTAACTGCACTGCTGGCCATATTTCTCTGCTACTGTCCAACAGTTGTCGCAACACATATAACCAGTACTAGAACAACAACTGTGCAATACATTTTATTGTAAACACACCCGACTGTTTCTTCTATGTATTTCTCTGAGATGAGTGACTGAATGAAAAGTAGTATATTGTTTCCACGATCCTGAGGGATCAGGGTTTTATGTTACGTGGTTGCCAGAAGCTATTCCCTTCTTGTTGTCAAGAAGTTTCTAGTGGCCTCTGAGCTAGCTGGTACACAGTAATTAAGTTTAATATACGCGATAGGGGCATACCGACCTCAGTCCTATGCCAAGCCTATAGAGTATGTTATTCCAATGCGCAGAACCTATTAGGGAATTAGGAACTACACTACATGACGCCCAAACGTGAATTTGGCACTTATTTATCAGTAGAATCTGAGTAGTTCAGTCATGCTTATTCTCAGAGACCCCTACTCACAAAACGCCAGAGACGTCTGGAGTGGGTAGGCACAAAATTCTGCCACAGCTGAGTAGGCAATCTTCCTATGTATTGGCTGTTGGTTAATCAAGCTTGAAGGAAAAAGTTCCCGAACAATTGTGCCTTTTAAAACCTTATCTTAAAACCCTTTTTTAGGACATTTTGTTTTCACAACACAATGTCTGTCGAGGCAGCTGCTCCTGTCACTGAGACACAGGTCTCAAACGACGAAGAGGAAGCAAATGCAATACATTTTGCACCCAAAATCAGGCATACACTCACACAAAAACCCCTCAGACATGGTTTAACAGACCGAGAGGGTACAGTGATATTAATAGAGGCACACGAAGATTATCAAACAGATGTGTTCTATTCTTGGGTTACATTCCCAGCAGTAAATGCAACAACTCAGACTTTTCATTCTTACATACATGAAAAAGTCCCAGCGGTCTACACTCCGTTCGAGGAGATTAAGATTCCACACACTGACCAGGACCACAATTTCTGGTTTAATGGCGCCCTACAACAAATAAATAAATCAGGTTCGGTCCACTAGGTAGACCAGGAGCTACAAGGCCGACATTAGCCGGCTACACACCACATCCTGACATTGACATAATGCCACAAGATGCACTGCTCTTACAACACAAAGAGTTGGTAAAACTCTTACAGAGCCATGACGCAACTCGTCATGAGGACACTTGGTGTCCAGCCCACAGTAGCTACAAATAACACAGCTCCAACACAGAGCACCGCTACTAAAATCACTCCACAAACATTACCCACAGTAATGGGCAAACTTCCCACAAAATGTGAACAGATTCCTTTCTGGGTAGCTCAGAAAATTATCCAGTTAGAAGCAGTATTTCCAAATACCACACCATTTGAAAGCATATAATGCTAACACTCTGCTTGCCCATGGAGATCACACCACAGTTGGAGGACTGCACCACTTGGGGTACAGTCTTTGCTGCCATATATACCAGGACTCATGGTATTCCTTCCTTAGCGGTAATTCCAGATGTCTTACGACATATACAGAACAAGTATGGAGCTGAACCAGCTCTGACCTTAGGTATGAAATTACTAGGTAACTACGACCAGGTATCAACAATAATACTAGCTAACATTAAAGGGGAAGCAGCTTCAGTGGCGATCCGCCAACACCTAAAAGAGGTCAGTCTTATAGACCAACCACAAGAACTTCCCAAAATAATTGAAACTACATATGCAGAACTGGGAAGGGACAGTTTGGGTGGGAAACCTTTTAAAACCACAGCTAATGGGCAGTCCTGAGAAGGACAATTCTAAGCAGACACCTATTTCTTCTAAAAAGAAGTGGGATAATAATAAAAAACAAAAATTTTCAGAAAAAATTCTCAGTCCCGAGGTAGGTCTCCTCAACAGGAGCCCTCTGCAAAGAGGTATAACCTTAGGAATAGGGATAATATTAGGAAACCTGACAGGCATCAGGATACTGATACACATTCCTCTCGACAAACAACACAGGGAGAGAAGGAAAGTCAGCACACAAAGAAGAGCGCAAGCAGTCCAGGGACAAGCACGCTCAGGACTCTTCTAAAACAGAAGACAAGCCACAATACAAACCTCACTTTAAAAAGAAGAAAGTTGCAGGTCTCAAAGTTAGACATGCACAGAATCCTAAGGACTCAACTTCTGAACGGGGAATGGGCTCAGACAATGCTAGACAGAGCGGCAGAAGTAACAATAGCCCGCCAGAACCTGAAGGAATTTCTGGACAGCAAAATTGAATGATTACATCACGGTGGAAACACCAGACAAAAGGGTGAGCGTCCCACACAAGTTATATGAAATAACACTCCGCATGGAGGAGGACAAACACAGGAAAGCAAAAGGTCTCTTTGCGAAGAACCTATCGTCTGTTTTTGACATACTGTTAGCAGAACAAGATTAGCCGCCAGCATTCGTCAGGGAGCGCCCAAAGGGAGAAAGTATATTTTTCCTGCATTTTCCAACCATGTTCCCGTTCACCTGAAACATACATATGCACGGGAGTGGGCAGTAGCCCAAGCTCCAGCATTGTATAAAAATCACGCTGGATGGGATGATGCCTCAACCCACCACGTGATCCCATTAATAGTTTCACCACATACTCAAAGACAATATCCTATTAAGCAAGAAGCTAAAAACACAGGTCAGGGAGATCTCAGATCAACTTGAATACCAGGAGATCATTGAAAAATGCAATTCACAAAAGAACAATCCCTTGTTTCACTTATCAAAACATGATAATACATTTCGTCTAGTTTTCATTTACAGACACTTGAACACTTGCACAAAGACATATGCTGTCCAACATGCAGATAGTGCCGCATTAATTAATAACATTATGCGGGGAAAAATACAAAACGACACTTGTTGTCTCAAATGGATTTTTCTGTCAAACTATAGCACCTGAAAACAGGTACCTAACAGCATTTAGTATATTAGAGTCCCAGCGACAATTTTTTGTCATCTCCCCCGTGGGTATAAGAACAGCTCAGGGGTATTTTCTGAAAGAGTTACTGAATGGCTAAAGCACTTTGATGAAGAAGCGTTGTCCTATATGGATGATATTTATCTAACGGACGACCTATTGGGGAAACACTTGACCAGGCTGAGCACCATTATTATGGGATTCGCCTCTGGGGGCTACAAATTTAATTTTGAGAAATCAAAAATTGCCCACCTTTGTGTTCTATTTTTGGGATACTAGTTTTCAAGTGAAGGGAAAAGCCTGGCAGCTAACTTTTTAGAAAAGTGTGCGCTGCTCCAGCCTCCAAAGACATTAAAACAACTTCCAATCAGTACTGGGATTCCTAGATTTTGGCAGAACATACATTTTGGATTTCGCAGAGAGAGTTAAACCTTTCTACGACCTTTTTCAAACCTGACTTTTCAGTCAAACACTGGACACAAAAACACACCAATATTCTTTGTTCACTCCAGGAAGATATTATTGCTTCCAAACACATACACACACATGTAAACTTGCACCACTTGGTACTCAGTATCATTTTGGGACAGTGCGGGTACACTTATTAAACCTTTAATGAAGGTGAAACTGTACCAATCGCATACAAATCTCATCTGTACACAAACAGAGAAATGAGTTTTAATTCAACAGGAAAAAATTCTGACAACCATTCAGACTGCTGTAGCAAAAGAAAGAGCACTGGCTCATAGGATGATGTATTATTGTCGTCACCCCGGTACCGGGGCTAGCATTCCTAATGCCAAAGCCTTACATCCAGAATGGATACAAAGGGCTAATTCTTTTGCTACATCAGACTTTGAATCCAGATTTGATCCAAGTTTAAAAACACAGGCATTCCTGCAATATGAGAAAGAACATCATCTACCAAAGGAAGTCTTGCCTCTAGATCAGTATGAATTTTTAAACTTTATACTGATGGGTCTGATGCACCGGCCGCCTTTGTTAAAGAACAGATGTTGGATGGCAAGTTCCGTCCTCATTGCACCAAAAAACTACCTCTAGGTAATAGCACGGCTCGGTTGGCAGCTTTAAAAGCCCTGATACTTGCACTTGTAAACACGGATCGAGAATTCCCCACACTCATTGTGTGCAATTCCTTTTACTGTGTGCAATCATACAATAAAGCATAAAACGCTTTGGGAACAAGTAGTTCAGTTGAGAAACGAACTACCTCTGCCCACTGAAATTTTGCCTCTCGATTTATACTGACGGATCAGCACAACCCGCTACAGGGAGTAAGTAAGCAAGCTTACAGTGCAGCGTGTGCAATCGTTAAAGGTCGCATGTGCGATGGTAACTTCAGACCAATGGTCACTAAAACTCAATCTCTAGGAGATTGTACAGCTCAGCGAGCTGAACTACAAGCGTTCAAACTGGCACTTGTAAATACAGATTGCGAATTCCCCACACTTATAGTGTGCGATTCCTTTTACTGTGTTCAAACATAGTAATAAATATTTATACCATTGGGAACAAAATGGGTTTAAAGATGAAAAAGGTGGCATAATTAAACACAAAAATTATGGGAACAGGTAGTGGAGTTGAAAAATACGACCTACCAAACAAAAACTCATGTGATTAACACACTGAGTCATCAACGTGATGGCGTGCACGTTGCAGGGAATTCATTGGCTGTAGAAGCCACACATGGGGCTGTTCACACAGCTTCCGTAGCTGCGCACACTCGTTCAACAACGAGAATAGACGGTTAGAATATGGTGGCTGTAATTGCTTCACGCAAAGGCAGCACAGCAGTGCCTAAGAAATTTCTACTCATATACTCCTACAAGTTAGGTGCAAACAACATTCCATATGCTCAGATTCCTGGAGTGGGGGATAGAGTATTTCCAAATATGGATAGTAGGCAGGAATTAATCATTTAAAGCACACAAGGGCTTGGGCTCCGTGCATTCAGGGGTAATAGCTACTATTTCTTCATTGCAACAGTGCTATTGGTGGCCAAGGTTCAGAAGTCAGACTATTGGCTTTGTCTTGAACTGCAAAATCTGCAAACAAATGCCAGGCTACACCATCGCAAGACCCGCGCAGGTCCCATTGCTAGACAGCATCAGACTGCCCACTTGATCATGTCATGTAACAGGACCACTGTGGCCCCTCAAATTTTGAGGTGGCTTAAAAATATATCTTGGTGGCAGTGGATCCTTGCTCAAGTTTCCTATAGGTATGGCCTTAGCGCTCGGCTGACGCTCAAAACTGTTATAGAAAGATTTGCGAGTCCATAACAGGAGATACGCAATCAACGTTACACCCTGACTGTGGCTCCACGCTTAGCTCTCGGGCTGACAAAGAGGCCATGGAAGGGATGGTCGTAATATTGCGGTACTCCTCTCCAACGCCATCCTGAGGGAATTTAGGTAGAGGAGAGGAAGGACTGGGGCATAGAGCAATTCTTAACAGCTAGGGTATTAGGCGGGGCGCTAGTGAGGTCAAACACTTATATGGATTCAGGGGGCAATACACACCCAGCCAAGAAGCTCTCTAGGAGGTCTGAGTCCATTTACGAATGTGGGAACCTGATCATAAATGTGAAGGCACAGTGGCGGATGAAAACCATTCTGTATCTATGATCGTTTGGCTGTTTTACAGGAACTAAAGGAAACAAAGGAACAAACAAAGATTCTGTCAAAATGAAACATGCCGCAAATGGGAAGTCGAGGTAATCACGGCAAGACCTGTCTGAATCCCAAAAGTCGGGGATCTGGGCAGAGAGAGAAAAAGATCGCGGACACAAAGGAATTTGGCCCCTCATACAGGAAAACCTGTGCCATTCCTTGAAGTGAAAGGAACAAGAACTGTACTTTTGCCGCATCTTGCAGTGAAAAAGGAAAACAGATTCATTTCAAATGAAAGAATCAACCAAAAACTATGTGGCCAATACTGAGCAGTAGGCCTCGTGAACTCCACAGTAGTAGACGTCCCTCTCACTACTATTCAAGAAATTCAAACTGAAAAGCTCATCACGTTTGAGAAATCAAATCCATGGAGTGGGGGACTATGCAACAATGCAATGGAACTAGTTCTCCTTGAACCAACCTTTCGAATTCAAAATAAAAGTCAAGACAACACTCAAGTTGCAATTTGGCCAAAAACAAATGTGTACACCAACGTTTTTTCAAGAAAAACATCAAATAATAAAAGCTTCAACGTTTTTCAACAAAAACATCAAATAATAAAAGCTTCAACGTTTTTCAACAAAAACATCAAATAATAAATGCATCAACGTTTTTCAACAAAAGCAACAACTAATAAATGCTTCAATGTTTTTCAACGAAAACATAAGATATTAACTTGAACATCTGAACGTTTTTCAGCAAAGACATGAACTATTAACTTGAACATTTCAACGTTTTTCAACAAAAACAGCAGAAATAACTTCAACTAAACACGATGCAATTTCAACAATTGATCATACAGCTACTGGCTATTTCATTAACTGTGATACGTTTTCCATGGCTCCACGTGAACAGGAAGCGAAGCCAGCCAAAAACAAACAACGAACATGCAAGTACAAACTTTTGAACCTTTTCTTTTTCCAAAAAAGATACAGACCTGGCTTCACCATGGGTAGAACTATGGAGTATTTCTGGGTTCATCTTTTTCTGTTCTAGCTTTGCTTAGAGCTAGCTTTTAGTATGACTCTTAGTGGACACTTTCTACAACACGGGATCAACATAAAACTGAAGCCACGTCCATTTTCAATTCAAATGCAAAAGAGACTTATAAATGTATTCGGCCTGAACAAGCCTTTGTATTCTAAATGATGTATTTAATCATCCGGTTTTTAATTCTGATTAATGTATTTTGATCTTTCATTCATTTTATCATTCATTCAGTGATGTCATTACCTGCAGTACATTTTTCTGAAAATTGGGTTACTGATACAGTGAATAATATGCTGTCTGTTTTAGGAATAATTGCTACATTTTCAGATCATGAAATGTTAGAGATTTATTCTTATTGTGACGCTTTATACCTGTTACCTTCATTAAGGTTATCAACTCCTACACAATTGTAATGCATCTAGAAATGTGGTTGTTTAAACACCAGTAGGAACGTTGCCAAACACCATCGCACAGGGGTGGAATAGTTGACATACATCAGCAGGGGCAACATTAGATGCCATTTACAAAACAACAGGACAGACCCAGTTAGGAAAGTATGGGTGGTTTGGCCTTTTGACACAAATACCTGTCACAAAAATGATTCTTGAACATCACCAAGGGACTCCGTATACATAAGCCAGCCCTACGTTATGTACAGATAACATCCAGAGGTAGTGAAATCCTACAGTGTAGGGAAGTTGTGCCCTTTTTGGCTAGAAGCCCCAACACTGAAAGTAGTGAACCAAAAGTTTCCTTTGTAAAATTCAATGCTTTAAGCAATCTGAAAACCATGCTTGTGCAGCACTTTTATTTTTCATTTCACATCAGCTAAAGAAATATTTTTTATTTTTTGCAAAATAGCACTCTATAATACAGACTGCCCCTCTTTCCTTTTTGATAAATTTTATCTTTCACATACAAGCAGTGTGATACACCTTGGGAATACCTTGCAAACAGGAACTATGCTTCTCATGGTTTCTAATATTTAAAAGAACAGTCTGAAAAGACTGCAACTGCAACATACCTGTTCTCTGATGCCTGTTTTTTGCAGTGAAGAATGCATGGTCATCATCTGTCTGACACTTTCAAAGGAAACGCCAGCGGCATTTACCACCAGGCTGGAACTGCTGAAGTCCCATGCTTGGCTGTGTCCCAAGCGTATTCCCATCAAACCCAAGCATTCCTTGCAAATCCAAGGTATCGATTACAGCACCGGCTGCCTCAGAACCAGCAACTGGCAGCACTGCTCATTCTGTGCTCCCACAACGATTCTGCGAGGTATTACAAAGGTCCGTCCCCTGCAGTAACTAACAACAGAAATGTTGTGTCTCTCAGCCACTTGTTATCTCGATTTTGCTAAAACATGTCCTGAAACACATTTTTTCTCTTATTGTTTCAACTCTGACCGAGTGCTTGGAGCTTTCCCTCCAAATTGACCTTTCTTTTTTTTTTCTAAAGAAAGCATGGTCTTCTGAACAGCTTGTAAGAGTTTTCAATTTTATAAACAGGAACTTTTATAAGTAACTACTGACTCTAAGACAGTATTTTTTAATGACACTATAGATTTTTCCTGTCTCCACAGAGTCTATAGTAATTTTACATATTTTAACAGCTGCTATTTTTTCAGCTCATAAACCATTCTCATGCAACTACCTGCCAATTATATGCAAATGCCTATTTTAGTCACGTAGTTTGCTTTTAATGGGTTATTCACGATTGGAGTGGGAGTTATGTGCTGGATTGAGGCCCTAACATAGGTGCGCCGTTTCAGAGGCACAAATCCTTCGTGCCACAGAGACAGGCAGGACCTTTCACCTACATTGGCCCTCCCTTCACAAATAACGAGCAACAGAGTCTGTCCCTTATCTGACGTGTGCTCTGGGTGCAGAAGACGGTCCATCCTAAATACGTCATATCCATGTCCAACAGTGACTAACCTACGTCACAACGAGTTCTTAGAAACAGACCCTTAAGCTCTTGGGATTTTCCCTAGCACAGGATTATTGATTTCTCCAAGAACTCATTAAATATGCATGAACCACTATTTCCTAAGGGTTCATTCCTGACGTCTTCCTCTGACCGACTGTACGTCAATACTAACATTCCAAGGCACCTATCAGGTATAAATATACCTCCTTTTGCCCAAGCAAACTAGAGGGGACCGAGACTTTCCATGCCGACACTCTGACCTGAGACGCTACAACCTGCATCATGCCACAGCTCCAGCTGGCAGAGGTCCATCCACCCATCCTGGGGTGTCCAGCTCAACACCAGGATGAAGTCCCACTAAGGTAATGGGGTTAGACTAAATCCTAGGGGGATTCTTGGCTCTCTAAGACCTACACACATGCTAGGTACACTTAGGTACATCTAGTTAGGCATCATAGGGGTATAGGCTTTGTCTTAATGCATTCTGCATTTCATGTATGTGTTCATTACTATTGCACAATGGTAAAACTGTACCATGCATTTTTATTTAACTGCACTGCTGGCCATATTTCTCTGCTACTGTCCAACAGTTGTCGCAGCACATATAACCAGTACTAGAACAACAACTGTGCAATAAATTTTATTGTAAACATACCCGACTGTTTCTTCTATGTACTTCTCTGAGATGAGTGACTGAATGAAAAGTAGTATATTGTTTCCACGATCCTGAGGGATCAGGGTTTTATGTTATGTGGTTGCCAGATGCTATTCCCTTCTTGTTGTCAAGACGTTTCTAGTGGCCTCTGAGCTAGCTGGTACACAGTAATTAAGTTTAATATACGCAATAGGGGCATACCGACCTCAGTCCTATGCCAAGCCTATAGAGTATGTTATTCCAATGCGCAGAACCTATTCGGGAAATAGGAACTACACTACAAGGGTAAGTGTCCCACACCAGTTATAGGAAATAACACTCGAAATGGAGGGGAACAAACCCAGAAAAATTAAAAGTCTCTTTTGGGAGAACCTGACTTATGGCTATGACATCATTTTGGCAGAAAAAGAATGACCGCCTGAGATCCTTATGGAGTGCCCAAAGGGAGAATCAGTAATTTTACCGGCCTTCTCCGACCTCATTCCAGTATCACTAAAACATTCATATGCACAGGAGTGGGCGGTGGCACTTGCTCCTGCATTATATCGCAACCATGTAGGGTGGGATACTGAGTCACCTCACCATGTAATCCCAGTAAAAACAACTCCAACTCCACAGAGACAGTACCCAATAAAACAAGAAGCGAAAAAACAAGTCAGGGAGATCTTAGATCAACTTGAATGCCAAGGTGTAGTAGAGAATTGCACCTCTTCAATGAATAATCCTTTGTTTCCCGTAATTAAGCCTGACAATTCATACCTTCTAGTTTTAGACTACAGACATCTGAACACATGCACAAAGACATTTGCAGTACAGAATGCACACAGTGCTGCATTAATGAATAACATTGTGCAGAAAAAATACAAAACAACACTAGATATCTCAAATGGATTTTCTGCCAAAATATAGCACCTGAAAGCAGATATTTGACAGCATTCTCAGCCCTAGGCTCTCAGCGTCAATTCTGTCAACTGCCCCAAGGGTATAAGAATAGCCCCAGGTTGTTCTCAGCTAGGGTAACAGAATTACTTCAAAACTTTGATGAGGAGGCATTGTCCTATGTAGATGATATTTATCTGACGGATGATGATTTATTGGATCATTTGACCAGGGTGAGCAACATAATTTTGGGATTCGCCTCTGAGGGCTACAAATTCAACTTTAAAAAAATGAAAAATAGCCCACCTCAATGTCCTATTTTTGGGATACTAGTTATCAAGTGAAGGAAAAAGCCTAGCAGGTAACTTTTTAGACAAGTGCGCACTGCTCCAACTTCCAAAGACTCTGAAACATTTACAATCCATATTGGGATTCCTACATTTTGTTAGAACATACATTTTGGAATACGCAAAAAATTAAACCTTTCTACGATCTAATCAGACCTGATTTTTCAATTAGACATTGGACACAGGAACACACGGATATCCTTCGTTCCTTACAAGCTGACATGATGTGGGGAACCTGGTTTGCATGTTTTTCAATGGAGAATCCAGGATAAGTCTAGTAGTTTTAGAGGTAAAGGTACACTTTAGCTTTTTTCGGGGGAAGCTATGTTTTGATCTAAATGTGGGGGTAAATGTATGTGGTGTACTCTTATAATTACGTTCCATGAGCTCAGCGCTATCTACAGATGCATCAAACAATTCAATATGAATATTTCATCGACACAAATAACAATGCATGTGAAGGGTTGCAACATAGGTAAAAAGTGCAGGTGTCAAAAACAGTATCTGAACGATTTCAATCTTTGGTTTCAAATACAGTCTGCGAGAAACAACAGCACCCTCATATGAAACATTGACTCATCGACGCAAAAAATGCAATATTTAGGACTACCTTTGATCAACATTTGTGGAAAATAAATTTTGCAATAAATAACAGCACCATAACATCACATATACTTTACATCAATCCCAACAAAAACTGACAAAGAAAAAATGATGACTTTGTCAAAAATCTCTTAGCCCGCTCCTAGTGCATGCTATCCTGTGACCAGGGGTAGCTCTGGGTGGTACACGGAACTAAGTGAGTCTGATAGTGTGCCAATATCGGTTACTGGACAAAGGTAATAGTAATAATTTGTGGAAAAACGGGAATAACTCAAGAACCACAGGCCCTTCTAGGCCACACACAAGTTACATCTAGTTTCGGGGGCGTGGCTACGGCGCGAGGTGGAATGGCTGCCTCTTGAGGGAGCTCTGTCAGCCAGACTAAAGATTCGGCAAATACCACCGATATTGGCACACCTGAGGTGCTGACACTTGCACAGGGGGATTGCGACTCCCGTCTGCAGCGAACGCAGCGACTTTAGAGACTTCTTGACCAGCGGCGTTCTCCCGGAGCTGTGCCCGAATCGCCGATCGGCCGCTGGTAAGATGGCGGCCGCCCGCGGCTAGGAGTGGACGGAGGGCTGCGGTGAAGCTCTAGGTGCGCGGCGCGTGGTGTTGAAGCGCTGTCACCTGCTTCAACCGATCTACTGGCCCCGCCGGGTTGCTTGCGGACATCAGCGCTGGACCCCCGCGACGGTGCTGAATACATCGTGTCTGGAGGGGCTGCTGCTGAGAAGAGTGCACCGGGGGACGGATCTGGCCGCCTGAACACTGGAGGAACCTCGCTGTGGATTACACACCGACTTGCCCTGAGACGGAGCCCAGGACTCTGGATGCATTAACGGAGGTGCGGTGAGTAGGGTGGGCGCTCTGCACGGTGCTGGGGGCGGATTGGGCTGCGTGGCCTCACTTGGGCGCCTGCTGCACTTTATAGCACGTGTGCTCTTGGGGGGGCCAGAGCGAGCTGACCGGCCTGGGTGCTGCGTAGGGGGGTCGCTACTGACTCACTAGAGGGGAGATTGCTTCGGATTGGTGCCCCGGGGAGTGGTGGTGCGAGATTGCGGCCCTGACTCACGGCCTGGCCTGCTCTTGCGGGCGGGGGTGTGTGGGGTGCGTCTGGTGCCCCTAGACCGCGGGGTGAGGGCTGAGCAAGAACCTCTGGCACACGTGGGGGAGCTGGCGTGACGCTGGAGCTCCCGGAGAGACTGAGGCTGTGCTGATAGTGGAGAACCATACTGCACAGGACGAGTGGTGGGATACAGCTGGGCATCTGGCGGACGGAGGGGCTATGTGGTTTTGGAGCCCTCTGAGTCTGGCTGTGGCCCTGTGGCGCATACTGAAGTAACATTATCAGTCTTGGGGCTATCTGAAGATATCTGTGTGGACACATCTACTAGCGGAGATCTGGCACGCTGACCCTCTGGACCATACTAAGGGGCATACGCCTACTGTCGGCCGAACCGGCTCGTTTGCTGCGGGGTATTGGCGCCCTGCCGGTCTGCTGGTGTGCTGGTCGGCGAAAATTGTAGCTCCAAATACCTGGGATCTGAGCGCGAGGAGTGCTACTGCTGAAAGGGAATTTTGCCCTCGCCCTGCATATTCTTCCACTATGGGGAAAACTGACCCTAAGCAGCCGAAGCTTCAGTTTGAGAACAAACGCAGTACGCGTACCACGGAGGCCGTGGGAGACCAGTCGTTGACACAGGGCGCGCCGGAGGTGGCGGAGGACTCGGAGGATGACACCAGAACTATCCTGCTTGAACTGCGCTCTGGAATGAAATCCATAGACAGTAAAATAGATGCCCTTGCGAACAGCCTAGAGGCTGTGAAGAAGAAGGTGGACACTCATGAGCACAGGCTGGACGTTTTGGAGAACAGACTGTCGGATACTCAGGACTCGCAGGCGGAATCCCGGACCCAGATTCTACAAATGGAAAAGGTGTTGGAGGTAATTAAAGCAAAGAACGAGGATTTGGAGGCGCAATCCAGGCGCAATAACCTTCGTATAATTGGCCTGCTGGAGTCCACCGCCATCTCCAAAATGGAGACTTTTGTGGATGGTTTGCTGCGCGAACTATTTGGTCCTGTGTTGTCCTCCGTAATGATCGTGGAGAGAGCGCATCGCACTTTGGGCCCCAGACCTAAGCCGGGCGCACCGCCCCCTCCGATACTGGCGCGCCTCCTGAACTATGCTGACAGGGATGCTATTCTGCGAGAGGACAGGGCTAAGAGTCCTATCAACTACAAGGGCGATAACCTGTCCTTTTTTCCGGACTACACCCCCTTGGTGCAGGCGGCGCGCAGGGAGTTTGTGCCAGTGAAGAAGCTACTTCAGACTGCCTCTGTACCATATGCTATGCTGTACCCGGCCAAATTGAAAATCTCACATGAGGGACAAGCGCATTTCTTTACGGACTCGAAGTCTGCCTTGAAGTTTTCGAAGCATATCTGCAAGGCTAAACCCCGACAGGGCGGACCGGGGAGCCCGTCGACCTCACCGCCTCTTGAGGACGCAGATTGATGTTGATGCCGTTGTACTTTTGATGATCGGGGGTGGTTGATGTTGGGGCTGCGGGTGGTGTCAGTTCTGATTATTGCCAAAGGGCTTTGGATGGGAGGCTGCATCCCTTTTCTTTCTTTAAGTGTTTGCATGTAGGATTTGTTTGCAATTTGATCAGAGTATTGCATGCTGCTCGATTTAACGGTTACAGGCACACAGGCGTGCCGCATGGTTAAAAGTCTGGCAATCTCACCACAGAGTGAGCGTTCGCTGCCGTTCCCTCCCCCCGAGCGGGAGTTCCCCTCTTGATAAGTTGTATGGATGTCAGGGTATATGTGAGGGAGGGGGGAAGGAGATGGTCTCGACCTAATTGGGAGGTTGGAGTGGGTGGGGGGAGGTGGGAGGGGTGTCGGGGAAAAGTATTATTTGATATTTGTTTGATTGTTGTGTGTTCGTCGTTTGGAATGAGAGCTGAGTTGTATAATATGTTGGATACATGTGTTACCGAATTCGCCCTCCTCTCTTTGACCACACTTATCGCTTGGCTATCATGGAGTGCCCAGCTGCCTTATGGGTGAGAGTTACCGGTTTTTGACGTGGAATGTGCGGGGTCTCAACTCACCAAAGAAAATACACCAAGTGTTGGCTTACCTGACTCGACATAACGTTCATGTTGCTCTGTTACAGGAAACGCACTTAGACAGACATGCGGGGCGCGGCATTGCTGGCAGGTGGGCGGGCTATGAGCTCGCGTCTTCCTATTCATCGTATGCCAGGGGGACGTTGATTTTGATTAAACGAGGTGTGACATTCATGCCGGCCAGGACCTATGTGGATGGAGAGGGGCGATGCGCAATGGTACAGGGTAGGCTGGGTGGTTCCTTGGTGTCCATAGTTAATATGTACGGGCCTATTGCGGATGACCCAGTGTGTTTCTTGCGAATGTATGTAAAGCTGAGGGAATGGCCGGAGGCCACTGTTTTGTGGGGAGGTGACCTTAACACATACTTGAACCCGGATTTGGATAAATCTAATCCATTAACGCACCGAACTCCCAGAGTGGCCCAGTGTGTACGGAGTGCCATGTTGGAATTTGGATTAAGTGACGTGTGGAGGGTGCGCAATGCGCTAGTAAAAGAGGGTACACATGCAACACCATTGCACAACAGCTGGTCGCGACTTGACTACTGGCTGTTGGGCGGGGAGGCGCCTGACTGGGTGCTGGAGGTCACGCCTCTGCCACGCACATTATCGGATCACAATCCGGTGCAATTAGACATTCGAATCCCAACGGCCATTCGTCGCCCGTTCACGTGGCGTCTGCGATCGGAAGCACTGCTTGATCCGCTATATGAGGCTGCGGTGCGCGACGCTGTAGAGCAATATTTCTTACTCAATAAGGGATCAGTAGAGAGTGCCTCCACATTTTGGGAAGCTTTTAAAGTCACAATCCGGGGAGTGTGCATTGGTACTGCAGCGGGCATATTGAAAGACATTAGAGGGCAGCTTTCTAAAGTCGAGACTACGCTTCAGGCACTAGAACGAACTTACACAACAGCCCCTTCGGTCGCCACGTTGGCCAGGATACACGAACTGGTCTTGGAATATGACACCCTGGCCGAATCGGAGATACGTTACATTTCGCGCAGGCACACAGCGCGTAGATATGGAGAAGGGGGTAGACCGGGCCGTACGTTGGCACATAAGATTAGGGACCATACGGAACAACCCCATATTGATAAGATCATAGACTCCCATGGGAAAGAACACTATCACCCAATTGCTATTACCGAACAATTTCGCGCCTTCTACGCGGATCTATACGAGTCTAGAGGCGAGGCAGCGGCGGCTGAGATGGACGGCTACTTAGAGGATGTAGCGTGCGCCTGGCTGTCAGATGCACATAGGGAATATCTGAGCCTGCCGATTGATGCGGAAGATATCAAAGCTGCTATTATGGCCCTGCCCAACGGAAAGGCGCCGGGGCCGGACGGCCTTACGGTCGAATTTTATAAGACATACACTGATTTGGTCACCCCGTATCTATTGGAAGTATATGCGGAGGCGCATGATGTGGGAACACTACCGCCGTCGCTTCGGCAGGCGCTGATTATAACGCTTCTCAAGAAAGACAAACCCCCAGATAAATGCGATTCTTATAAACCCCTTTCATTGATCAATATAGACGCTAAGATATTGGCCAAGATCCTGGCCGTTAAATTACAGCCCCTGATGTCCTGCTTGGTTTTACCGGACCAGTCGGGTTTTATACCTGACCGATCAACTTCGCACAATTTGCGGACTATTTTCTCCATGTTTCATATATTGGAGCCACGTATGTCTGCCGCGGCGGTCCTGCTGGACGCAGCCAAGGCCTTTGATTCAATGGAGTGGAAGTATATGTTTTTTACTCTTCAGCGTATGGGATTCCCGCCTTTATTTATACAATGGATCAGGGTGCTGTATGCGGATCCTTCCGCTAGAGTGCGTGTTGGTGGTTTGACATCAGACCCCTTTGATATTAAGCGGGGCACGCGTCAGGGCTGCCCTCTATCGCCGCTACTCTTTGCGATTGTACTGGAACCGCTTGCGTGTGTTATTAGGCAGAGACATAGGGAAACGGCGCTAAACTTTAGTTGTCGCCCAGTTGCCATTTCGTTATACGCGGACGACATGGTGCTATTTGTCCGTGAGCCCTCGCGGTATCTGGCTCAACTCCTGCGAAAGTATGTCAGATTCAGCCACTTGTCAGGACTGGTTGTGAATTGGGAAAAATCCGTAGTTATACCTTTAACGGAATCCACGACTCAGCCTGATATGGAATATCCATTGGTGTGGTCCGTAGACCCAGTTAAATATCTTGGAGTCTGGATCCATAGAGACCCGGATAGAGTTATACGTGAGAATTATGGGCGGGCATGCACCAAACTGGACCAACAGGTGGATCTGTGGGTAGCGTTACCGCTCTCATTGGCGGATCGCATTGCTCTACTCAAGATGGTAGTCTTGCCGCGGTTCTTGTATTTATTCACGAACATCCCGATTGTGTTGTCGAAAGGGTTTTTTAACACTCTCCGTGGGACCTTACTTTGGTTGGTCTGGGGAGGCAAACATGCCCGGGTGCGCTGGTCTGTCCTCACTAGCGATTATGACAAAGATGGGTTTGGGGCGCCTGACTTTTATATCTATTATCTTAGTGCGCAGGCCCAGTATGTGTATTATTGGGTGAGACCACATGTGTTCATTCCACATGTCGCGGTGGAGGAGGGAGACGCCAACCCTGTCCCGCTGCGTAGCATGATCACACACCGGACACGTGGTATTCCGAGAACAGAAATCAATGCGGTGGACACGACGTTGGCTGCTTGGCAGGAGATTGGACGACTGGCGCGTAAATTACCTATATATGCACCTGCCATGCATATAGCACACCACGGGGCTCTGTCAGTCACTCAGGAGGCGCCGTCAATGCGACTGCTTGGCGAGGCGGGTTTCCAGCAGATGCGGGATCTCTATCCGGAAGGGACGTTTATCACACCGGACGCTTTACAATACATAAGTAATCCCACGTTGTTGTTTCGATTCGCGCTGCACAGACTCAGGCACGCCATCGGGGCTCATTACGACACCTACCCTCTGGAGCCTCCTACTCTGATGTCCCTACAGTTTGTGCTCACTACCCCCACTAATAAAAAACTGATCTCCAGATTATACAGGCTAATAAGAGAGGAGTGTGTGGGACAGCCTGACAGAAGCTGGGAGAGGTGGAATGCCTGCCTGCCCGCTCCAATATCGGAGGAGGACTGGAAGTATGTATGTGGATTAACGGGCACACTTGTCATGAATGGGAACTTGCGGATCATACATTTTAAATACATACATCAGGTGTATTACACGCCAGCACGCCTGCATCGCTTTGGGTTGCGTGAATCTAGCTGCTGTGCGCGTTGTGGCCAGGTGGATGCTGACTTTCTGCACCTTGCTTGGGGTTGTCGAAAGGTGGCTGATTTTTGGACGATTGTTGTGAGAGACATAGGGGTCATGGTGGGCATGGAACTACAGTGTGCCCCGCTGGTCTGCCTGTGTCTTGCGCTCCGCAGGTTAAGGGAGTATGCGGTAGATTCGTACGCCTGGCGCTGCTCATGGCTAAGCGAAGAGTGGCTATCACGTGGGGCGGAAGTCGCAGCCCGAAAGTGGACCACTGGATTAAAGACATGGTCTACTGCAAAGACAACATGGCGATTTACGCAGAAGAGCTGCCCCCAGTTTCTAGACCAAAGGACATATGGGAGCCCCTGAGACAATTCCTTCAACATAGGGCGGGGTAGGCAGAGCAGAGTGACGCGAACTAGGTGCCATGGGTGCTGTAGTGAGCGGCGCGGGGTTGTGGTCTGGGAGAATGATGCTCCAGCATCTTAATGCGACTTAGACGATATTGATTAGGGATGATGTGCGGATGGGTTTGTGGTAGTATTATAATTTGATGTTTTTTGTATTTTTTGTTGATTTGTGGGGATTTTATTTATGTTTGTTTCTCACTATGTAAGCATCATGAGGATATGATACATGCTCGCATTGTTATTGTGTTAATAAAAAATAAAAATAAAAGTTACATCTAGTTTCCAGGTCCAAATCCTTTTCCCTAAATGTCCTAATCGCACCCTGTATCACACCCAGGGGCCAAGCTTACCTTCTGTGTCATGCCCAGTGGTCCAAACGACCAACACCTCTCACTCCTTTCAGACATCAACGATGTTAAGAAACTGGTGGTACTGAGAAACCCTTTTAAACTCATAAATAAGATTAAGGTGCCAACTCCACCCAATCAGGATAGCTTTATCACAAAAATAGTGCCTCGGAGCCATAAAGGGCTATACAATATGTATTCACCTTTCCTAGCATACTGACTATCAAAAAAGGTGAGTTCCACAGGATCGCATTCGAAGCCGCCTTACGACTACTTGGCTAGGGCATATAAAATAGGTAATATGCCAGATTCTGACAGTGGCAGGGTGCTCAGGTTGTCTTTTTTCGCTTCTCCCTTGTTTGCCATATGCCAAATGCTTTACTAAGGTCTGATGTAGTCTCTTACCCTCTGTGATAGCTGCTTCAGGACGGACCTCCACCCCGCAGATTCAGCAGAACTTCCAATCAATTACGGTGTCTTCTCACCTTCCTTACTGCGCAAATGTGTATCCATCAGGCAGGGTCTTCTTCCTTTGACTGCAGTCAGGTATGAGGTACCAATCAGCTTCGATGGTTGCTTGCCAAAATCTTGCTTGAACCTAAAAAAAATTGAAAAAACAAGAGACAAGAGGCGTTTGGCAAAACTGGAACAGTTTGTTTAATTAAACAATGTGACTGGACGGTTACAGGCATAGGGACGGAGGACTGTCTCAATTTACAATCGATCTGAGATGGGTTTATATACAAATCATTGAATGCCTTAAACGGTTCTGGCGATCCTTATATGGTAAGGAATGTGAGTTGCTGACTTAGGAGTTGTAAATTCATTTATATGATGGGGAATCCAGGTGGGCCTCGACCTAGGGTGGACACAATGCGGGCAGTGGGTAATGTTTCCAGATGTCTGGCATAGGGACCGCGTGATCACTGCATGTACTGCGCGTGCTGTGTCCTGATTGGCTATATGTTTCTAACTTATGTGGCATCTGACTTTTATGGTGTTTTGGGAGCACGCGTACACCTCCAGCCATGTGTTCTTTACTGGAGCCACTCTTCCTGGGCCATTGTGGTGTCGCTGCACCTATCTGTGGGATTGATCTGGGATTTCCTGTTCATGCGGTTGTCTGCTGGCTACGTCTCACCCCACCTGTGATCTGTCAATCAGTTGCATCAGGCTTAGGTCTCCGAGCCTGCCCGACTTCATATTTCTAAGTAGGGGTTGACATGGAGTTCACAATGGGCGAATTTGTTAATAAAGATGCGTTCTCTTCTATACATAAATGTATAGTTCTTCATATTGACATTGACTTTCTCAATATTAACAAAAGACAAGGCTTTTTTGTGGTTCTTTTTGGCACTCCATACTCGGAGAGTACAGAGATCGACATGAGCTGAGCTCCAAGTCCATGGCCTTCAGGGGTCAGATGAGTGCATCACTGGCCTTATTTTGCACAGAAATCTGAAGATTTTCCTCTTTGATGGAATGTCTGTGCATTGAAGTTAAATCCACCTTGTAGTTATCTTGGAAAGAGTCAGAACTCCTGATTTGTGATATAACATGTACACATTAGCATATGAATTCTGTTGTGCAAACATATTTATAATGAATATATAAACTGTGGAGCACAAAAACAAGAAGAATTCAAAGAATACAACAGCATCCTGGGTTTGTTGCCTGAAGTCACACAGGTAACCATCTCCAACCAAGACCCTCACGCAGGTCATGCATGCCTTGTTCAGTGTGAGTGATCAGCACATTGTCTCCCTCACTGACCCTCGAAACCATGGGTGCTCGCAAACAATTTTCAAGGGCCAAAAGGTATGGTCTTTCATGTGGCAGAGGAATCACATTGAAGCCAGCAGGGTGGGGTGCGAGGGCGGGACGGTGTGGAATGTGGGCGTAGTAGAAGCAAAGCATGTAGATGATGTTCACAGTGAGTCCTGGAGTTATTTTGAGGGTTTCACTCCATACTGCCTCCTCAACAATGCTGTTATGCTGCAACTGAGGGTGCTGTCCCTCTACCGCACTCTGGGTTAAGCCTTCTCTGCTTGTTATTGGTATCTTTAGCGAGTCAAGTGCACAAAGGAAGAAACTTGATTATTGAATTAGAATAAAAGAATATTTTATGGCTCACTATCTCCATCTGTCTTGTTAGACCTGGCACCATTGACGTGGGTCTCCCTTCCATCTTTCGATTTTGTCTCCTCTGTGTTTGCTGGTGTTAGATGCTCTGGGCGCTGTGCCACTGCCATTCAGTGCTACAGCGCGAATGCTCCCTATTGTAAATTGACTGTATGGATTGGTATTCCCATAATTGGCTCATTTGATTTACCTGTTAGTCCCTAGTATAGTGCACCGTGCGTGCCCAGGGCTGGTAAACCGAATGCTGCTGGTGGGCCTGCAGCGCTGATTGCGCCACCCACAGAAGCAGCTTGTAAAGTGTGTCTCAGACCTGCCATCGCAGAGTCTGTGCGCAGTTCAGAAAACTGCCATTTTTGACTGTGAAGTAAACCCACTTCCCAGTCCCTCAACCTTCCCTTGGCATCATGTAAGTCACCCCTATGGCAGGGTGCATTGTATGAGAAAGGTAGGACCTGCCTTGGTCTGTGTGGCATGTCCTGATAGTGAATTACACTCCATTTCGTTTTTCACTATTGCAAGGCTATCTGTTCCCTTAGGCCAGAATGGGCAGTTTGATTATTACATCCTATAGTCCCAGCTGACCCAAGGAACATGTTTGGAAAGTCGAATTTCGTATGCCTGAGCTCAGAATATTAAAGTACATCTTTTAGTGAGGATTATCTTTATATTCTGTGTTTGAAAATACCACTTTTAGAAAGTGGGTATTTACTTGCCTAAGTCTTCCAGTGTGCTCTGCTGTTATGTGTATTGGCTGTCTGGTCTTGGAGGGACAGGGCAGGCTGAGCCCGAACTGGAGTGAATAGAGAGATCTGCAGTTGGAGTATGGGGAGGGGTGACCCTTTGATCTGAGCAGGGCTGTGCCTGGCAAGGTGAATGATGGCTCCACCTCCCACTGTGCGTCTGATGGCAGACCCCCTCTTCCTCAAAGGCAGGATGCAGCCTTGTAAACAAAGTGCTCCAGGACCACGCCGAACTGGTTCTGGCTGGGTTCAGTGACTTGTGACTTTTGAGAATAAAGACCTGTGGGGTATAAATATCTGGGCCAAAACCCCTACACGGTGTGTTACTTCTGGATGTCAAGACGAACCTCTGTCCGTGTAACTAGAGGGAAAGGACTTTGAAACTTTCATCCATCTTGCTGAAGCAACTACCCAAGGGCCTGATTTGAGCTTGCCTCCTGCTGAAGTCTCAGGGACATTAGACTTCACCCATCAGCCTTCTGAATTCCTAGTGAGGGGGATTCTACTCGCAGGTGAGGATTCTGTCGAGAATTCCAGAGCCTCTGGGTCTACTGCGGGGAACGCGGGCTGAGGATCATCGCTATTGCTATTGTGGGCCGCTGCAGCTGAGGAGCTGTTGCCGCTGAGAGCCCGCATTTGTCTGTGAAAGCCCGCATTTGCCTGTGCTACGAGAATCATCGCTATCGCTATTGTGGGCCGCTGCAGCCGAGGAGCTGTTGCCGCTGAGAGCCCGCAGCTGTCTGTGCTACGAGAATCATCGCTATTGCGGGCCGCTGCACCTGAGGAGCTGTTGCCGCTGAGAGCCCGCATTTGTCTGTGCTACGAGAATCATCGCTATTGTGGGCCGCTGCAGCTGAGGAGCTGTTGCCGCTGAGAGCCCGCATTTGTCTGTGCTACGATAATCATCGCTATCGCTATTGTGGGCCGCTGCAGCTGAGGAGCTGTTGCCGCTGAGAGCCCGCATCTGTCTGTGCTACGATAATCATCGCTATCGCTATTGTGGGCCGCTGCAGCTGAGGAGCTGTTGCCGCTGAGAGCCCGCATTTGCCTGTGCTACGAGAATCATTGCTAGCGCTTTTGTGGGCCGCTGCAGCTGAGGAGCTGTTGCCGCTGAGAGCCCGCCTTTAATCACCGTCTCAGGATCATCGCGAGTGCACACCGCGGACCGCTGCAGCTGGGAGCTGTGGCCGCTGCGAGTCCGCCTGTCATCATCGCGGCTGCCTCCCGAAGCTGCGTGCCGTGCCCCTTTAAACCTCAGGTACATTGTGCATCACCGGGTCGCGTAGACCTCGGCCTCGAGCTAAGTTCGTTTCACACGCTTTTGAGTGCTTTTATTGCCTTTTAAGTAAACCTATATTTACGTGCATTGTGGCTTCTTGATCGTCTTTGAGCCTTGTGTTAAGCTTATATAAAGATACTCATTTTTCTATAGCTACTTGTGTGGTGTCCCTTTGTGGTGTCTTCCCCGCGTTATTGTGTATGGTCATAAATGCTTCACACACTGCCTGTGAGATAGGCCTGTCTGCTCGTGCTACGTTACCACAGGGTTGAGCAGGGGTTATCAAAGGGTGTAGCCCCCTTACTCTGACTTAGGAAGAAGGGTCCCCACTTGGACATTGGTGCCAGCCACTGCCAACGGGAGATCCCCATTTCTAACATGTCTCTTATCTGATAACATGAGGAGTGCTTTAAATCAGGTTCCATATAAGGTAGCGAGTGCTGTATAAAATACATGACAAAGACCCCCCAACCAGGGTGCAATTCACTGAGGTGGGCAGACACAAACCCAAACCTCCACTGCTAGACATCGGACAGTGGGAAAGTTTTAGCAGTGTCACAATGAGACTTGGCAGCTAATACTCACTTTACCACTGAGCCAAAATATGGTGGTTGTAAAATCTGTATTTAAGGTCTTGGCAGGTTCCACAGCACAATGGCATGTTTTGCTGAGAGTAGTCCCTGAGCCTAACCATCAGAACCAGTCACACCCACGTGCTGTGTAATGACCAATATAGAAACTATGAAACCAGAAAGAATATTTTTTCTTATTAAATGAATCTCTGCTTCGCTTTGTGACAAATTGAGTGCTCTTGGAAAATCATTTTTTAACATATTTCTCTGCTCCTTGGAAAAGTTAAATCGAATTAAACACTGGTAGTAAGTGATAATAAAACAGGGCTGTAACTCAACAATCATTTGAAAGAGAAAGTTATCAATCTTCAAACAGTGTCTTTGTCCCCTGAATTGCCGGCATGTGATGGAGGTGGGTTTGGATCCTCGAGCCAAAACGAGCTGCGCCTTCTGTCTACCACCCACACCTAAACCTCATTCCCCAAGAATGAAAGACAAAGCACTAACTGGTGATGTAGAATGGGAGAGCGGAAGAGACGCCCATCTAGCTGCTAAATTGCAGTCTACAAATAGAAAACTTAGGATCAATCCTGGCTTCCCTGCTTGACCAAATAGTGTGATCCCAGGCAATTGTTTTATTTCACTTTCATTCCTTTTACTTCATTATCACCACATATGAGAGTACCTTGAAATACACGAGTGCAGTATGTGTGCTGTACAAAACCTCTTTTGTTTGATTTAATAAACTGTTATTTATTCCTTGTATAATCATAACCCCGGTCACATAGATGGTGCACCTGACACCTGACTTGCCTCTTGGGCCACAAATGGTATTGTCAGGGCGGGGAAGGCATAAATGTTTTCCAAGTGTATGTTTGAAAAGTATCACTTTAAATAAATGCCTTTCAAAGCAGTGATAAAATTTGATGCATTAAAGTGAAGACCCGGGCTCTCGAGCAAGAACAGAACTCTAGGAAATGGGTCTTTATCTCATGTCCCCTCATTTGACAGACATCTACCCTCAGTAGGCCCTTCTCTGGCATTGCCCTGAATATCTGGTACCCACTACCAGTTCATGTGTGACCCGCTCCATCCCTGAAAGTGGTGAAATTAGAGCTCAAAAAGGGCTCTAAACCAGGGTCTTCATTTTATATTTTTCTAAGGCTAACTCCTTGGATATGCTGGGTTCTTGCCCCCTTTTCTTCCCTTCCACATTTTCTCTTCTCACTCCTTTTCTATTCTGCCTTCTGATTATGTTCTGGTCCCAATATAAGCTTCCCATGACATATCTTGAATGCATCCTCAGAGTTTAGAGTTTCCTAAGTGTAAAGTGTCAGAAAGTCTCAAGTTTATTAAAAGCAGAGGAGAGCATTATGCATTACTTTCCTTGCCTTATCCATACCTCAGCCAAGTTAGGTGCAGTCACAAATAGACTACAATTCCCAGAACCCACTGGAATGCATGAAAACAGAAGACTTCTCTCCTGTTTCTCTTGATTACAGTTAAGCCTCTCAGGCTTGCAGCCAGTCCTCTTCTCTGACGATGCACATCCAGCAAAGTGAAGAGCGTCCATCACTAGAAACATAGTGAACCAATAGTAAACCAGACTCTGGGCAGTTCATGAGCATCGGTGACAGGAGCTGGGAAAAGAAGAAAAAAGAAACACAACAAGGGTGGCATTATGACTACAACTCACAGCTGTGGTGAGATAATACTGTGTCTTTTATAAAACTGAGACTTTCTGACACTGATGAAACACCGGGCACAATGTGCACCAAGGACTGATTTAGAGTTTGGCAGATGGGTTACTAGGTCACAAAACATGGCAGATATCCCGCCTGCCTTATTTACAAATTCATTATATCCTGTGGCAATTGTAATAAGGTGAGCAGATGCGAAATCTGTCACAAACGGAAGGAGTTACCTGTCTGACAAACTCTAAATCAGGCCTCCAGCCTGCAGCAATCATTCGTAGAAGGAGAGAGAACCAGTATTACCGGAAGGGTGCCTAGCGGCAGGTGTAGTATCAGAGGAGCTGGAAAAGGAATCTGAGTTTGAGAGAGTGGACTGACAGCAAATTAACCCTTTGATCTGTTGTGGGAACATCGTTTCTTAGGATTATTTTGTCTCCCAAGCGCATGTTGTCCAACACCTGGGCCCTCACCTGGATCTCCCCCTGGAAGCAGGCTGCCTCCAGGTGTTGTGTTTTCTGTGGCTTTGCTCCCTCACAAAAAGGGTCAAAGTAACACCAACACAGCAAGTGCTCATGTGACGCTGCAGGGATAGGGTACGGTGTAAACCATTACTCAGCCAAATACAGATGAAGTAGACACAGAGAGGAACACACACCTCCTGTTTTTACCTCATAAGCACCTACTTCTGCACCTCCTCTGTTTGTACCTCATAAGCACCTACCTGTGCACCTCCTGTTTGTACCTCACAAGCACCTACCTGTGCACCTCCTGTGTATACCTCATAAGTACTGACCTGTGCACTTCCTCTGTTTATACTCCATAAGCACCTATCTGTGCACCTCCACTGTTTGTACCTCACAAGCACCTACCTGTGCTGTTTGTACCTCATAAGCACCTGCCTGTGCACTTCCTCTGTTTGTACCTCTCAAGTAATGACGTTTGTAATCCCTGCACTGCTAACCACAGCCACTTGACTATCAGGCCATTACCTGACTTCTGCTGTGTGCATGCAGAGAGATGTTTGACTGCTTTGGCTAACAATGCACCCTGAGTTACCTTAGTTATATACTTCCTGAAGATTGTTTTGTTATAAATTTCTGAAGAGTTACCTTTGTTATACACTTCCTGAAACTGAAGAAACAGCAGCACATCCTGAGCCCTCTTTTTCTACAACCTGTTCTTGTTTAAATGAAATCTTGACCATATGCATCTACCTAAAGCTGTACCTGCAGCATGTGGGTTCTCTGTGTGCGCACTTTCTTTACTAAGTTACTCTGTGAACACTGGTAAATCATTTTTCTGAAGTAAATACGATGTGATGTGCTTAACAGAACTTTTAGTTAAATATCTGTGTATGGGGGAATATCCCTTGCTACGTTTCAAAGATGGTAAAGAAGAGATGTCTTTTCTACCCTTTAAACATTGTGTTTTCACATTCCATTGTGTTTGCATTTAGGAATTTTACATCTTTATACATCCAACAGGAAACAAGCCTTGAAAATATGAAATGATGGTGGATATTGAAGATATCGCTGTAAATCTATAAAAACAATGAAAAATTGAGCTCCATTATTCAGGAAAATATCCGTGCAGTCAGACAGAGGAACCTGAACATAAACTGACAAATCCTAGAAAAAGCAGTCAAGGGCAATTCAGTGAATGTTCGAGTCGGAGCTGCGCACCTCCACACCACAAGACGAAGAAAAGAACTCTAGAATATTTAGGCAAAACCACTGATAAACCACCTACTGTATGAAGAAGTATCCAGTACAAGCTTTGATCATGGGATCGGTATGATGTGTTTACAGCAGTGCTTTACTTCCTATTATGATGACCACCATTCAGTGCTGTAGGTGTATTGTACACTATTTCTGGCCAAACCACAGGAAGCAGCGAAAAGAACAACGAAGTGGAGCCGGACAACTGAAGTGTAATGGAAAGATGAGTTCTGCTATCTAAAAATCAAACTTCTGTCAAAATTTGCACCAACGAGAAGGACGATGAATCTTTACCCCTAACTGTGCAAAACCATTATCCATTCCAAAGGCACTATCACCCACAAGGAAGCCTTACACACATTATGAGTGTGACAGGTATTTATTTATTTATCCATTTGTAGAGCGCATGGTTACACCACCGGTGTGTCCCCGCGCTAAGACAGAACCTCTGAAAAGGATGCGACTGCCTTTGTATGCCGTACCGAGTTGTACAAACTATCCGAGAGTTACCTTTATTCAGTTTTAGCGAACAGCCAGGTCTTTAGCGGTTTACGGAATCTACTTTCACATGGCTTTTTTCTTAGTGCCATCGGCATGGTGTTCCACGTATTTGCTGCGAGATACCTGAATGAGCGTGCCCCCATTTGTGCTCTAAGTATTCTCGGTACAGTCACCAGTGCCTTCCCCATAGATCTAAATCTCCGTCCTGGGATGTATTGGGTTATTAACGGTTGAAGATACCTTGGGCCGTTCTTTAATAGAATGCGGTGGCAATGGCACATTGCCTTGAACATGACTCTTTTTTCCACTGGCAGCCAGTGCAGTACTGTCAGGGCTTTCTTCGTGTTAGCTCTTCTCGGAAGGCTAAGTATCAATCGAGCCGCCGCATTCTGCACCCTCTGTAGTTTGGATAATCCTTTTTTTGTAGCGCCAAGATACAGTACATTTCCGTAATCCAACTGAGAGGTTATTACCGCATGTACTCTGGTTTTCCTGGCATTAGGTGGTAAGAGATCTAAGACTTTCCTCAGGATTTTCATGGCCCCGTAGCATTTACCCGCTACCTTCCGAATCTGACTATCGAATGTCAGCTCGGAATAAAACCAGACTCCGAGGTTTTTCACTTCAGTTTTTGGGATAGGTAGTTGGCCTAATGATTCAGGCCACCACGCGGACGACCATATGGATGGCGCCTTGCCTACAACCATTACCTCCGTTTTACTCCCATTTAGCTTGAGGCAATGGTTCGACATCCAGTCTGCCACCTCTTCTAAACATTTGGAAAAACGAATTGCTGCCTGGTCCTTGTCTTGAGATAGCATCACGATTAGCTGCGTGTCGTCCGCATAGGAAACAATTGACACCTTATGTTTCTCCACTTGCTCAGCCAATGGTCCCACATAAAGGTTGAATAGGGTGCGACTCAAAATTGATCCCTGTGGAACCCCCTGAGGCAGGGGAATACTCTCAGATAAATGTGACTGTTGCGCGACTTGAAAGCTCCGTGCGGAGAGAAACGATGTCATCCAACTCAGAGCACTTCGCCTAATGCCACAAGCCTCTAATCTATGGAGGAGCAGCTTGTGGGATACGGTGTCAAACGCCACACTAAGATCTAATAAGATCAGCGCGGCCGTTTGTCCTTCGTCTGCATATTTTCTCAGTGTTTCTGTGGCCAGGAGTAGTGCTGACTCCGTGGAGTGGGCCATTCTAAAACCGGATTGAGAGGGATGCAATAGGTCATTCCTATTGATGTGGTCTACCAGTTGTTTGTTGGTTACTTTCTCTGCAATCTTGGCCACAAACGGTAGTAGTGAGATAGGGCGTAAATTTTCTAGTATTGTTTGCTCTAACGAAGGTTTCTTTTTAATGGCCTAACAATGGCCTGTTTCCATTTTGTGGGGACCACACCATTCTGAAAGGAACGTGATATGAGCTCCGAGATATATGGCATAATCAAGGTCGCCCCTCCATTACTATCTCTGGTCGTGCAGGGTCTAGAGGGGAGCAAGATTTTACCCCTTTGCTGTGGCTGTAAGTTCTTCCAATTTCTGGATCTTAAATTCATCCAGAGTCACCCCTGCAAAGTTTGTCTGGCTTCCAGAAGTCAGGCTAGTTCCCTGTCGCGCTTCTACCGGGAAGGTGTCATAGATTTTTGTCACTTTATCAGCGAAAAATTCTGCCACTTTATTGCAGCTCTCTACAGAGGCAGTTGTATCACTTCTATTTTCGTATGTTCTGAGAGACTTCAATATGGCGAACATTTCTTTGGAGGAGTTACTGGCCTTTTCAATTTTTTCTGTATAAAATTTACATCTGGATTTCTTAATTAATGAATGATATTGTTTTAGTTCCTTTTTGTAATTTTCTTTGGCTCTACTACAATATTCCTTCCTCCTTACTCGCTCGAGCTTTTTACACTTTTTTTTGGCCATCATCAGTCCATCATTAAACCAAGGTGCCGTTGCATTTTGTCTCTTAGGGGTCCTGGTGCTCCAAGGTGCTATCTCATTTAATGCCTTTGTAATCCAGTCTTCCAGTTGTTTATTGGCTAGGTTATTGTCTTTGTCTAGTATAAGATTTTTCTCCATCAGTGCCTGGGTGAAAGAGGTGGAATTAAAAATATTCCACTTCCTTGTTGTAATTTCCTTAGTTGGTTGTTCTGGCCTCTTTCTATAGGCAGGCACTGTAAAAGGGACTAGATAATGATCTGACCACGGGATTGGCCATGGTGTTCCCACCTCTGTCTCCTTAAAGTTCGAGAAAATTGGATCTAGGGTGTGACCCCCTTGGTGTGTTTGTGTCTCTACTCTTTGTGCTAAATTCAGTGTCAGTAGGTCCTTGCATATTGTGCGAGCTTCTTGGTTCTGCTTGTTTTCAAAATGTATATTCAGATCACCTAGCACCAGAAAATTTTTGTATCGGAGAGCTGGGTGCACTACTTTCTCCTCTAGGCTCGCCGTGAATTGTGATACTGAACCTGGTGGGCGGTAGATTAGAAAGCCAGCTATGGGATTATCTTCTGCCACTGATAGGGTAAATAAGAACAACTCACAATTTTCTAGGTCGGCTTGTTTAATCTCACACTTCATTGTGGATTTATAGATTATAGCAATTCCGCCGCCTATTTGGCCTTCTCGATCCTGCCTTACTAGCATATATTCGCTAGGGATCGCGTCACGCACATCTGGAGTGGAACTCTCGTTAAGCCAGGTCTCGGTCAGGAATAAAGCGTCCAATGATCTTTCCCTCAGTAAGTCATGGACCTCATATTTGTGTTTGGCCAATGACCTGCAGTTTAGTAATGCTAAGTACAGCTTGCCCTCATTATTCTTGTATGTTTTACAAATTAAGGTCATATTACAGTGCCCACATTTTAGTGCCTCGCTATCTACATTTATATTATGCTTGCATGCTTTATCAGTGGGCTTTGCTAGTCCAAGTAACTCCTCAGCTGAGTACTTAATCCTCACTTGTGGCCCCAAAGGACCAGGGGTCGTGGCCCCTGGGCCCGGTCGGGCGCGGACGGGCGCAGACAGGCTTGCCTTTGGCGCGCCCGCTGCGCGGCCGCATACACATTGGTGTTTAATAGGGGAGCGGGCGGGAAGTACCTCCTCCGCCTCCCCGACCGAAAGTGATGCTCTGAGCAAGTTCTGCCACGCCCTCCACACAACGGCACTCAGCCGGGATGGACTGGGGCGGGCACAATATCAAGGTACAGTCTGTGCAAATCGCAGTTACAACAGTACAGTTCAGTTATTTTTTTAAATCGTTTATAAAAACAGCGCTAAAATTTCCTTGCGCACACCCGGCAAACTCACCAGAGTGTCTCTGCGCGGCCGCATACACATCAGTGTTTAATAGGGGAGCGGGCGGGAAGTACCTCCTCTGCCTCCCCGACCGGAAGTGATTCTCTGAGCAAGTTCTGCCATGCCCTCCACACAACGGCACTCAGCCAGGGTGGGCACAATATCAAGGTACAGTCTGTGCAAATCGCAGTTAAAACAGTACAGTTCAGTTATTTCGCAGTTAAAACAGTATGTTAGACCTGGTATCATTGGCGTGAGTCTCCCTTCCATTTTTTTCGGATTGCCTCCTCTGTTTTTGATATGTTTCACTGGTTTAGATGCTTTGGGCGCTGTGCCACTGCTATTCAGTGCCACAGTGCAAGTGCTCCCTGTGTTAAATTACTGTGTGGATTAGTGACTCCATGATTGACTTATTTGGGTTACTGTCAGTTCCTCGTATTGTGCACCGCGTGTGCCCGGGGCTTGTAACTCCAATGCTGCTGGTGGGCTTGCAGCACCGATTGTGCCACCCACCAAAGCAGCCCGTAAAGTGTAACTCGGGTCTGCCGCTGCAGAGCACCGTACGCAGTCTGGGACTGCCGTGTCGACTCGGCGAGTGCACCCACTCGCCGGTCCTTGAACCTTCCCTTTTCTACATATCAGTCACCCCTACGGTAGGCCTAAGGACAGGGTGCAGTGTATGTAAAAGGCAGGTAATGGCCTGGTGTGTGTGGCACGACCTGATAGTGAATTACCACCTATTTCGTTTTTCACTATTGCAAGGCTACCTGTTCCCCATAGGCCAGAATGGGCAGTTTGATTATAACATCTTATAATCCTAACTGACTCAGGGAACTAGGTAGAGATTCGAGTTTAGTATGCCTGAACTCAGAATGATAAAATGCGTCTTTTAGCGAAGTCGGTTTTAACATTCTGTGTTTGAAAATACCGCTTTTAGAAAGTCAGTATTTTCTTACCTAACCATCCAGCCTGCCTCTGCTAGAGTGTGTATTGTATGTCTGACTTTGTGAGTGACAGAGTCTGGGGGGACTCCAGGGGACAGGGTGAGTCAGCACTAGGCTGAATAGGCCGATCTACATGTAGAGTGATGGGAGGAGTAGCACCTGAGTCTGAATAGGGCTGTGCCTGCCTCTCACAATGCTGGCTCCACCCCCTGTGGTATGTCTGATGTCCCTGGCCCACCCTGCCAAAGGAAAGACGGAGTCCTGTCAACAAAGTGCTCCAGGACTGGACGGAACTGGTTTGGACTAGGTATAGGCCCCTCTGCCTTCAGAGGACAAAGGATTTATGAGTATAAATAAGGGGGCCCAGACCCCAAGACTTTAGATCACTTCTGGGAACACAAGACGAACCTCTGCCGAGGAGAAGCACCAAAGGAAGCTGCCGGAGTTGTACTGCCCCTCTGTCAGTGTGCTGTAGTGTGTTGGCCTGCAGTGGTGTCTTCAGTGCCGAGGAGAGGAGAAGGAACCATTTAAAAGGAAGTTCATCGTCTTGCAGAATATTACTTCAAGGGCTTGATTTAAGCTTGCCTCCTGACCGAAGTCTCAGGGTTACCAGACTTCACCCCTTCTGTTTGTGTGCTGCTGGAACTTGCTGTTTCAGTCGCTACAGAAGACCTCTGCAACTCCAAGAGCCAGCGAACGTCGCCGCCATCTGCAACGAAGTTGTGAGCGCTGCTCCGACTTGAACCGGAGACCGACGCCTGCTGCTGTGCCATCTCGACTCCGAGACCGACATCTGTCCGGAGCCAATCATCGACAAAGGTGACCAAGAATTCATCGACCTAACGACATCGTACGGAACAGTGGTGCCGGCGCCGCCGCAACGTCACCTCCTCTCCGGTCAGGACCGACGCCTCCCCTGCCTGCACGAGCATCCAGGACACCGATGCATCGCTTTCCCCCCGAAGCAAGGAACCGACGCTGCAACGCGCCAACGACATCGCTTCTCCCCGACGCCGTGAACGGCCTTTGTTTACTTTCTTCAGGTACTGTTCTATGGGGGTCTAGTTTGACTCCGGGCCCGACGCTGCGCACCTCTCAGGCGGTGCCGTACCTTGAGAACACTTTTTCTTCGCTGTTGTGTTAACTCCCGTTGGGGTTACCTGTTGCTAGAGACTATTTGAATTGAAGAACCTATTTTTTAATTACTTCTACCATCGTGAAGTATTACTCGTGATTGTCGTATTGTGGATTTTTGTCGTTTATGGTCTTGTGATAAGTCTATATAAAGAATACTTATTTTTATACATACCGGTGTGGTGTCCGTTTGTAGTGTTTCACTGTATTACTGTATGTGTTCACAAATGCTTAACACACTGCCTCTGAGATTAGCCTGTCTGCTCGTGCCAAGCTACCAAGGGGGTGAGCAGGGGTTTTCCAGTAGTGTAATCCCCTTTCCCTGACTAGAAGCAAGGGTCCCTATTTGGACAAAGGTGTATACCATTGCCAACTAGAGACCCCAAGTTCTAACACAGTACAGTTCAGTTATTTTTAAAAATCGTTTATAAAAACAGCGCTAAAATTTCCTTGCGCACACCCGGCAAACTCACCAGAGTGTCTCTGTGCAGCCGCATACACATCGGTGTTTAATAGGGGAGCGTGCGGGAAGTACCTCCTCCGCCTCCCCGACCGGAAGTGATGCTCTGAGCAAGTTCTGCCACGCCCTCCACACAACGGCACTCAGCCGGGATGGACCGGGGAGGGCACAATATCAAGGTACAGTCTGTGCAAATCGCAGTTAAAACAGTACAGTTCAGTTATTTTTAAAAATCGTTTATAAAAACAGCGCTAAAATTTCCTTGCGCACACCCAGCAAACTCACCAGAGTATCTCTGCGCGGCCGCATACACATCGGTGATTAATAGGGGAGCGGGCGGGAAGTAACTCCTCCGCCTCCCCGATCGGAAGTGATGCTCTGAGCAAGTTCTGCCACCCCCTCCACACAATGGCACTCAGCCGGGATGGACCGGGGCGGGCACAATATCAAGGTACAGTCTGTGCAAATCACAGTTAAAACAGTACAGTTCAGTTATTTTTTTAAATCGTTTATAAAATCGCTAAAATTTCCTTGCGCACACCCGGCAAACTCACCAGAGTGTCTCTCAGGTATTTGGTGACCTAGAGTGTGGCAGGTATTGGGTGACCTTTGCACTTTATTGTTACATCGGAAACCAAATGTGCAAAATACTGCACACATTTAGGGAGTGTGAGAATAACACAAGTGCTTTAATAGCCATGTTGGCCCTTCAGGAAACACAGTCATGTGATGTAGACCAATATATACCCGGCCCAGGGACACTAACCAAGAATAAAGAATCAGACACATGCAGCGAGAGCTTTAGTTTGTCATCACTACTAAAGCACCCTCAGCAAACACACAGGAGAAAAGCAATACCATTACACTGAATGAGCAAAGAGGGTTAGTTGGTTATCTAACCCACAATGTCATCAACAAACCCATAAAGGGAAAACCATACCATTACAGCGAATGTGGGAGAAGTTATAGTTACTCTTCGGCATTGAGGAATCGTCAGCAAACTCGCAAGGGGGAAAAACATTCAATTGCAGTGAGTGTGTGAAGAGCTTTAGTCAGTAATCATATCTACAAAAACATCAGCGAACACATACAGGGGAAAAACCCTTTAAGTGCAGCTAGTCAATCATCAGTCTTACACAGGCATCAGCAAACACACATGGGAAAAACCATACCGTTGCAGTGAGTGTGGAAAGAGCTTTAGTCAATTATCAGACTTACAATGCCATCAGCGAACACACACTGGGGGAAACCCATACCATTGTAGTGAATGTGGAAGTAGTTTTCATGACTCTTCCGCATTAAGGATTCATCAGCAAAATCACACAGGGGAAAAGCCTTTCAAGTGCAGTGAATGTGTGAAGAGCTTTAGTCAGTTATCAATCCTGCAGAGTCATCAGAGAACACACACAGGGGAAAATCCATACCGTTGCAGTGAATGTGGAAGTAGTTTTAGTAACTCCTCAAACCTAAGGATGCATCAGAGGACACACACAGGGGAAAAGCCATACAAGTGCACTGAATGCAGGAGGGCCTTTAGTCGCTTATCAGTTCTACACCGCCATAAGCAAAAACACACCTTCATTGAACACACATGGAAATAATCCAAGAGATGCAGAGAATCTGGCAAGACCCTAAGTACATCAACAATAATACTGACCCATTTGTGGACACACACAGGAACATAAAAGTGCAGTTAGTGTGAGTTAAATGAATTGCAGAAAATGATAACATTACAATTATGTGGAACATTCAAATACCACATGATAGAAGACTCGACTAGAAGGAAAGAAATAAAACTGAGATATTTGTGGTATTATGAAAGTGTCTATTCTCAGCAATTGTTCATTTCTTTACATGTAGGAAAAACCAAGAAGTACCAGGAAGCTTATTGAGAGACTAGCATAATGTGGAATAAAAGAAAAGAAACATTGTATCTTTTCGAGTGAAACAGATATAAAGAAAAGCATCCAAGCACAACTGATCACGCTACTGGTTAAAGCAACACTATGAACAATACTTGGACTCATGGGTATTTTCAGCTAAATTTAGGGATTAGTGATAAAACCCGTTAACCCATAAACCCAAAACAAATGTACTCCCATGGAATGCTCATCCAAAAGTCAAAGGTAGTTCTTAATAGTGAACAGTGTAGTATACACGTCATCCAATCAGAAGGATGGTAAAGAGGCTTTACTCCAGGGGTGTGACAAGCACAAGAAGAGCCAACACAGGCTGATGCACAGCATGCAAAATAGGCAAGCTATTGACAACATTTATCAAACAATATCCTAGGATAAAAGCTAGATATGAGCATAGTTTTTGTTCTCTACACTAAATAATACAAACAACCACTTACTTAGTACATGCCGTTCACTCATGTCTCTCTTTAATGAAGAGTGCTGTTACCACCAAATTTCCTGATACTCATTGTACGAAACATAGATGGAAGAAAGGCTGAGTCAGTCATACCGAGCTGACTCTGGTGTTCCGCCAGTTTATATTTCTATAAACCCTACCTTGGAGAAGGCAAGAATAACACTATTACGCTATAAACTCTAAAGTAGAAAATCACTTGTGGGGGTAGGGGAGGCAGCAACTTGAGTCACTCACACGTAATAAAAGAGGCACATATTTCCCCTATTAAAATTTATATCATAAGACACACATATCTGATGCAATGCAGATGAATATAAAAGATATTTGAAGACTGTAGACTGTATGAAGTGCTTTTTTTAGAGTGTCATCCCTGCCAGACGTTCATGGGCATGTGGCTGTATTAAAAAATCGTTTTGGTGTAATAGTGGAGGAAGAAGGTGCTAGACAGATGCCAATAACATAACATATAACAAATCGAAGTTGATCAGCGTGTGTGGGCCATCAGTATATGTATAACACTGAAAGCTGCAATAAAGAACATGAGAGAAATCCCCCACTCAAAATTTATGTAAGTAGGTAATAACACCAAATATATATATGTCACCCACAGAAGAACTCATTTTTCAATTATTTATTCATCACAATATAAAAATTCATTTCTTTTTTTTGTATATATATTTTGGTACATTAATATAAACAAACAATAAATTACAACAGACTCACTTATACATATAATAAATAATCACAAAACAGTATATACAATTGAGCAAAAAAAGAGAGAGAGAGCCCTGAGTAGAATGAAACAGAACAAGGACTGTATAACTGTACAAATGACCACCTTATGAACAAGTGAAAAAGGCAATATAAACATACACAAACATCAACACATTCTAGGGGGAAAAAAATGACAAAAGACAAAACTTCATTAAACAAAAATAAACATTGAATGTGCACCACATACAACAAACAAGAAGACGAAAGTGAAAGCGCCGACGCGCGTTTCGGAAATGCCAATGTTTATGAATTCCTTCATCAGGACGCAGACTTCATCAATCTAAATAGTGGTCATACTCGGCCATCAATATTCATAATAAATGTTCAATAATGAAGGAACAGGGCTCTGAGAAACGTACGATAATCAGACTGGTACTGCATGAGGGTAATCCTAGATGTCGGTAGTGAACAGGAAACGTAGAACGGATACGAAGCATGAATTCAAAAAAATGTAGGTGTGCATACGCAGGGCAAAAAAAGGGTTCGTCTGGACCAGGATTATCCAGGCGCCTGATTTCAGGACCCCATGTAAAACACATTAATAAGGCAGAATGTAGGTGCAGTCAAACACACGTGACTATGAACGTAAATATCAATGTAGTTAAGATAGAAATCTCTGTAAAATCCTATCCTTACTGGATTTAATGGATACGAAGTGATCGCCCACTTGAACATGTGGGCAGGGGATAACAGTTATGGCGATAAGGTCCTTCCCAACATCCTCCTTCTGAAGTTATGCCGGGTTAAGATAAAAAATGAGGTCCCGTGGGATCCGGTGCCCTGCGTATGGTCCGTATGGCTGCTCCTCCACGAGTCCTGTCTGTGGGTGACATATATATATTTGGAGTTATTACCTACTTACATAAATTTTGAGTGGGGGATTTCTCTCATGTTCTTTATTGCATCTTCCCTGGAATTGATTTTCCCCCCAGAACTTTTCATGTTCTCATGGTCCCTCTCTTGTTTCCTTATTATTAACACTGAAAGCTGGACAACCTGATCAGGATTTTTTTTTTTTTGTCCTCATCTTGCCAACTCTCTTGCTAGGGTTGATCTTATCCCACAAATGTCCGGGAGGGGAAGGAGAACACCTCTATACAAGAATACTGCTGTTTCCACTTCCAACTCTTTACGAAAAGGGGACCGCAACACAGGAGAGGCCAGGACCGACAGCATGTTTGGCTTAATCATTGGACCCACTGATCTTTTCTCTCCAATCTACCAACATTGTCCAGATCTTATCCTGACTCCTTGGGTCACAGGCCATATCAGACTGGCTCGTATAGATGATACTTTTGAGGCACTCAGCAAAAGATGGGGGGCCTCATTTATTAAAAGTGACGCATCGCTGCGTGAAAACAGCGATGCGTCACTTTTCATTGCGCCCTCCTTGCGACATGCTGGATGCGTCATATTTACAATATGACGCATCATTTTTTTTTTTTTAAACATTTTATTGGTTTTCCCCCAATTACATGCATATTTAGATACTTAACATTTCCCTGCTTATCGCAGTAATAGTTGCACATTGATTTGTTCGTCCCTCGCATCTTCCATTGCAATGTCAGTATCATTTGCCGTTTCAATCCGCTCATATTGCATAGGCCGCCTGGATATTTGGTAGTTCTGGCGGATAATGTTTCGATCTTCCTAATCGTCCATCTCTCTCAATTCTGAATGCGAGCAATCTACTATTTTGTTTCTATGCATATATTCCCCCCTATCAACCCCCCCTCCCCAACCCTTGCCCTCGGTGTGTTTAAGTGTCTTAGGTGTGCCTGCACATGCAGGTTACCCACTTTCTATGTAGGTTCCGAAGTTAGGGCCAGATTCTTCTCTTCCCTGATGGCAACCTTGAGGTCCATATTCTGCTGGGCTCCCCTTTTGCCTTTCTCAGAATTGGGGCCGCTCTCGCCCTCTTACCCCGTGGCAGGTATCAGACCCACTGACTCCTCGGACGATTCCTCGTCCGAGTCCACGGCCTGCCCTCGCAGCAGTGCAACCAGTGCTTCCCATGCCCTGGCCGTATCCAGTGCTCTTTCGCTATTTGCTCTTTTCGCTAGCTGTAACCTGACAGCGCTCTCGCTAGTTGCCCACTTAATGAACTCCTGTTCCCAGTTCTCTCTAGTAGGCCCTTGTCTGGATTTCCAGCGCCTAGTTAATTCCCTCTTAGCTAATAATAGGCCTAGGTCTATAAACTTGCTCGTTACTTTCGTCTTAGTTGTATGCGGGAACCAGTGTAGAATGCAGACCCCCACCTCCGGCTCAAGCTGCCTATCTGTTACCTCGCTCAGCACCTCTGTCACGTCCTCCCAGTATGTCCCCAGCTGTGGGCAGCTCCATAACATGTGCAGAAGCTCCGCCCCTTCGGAGTTACATCGAGGGCAAGTAGCTGTATCCGTCTTAAAATATGTATTAATCTGGGCCGGCGTAAGATACGCTCTATGCAGTATGTAGTGGTGGATTAACTGAAATCTAGCATTACGCGTACTTTTCCATGCTCTTTCCACTATCTTTGCCCACTCCACCTCCGGAATTTCCCTGCCCAGATCTACCTCCCATTTCCTCTGCAGTCGATGCAACGGTTGTGTTCCCTCGCCCAGCAGGCGCCGGTATAGGCAGGTGATAGCCTTGAAAGTCCCTGCTGCCATTACAACGTACTGGCATGTAGGCGTGGTCTGCGGCTCCGACAACCCTCTTCCCCAGTAACGCTGTATGGCCGACACAAGGGCCGAGTGCAGCAGGAAGTGGCCCCTTGGGAGGCCATACCTATCTTGCAACTCCTGATAGGGCAAGAGGATACCATCCTCATATAGATCCCCAATCATCTGCACCCCCAATTCCTCCCATTTGGCCAGGTCAGTCCAATCCCCTCCATGCGGCAGGGCAGTGCACATGCCCAATGGAATTTCCGGGGCATAAGGCCGTTCAATTCCTCCCCGTCTCTGGCTGCGGAGCCAGCATTGCCGCAGCGCTCGCTCCTCATGTGTCAACAGTCCCACCCGCAGCCGCTGGTTGAGTATTATAAACGACAACACATGGCGCGGAAGCCATCTACCCTCCGGGCCGTCTGGTCCCCGGAATTCCCTTGCAACAGCCTGCGTGAGCCACTGCATTTGAGCGGCCAAGTAATACAGTTCTAGGTCCGGGACTGCCCATCCTCCCTCGGCGCGAAGGCGCATCAGCGTGGCCAGCGCTACCCGCCGTCGACCATTACCCCATATAAATCCCACCATTAAGGTGCGGAGTGTTTTAAACACCGAGCCCGGGATCCAGATCGGTAACGTCCGGAAATAATATAAAAGCCGGGGTAGAACCACCATTTTCAGTAGTGCTATGCGCCCCGCCACCGAGAGTGGCAGTGTGCTCCAAAAGGTCATGCTTCCCCTGATCCCAGTCAGTGCCCTGCGTACATTGCCCTCCAGTAAATCTTCCTGTGTGTGGTAGATTCTGGTCCCAAGGTAAGGCAAACACTGGGGCTCCCATCGTATATCTCCCATCAGGTCGGGGCACTCCGTTGTCCGCCGCACCGGGAACAGGCAGGTCTTTGCCCATTTCACCCGGAGCCCTGACATTTCCCCAAAGGTCTGCAGCAATTCCATCACCCCCGGCAAGCCATCCCCAGTATCAGCCAGGAACATAAGGAGGTCATCCGCGTAGAGGGATATGTACTGCATGTCGCCACGAAGCTCTAGCCCTGCATAATGCCCTCCCGACCTCGCATATGCCGCCAGGGGTTCCATCGCAAGGGCGAACAATAGGGGAGACAAAGAGCACCCCTGCCGCGTCCCCCGCTCCACACAGCAGGTGGAGGAGATCGTCTTTCCCGTTCGTACTCGCGCCGTCGCCAGGTTGTAGAGGATCCGGGTCCACCCTATGTAGGCATCTCCCAAACCCATCGTTTGCATCACCTGGAACAGGAACGGCCACTCCAGGCTGTCAAAGGCCTTCTCGATGTCAATCGAGAGGATCGTCGCGGTGTTTGGCAAGCGATCCCCTTGCTCCAGAACTCGAAGCAGTCGCCGCACATTAGCCGTCGTGCTCCGTTTGGGGATGAACCCCGCCTGGTCCGGGTGCACCAAGTGCGTCATATGGGGCAGGAGTCGAGTCGCTAGGATCCTGCTTAATATTTTATAGTCCGTAGTCAGCATTGACAGAGGACGGTACGCTGTCTTATCTAGTGAGTCTCTGCCAGGCTTCAATATCGGGATTATAATGGCCTCTCTAGTTGTCATCGGCAATCTACCTAGCGTCCGCGCTTCTCGGTATACTTCCAGCAGCCGAGGGGCTAATAAGTCCACGTACACTGTATAAAATTCTATTGGTAGGCCGTCCTCTCCAGGCGTTTTACCACGCGCCATATGCTTGATTGCACTACGGATTTCTCCTAATGTGATGTCCCGCCCCAAGTCGTCCGCCTGATCCCGCTCCAGCCTGGGGAGGGTTAGTGTCACCAAGTAGTCCCCTATCATGTCTTCCCTCCTTGTAGTTGGCTACGATATAGGTCGGCATAGTAGTCCCGAAACACTTCGTTTATCCCCTGCTGTGTATGCACCACTTCGCCCGCTGGTGCCGTTAGCCCCAGTATAGGCGACCCCCTGGGATTGGGACTGGCCAGCCACGCCAGTAATGCCCCCGTCTTATCGCCCTCTGCATGCACCCGTGTTTGGTATTGTTTGTAATCGAAGGCCCGGAGTCGCTCCACCTGCACCGCCACTGCCTCTCTGGCCTCCAGGACCTCCCCCTGCTGTCCAGCAGCGTCACGGCGAGCTCTCTCAGCCTGCCGCAAGCGGTTGTCTGCCTCTTCTATGTCTTGTAGCAATGTTTTCCGCACCCCTACCAATTTGGCAATACACGCTCCACGAATCACAACCTTAAAAGCATCCCACTCCACCGCCGCCGTTGCCGCCGTGCCTTCATTGTCCTGGAAGTAGTGTGCTATGCACTCCCCTAGTTCCGCCCTAAATACCGGATCGTCCAGCGATTCCGGTCTCAAACGCCAGGTCGGTATGGATGACCTTTCCCAGGCCCATCGTATCTGCACTAGGAGCGGGTTATGGTCCGATATCGTTCGAGCCAGATACTCGCTATGAGTTACCTTGGCGTGCACCTCTGGAGTGCACAGCATTGCATCCAGCCTTACATGCAGGTCATGAAGACCTGAATAGTAGGAGTAATCCCTTTCCTCCGGGTGCTGGACGCGCCAAGTATCCACCAGCCCCCAATTAGTTTGCCATGCTCGTCGCGCTTTGGAAAGTCTGTGGGCAGGTGCACCAGTAAGCGGTGGGTGGGACCTATCCTTCTCTATGTCCACTATCGTGTTAAAGTCCCCTCCCATCAATACCGAGCTCGTCATATACGGTGCTATACTCCGTGACAGCCGGTCTAAAAGGAGGTCTGGTCTGCATTGGGGGCATACACGCTACACAGCGTCACGTCTATCCCATTGAGGCGGCCCCTCACCACTACAAACCTTCCCTCCGGGTCTGAGAAGTGCTGCGTCATTTGAAAGGGGATCCCCGCCCTAACCCAAATCAACGCTCCCCTGGCAAAAGCCGAGTAGGTCGTATAATATAGCTGCCCCCTCCATCTCCGTTTCAGCGCCAACCCCTCCTCCCTGTTGATATGCGTTTCTTGGAGTAGGGCGATATGGGCCCCTCGCCGCACTAGGTAAGCATGCACCTTGTGTCGCCGCTGCATTGTGTGGAGCCCCCGCACATTCCAGGTGATACATTTCAGATTAGCTAGCCCCCCATGAGTCAATTCCAAGTCCTCCCTCTCCGTCCCCCTACTTCCTGTCACACCGGTGGCTCTAATTACTCTACCCAAACCCCAAATTCCCCCCCAACTCCCCATCCCCAGAACAGGCGCTACAACTTTAGTACCCATCCAAACTAACAATCAAACCGCTCCAACAGCAAACTCTGGGAGCTACACCCACACAAACGCAGGGGGGATGACCTGAACCTTCAGAGAGAGAAACTCGATGCCCTCCTGCCCCCAGACACCTGACCCTTATACTGTTAATCAGCCCCTCCGGGGCTGCAACGTAGTAGGGCTACTTCGACATTCAGTGATCCTATCGAGCATTCCTCTCCCCTCCCACAAACCCTCGCCATTGCCGGCAGGGGAGGCACCGGCAGTCTGCGCCCCAGCGCCCCGTCAAACCTTCCACTTGTCCCGGGTCTGCCACCCCATCACGCATCCACGGTCTTGTCGGCTGTCCCAGCGGTCACATGCGGGAGCACCACACTGCCCGCTTCGGACTCTTCAGTGTCCGACCGGGGTGACCCCTTCTCGGATCCCGTCGCCGCCAGTAATGCTGAGCTCGGTTCTAATGAGATAGATGCTACCGCCTGCAGAGCAGCCATGCGTTCCTTGTCTGTCTGTGACTCCGAAGGCTTCCGTGCTGTTGACCCATGTCGTCGAATCCTCCGCGAGCGGCGCGGTCGTGGCTCCTCCTGTTGCTCCCTCGTCTTGCGGCCCGCTTCCCCCATTCCCGCCTTGTACATCTCCAGCCAAGTCCAGGCATCATCCGGAGTGTCGTGGAAGGTCGTTTTGCCGTCTAGCGCTATTTTGAGGCGCGCCGGAAACATCAGTGAGTATTGTATCCCCTCGGAGCGGAGCGCCTTCTTGACTTCCAGAAAAGAGTTGCGGCGGCGCTGAACATCAAGCGTATAGTCGGGGAAAAGCGTCACTTTGCTGTTGCCCACTATGTAAGGGCCTGAAGTTCGTGCCTTGTGCAACAGTATATCTCTATCTCTATAGTGGAGCAACCTAGCTATCACTGGCCGAGGAGGGCGTCCAGGTGCCAGCGGCCGCGAAGGCACTCTGTGCGCACGTTCCAGCGTGTAGAAGGACGTCAGTCCTTCGGGTGCGACCTCCCGCCGTAGCCAGCCCTCCAGGTAGTCCATCATGTTGCCACCCTCCACTCCTTCTGGCAATCCCACCACCCGAACATTATTCCTGCGGTTCCGGCCTTCGGCGTCCTCTGCCCGCCGTTCTAGGGTCCGCAGCCGCTGTTGCACATCCTCCATTTTAGCTGCCATCTCTTTTGGGCGGGTACCAGGGTCTCTATAGTGGCTTCCGATTGTTTCACTCTGTCTGCGAGTTTGGCATGGTCAGCTCGTAGCAGACCCAGCCCCTGCGCCACATGCGCTATGTCCTGCTGCAGTGCCTCCCTGGTATCCGCTATAGCTTTAAGGATCTGGTCCACTTGCCTCTGCTGCATCCCTTCAACCCCTCGTGTGGGCTCCCCCTGGGTAGTCGGTGTGCCTTCATCGTCTTTGCGCTCAGGGGTCGCACCCCCCGTCTTCCCCTTAGGCTTCCCCATAATGCAAATAGTATGCATGCGGCTGCAGAGAAACACCAGTCCACCGTCCTAGGTATCACTTCCGCTGTGGGAATGAACAGTGCACACTGCCTGCAAGGGGCCGCTCACCTGTTGCCCTCTCCGTTCCTGTCTATCCTTCAAATAGTCCCACGGCCTGAACGCCCTATCAATGGGCCCTCCAGACGCTATGCAACAGCCTCCCAGTGCAAACTCCCGGCCAGGCTCCCTCGGCGGGCTCCGCTCCACCCAGGTCGCTTCCCACTGTATGGCTACGGTCGTAGTCTTGCCACGCTTGCGGCCTCCGCAGTAATCAGCGACGACCTGGGCCCCCGCACGTGTTCCAGGCGCATTGTGCGCGTCCCCGCTCTCACGAATGTCACTCTACTACACCCCCACTCACAGTGTCGCGTGTGCCTCAGGCGTCCTTTGTCCGATTACAGCCCTGTTATAGGTCCAGTCGCCAGCCTGACTCCGCGCGGGTGGTGGCAGCGCCCCTGGTCCAACAACTGGAGCCCAGTAAACTGCCCCAAGCAATTCCCCGTAGCCTCTCAGTTGCCGGGGCCGATCCCTCTTATCACCAGAGCAGGCCCATCACAGTTCGGCTAGTCCTCCGTCACGCTCCTCTTGGGGCGGCTCCCCGGACCCCGCTATCACCCGGTCTCCCCTCCGCAGCGTCCGCTATTGGGGCCGTTCCTCCCCAGGCTCTGTTCCGCTGTTCTCCCTGCCTGGTTTCTGCACTGCTCCCCGGGGCTGGCCGCCCCCCGCCGTCAATCCCCAAGGCGTTCGGTGCGGTTGGCTGCTAAGGTCCGCGTTCTCACACTCCCAGGGGCCCACTTGCGCTGTGGGGCCCGTGCGGGAACCAGCGCGCTCCACAGCTTATCTTCACCGGTGCTCCTCCAGTCCGCACCCAGGCGCTCGGCAGTTCTTCCTGCTCATCGCAGTGGTGTTTGCCCCATCGCTCGATCTCCTGAATCCCGCCTACCTCTCAGGGCCTTTGTGCTGTTGCCGCCAGCGCCTCTCCACTCCGCTGGCCGCCTCGTGTGACTCCGGCGCGGGGGCGCTAGTGGGCCGCTCCAGTCATCACTGCCGCAATCTCCGGCCCCAGCGACGATTCCTCCGCTCACTGCCTTCAAGCTCCGACCTCCGCACCAGCTCTGCCGCCAGGAGCCGGTAACTCGCTGCTCCAGTCCGGTCCCAGGCAGGCTGCGCGATCTCAGGCTGCTCCTCTCCCGGCGCCAGGGTTACATCCTCGCCGCCATCTTGGGTCCGCCGGGGCCGCCGCACTTTTCTCCCGTTTTCGCGGTGATTCCGGCACCGGCAGCGCCAGCCGTCACTCCCTCTTATGGCGTCTGTCCCTCGCCAATCTGTGGGTTGCTCAGGGGCTCATTTACGTGCCCATTAGACAGGATTTTGGCAGGGTCGGCGCGGAGCTCCGAGCTCAAGCGTCTTCCCTCATCTGCTCCGTGGCCACGCCCCAATATGACGCATCATGTCGCAAAGAGTTACAGATAAGTCAGTTTTTCTGACGTATCTGTAGGCACAAAAATGACGCTTTGCTGGAGTGTGTCACAAAAGTGACGCAACTTCAGCAATGGGTCATTTAACATGGTCAAGTCCCATTTCAATGTGCCTGCGTCAGTCTTACGCCTGCTGTGAGGCAGGCGTAAGATATTGATGCATTTGCGTCCTAGAAGTGGCGCAGTGAAATCTCATAGATTTCACTGCGTCACTTCTACGAGGCTTACTTGCGTCGGAACCCCCACCCTGCATACATTATACGTGGCCCAGTTTAATGTGGCGCAGAGGTTTACAAAGTGACGCATCTACCTAGATGCGTCACTTTGTAAATATGAAGCAACATGGCGCATTTTTTACACCGCTGGTGCGTCACAAAAAGTGACGCACCGGCGGCGCAAAAGTGACGCAAGGGCTCATAAATAAGCCCCTGGGGACTTTCAGACTTCCAAACCCTACATATCTCCTGCCTCGCCAGCAAAACCACACAGAAAATAAACTTGGAAAAGGCAGAATTTATTCGTACATCTTCCTCTTGGTTGAGCCCAAAGAAAATAAGACAAGGGCTTACCTTAATCTGTTTACCTGTTACTTCCCCAAGAAAATCACACACCGAGGTCCAGTAAGAAGCGATCTTCGGACACAACATAAACAGATGCAGATCATCTGCTGATGGAAGCATACACCTTGGGAAGTTGTAGATATTACCTGTGACCTTTGATAGCTTCGCTGGGGACCAATAGACTCTATGGGTGGTAAACAGATGATTACGTTTAAGCGAGGCGGGTTTTACCACAGTTCGTAAAATACAAAAAGAGTCCAGCGACATTTGCTTCAAATCTCCACCCCCAAGCTCTTTTGCCCATAAATTTGAGATTTCAACCTCGATCTTCTCATCCGCCTCCATAAAGGTCCAATACCAGAATGAGACTTCCTTTTCCCATCGGTCGACTCTCATCACCTGATCGAACTTCGCATCCTCTTCCTCTCCTGCCCAATCTTGTGTTGCCCCCCAGGAACAAAGTTGGTAATATTTAAATCTCGTCAATTGTCCCTGGGTGCAGTTGCTTAACACTTCCCATCTCACTAGGGTTGAACCCGTTTTTAGATCTGCCCAATAATATAACCCCCCGGATTTTAAAGGCTGACTAAGTTGGTCTCTCAGACATTCTGGGGTACCCGTTGAATCCCAGATCGGAGCCCGTGCTGAATAATATGGGACTCCCAACCTTTTCCGCATATATAGCCAAGTTCTTAAGGCAGACCTCAAAATCTTCAGCCTCACTTTTTAAAAAAATTTCGGGTCTCCATATTTAAAAAGGAAGTGATGCTGGCCTTGACAAACATCAGCCAACATTGCCTCAAAAAGAAGACCCATGGGTGACCTATCTGTCTTGTTAGCAAGCATACGAACATTCTTAAAGTGGAAAGCGTAGCAGTACACAAGTAAATCAGGTAAAGTCAAACCTCCTGCCTCTAACCTCATCCTCAACATTTTCCAGGTTATCCTGGGGCCCTTTGAAGCCCAGATGAAACTCCCAATTTTCCCCTGGAGCTTGGCAATATCCTCCTTCCGAAACGTTAAGGGAATAGAATTAAAAAGAAACGTGATTTTAGGAAGAACAATCATTTTTATAAGGTTTACCCAACCATAGATGTTTAAAGGTAAGTTGGCCCATTTTAACAACAGACTCGCTACTTCCTGAGTGACCTTCTTCCAGTTTATTTTAGGGACATCTTCAAGCTTCTGTGTGATCGATACTCCTAGATAGCGCATTTGGGATTTAACCCCCTGACACTGTATACTCTGATTCCATTCCATTATTTTGTTGTTTTCCGCATTTACCTTATATCCTGAAATTAAACCAAAGTTCTCTGCCTACGCCATCAGGTTAGGGATTGCCTCTTGCGGATTAGTGGTATAAAGAATCAAGTCATCTGCGTATAAGGCTAATTTTGCCCCAAACCCAGAGGACTTAAAGGGAAGGATAGTGGGGTCTGCTCTAATCAAATTGGCGAAGGGCTCTATATAAAAATTAAAGAGGTTGGGGACAGGGGACATCCTTGTCTTTTATCCCTCGAGATGTTAAACCAATCCGACAATTCTCCATTCACCAACACCTTCGCCCTAGGGAGATAGTATAGATTTTGCACAGCCTTCACAAGATTCTGAGGAAACCCAAAACTATTCAAGGTCTCCCAAAGATACGCCCAGTGCACTTGGTCAAAGGCCTTGGCTGCATCTACAGCTAGTATGGTCAAAGGTAGATTCTGGGCCTCCACCATATCTATAACCCCCAACATCAGAAATGTAAGTTCGTTCAGCTGCCTCCCTGGTATAAAACCTTTTTGATCTGAGTGCATAACTCCCTTTATAACATTCGCCACTCTTGATGCTACAATCCCAGAAAAGATCTTATAATCTGTATTTAAGAGGGATATTGGTCTATATGAATCCACTCTCTGCGGGTCTTTGTTGGGTTTCAATATTAAAGTTACTGTAGCCTCTGACCAAGAACTGGAAGTAGATTCCCCATCTATATATATAGCATTAAATAGATCTTTTAAGATTGGGGCCACTTTGTCTATGATGTGGGTGTAGAGCTCGGTAAACAGTCAAAATATCGAAGTTAGAATATCGACCTACAATTATATCGAGTTAACAATATCGGAGGGACAGAATATCGATGTTAAGAATATCGTTGACCAGAATATCGACCTTAAGGTAAGTAATATCGTTTTTTTATATTGAAGTTAGTAATATCGAAGTAAGTAATATTGTAGGCAAAAATTTCGTTGTTAATAATATCGTTATTTATATTAGTGTTATGTATTTTAGTATGTATTTTATATGTATGTTTAACATTTTTTGTAATGTATTTTACTTATTTCTAAATATATGTAGTAAATGTTTAGAAATTAGTAATTTTTTTAAAGTACATTTTGCGTTTTAGTATCAGAGCGGGTTGTGGGTTTATAGGGGAATAGGGTGGGAAGTAATTTAATTATAATTAATTATTTAATATTTTTTGCGTTTTAGTATCAGAGCGGGTTGTGGGTTTATAGGGGAATAGGGTGGGAAGTAATGTAATTATAATTAATTAATTAATATTTTTAAAATATTGTTATTGATTATTAATTTATTCTTAATTAATTATTAATAGGTCGTTCATTTTTATTAATTGATTAATGTATTATTATATTAATTATAAATAATGTATTATTTTATTTATTTATTGTTATTGTTAATTAATTTAGTGTTAATTAATTAATAATTGCTATATAATTTTTATTAATTGATTAATTGATAATTAAATTAATTATGTAAATTTTTATGTGTAGCGGGTTGTGGGTTTATAGGGGAATAGAGTGGAAAGTAATTTAATAATTATAAATTAATTAATATTTTTTAATTTATTGTTATTGATAAATAATGTATTGTTAATTAATTAATAATTGGTAGTTAATTTTTATTAATTGAATAATTTATAATTATATTAATTATAATTAATGTTTTATTATTTTTTATTTGTTGTAATTGTTAATTAATGTATTATTAATTGGTAATTAATTATTATTAATAGATTAATGGCAAATTAAATTAATTGTGTTCTTTATTATGTGTAGTGGGTTGTGTGTTTATGGGGGAATAGGGTGGGAAGTATTTCAATTTTATTTAAGTAATTATTAATTTAATTTTATTGGTATTTATTATTAATTTCTTAGTTAATTAATTTTAATATGTGATTTATTCTACAAAAAGTATTTAATTAATAAGTATGTTAATTTAACCCCTACGCTATCCAACACTTTCCCTACTGTTCCACTCCCTGGAGCGGGAATAGTAATTTTTACCCCTACACTATCCAACACTTTCTCTACTGTTGCATTCACTGGAGTGGGAATAGTAATTTTTACCCCTCCGCTATCCAACACTTTCCCTACTGTTGCACTCTTTGGAGTGGGAATAGTAATTTTAACCCCTACGCTATCCAACACTTTCCCTACTGTTGCACTCCCTGTAGTGGGAATATTAATTTTTACCCACCCGCTATCCAACACTTTTCCTACTGTTGCACTCTCTGGAGTGGGAATAGTAATTTTAACCCCTCCGCTATCCAACACTTTCCCTACTGTTGCACTCACTGGAGTGGGAATAGTTATTTTAACCCCTACGCTATCCAACACTTTCCCTACTGTTGCACTCCCTGGAGTGGGAATAGTAATTTTTACCCACCCGCTATCCAACACTTTCCCTACTGTTGCATTCACTGGAGTGGGAATAGTAATTTTTACCCCTCCGCTATCCAACACTTTCCCTACTGTTGCACTCTCTGGAGTGAGAATAGTTATTTTAACCCCTACGCTATCCAACACTTTCCCTACTGTTGCACTCCCTGGAGTGGGAATAGTAATTTTTACCCACCCGCTATCCAACACTTTCTCTACTGTTGCACTCTCTGGAGTGGGAATAGTAATTTTAACCCCTACGCTATCCAACACTTTCCCTACTGTTGCACTCACTGGAGTGGGAATAGTAATTTTAACACCTACGCTATCCAACACTTTCCCTACTGTTGCACTCCCTGGAGTGGGAATAGTAATTTTTACCCACCCGCTATCCAACACTTTCCCTACTGTTGCACTCACTGGAGTGGGAATAGTAATTTTTACTCCTCCGCTATCCAACACTTTCCCTACTGTTGCACTCTCTGGAGTGGGAATAGTAATTTTAACCCCTACGCTATCCAACACTTTCCCTACTGTTGAACTCCCTGGAGTGGGTATAGTAATTTTTACCCACCCGCTATCCAACACTTTTCCTACTGTTGCACTCTCTGAAGTGGGAATAGTAATTTTAACCCCTCTGCTATCCAACACTTTCCCTACTGTTGCACTCACTGGAGTGGGAATAGTAATTTTTACCCACCCGCTATCCAACACTTTCCCTACTGTTGCACTCTCTGGAGTGGGAATAGTAAATTTTACCCCTACGCTATCCAACACTTTCCCTACTGTTGCATTCTGTGGAGTGGGAATAGTAATTTTAACCCCTACGCTATCCAACACGTTCCCTAATGTTGCACTCACTGGGGTGGGAATAGTAATTTTTATCCCTACGCTATCCAACATTTTCCTTGATGTTGGACTGTTTTGAGTTAGAATAGTAATTTTATTACCTCTGCTATCTAATAGTTTTTATATTATTTTTGTTAATGTAGTATATAATTAATATTAAAAAGAGTAATTTTTTTTCTCCAGTTTGTTATATATATTTATATAATATTTATTTATATTATTGTTTATTGTGTAGATGTTTTTATAATATATATGATATTTTTTTATTATAAGTTATTAAAATAATTATTAAAAATTATTAGTAAGTATATATATTATATATTATATGCATATGTTTAATTTATTTTTACATTATATATATATATTATTTATAACTTTTAAACATTTTAATTTTTTTTTAACTATGTTTATTTTAATTATATGTATTATTTACTTTATTTTACATTATTTTTTAAACTTAAATAACAAACGATATTTTTAACAACGATATTTTTGACATGGATATTTTTTTCTTGATATTTTTGTACTTACTATAATGTAGATAGGATGTCGATATTCTGGATCTCGATATTTCGCCTCCGATATTTTTGACGTCGATATTCTTGTAGTCGATATTCTGTCAGTGATTCGTAGAGCTCAACTGGAAGACCATCTGGTCCAGCTGCCTTTCCGCCTGCCATTCTCCTACACTGTGCCCTGATCTCCTCTTCCGTAATCTTGCCTTCCAAAGCCATCCTCTGCTCGTTTGTTAGTTGTGGGAGCTCTGTCATCTTTAACCATGCCTCAATGCATTCTTGCCTAAGATGTATATCATCACTATAGAGGCTACTCATATAACTTCGGCCTCTCCACTTATTTCTACATTTGAATACAACAACTCCCCTGACTCTCTACTAATTTGATTATGTATTATGTTTCTGGCCCTATCTGTTTTAGCCTTCCAGGCCAGCAGTGAGCTACACCTTTCTCCATACGCAAAGTGTTGGAGCTTGCTCACTTTCCATTTATCATTTATCCTCTTATCTAGCCGTGCCTGAAATTCCACCTGTAGCCCCTCTACTTCTCTACTAAACATGGATACTCTATCCGAACCTTCCATCGAAGCTTTCAGAAGATCGCCTTCTCTAACCTTAATCTCCCTGATTCGGTTCTCATCCTCCTGCTTCACCTCATGTCTTTTCCCTACCATTATAGAACTTAAAATTCCACTTAAGTATCCTTTAAATGCATACCAAACTATTTGCCCCTTTACACAACCCTTATTAAGCAGGAAAAAGTCATCAGTTCTTTCCGTTAAATTAAGTACTACCTCCTCGTCGAGTAAAATCATCCTATCTAACGTCCATCTTCTCAACCCCACTTTCTGATTTAACTTCAAAGATAAGGCCACCGAAGAGTGGTCTGTCAAAACCGCAGGAACATGAGTTACCGCCTCCACTTCTGCGTACAACTCCTGATCTGCCAGAAAGTAGTCAATACGAGAATGATGTTGATACTTTTTACTGTAAAAGGTGAAATCCCTCCCCTCCCCCATCTTACTGCGCCAAATGTCAATCAGGTTGAATCCCGTCATCATACTCTTCAATCTAGCAAACGTTTTAGGGGGGCAAATATATTTAGCTTTCGGTGTTCGATCTAACTCCTTATACAGGACTAAATTAAAGTCTCTTCCAAGTACAATCGGGGCCGTTGTCTCCACCAAGCAGGACTCTAGCTTCATTAAAGCTTCAGAATGATCATTATTTGGAGCATAATATACTGCACACACAACTGGCCTACCATGAATCGATAGGGTGGCTACTAACCATCTACCAGAGAGGTCTGATTCGTATTTTACTAGCCTTATTCCCGAGTTGCTTCTAATAATTATGGCCACTCCTCTAGTGCTCCCTCTCTGGTCAGAACACACTATCTCCTGGACCCACGTAGCTTATTAAAACATAACCGACACTCACTCCATTCTAGATGGGTCTCTTGCAACAATATAATTTGCGCCTCACTATTCTTAAGGAATTCTGTCACCCGGGCCACCTTCTTCCTAGTTCGCAAACCATTCACATTCCATGTTAGAAAGTTAACTAAATTCGACCTATCCATAGCCATACTCGAAACCCCAAACTCTGATTCTGTTTGCCTCCTTCATCTCCTTCGACATAAATCCTAGATTGAACTTCCCAACCCGATAGAACCCATACATACCCTCAACCAATTTCGAGAGTAGCAAAAAGAGGACTCATTTTTTTTCTTTTTCCCTATGCACCCCACACCCATTGCCCCCCTTTCCCATCCCCTCCCTCCCCCGGGAAACCCCCTCTTCTCCCTGGGTGACATAATCCGCCCTTTGTGACCCCCCTTCCCAAAGAGAGGTATATACGTGTATTTTTAAAAAAATAAGAGAATGGGAAAACAACCTAACAGTTCAAATTAAATTTATAAATGTATTAATTTGCATTTGGCACCTATACTATTTCATCTGATATAGGACCCCTTACAAATATTGCAAAAGACTATGGGAGCTAAAGGACTCATCCTTCCATCTGCGCTAGGAAGGTATCAACTTCTCCCGGACTGCTGATGTTATACATCTTGTTTAGCCACATAATTTTCAGCATCGCTGGAAACTTCATCTGGACCTGGGCACCTTTGCTCCGTAACTCATTCATCCTGGTACCCAGCTCCCATTGTCTCTGAGCAGTCCTTTTACCTAAATCTGGTCTTATTTGGTAATTAAATTCACCATGTTTCAGGGAACCTTCCTTCAAAGCACGCCCCAACACCAGCTCCTTCACGGCATAAGTAAGGAAATTCATCAGAATTTTCCTAGGCGTCTTCCTCGCAGGGTTTAACTTAAATGGGTCCCTGTGGACTCTCTGAATTTCTTTCTCGAGATCAAGATCCTGCCTATCATGCAATATTCCTTCTCTCGGTAAGTTACAGATAAAACTCTTTGTATCCCCTTTCTCAGAGCCTTTAGGAACACTAAGGACCCTCACATTATTGCGTCTAGACTGTGGGGCCGATTCCGATCTCGGTCGGAGGCGCACCCAATACCATTCGGTCGGGAAAAAAGCCATGCGAATGCCTGTTTCCCGACCGATCCGTACAGCAGACCGAACGAGTAAGTACGATGCGCACAACAGCACAGAATCCGGCCGAGCCGTACTCACCCAATCCAGGTCCTGTATTCCGACCGAGGCGAATCCGGAAACGCCGAATCGAGTCGCACGGAAGGGAAAATGCAGCTCCGTCCGGCCGACCAAGTACGATGCGCTTCCCGTACGCGCCGAACCCGTCGCTACACACGGCACGTCAAAACATCCGGGAGAGGCGCACATAAGCTCCGATTCGCGCCACAACACAATACACGGCTACGAGACGAACACGCCAGCGACGAGGACGACGCGAAGCAACGAGAAGGACGAACGACACGAACCAACCATGAATCCCTTCGTCCCAATCATACCAATATTCTACATTTACTACCGGAACAGGCACGGACGCGTACGGCGCAGAAGGTAAGTCAGACACCAACCACAAAACACATACAACACGTACACGACACATCACACACACACAGAGGGATGCAGAATATACTTACACCAGCAACAGCAGCACCATAGGGGCGGGATGCCCATCACCAATGCCACATATGCACACAGGGGCCTGAATGCGCACCACCACCCCTACCCAGGGGGGCTGGATGCCTACCACTACTACCACCCTTAGCCAGGGGGGCTGGATGCCTACCACTACTACCACCCACACCCAGGGGGGGCTGGATGCCTACCACTACTACCACCCTTAGCCAGGGGGGCTGGATGCCTACCACTACTACCACCCTCACCCAGGGGGGCTGGATGCCTACCACTACTACCACCCTTAGCCAGGGGGGCTGGATGCCTACCACTACTACCACCCACACCCAGGGGGGCTGGATGCCTACCACTACTACCACCCTTAGCCAGGGGGCTGGATGCCTACCACTACTACCACCCTCACCCAGGGGGGCTGGATGCCTACCACTACTACCACCCTCACCCAGGGGGGCTGGATGCCTACCACTACTACCACCCTTAGCCAGGGGGCTGGATGCCTACCACCACCCTTAGCCAGGGGGGCTGGATGCCTACCACTACTACCACCCTCAACCAGGGGGGCTGGATGCCTACCACTACTACCACCCTCACCCAGGGGGGCTGGATGCCTACCATTACTACCACCCTCACCCAGGGGGGCTGGATGCCTACCACTACTACCACCCTCACCCAGGGGGGCTGGATGCCTACCACTACTACCACCCTCACCCAGGGGGCTGGATGCCTACCACTACTACCACCCTCACCCAGGGGGGCTGGATGCCTACCACTACTACCACCCTCAGCCAGGGGGGCTGGATGCCTACCACTACTACCACCCTTAGCCAGGGGTGGCTGGATGCCTACCACTACTAACACCCTTAGCCAGGGGGGCTGGATGCCTACCACTACTACCACCCTCACCCAGGGGGCTGGATGCCTACCACTACTACCACCCTCACCCAGGGGGCTGGATGCCTACCACTACTACCACCCTTAGCCAGGGGGGCTGGATGCCTACCACTACTACCACCCTCACCCAGGGGGGCTGGATGCCTACCACTACTACCACCCACTGCCAGGGGGCTGGATGCCTACCACTACTACCACCCTCACCCAGGGGGCTGGATGCCTACCACCACTACCACCCTTAGCCAGGGGGGCTGGATGCCTACCACTACTACCACCCTTAGCCAGGGGGCTGGATGCCTACCACTACTACCACCCTTAGCCAGGGGGGCTGGATGCCTACCACTACTACCACCCTAACCCAGGGGGGCTGGATGCCTACCACTACTACCACCCTTAGCCAGGGGGGCTGGATGCCTACCACTACTACCACCCTCACCCAGGGGGGCTGGATGCCTACCACTACTACCACCCACACCCAGGGGGGCTGGATGCCTACCACTACTACCACCCTCACCCAGGGGGGCTGGATGCCTACCACTACTACCACCCTCACCCAGGGGGGCTGGATGCCTACCACTACTACCACCCTTTGCCAGGGGGGCTGGATGCCTACCACTACTACCACCCTTAGCCAGGGGGGCTGGTTGCCTACCACTACTACCACCCTTAGCCAGGGGGCTGGATGCCTACCACTACTACCACCCTTAGCCAGGGGGGCTGGATGCCTACCACTACTACCACCCTCACCCAGGGGGGCTGGATGCCTACCACCACTACCACCCCCACTCATAGGATGGACAATGCATGACACAACCAGCACACCACAACCTAGGGAATGCAAGAAAAAGACATCCCCCAACACCATGACAAGCGTGTGTAGACTGTGTCAAATGCCTACAACACTGAACATGACTTTGAACATACAATGTGACCCCCTAGCACATGTGCCACACATATATGTGTGTGGCCCCCACAATGCAAGCAGGCCATGACCATTGTGGCAATGGGGTCCAAACCCCCATCATCACAGTGACCAAAAGGTAAGTGTGGGGTCCATAGCTGAAGCACCTTTTGAACATTGTGGCAATGGGGTCTAAACCCCCATCATCACAGTGACCAAAAGGTAAGTGTGGGGTCCATAGCTGAAGCACATTCTGAACATTGTGGCAATGGGGTCTAACGCCCCATCACCACAGTGACCAAAATGTAAGTGTGGGGTCCATAGCTGAAGCACATTTTGAACAGTGTGGCAATGGGGTCCAAACCCCCATCATCACAGTGACCAAAATGTAAGTGTGGGGTCCATAGCTGAAGCACCTTTTGAACATTGTGGCAATGGGGTCTAAACCCCCATCATCACAGTGACCAAAAGGTAAGTGTGGGGTCCATAGCTGAAGCACATTCTGAACATTGTGGCAATGGGGTCTAACGCCCCATCACCACAGTGACCAAAATGTAAGTGTGGGGTCCATAGCTGAAGCACATTTTGAACATTGTGGCAATGGGGTCCAAACCCCCATCATCACAGTGACCAAAAGGTAAGTGTGGGGTCCATAGCTGAAGCACATTCTGAACATTGTGGCAATGGGGTCTAACGCCCCATCACCACAGTGACCAAAAGGTAAGTGTTGACAAAGAAAGAGCTGCAACTGCCAAACTGCATGGATGATTCCTGGTCACAAAACAAAAACACATCAGTGGCAAAGTAGTGTATGTGTCCCATTGCAACATAAATTGGGTGAGCCAAATACTGCAGTGCAAATAAGACATACCTTTGGCCATGTGCAGACAAGCAACACCCATGGGGGCTGACACTGTCAACATTCATCAATGACACAATGACAGAAGTGACCATCAGAATGCAGACCCACATATTTGCACCAATGGGCACACAAATGCAGATACCCTGTGGAGACTGCAGATGTGAGGTGAACAGATACCATACCATGGCAGCAATGGGACACACAAACTATGATCATTGTGCTGACCGATGACCTAGGAGTCCCAGGGACAGCAGGGGAAACCCACCAAACTACATACAGCCAATGGCACACCCAAGATATGCCAATGCAGTGGTGCAGATGCACAAACACAAACAGGCAGCCCCACACTGCACATCATACACAACAGGTGAGGGGGGAGGTGCCAGTGTCCCCAGGCAAACACACAACACATGAGGAGACCTGAATACCAATCATACAGATGTGCATACAGTACCACACAAAGGTAACTCATGGATCCAAATCCCCTATGTGGGCAAGCAGGCATTGTCAGATGAGAGGGAGCACAAATCACACATGTCACACAGGCACGTAGGAACAGCAACTGACACAGCAAGACACAGACACACCACAGCACTACCCCCAGGGCCCCCACAATGTGGTAACCCTGGGCTGCATTACAATCCCACTGTGATGACAAAGCTAAATGTCGTTCACACTGTGAACCACAGTCATGTGTCCTGAGCAACAAACTACCATCACACCTACACAAGCACAAATCAATCAGCATGGCCAGTAAGCCAAGGCCAACATGGAGGCAGGGGCCTAGCCGGGCAACAACTCTCATCTGCACACACTCAACACCACACCCCTCGACCTCCAACAATGTGCAGCAGTGAAGCACACATGCACTGGTGACATTGCACATCACCCATGACTATTCCAGGGTGGTGGGTGGGAACCAAGGTGCAGAAACACATCACACATGGCCACTCAACAAGACTCCTGAATGTCTGACACACTGCACACTACGCTGTACATGGACATGACGGCAATACCACACCAACCAATGGGATCCCAGCCACAGTCACACACCAATGAAGAAGCCAAGGTCACCCACAAAGAACACACATAGACAACAACCAACATTGCAGCCCGGACCCTGAGGAGTGCCAGCAGTCACACACACAACGTGTCACAATCACTGAAAGATAACACAAACTGGAAATCACATGACAGGGGCAAACAACAAGTGCCAAGGGGAAACCTGACTGTGACCCATCTGCGTCTGCACACAAACTCAGCCCTGACAGCAAACACACCTATGGGTGACACCCTGATGACCAGTAATGTGCCATGCACCCACATCACAGAGAACCCAGGGAGAAGACTTTGGGGGAACATAGGTCAACTCAGCAAGCATCACAAACAGGTACAACACTAGGGATCACAGCATGCACAGCTAAACGGAAGTGAACACACAGACATGCACATACAACACACACCTTGGGCGCAGGCAATGTCACAGGTGTACACACTGCCATGAGGGGACTCCACTCCTGTGTGAGGAAAGCTGTGCCATGTGTTGCCTCAGTAGGGCCCCATCATGTCAGCTGAGCACTTGGTCACACAATCAACAATTAGCACCAAATGAGGGCTCCCGTCACATCAGCCTGGTCATGGAAGTGCCAACGGAATCATCAGCACAGATCCAACACACTTGTATAGCAATGTTGCACTGACTACACGGATGAGTCCTTCCCCATTGATGCCCAAACCTGCATGTCCAGTGGAGATGGCCACACGGTCAGGGAATGGGATGAATTGAACAATGGCAGGCACAACAGATGTGCAGGGGTGGAAGCCACAGATGTGAAATAGCTAATCTAAGTAGGAAATCCCATTGCCAAATACTGAACACATGACACCCTCAGATGCTGCTATGGATGACATGGATACACCACAGGATAGGACACATTCCCCCTGGACCACATGGGTTCCTGCACAGTAACACTTCATTATCATGAGACCAAATATCACCATCACTGCAGCAAGGGCATGGTTAGCATCATCAACAACATGTACATCAGAAGCATAAGCACTAGAGAACAGAAAGTTGCTTTATTCAGCATATGTGTGGAATGAAAACAAAGTCCAGAAAAAACACAAAGGCCAATGGCCAGTCCATTGTCAAAGTCCAAACTTGGTGACAGTAGCAGATGTCACCCTACGCATGCCTGCACAAAACCAGGGACAATCCACTAGGAGGGGCAACCGGGGGGCAGGCCAGGCACCGCAGGGACAGGATCAGGGCTCACCAGGAGGAAGCAGGGAAGGGGTGGTGGGTGCTGGAGAGCCACTGACAACTGCAGTGGAGGTGTCTGACATGGTGTGTGCCGGCACAACTGGGGGCATGACTCAGATGTTGTGGGTGCCGGCACGACTGCAGTGGACCCTGCAGATGGAGTGGACAGGTCCGCCACTGCAGTGCCCAAGTCAGACAGGGTGGAAGAGGACTCCACTGCAGTGCCTACCACCAGGGGAGGAGAATGGGGAACAGGCAAGGTGGGCTGGACAGAGGGGGAGGACACCCTCACCACATCAGTGGCACAGACAAGCGCAGCGGGGGTGTGGTGCCGGGAGAGCAAGTGGCAGGGGGAGAAGGCCTGATCCTCTTGGGGATGGTATATCTGTGGGTGGGGGAACCTGGGGCAGGGTGTGGTGGGGGCACCTGTGGAGTGGGGGCCTGAGGGATGGAGGAAGGAGACCTGGTGCCTGAGCTGCAGGGCGGCGGCGGGGTCTTGCTCTTACGACTCCGGGGGACTTGCGGGTGGGGGCCTCAGTCTGTCTGCGCCTGGGGGAGGGTGTCCGGGGGCGAGGGGCACTCTGCTCCGTGTGGGTGGGCTTCCTCTTCCCCCTGAATGCTATATCAGCTGGATCGGAGGGGAAGAGGCCGAGGTCAATGAGGAAGAGCCGCTGGGTCTTTGGGGTTGCAGGTGAGGCAAGGGAGGGTGTTTTGGAGGGAGAGGCAACTGAGGACTGCGCAGTGCTCGTGGATGCGTGTGTGTGTTCCAGGGCCCCATCCCCTGTGAGTCTGGTTTCAGTCCCCTGACTGTGCGTGCGTGTGCGTTTTGTTTGTGGCGTGTGTGTCTGTGTGCTGGATGTGTGTGTGCTGGTGTGTGCCTGTGCCGGTGTGTGTGTGCTTGGGACGGGTAAGGTTCTGGGGAGTGTGGATGGAGCAGAGGCAGGAGGGGTGAGGGACTGTCTGAGGAGGGACACTGCTGCCGTCAGGGAGGAGTCCATGGACCTATTGCCCCTCTGTAGGTCAGACATGCCCGATGAGATGCCCTCCATGAACGACACCAGCTGAGTCAACAGAGCGGTGTGCGCATGGAGGACACTCAGCATGGCTGTCTGCCCTACATGGAGCTGGCGAAGGAGGTACACAGACTCCTCACTCAGGGCAGCAGGGGACACAGGGGCAGGGGTGCGGTGCCTGGCCCAAAGGAGACACGCTCCCGAACATGGGAGCCTCCACGGACCTGGGGAATGGGAGCCGATGGGAGGGCGGTGGTGGTGCTGGTGGTGGCGGGGACAGCAACTCTAGCTGGGGTGTGGTGGCTGCTGACACCCGCCTCCATAAGGGAGTCATCCTCCGAGTTGCTCTGGTCCTCAGCTGAGGTGGATGGTGCTGAGGACTCCTCGGTGTGGCTCCCCTCACCCTCCGTGCCACTGGGTCCCTCCGACCACTCCTCGGCTGCTGACCCAGTCTGGCTCTCCGGCTCCTCCTGGTCCGTGGAGCTGTCCCCTTCCGTGGCCGTGGATGTATCTGCAAACAATGGGGAAACAGACAGACATCAGTCACCTGCACCAAACGCACACACCACTGTGAGCACAGCACATTACAGAGCAAGCCCTGGCATCATTAGTTGTACATTGCTAAAAGTGCCCTAACTGAACAGGAGAAGCCAATTGTCAGTCTGATGCCAACCATGGCACTCACATCCCACATGGCCTTGCACCCATCTGTCTGGTGTCTGTTGGATAGCAACACCCCAGTGTGGACACATGCACCAACTACACAGTAGTTGGACAGTGCAGAGGACACGGTGTAGCATGTGGACATGCACACATCACAACTCTTGCCACTGAGTCAGTACAGGTTTCCGGATGAAAGGGACGCCCAGAGTCAAATAGGATATGCATGTGATGCATACCAGCGACAGACACCATGATGCACCCATGTCCTGATAGCCATCGCCACAATGGTGTGCATGTAGCACATGTCACTCCCCTGCAGGATCACCAATAAGTAGACACATGCCATGGCGGAGGCATGACTGCTAAGTCATACATCACTGTCTCAGTGATGTATGACTTGGCAGCCAGACAACAACACTCTGCACTGTGTCACAATAGTAGGTCATGGGGAATGCAAGTCCTGGAGCTGCACAAGTGCACATGTACATCCCCCACACAACACATCATCTTAACCCTCATCTGTCCAGGTCATACCGATTGGACATATGGGAGACCTGTGACACTACCCTCTGAACCTGAGCCCCTCACAATCTGCTGTGAATGGGGAACAGCTGCCTGAACTTCACATTCGCATACCCCAGTCTGCACGGGCAGCTGATCAAACACCTATGTGACACACAAGTATCGTCTCCTATGGTCACATCTCCAGTGGCATGCTGAGCCCCTACCAAGAAACACCCCAGCAGTCCTGGCAACTAATCCACAGCACACTGACACAGAGGCAGACACCTGAGGGGTCAAATCACTGCGCACAATGTGTCAGCTGATACACGGGAGTGGGAGTACAGAGTGCATTGAATGGCCTGGAGTAGGCATGACTGTCCTGCCCCACATGAATGAGGGATGAGCCCTGGACAGTGGATAGCTGGCTATGTATGTGTGACACACGTAATCTGCACACTCCTGGGGCCCAAACATTGTTCCCACCCGCTGCATGGGCGTGTGCCACATACCCCAGGCACATGTGGTGGCTCAGCTCAGCAAGTGGACCGCATATCAAAGCAACACGCAGATTACATGTCCGAACACAGGCGTTGTGTGAACAATGGACCCACCCATGATGCCCACAACAGAGTTAGGGAAACAGATGCTGTCCCCCACCTTTAGTGAAGCAAACTGCAAGGACACAGTCCCAAGTGACACAATTCCCTGAATGTAAGGGCCACACCTGGGTATCAGATGAGGAGTGGGCAGTGCACAATAGAGGGACATGGCTCCTGGACAACATGACTGCTGCACTGTGGCAGTTGAACCAGGCCAGAGGAGGGCACAAAGCATGTAATACAGAGTTCACAGTGCAGTCTTTGACTCACCCCCTCCTTGCTGCTGTCTGGCCTTCAGCTGCCCATCCAGGTCTGGAAACACCACCGCCAGGATCTGGAGCATGTGGGGGTCAGGGTCCGTGTTCCGCCCCTCCTGTGAGGAGGCGACAGCTTCAGCTGGACCCGTGCAATCCTCCGGGTCCAGCCCCGAAGGTCCTGCCACCTCTTCTGGCAGTTGCGGATCCGGCGCTTGTAGACCCCCACGGACCGGACAGCCCGGACGATGTCCTTCCAGATCTCCTGCTTCCGATGGGCATTAACCTGTCAGGATGACAAAGTGAAAAGGCCATTACAACACATGCAACATATCCGTGCATGACACAGTTGTATATACATGTCTCATTCACAGGGGCACATGATGTACACAGGCAGTGCAACGCTGCCCATGGACACTTTGCCAGACTTCATTACATGGTATCATTGCATGGGAAGTAAAACCTTGTTCAAATGCACTGTCACTGCACCATACCTGTCCAGTGCATGTCACTACACACTATGGGGGGTGACAACTACTCAGTGAGCCTGCTAGCCAGTGGCGTGCAGACTTTCAGCCTTGCTAGTCAGACAAAATGCACATTCAGAAAGGCAGTGCACAGAACACTCACCTGCTCCCCTGGTGTCCCATGCAGCTTGCTGTACTGTGGAAGTAGGCTGTCCAGCAGGGCCTGGTTCTCCTCAAGGCTGAAGGCTGGGGCTCTCTCCACAGTACGTGCCATTGCAGGGTCCAGAGGGGCAGAGACAGCAGCAGTGCAGTGGCAGATGTCGTCCTGGAGCATGTAGTGCAGGCAAGTGAGCTCTCAGGGGAACAGCCAGCAATATATATGTGCTGGAGAGGCAGATACTGTCCCTTGTGTCCAAAGTGATAGGTCCAAGTCATTTGCATCTTCTGAATCTGGCCAATCCATGGAATAGCAGCACCAATACATGCCCACGGCATCCTTCAAATCTTCAACTTCATGACATACATGATTTTGCAACATTGTTGTGGGTGACCAACTGAATTTCCAGCAACCGACTCGTTCGAAATTCGAAAACACGTCCGTTGCCAGGCAAGGCCATTGTCAATGGGTGCGCACCGATCGGTCCATTGCGGTACAACGCGTACAGGGGCACAACGCGTACCCGCACACATTGAATGCAATGGGCCGGCCGGGGGCACCGATCGGTCCATTGCAGTACAACGCGTACAGGGGCACAACGCGTACCCGCACACATTGAATGCAATGGGCCGGCCGAGGGCACCGATCGGTCCATTGCAGTACAACGCGTACAGGGGTACAACGCGTACCCGCACACATTGAATGCAATGGGCCGGCCGGGGCACCGATCGGTCCATTGCAGTACAACGCGTACAGGGTACAACGCGTACCCGCACACATTGAATGCAATGGGCCGGCCGGGGGCACCGATCGGTCCATTGCGATACAACGCGTACAGGGGCACAACGCGTGCACCGCACACATTGAATGCAATGGGCCGGCCGGGGCACCGATCGGTCCATTGCAGTACAACGCAACCAGGGGCACAACGCGTACCCGCACACATTGAATGCAATGGGCCGGCCGGGGGCACCGATCGGTCCATTGTTGATCAACGCGTACAGGGGTACAACGCGTACCAACGCGTACAGGGGCACAATGCGTACCTGCACACATTGAATGCAATGGGCCGGCCGGGGGCACCGATCGGTCCATTGCTGATCAACGCGTACAGGGGTACAACGCGTACCAACGCGTACAGGGGCACAATGCGTACCTGCACACATTGAATGCAAAGGGCCGGCCGGGGGCACCGATCGGTCCATTGCAGTACAACGCGTACAGGGGCACAACGCGTACCCGCACACATTGAATGCAATGGGCCGGCCGGGGGCACCTATCGGTCCATTGCTGTTCAACGCATCCCTGTACAAGTGACTGGCATATGTCACCATGCCTGTCTCAGATGGACATATGCCAGCCACAGATAGCTCCCAGGGAGTGAGGGGCGCACCTACAACACGACAGCCTGTCCAAACTGTATGATAAGGCATGTAAGGCTGCATTTCCTATTGTGTGTATGTTGGTGTACATGTTGTCCTGTGGGTGTCACCTGGGGGCAGCAACCCCCAGGCTGTGCACGTGTTCATGGGGACAGGATCCTGGGTGTTACGTGTACATGACCACTGTGATGTGCAACTGTTCATATCTGTGCATGTGCCATGGTCACATTTCACGGTGGTGTATGTGTATGTCATGTCACATACCCCGTGAGTCCCATGTGGGATGGTATGTTTGAGCCAGGGTGTCCCAGTGGCACAATAGTGATGGTCCTCCACAGTCTGTGTGCATGTAGTGTTTACAATGTCTCTGATTTCATGTGCACAATGGGAGACAGTCTCCACATCCACGTTGTGTGTGCATGGACTTTGATGTTGTGCGTGTGTGTGTCACAGACGTCCATCTCTGTCCTGCAGTGGCAAGTGGGACCACTACCTGTGGGGGTCATAGTTGTTTTGCTGTGGTGTATACATGATACTCCATGTAATGCCAGTGTCCATGTGGCAATACAGGGTCCCTGGGAATGGACCTGTCGTTGAACTGTGATGCCTGGGGCACATCTGTCCTCACATGTCACTGTGGGGGTGATTGTGACACGGCAGCAGGAGATGGGAACTGTGACACGGCCTCATGATATCCAATGGGCCAACCTGGGACTTATTGATGCCACTTGTTGGACCGTGATGACAGATGTTGGCCATGTATGTACCATACATGTCCTTACGGAACTGCACACTTCATGTAGTTGTGCCTCATAATGATGTATGTTGGGATATTGAGTGTGTTCAATGCCGCATATGTGGGCTGACTGACAATCTTGCTTACTTCTCCTCTGCACTGCAGGGCTCCTGCTGTCCATCGACCATTCCCAGACCTGGCAACGATGGTGGAACGGGACAGCAGCCGACGGTACCGCTTCACCAGGCAGCTGATTGAGGATTTGGCAGTGCAGTTGGCCCCACATTTGCAGCCTGGCCGGCCGTATCCTACAGCGCTGACCCCCAAGGTGAAGGTGATGGCAGCCCTACACTTCTTTGCCACCGGTACCTTCCAACATACTGTGGCGACTGCTGGTGGGATGTCACAGACCATGTTGAGCCGTGTGCTCCGCGATGTTTTGGCGGCAATGTTGCTATTCCTGAACCGGTACATCTATTTCCCTAGACTGCGACGACTCACTGACGTGAAGAGTGACTTCTATGCCCTGGGGAGGATGCCGCATGTCATTGGCTCCATTGATGGGACACATGTGGCTTTGGTACCACCACAGGCCCAGGAGCAGGCCTACAGGAACCGCAAGCACTACCACTCGGTCAATGCACTGGTGGTGTGTCTCACAGATATGACCATCACACACGTGTGTGCCCGTTTCCCTGGTTCAGCACACAATGCCTTTGTGATGAGGAGTAGTCGCATCGCCAGGATGATGGCACAGATGCAGAACCAGCGTGCCTGGCTTGTCGGTGTGTACTGACTTTGTGCCATTGTGTGTGATCTGATCTGTAGTATTCCGCCCACTTTTCCAAGTCAGCTAATGTGCACTTGTCTGTCCGTAGGTGACTCGGGATACCCCAACATGCCGTGGTTGCTGACACCCCTCAGGAACCCTGTGACACCAGCCCAGATGCACTACAATGAGGCACATGGTCGGACCAGGAGAGTGATTGAGCGGACATTTGGTCTCCTGAAGAGCCGCTTCCGCTGCCTGGACAAGACCGGAGGGTCCCTCCCATATGCCCCTGCGAAAGTGTGCAAGATTATCATCGTCTGCTGCATGCTCCACAACCTGGCAGTGCGGAAGGAGTTGCCTCTCATCCAGGATGACAATGACCAACATCCGCCACCTGTGGAGGATCCTGGCCTGGATCACGATGCCAGTGATGATGATGATGATGATGAGGGTGATGTCCGCACACAGCTCATCACCTAGCTGAATGTGAGTATCCTGAGGTGTCATGTCAATGATGTGAGTTCGCATGATATGTGTAGGTGGTGCTCTGGTGCTGTTGGAGTGTGTCCATGGGCTACTTGACTGGATGTGTGTTGCGATGTGTGCTTACAGGTGGGCTGTACTTCCCAACAGTGTTGACATGCTAACTTGGTTCTGGGTGGGTATCTTGTAACATGTATTGTGCATGAGTTTTGCTGTTCTGTCCTGTTCTCCATTGCTTTTGACTGTGTGTCATTTCGGTCCTTCACAGGGTACTTTCAGATTCGTTTGGTCAACTGTGTCCACCGACGACGTGATTGCACTTCCAGGGTGGTAGCTGTTGTGTCCCTACAGGTGATGTGCGCCACACCCATGGACTTCCTTCCGTCTACAGTTGTTGACTGTGTGCCCGCTGCCAGGTGGGATTACCTTGCATCTGTAGTGGTTACGACATGTTGCAACTGTGTAATAAACCTGTGCTTCACTTTGTGATGTGCGTTGTCTGTGGTCACACATTTGACTGCCATTTGCTTACTGCACCTGTGGGCTACTTGACTACAACTGGGAATGGGTGTGGTGTCTGTGCATTGCACCGTCTTCCCTGGCAACATCAGTGTAGGCAATGAGTCAGATGGCCTAGGTGTGTATGTGTTGTGTAGCCCTGGTGGTGTGTCTCCCTCATATGTGTCACGTTGCCTTTACTCACATGCCTGTGTTGTACTTGCTGTTGCAGTTCGCATACACAGTGTAATTTTGCAGTTCATCATCCCCATAACAGCACCCACGTTGGAATCACAACAGAGGCAAGTATGGTGTATTAGTGTGTTTATTGTGATACATTTGTGTGAATAGTGCATAGGATGGGTAGTGCTGTACATAAATCTTGCAATCAGAAGTTCCTAGGTGAATTGAAAGTCCTGGTAGACAAAATCCCCAGTATCGGGGCCACAGTTGTCTGAGACATTGGTCCAACTTGTACTCCCCATGCAATGTGTGGGAGTAGTGTTGCCGTCAACAGGGTGAACAGTCTGTGCACAAAGGTGAACATCCAGAACAGGTTCAGGCTTCCTGGGAGTTGCGCTTGGCCATCGGCCTCTCACTTGCCCCTCCTCGGACGACCCCTCTTCTTGGGGGGCCCCTCAAGTACAGGCTGCTGCGGTGCAGGGGACTCTCCGCCAGAGTCATCCTCCCTCCCTGTGGCAGTTGCAGTTTGTTCAGCACCAGATGTTGTTGGCACACAGGGAGGTGTGGACTGGTTGCTGTTCATCTGGCGGAGGCATTGTAAAATGTCCCTGTGCACCGCCGTCATCTCATGCAGTGCATCCCACTTGGACTCCACGCGGGACATGTGTGAGTCCACGCGGGACATGTGTGACTCCACGTGGGACATGTGAGAGTCCAAGCGGGCATGATGGGCAGCCTGCTGCTGTTTCATGTCTCTGAGGAGCCCCACTACCTGGCTGAGATCTCCGGTGCTGGACTGGTACGCATCAGCTATGCGTACCAGTTGTGGGTCATCATGCACACCAGCAACCTCTGCAAGCAGCGACCTCTGTCTCCCACCCCTCCCACCACCCCTGCTGACATGTGCAGTGCGTGCAGTGGCACGCACAGATGACCCTGGTCCACCTTGGGGGTTGGTGGTGGTGGTGGTGTCCATGGCCCCAGGTTGGTCCAGGGTCCCTGTGCTGGTGTTGCTCCTTGTTCTGTCCATGTCGGCAGGGATGGTATTTGTGGTGACAGTCGTTGGAGGGGTGGGTGCAGGGGGTGCAGCTGGTGGTCCTGCTGGTGCTGCAGCTGGTGGTCCTGCTGGTGCTGCATGTAGACTTGCACCGGATGTGCCAAGTTGGTCTTCTTCGTCCGAGGAGGGCAGAGGCTGTACGACACCAGTGAGCTCCGCATCCTCTTGAGCCTGGGACTGGGACTCCTCAGCGTCTGCTGCTGTGTCCCCATCATCACCTGTTTTTGGGAGACACACACAATGTATGTTATGTTTCTGCAGGCATCAATGGTTGACACACCTGACAGTTGTGACTGTGCCTCTGGGTGCGGGCCTGTACATTGCATTGTCCTAAGTCGTCACAGTCAGGGGTTGATTTTGGTGTGGCACATTGTCCTGCATTATTTGGGCATTTCTATGTATTTGTTGGGGTGTGAACATGGTTTGCATTGGTTGTATTTGGTTGACAGCCGGCCCTCCTTCCCACCCAGTCAGTCAGTTATCCCACCATGGACTGTGCTTGCATTGCAGGGAGTGGAAGTTGTCTCTCAAGATGTCAGTCAGTGGTGTCCTGCTGTTTGTTGGTGCACAGTTCCCAGCAGGGCCTTGTGCTCCCCGCAGCAGTAGCCAGTGTCAGCCATCTTGTGAGTCCTTCTCCACTCCCTGTGATGTGAGCATGGTTCAGGGTGGTGTTGATGGGACAGTTGTGGGGGTGACCAATATCTGTGACTGCCACTCCCATCATGCTATTGCCTCCACCCCACTTCCCAGCATTCCCATACTTACTTGGTTTTGTGGGGAGTTCAGTGTGTGTGGGTGTGAGAGCAATGGCAAGATGGCTGACAGTGGTGTCCTGCTGTTGGTTGGTGTGCAGTTCCCAGCATGCCCTTGTGCTCCCCACGACACAGCAACAGTGTCAGACATCTTTGATGGGCCTTTCCACTCTCTGTGGGATGTGCATGCGTGAGTGTGAGCTTGCTGGGCCATGTGGTGGGGGATGTAGAGCTGTGACTACGACTCCCATCATGCTATTGCCTCCAACCCCCTTCCCAGCATGCCCATGCTTCCTTCCTTTTGACTCTGCTTCCCTGTGGGGTGGGCTGCCTGTGCTGACAGGATGGCTGGGAGTGTTGTCCTGGCAGTTGTTTGGCTAAAAGTCCCAAGAGTGTCCCTGTGCTTCACACAACATAACCCAGGGTGGTGGTTCTTTGTGGGATCTTGAGTTAGGATGGGAGGCATTGCATTCTACCAGGTGGGTTCTGTGGAGTTTGTGTTGAGGGGGTGTGAGGGGAGGTGCTTGTGACTATGGTCAGTGCTGCAAGTCCTCCTTCCCACCCAGCCAGCCAGCCAGATATCCCACCATGGTACGTGCTTGCATTGCAGGGAGTGGAAGTTGTCTCTCAGGATGTCAGTCAGTGGTGTCCTGCTGTTTGTTGGTGCACAGTTCCCAGCAGGGCCTTGTGCTCCCCACAGCAGTAGCCAGTGTCAGCCATCTTGTGAGTCCTTCTCCACTCCCTGTGATGTGAGCATGGTTCAGGGTGGTGTTGATGGGACAGTTGTGGGGGTGAGCTATGTCTGTGACTGTGACTCCCATCATGCTATTGCCTCCACCCCACTTGCCAGCATTCCCATACTTACTTGCTTTTGTGGGGAGTTCAGTGTGTGTGGGTGTGAGGGCAATGGCAAGATGGCTGACAGTGGTGTCCTGCTGTTGGTTGGTGTGCAGTTCCCAGCATGCCCTTGTGCTCCCCACGACACAGCAACAGTGTCAGACATCTTTGATGGGCCTTTCCACTCTCTGTGGGATGTGCATGCGTGAGTGTGAGCTTGCTGGGCCATGTGGTGGGGGATGTAGAGCTGTGACTACGACTCCCATCATGCTATTGCCTCCAACCCCCTTCCCAGCATGCCCATGCTTCCTTCCTTTTGACTCTGCTTCCCTGTGGGGTGGGCTGCCTGTGCTGACAGGATGGCTGGGAGTGTTGTCCTGGCAGTTGTTTGGCTAAAAGTCCCAAAAGTGTCCCTGTGCTTCACACAACATAACCCAGGGTGGTGGTTCTTTGTGGGATCTTGAGTTAGGATGGGAGGCATTGCATTCTACCAGGTGGGTTCTGTGGAGTTTGTGTTGAGGGGTGTGTGAGGGGAGGTGCTTGTGACTATGGTCAGTGCTGCAAGTCCTCCTTCCCACCCAGCCAGCCAGATATCCCACCATGGAACGTGCTTGCAATGCAGGGAGTGGAAGTTGTCTCTCAGGATGTCAGTCAGTGGTGTCCTGCTGTTTGTTGGTGCACAGTTGCCAGCAGGGCCTTGTGCTCCCCACAGCAGTTGCCAGTGTCAGCCATCTTGTGAGTCCTTCTCCACTCCCTGTGTTGTGCGCATGGTTCATGGTGGTGTTGATGGGACAGTTGTGGGGGGGGGCAATATGTGTGACTACGACTCCCATGATGCTATTGGCTACACTGACTTGCCCAGCATACACAGAATTCCTTTCTTTCAGTGGTCTTCACTGTGTGTTGGTGTTGTAGGTGTGGCTACATGTCTGGATGTGTTTGTTAGTTCTATTTGTGCCACTGCCTAGCTGTAGTTGTAGTTGTGTTTGTACATGTGATGGCACGGTTAAATGTAACTTTGAGATGGCATGTGTTGTGTTTATCTGACTGACATACACATTTTGGGATGATTCTGTTCTTGTTGCTGTGTAATTGCTATGAGTGCATGGTTTGACTCTCCCCTTGACAGTGATGTGTGTGTGTATTGTGGCAGAATATTGTGTACATTTGTTGTGTACTCACCAGGCTCTGGGATGTTCTCTAGTCCATAGACGCTCACTGGCGGAAGGATGGCCCGCACCTTCTCCTCCCAGGGCCTGAGGTATACTGGCTTGGCAGGAGGGCCACTGCCGGTGTATTGGCTCAGGAGGTAGTCTTTCTTGAGCAAGCTCCCGGACCCTCCTGCGCACGTCATACCACCTGTTCTGGATGTCGGTCTTTGTGCGCAGACATGGTGATTGTGCGTTCACTCTGTTGATGATCCTCTCCCACATCTTGGTTTTCTGGGAGATGGGGGTCTGTTGGACCAGTGTGCCAAACAGCTGTGGCTCTACCCTGAGGATCTCGTCTACCAGGACTTCCAATTCACAATCTAGGAACTTGTGATTCTTCTTGGGGGGCATGGTGATGGGTGGTGATGGTGAGTGATGTGTGTGTTGGTGTGCAGGTGAGGGTGTGTGAGTGTGTGTTTTGCTGGGTGTATGTGAGGTAGGTATTTGTTGGTGTGCTGATGGTGTGTGGCTTGTGTGAGGGATGAGCTGTGGGTGTGTGGTTGCTGTCTCTTGGGTGCTGGCAGTGGAATGGCATTTGCAAAGGATCATGGTTGTGATTTGTGTCCTTTATATGGGTGGAGTTGTGGGTGTGTCTTTGTTCTCTGTCCCCACCCCCCCAGTATTTATTGGCTTTGTAATTGCTTGTTTGGCCTTTTTTGTGTGATTTTTCCTTTGTACTGTCTGTGCATGTTGGAAACGTTCTTGTGACCGAGTCGGACCCTGCATTTGTCTCGTACGGTGTTCTCCGTTTCGTTCACGCTGTGTTTGTGCAGTTTTCTATGCTGCGTACGCGTCGGTCGCGGTGTTTTGTGTTACTTCGGCTCGGTTTTGTATGCGTGTCGGTCGTACGGCTTGTCCTCCGTCCGACTCGGTCGTGGTTTTCGCGCCTTGCATCGTACTTTGCGGTTTGGAGTTCGCGTGTACTTTTCGGTCGGATTTGTTCCGGGTGCGTGTCGGTCGGCTCGATTCGCGTGTTTTTCCGGCCGGATTGCTGTTTTCCGTGCAGCTCGGTCGTTCGGCTTGGGTTCTGTACGTGTCGGTCGGATTTTGCACGCTTTGCATCGTACTTGGCGTGTCGGGCGCCACAGGTACGTGTCGGTCGGATTAAATTCCGGCTCTGAGTCGGTCGGTGCTTTTCCGGCCCGAATCGGAATCGACACCACTATGTGGTCGGAGGATAGAGGGGTAAGGATTAGTAACAGATTGTGGGAACTAATTGTGATGAATTGTTTAGTAACAAAAGAATTGAGATTTGCTTCATGATAATAATGAAATGTGCGACAAATAGAAAGTTCCTATATAATTTTTAATTCTTTGTATGTATCTGAGAAAGGGAGGGGGAGGGAGGTGAAGCGGGAGGTATGTATTTGTCTAAAGAAAAACAATAAAGATTATTTAAATAAAAAAGAGAGCTACTAATATTATTAGTGTTGTATAATTTCAATTTTGTTATATGTTTATTTATTCAGCCAAGCAAAAGCTTTCTAATTTAATAAGCTGGGCTGCACACATTTGAGCTACTCAAAGGTAGCTGGAGAGCTACAGTAGCTCACGAGCTACTGGTTGGTGACCCTAAACCCGGATGAGTGGCTGCTCACCATAACTCATCATTAAATGAAAACATAATTCAGCGTGTAATTTGAGGATAGTGGGGGGCAGACAAACTTATAGACTGGCTGGGCCACGTTTGGCCTCCATGTGGCTACGGCCCTGATTCAAGCTTTGAAAACTTTATTTAGAGTGCACCCTGGTTTCATTTTTATATTGTTACTGATGGAGTGAGGTTTGTAAATTACTTCCTCATGAAGTTAAATAACCCCATAATAATGTATTGACTGCATGAACTAATCAACTCCGGATACAAACATGAACACAGGGGGCAAATGCAATTTACATAATACACTAAATTATGTTGGCCTGAGTACGTATTAACTGTTTGCGCTTTTGAAAACTGTACTAATGCGTGATTATGCTGTGTTGTACATTGCACATTTTGCATGTTGTGCACGAATAATGAGAAGTTTGCTTTAAACTAATAAGCTTTCGCTAGGAATTATGTAACACAGGGCATTAGTATGGGGGGAGGTAAACATAATGGGTTTTATTTCACGAATTAATATTCTTTTGTGTTTGTTTATTTTAGTACGGGATTGGGCCTGCATGAAAATGGCCTCTCGTTCAAGCCCGCATGTGGTTGGCATAGTCGGTCCTGAGTGCGCATGTGCCGGGAGGGGTTGCCTGCTCACAGACTGCTGAGTGTACCCGATGATGCAATTCGTGTGAAGGCCATGTTGACCTGTGTCTTATTGTTTATGTGCCAAGATATGACAACGACTGTGGGAACAGCCATCACTACGTGCAATACGATGTTACAGCGGACATTAAAAAGAACATTGTTGCTAAAAGTATAATTTGTGAATGTTAGAATTATATGAATACATTGGTCTTAAATCCTTCTTTGTTAGAACCGGTATAGGATGGATTTGATGGGGAGAGCTGAATGGGACGACCCTAGTATGATTCCCGACAACCAATCACAGACTGAGTTCTGACCGATAATGCAACATTGTAAGATAAGTGAGTTAAGCAGAAAGGTATTATTGATATCCCAAATGGGGGTGTGTGGGTTGAGTCGTGTCAGTTGAGAGAAGACGAGAGATCAGACGAGGAAAGGAGACGGAATCAGAGGGAGAGAGAGGAGAAAGGAGAGAACGTAGAAGAGAATCCATAGAGAAGAATCTAAGACAGAGAGAGCAGTCCTGCACAGAATCAGAGAACTCTAGGTACGAGAACGTTGCGGGAGTGCTGGGGAGGAGACTGCGACCGAGGAGGTAGATTAAGTGGGAGATTAATTCTAGTTGTTAGTGTAGAAATTCTGCTGCATCTGTCCTGTTTGACTTTGTCCTCCGAGCCGATCTCTGGGGAACTCTTGCCACAACCTCGGCCAAGGAAGTGGTTTGCTATTTCTTTGATGGGTATTGCCCTCCTTGTTTGCTTAAAATTGCAAACATATTTTCTGCAAGTAATTATGCTGTACCTTCTTTCCCCAGTCCCATGCATTGCTTTGATATCGTTGTAGATGATTCATTTTGATTACATTGCTTGATAATTTGTTCTCTTATATGCAATCTTGTATGTGCACTGATAATTTTTCACTACGAGCATCACTAAGATAAAATCATTAACTGAAGAAATGACTCTGTGGTTATTTAGTTAAATGTTAAACTGTTTAGTTAATCATAGTCACCATCAACTCTTCAACTAATGGTCCATCGACCAGAAGAAGAAGTTGAAGTACTAATAGTTAGGAAAGATATAAATGTTATTGATGTGACGTATAGTATTTAATAAAAACTAACAAATTAAAACCCCCAAATCCAGCGCCAATCATCAGGGATCATTTATGGGTAATGTGTGATGGATATAAATCACAAAGAAAAGGGGTGGAAGGAAAAAGTCCCTCTTCGACCTCCCACACTAACTATGAAACCACTAATAAGAAGAGGGACTACATGAACAATAAATGAATGCTAGTGAGAATTATTATTGAGGAATCACACAAGAATGTTAAAACTGCCCTCACACACAGAAATCTGTGTCATGCTTCATCATAGGGCCTGCTAACGACACCCCGCGCCGACCAACGCTGGGGGTGGAGCAATAGGGAAGGGAAGACAATACAACACAAAATAGAATGTGGCAAAAAGACAAAGGGATCAAAAAGTGAAAATAAAAGCATAAACAGTGAGTTAAAACTGGCTACAGGGAGTCCCTAATCTTAATTTAATATCGGGTACCCTGTCCAGCAATATTAAAACGGTCACAACAGGACCTGTGGATGGTAGTATGGTAAACCTATGATGAGTCACCATCCCCTCCACTATGCAAAAAATGTCGACATGTTTCAGCCGGAGTAGTCAAATTGCCCGGCTTTCATCAGGACTTCACTATTGTATGACCCCACGGTTCTCACCCAAAACACCATAAATCAAAGCGGTGGTAGAGACGAGCGATTTGGCCACAGCTTACCTTGACGAAAGTGTGACTATAGGAAGCTGTCCTCTCTCCCCCGCCAGTTCAAGTTTAGATTGTAAATAAACTCGGTTCCATTGTGGAGAGCAAGACGCTCTATTTGCTTGTGTTTGGAGTAAGTTACCCAACAGAAACGTTTTCCCCTCCATCTTTGATTTATGGTGTTTTGGGTGAGAACCGTGGGGTCATACAATAGTGAAGTCCTGATGAAAGCCGGGCAATTTGACTACTCCGGCTGAAACATGTCGACATTTTTTGCATAGTGGAGGGGATGGTGACTCATCATAGGTTTACCATACTACCATCCACAGGTCCTGTTGTGACCGTTTTAATATTGCTGGACAGGGTACCGATATTAAATTAAGATTAGGGACTCCTGTAGCCAGTTTTAACTCACTGTTTATGCTTTTATTTTCACTTTTTGATCCCTTTGTCTTTTGCCACATTCTATTTTGTGTTGTATTGTCTCCCTTCCCTATTGCTCCACCCCCAGCGTTGGTCGGCGCAGGTGTCGTTAGCAGGCCCTATGATGAAGCATGACACAGATTTCTGTGTGTGAGGGCAGTTTTAACATTCTTGTGTGATTCCCTCAATAATAATTCTCACTAGCATTCATTTATTGTTCATGTAGTCCCTCTTCTTATTAGTGGTTTCATAATGTGTGATGGACCCCGTTGTTTGATAAAGAAATTTATGCATGACGAGATTTCCTTTGGTCCTTGACGTCAGGAATTTAGGGGTTGCGCTGGATCAGTTTTTCTGGTAGCAGAATGATGGTTATTATTGATTAGTTTGGTGATTTATTGTTTATTAATTATTAACTAAATGTTTAACAGCCTATGTAAAGTGGGTTAGTGTTGTGTTTTATGTAGTCTTTGGAACACAGGTACAGAAGGGTATCTGGGAAGCCGGCAAAATAGAAGTTAGCCTGAAATAATGCAGAAGAAAACGTGTGAGAAGTGAAATCACACGGGAATAAGTGCATTGTCTGTTTAAATTAGTGATACTATTTTAGCGTATAAGTGAAGAAAAGAGTGAAATAGCGAAGGGTCCACCTGTGAAAATGTGGCCTTATCCCTGGAAGAGTAGCAAGACCTCCTTTTTTAAATAAAAGGTCCTCTTGTGAAATTTTGACCTTAACCCTAAAGAAGTAACAGGTCCACTCTTAGCTTGAGTGAAGGGAAGGATAGCGGAATTGTTATACTTGCCGTATGGTAGCAAAGTTCTTGAAAGTGAAAAACTATCTCTTTATTTAGTAAACAGACAGTGTGGTATTGTTTTATGTCGTGACTAATAAGTTATTGTAAAGAAAACGGACTTAGAAAAGTGCAGATAATTTTTGTAAAGGGAGGGTCAGCAGCAGGAGGAGATGCTGACGTCACAGAAAAGCTGCGCTGACATTGGTCAGACTGTAAGGACAGATTGAGCTCAGGTTGGTTGGTTGGTGTGAGCCGCGCTGGCATTGGACAAGGTAGCGGGGACGTAGAAAGCTCTGATTGGAGGAGTTAGAGTGTGCCGCGCTGACATTGGTTAAGTATTTAGGGAAACAAAGGAGTTCGATTGGTGAATTAAAGTGGATCGTATTGATAAAGATTTGCATTAAGCAAAGTTATTGACAAGCAACAAAAATGTATTTTGAACAACCGAAGCAGGAGAAATTGACTTTATTTGGGAAAATTAAAAAATTCTTTAAAAAGGACAAGCAAGTAATAACGAGAGAAGGAGTTCCTATTCCTCCACCAAAGACACCAGCGTCTTATATGATGTTAAAATATGGCTATCATACATGTATTTGGCTAGAAAATTGGGTAGGATATACGAAGAATGATGGTATACTAGCTTTTCCAGAACATGGTTCTTTTAATTTGGCAGTGTTATGTAATTTGAGAAAAAAAATGATGAAATTAGATCCGAGACCTAGACCTACACAGTTTGAAGCCTTAGTGGAGTGGGAAGATGAAATGTATGAAAGAGAAAGACACAGAGGTGGTAGCTTACATAGATTTATGTTTGGAAGATTTCATGATGAAAAACATGAAGACAGGATGAAAAGATGGAGGAATGGAGAGATTACTAAAGGATTGTGTCCAGTTTTAATGGTAGGAGAGACTGCAGGAACTAAATGCAAAGAGAAAAAGAGACATTTAGAGCAATTTGGCTATGGGTACAACCCGAATGAATCTGATGATGAGTTGCTGGATGATATATTAGTTAAACGACCACCACCCTATCAGGAGAATTCAGCGATGGTGACACCAAATGCACCATCAATGGAAACCCCAATGACATCTCAAACAACACCAGCTCCAATTGAAAGTGAAATAGAGCAGGAAGGGGAAGTTGAAATTGCTAAACAAACCAAAGAATTAGTTGAAAAATTGAATCAGATGAACATGAAAATAGATGCAATAACTGTGCCAGTGACTATAGGTCCAGCAATACCTGTATTTGAAAATAGACTTATCCATGAACCTTCTTTAACTGTCCCATTAAATTCAGCTATAACATCAGCTAATAGTAGAATTAATGAAGTAAGTATCCAAAATGAACAGCCCAATACAGTTACTAGATCAACACCTCCGACTAATTTAACGATTATGGAAACGCCTAGGGGAATAATGCAGTTTCAGCCTAAAAGGATAGAGTTGGATGAGATTCCCAGAAGCGAAGTTCTAATAGGACCAACTACTGAAGAATTAGATGATTGGGTGAAAGGATTACAAAGGAGAAAGATACAGTCGCAACCTATAGATGTATGTAAATTGAGAGTAGATTTGGAAGAAATGATTATTGGAACAATAAGTCCAGACAGGTTAAAAACGTATCAGGATGATGAATTGATGTATCTGTGTAAGAGTATTACTTGGAAAGCGAAAAATCTACATGAGAGGTTAGTGGAAACCGCAGAAGAGTTGGGAATGGACATAAGTAGATCAAAAGTGTTACAGAAGACATATAGAGTGGATTTTACTGAAAAGGATATAGAGAATATGAATACGTCTGGTAGACGATTGCAGGTAAAAGAGTTAATGGTTGTTTTGAGAAAATGGGGAGACGTAGAAAGATGGAAGGGTAGATGGTTGAGGAAGAAAGAAGAATTGGCTGCTAAAGAAGTACATTTGCATCCAGTAAGAGAAGTAGAAAATGTAGCTCTGGAATGTCCCATGAGAGAAGTTCCAGGAGGAGGTTATGTGCATGTTCCATGGACTAGACAAGATATATTATCTTTCACCAATGAGTTTCCTAGGTTGAGAGAAAAGTCAGTGGAATGTTACAAACAAGTTGAGAGATTTGTGAAAGTGTCGAAAGTATTGTTGAAAGATTTAGATGGATTATTTGAAATTGTTGTCCCTGCAGATTTATGGACTGAATGTAAGATTACAGTTGATTGGCCAAAGGATGAATATCCTAGGGATGCCAAAACAGGTGCACCTTCAGATGAGGTAATGAAAAAGTATCATCAAGTAATTACTTTCTTGAAAAGCAAAATTTCCCCTAAGGAAACTGATTGGGTAAAAATTGATAGAACAACTCAAGAGCCGAATGAATCTGTTCATGCCTACTATGAGAGGTTATTGCACGTTTTTAAGCAGTATAGTGGTTTTGAAAATATTGGAGATAAAGATATGGGTCACTTTGTGTATAGATTTGTGTATGGATTAAAACCTGAGATTAGCCAAATGATACAGCAGCATATGTTGTGTTGGTAAGCAAAAACGATAGACGAAATCTTGAGGTATGCGAAATATTGTAGTGACGACATTGAGTCTCGTCATCGTAAGTTGAAAGAAAAGGTGATGTGGGCACAAGTAAAGGCAGCAGAGCAGAAAGAAAAACAGTTGAATTCTCAGGGTACAAATCAAATGGGAGGAGTTAATCAGAATGCTCAGAAACCAGGTAGAGGACAAATGAGTAGAGAAGAAGTGAAAGAAGAAATTTCCTTGTCATGGGTGCGGAAAGTATGGACACTGGAAGAATGAGTGCAGATTAGTGCAGAGAACTAATGGAGGAAATCAAATTTTAACCCCACAGGTGCAGAGTGAGATAGTTGTGCAACAAACACCGCAGCAACAGGTAGTTACTACTCAATATCAGGTCCCGCAACCACCGTTACCACATAGTGTAAATGCTCAAAGGTACAGTGCGGATACAGGGTTTCACGGAGGAGACCAGGTTGGTAAGAATACTAACACAAATGTGATTCCCCAATTTTGGATGCAATGTGATGGAAGTGATGTTGAAACGAATCAATGACGATGCCTGAGGGGGGAGGAAGAGTGCGTGCTTGGCGCAACTCTAGAGGTAGATCAGTCAGGTCCATTTGTTGATGGAAAAGTGGAAGGAAATGATATCACCTTTCTTGTGGACACTGGTGCTACCCGTTCTACTGTGAGAGCAGCAGACATTCCAAACCTACCCCTCTCGGGAGAAACTATCCAGGTAGTAGGAGTCTCAAATAAATAGATAAATACTCCAGTTACTAAACCAATTGAAGTACATATCGGTCCTTTCAAAGACATGCATAGGTTTGTAGTGTGTGACTCAAGTCCAGTTAATTTGTTAGGAAGGGATTTGCTGTGCAAGATGAATTGCACAATCTATTGTACTCCGGATGGTATTGCATTTCAGACACCAGATGAGGATGTTGCGTTTAAAATGGTGCTAGCAAAGCAGGGAACAGAAGTGAATGAATTATTTTCACTTCTAACAGACAAAGTTGTGCCTGAAGAATTGATGAAGGAAGTAAATTCAGAGGTATGGGATTTCACAGGACAGGATATTGGACCGATGAAGAAAGTGGATCCGATTAGAATTACAGTGAAAGCGCTTAGAGACCTGAAGGTGATTTGCGCTATACAAAAGCCATATAACATAACATAACATATTGACTATCCAAATACACCACAGTATAAAATGAAGCCAGAAGTTATAGCAGGAATAACTCCTGTGATTGATCAAATGATTGAACAAGGAATTTTAAAAGAAATAATGAGTAGTCCTTGTAATTCACCTATTATGGGATTGAATAAGTCAAATGGAACATATAGAATAGTACAAGATTTGAGGAAAATAAACAAAATTGTTGTGCCTTGTTGTCCAGTTGTGCCAAACCCTGCAGTGATTCTATACCAAATCCCACATGATGCGGAGTGGTATACTGTGATAGATTTGTGTCATGCATTCTTTTCGATTCCTTTGCATCAAGATAGCCAATATTTGTTCGCTTTCCGGTTTGGAGATCGGGTTTTGGCATGGTGCCGAGTTCCTCAAGGCTATACTGAGAGTCCTTCAATTTTTAATCAGATATTGAAAAAGTGTTTAGAAGACTTGAGAATGTCTGAAGATTCTGTTCTGGTACAATACATTGATGACCTACTGGTGGCATCAAAGACTCGAGAAGCTTGTGTTGCAGATACAGTTGCTTTACTGAACCATTTGGCAGAAGGAGGACATAAAGTGTCCCTTGCAAAATTGCAATTCTGTCAACAAGAAGTCCAATATTTAGGTCATAAGATTGAAAAGGGAGTTAGAAAGGTAACATCAGAGTGAATTCGAGTGATTAGGGACATGAAGCCTCCTACGACACAAAAGGAAGTGCGAATGTTCTTGGGAGTGGTTGGATATTGCAAACAGTGGATCAGTGGATTTTCACTGATGGCAAAACCTCTACAGAGGTTGACGAGGAATGATGTGAAAGATCCAGTTAAATTGGATGAAGAAAGTATGGATGCTTTTGTTAAACTGAAAGATAGTCTGTGTAAGGCTCCGCCATTGGGAATGCCTGATTATTCAAAGGACTTTGCATTATATTGCAGCTAAAGAGATGGATGTGCACTTGCAGTTTTAACTCAAAGGCATGGAATGTCAAGACGACCTGTAGCCTACTTTTCAGCTACTCTGGATTCAGTGGCTGCTGCATTGCCTGGATGTTTGAAAGCAGTAGCTGCTACTTGTGTGAGTCTGGAACAGAGTGAAGGGATCATAATGGGTCATCCTGTAAGAGTGTATGTGCCACATTCAGTTGAGATCCTTTTAACAAGGACACGGACACAGCACCTAACCTATAGTCGGCTGACTAGGTATGAGAGAGTGATTCTGGGAGCAGAAAATGTGACAATAGTGAGATGTACGAATGTGAATCCCTCTACTCTATTGCCGGATGCTTGGGATGAAGAAGTAAAGGATGAAGTTGAACATGATTGTTTGGATGTGACTGAATTTTGTACCAAGCCCCGTCCCGATATAAAGGACGTTCCTCTTGAAGAATCAGATCGAGTGATGTTTGTTGATGGCTCTTGTTTGCGAACTGAAAGAAGTATATTGAGTTCTGCTTATGCTGTTTGTACTGTAGCAGAACTCCTGGAAGCATCCTGTTTAAAAGGGATAAAATCTGCACAAGTGGCTGAATTGATAGCTCTAATTCATGCCTGTAAATTGGGAAAAAGTCAGAAAGTGACCATAATTACTGATAGTCAATATGAATTCGGTAATGTGCATGATTTTGGAGAACTATGGGTGCAGAGGGGATACTTGACCTCTTCAGGGTCCCCTATCAGGAATAGTGAATTTGTAAAAGAATTACTGGAAGCAATACAATTGCCAAAACGAATTGCAGTGGTCAAATGTGCCGCACATAAGTCAGGAAATGATTATGTGACACAAGGCAACAGATTTGCTGACCAAGTAGCACAATATTGTGCAAAGCATGAGACTTCCATAAATCGGGGAAGAGCAAAAGAACATACGGTTTGTCAACTTATGTTTACTAACACTAACGAAACATGGGATGAAGTGAGACAGTTGCAGGAAGAGGCAGATGATGAAGAGAGACAACAATGGGAAAAGGTAGGATGTAAGAGACGAGAAGATTACGATGTATGGGTATACACTGATGGAAGACCAGTCATGCCAGACAGTTTACTTTCTCATATGGCAAGGATGTATCATGGAATGACACACATAGGCCGAGACGCCATGGTTAGATCATTCCAACAGACATGGTTCAATCCTAAGTTCAGGACTATCGCAGAGAGCCTTTGTCAGAGATGCCTGACGTGCCAACAGCAAAACCCAGGAAGAAAAACAATAGTTAGTATGGGAACCATAGGGAGAGCAGGAGGTCCTTTTACCAGATTACAACTCGATTTTATTGAGTTGCCTCCTTGTAACAAACTCAAATATGTGTTAGTAATTGTGTGTTTGTTTTCTAGATGGGTAGAAGCTTATCCCACAAGAAGGAATGCCAGCCTAACAGTGGCCAAACTTTTGTTGAGGGAATACATTCCTAGATATGGTTTCCCTCAGATAGAGGAACACATTTTGCTAGTGAAACAATCAAACTGATTTGTGAAGCACTGAGTATTCAACCAAAACTTCATTGTGCTTATCGTCCAGAGGCTTCTGGAATAGTAGAACAGATAAATGGCACAATAAAGAATAGGTTAGGGAAAGTGTGTAGATCCACAGCACTGAAATGGCCTGACGCTTTACCCCTAGTTTTGATGAGTCTCAGAAGCGTTCCTGACAAAAAGACAGGACTAAGTCCTCACGAAATATTAATGGGAAGAGCGATGAGACAAGCGCTTGTACCTGCGAACAAATTAATAAATATATCTGATGATCTCATCCGTGACTATTTCAAAGGACTGGCTGATGTAGTACGTTCTGTGTTTCATCAGGTTGGAGCGGACGCAACTACAACACAACAGACTCAAGCGCATGATCTAAGTCCTGGTGAGTGGGCTCAGGTGAAAAGGCATAGAAGAAAAACTTGCCTAGAGCCCCGCTGGGAAGGACCATATCAGGTCATATTGGTGACAACCACAACAGTAAAGTGTGCTGGTCTACAGAACTGGATCCATGCCAGCCATACTTATCGAGTCCCAAATCCACTTGAACCCTGAGTAGAGCGGCATCTGGAGATCTCAAGTACAAGCTCTGAATCAGAGGCTGAAGCACAAGAAACTGGTGAAGTTGAAGCACTAGATTCAGAAACAGGTGAACATGAACTAAAAGACCCTGGAGAGCAGATTGAGGAAGAGTTGCCTAGCTCAAGTCAAGTAAGGTGGGTACTAGATACTGGGACTGAAGAGACTGCTGTTGAACAAGAAGAGAGAAAACTTCCTGATAGAAAAGAAAAAGATGCAAGAGAAATAAGTGAAAGAAATACAGAAGAAGAAAAAGAAAAAGAAAGCAAACTGAAAGCAAAAGCAAAGAAACGAAGGTATGATTTGAACAAGGAAGAAGAAGAAGTACAATCAAAAAGAGCAAAGACAAATGATCATTGGCCAAGTGGAGTGAAAAGACTGAAATACAGAGTGGTAAAAAGAAGACCCGAGAGCAAGTTGGAACAGATAAAGGAAGTTTCAGGTGAAATAGAACAAGGAGAGTCGGATGACGAATCAGTGCTGCGACCAAAGAGAGTGAGAAAACCAAATAAAAAGTTCAAGTCACCAGACTGGATTTACATAGTGTTGGAAGAGATTGAAGAAGAAGATTTAAACAAAGAAAGAAACAGCACTGACAGCCAGAAAGAAGAAAAGAGTGATCTAGAACCACCTTAAGAGACTGTAAACAAATTAAGGTGTCACGCTAGCAACTGAAAAGAATTTCCTGAAGAAGTCTTGGAGATTTGGATTAGTTAAATTAAAAGAAGGGGTAAAGAAAAAAGCTTTTGAAGTGTGGGATCACACAACATTTTTATTTTTGAAAGAATTAGAGAACATAATAGAAGTATATAAAGATTAGTATTACTATGGCAGATACACAGGAAACAAGATCTAGATGTAGTTTCATGCGTAGGTGTTATAAAGCCTGTCTATGTTTATTTTGTATATTAATAGTATTTTGGATAATATTAACAATTATAATACCTTTACATTTGATAAAAGAAGAAACAATACATTCTAATAACTTGACAAGTCTAAAGGTAAGACACTGACAGTAAGAAAATTCCAATTACTCACCTAAAACAGATAGACGCTAATAGTTTGCATCTTGATAGATCAGTTACTAATATTTCCTCAAATGTTTTTACTAAATTACTCTATGAATATGTGGAAACAATAGAAGTGAAGGATTGTTATGTATGTATACAGTTACCATTGTCTGTTTCAGAGGGTGTGACGTATCATCACCTTCCTTTGACATATGGTGTGTCCTGTAGTGTTTTAACAAGCTTATTGTATAGAACAGGAAAATTAGATTATTACTATTCGAATGTAGATACAATTTTTTCTAAAGTCCCCGTAGTACCAGAGTTGAATAAGATAGCTCATGCAAATGTTATGGGAGATTTTTTCCTGACGACAAAGCCTTTAGATATAGCTTATGCTAGTAAAAATAACTTAACGTGTAGATTGGAAAAGGAAGAGAAAATATTTTTGGAGATGGTAGAAGAAAGAAGGGCTAAGTTCCAGAGAAAAGCTGTCGAAGAGAAATTGAAAACACCACCTTGGGTTTTTAGAGAAGGCAACTATGACAAAGGCGAGACTTATGCTGCGATGGCTCTGAATTGGTCACAGAAGGGAAAATTATGCTTATGTAGGGAGAAGACTAATTATAATTCCTATTTCATCGGTTCCAGTGAATGTGAAGATACCTATAAAATTATAGGAGGTTGGGGATTAAAGGGAGGAACTGATCCTGTCTTACCAGGTATATATTATGTCTGTGGGAGGAAAGCCTATTATCGGCTGCCAGATCACTGGTATGGGACATGTTATCTTGGGATTGTCTTTCCAAGAGTCTATCATGTAGACAAAACTACAAATGGAATCGATGAAGTAAGGCAAGGACTAAACCGTGTAAAAAGAGAAAGTATTTCAGAAATTGTAGGAGATATATTTGGAGCATTGATACCTGGAGTTGGAGTTACACTAAATGCATATAAAATAAGACAATTGTCCACAGTAGTTGATCGTTTATCAACTGATACTGCTGGAGGATTTTTGATGATTGACACAGAGATGATTGCCATGAGATCTATGGTTATGCAAAATCGACTTGCCCTTGATATATCATTGGCAAAAGAGGGTGGAGTCTGCGGAATGCTGAAAGTTCAACATTGTTGTACTTACATTCCAGACAAAAGCAAAGATTTGGAAGGATATATTCAGAATATCACTAATTTACATAAGAAAGTAACCCAACTGGAGGTTGATGGTGTTTGGGAGAGACTAAGTAAACGTTTCTCTACCATAACAAAGTCGTTCTCTTCTATAGGTAGTTCCTTAGTTGCAAAAATAATGGTACCAGTAGCTTTTGTAGTAACAATAATACTAATGATACGAATGACTTATGTTTGCGTAAAGAAGAGTCGCAAAGAAAAGAAAGAAAGGAAATTGAGTAAGGAACATAAGGAAAGGGAAAGAGAGATAGAAGAGTTAGAGACGGAGACTTTCAAAGAAAAATTGTATGAAAAATGTAAGGAGCAAGGGTCAAAAGATAAAATAACAACAGTATAACTTGAAAAACCGTATGTTTGGGATTTTGTGATGGTAAAACTATCAAAGGGGGGATTGATGGAGTGAGGTTTGTAAATGACTTCCTCATGAAGTTAAATAACCCCATAATAATGTATTGACTGCATGAACTAATCAACTCCGGATACACACATGAAAACAGTGGGCAAATGCAATTTACATAATACACTAAATTATGTTGGCCTGAGTACGTATTAACTGTTTGCGCTTTTGAAAACTGTACTAATGCGTGATTATGCTGTGTTGTACATTGCACATTTTGCATGTTGTGCACGAATAATGAGAAGTTTGCTTTAAACTAATAAGCTTTCGCTAGGAATTATGTAACACAGGGCATTAGTATGGGGGGAGGTAAACATAATGGGTTTTATTTCACGAATTAATATTCTTTTGTGTTTGTTTATTTTAGTACGGGATTGGGCCTGCATGAAAATGGCCTCTTGTTCAAGCCCGCATATGGTTGGCCTAGTCGGTCCTGAGTGCGCATGTGCCGGGAGGGGTTGCCTGCTCGCAGACTGCTGAGTGTACCCGATGATGCAATTCGTGTGAAGGCCATTTTGACCTGTGTCTTATTGTTTATGTGCCAAGATATGACAACGACTGTGGGAACAGCCATCACTACGTGCAATACGACTATAAGCGGACATTAAAAAGAACATTGTTGCTAAAAGTATAATTTGTGAATGTTAGAATTATATAAATACATTGGTCTTAAATCCTTCTTTGTTAGAACCGGTATAGGATGGATTTGATGGGGAGAGCTGAATGGGACGACGCTAGTATGATTCCCAACAACCAATCACAGACTGAGTTCGGACCGATAATGCAACATTGTAAGATAAGTGAGTTAAGCAGAAAGGTATAATTGATATCCCAAATGGGGGTGTGTGGGTTGAGTTGTGTCAGTCAAGAGAAGACGAGAGATCAGACGAGGAAAGGAGACAGAATCAGAGGGAGAGAGAGGAGAAAGGAGAGAACGCAGAAGAGAATCCATAGAGAAGAATCTAAGACAGAGAGAGCAGTCCTGCACAGAATCAGAGAACTCTAGGTACGAGAACGTTGCAGGAGTGCTGGGGAGGAGACTGCGACCAAAGAGGTAGATTAAGTGGGAGATTAATTCTAGTTGTTAGTGTAGAAATTCTGCTGCACCTGTCCTGTTTGACTTTGTCCTCCGAGCCTATCTCTGGGGACCTCTTGCCACAACCTCGGCCATGGAAGTGGTTTCCTATTTCTTTGGTGGGTATTGCCCTCCTTGTTTGCTTAAAATTGCAAATATATTTTCTGCAAGTAATTATGCTGTACCTTCTTTCCCCAGTCCCATGCATTGCTTTGATATCGTTGTAGATGATTCATTTTGATTACATTGCTTGATAATTTGTTCTCTTATATGCAATCTTGTATGTGCACTGATAATTTTTCACTACGAGCATCACCAAGATAAAATCATTAACTGAGGAAATGACTCTGTGGTTATTTAGTTAAATGTTAAACTGTTTAGTTAATCATAGTCACCATCAACTCTTCAACTAATGGTCCATCGACCAGAAGAAGAAGAAGTTGAAGTACTAATAGTTAGGAAAGATATAAATGTTATTGATGTGACGTATAGTATTTAATAAAACTGACAAATTAAACCCCCCAAATCCAGCGCCATTCATCAGGGATCATTTATGGGTAATGTGTGATGGGCCCCGTTGTTTGATAAAGAAATTTATGCATGACGAGATTTCCTTTGGTCCTTGACATCAGGAATTTAGGGGTTGCGCTGGATCATTACATAACTGTGGGTGGACATTCACATTAACTATAATAACTGTGTTGTACTGTACATAGAATGGCCCATCGGCACCTCCCTTCTGCTAAACATTAAGAGGCAGATTTAATAATATTTGCCGCAATGCAACGCACCAAGACAACTTGATGCACAGCCCTGCGTCAAATGGAGAGGACAGGAATGTGCCATATCTACTAAGATGTAGTGCATTCCTGCTCTCCCTCTGTACTGGCGCACTTGTGGCTGCCAAGCGCCAATGCAGGCAGGATTGTTTTTTGTGCAGGAATGGACACCTTACAGCACACAAACAATCCCATGAGGTATTTTTCTCTTTCCACGTATGAATGCAGCACACGTAGAAAGAGGAAAAACAAGGAGAAATAAACATAATTTTCCACGCTGCGCCTCCCCTTTGAAGGTGTACTATCCTGATGCATTCCCACGTTTACTAGTGTTGGTAAATCCGGGAATGCACCCAAAACCATGAGTGGATGCGTGGGAACACCCACGCTCCACCCATGGAACGCCTTCCCAGGGCAGAGTAACGCAAAGCAGCAACTTGTGCTGCCTTGAGTTACTCCAGATTTACTATGCCGCGCAGGGCCATGCAAGGTGGCTCTGCATGGCATAATAAGTCCCTCTTAAGGGGTTGTGTTGTCCTTACGTCACCATGCGTGCCGCAAGGGCAACGCCAGCATCATTATAAATCTGGTCCTCATTCCGTATCCAAACCTAAACACAGAGTGACGGAGGCTTAGTGAGCCACTGCAAATCATTTTCTTGGAGCACTGGTTGCAAAGGACCATCAGCAATCCCAACTTTGGTTAATGGGCCTTGCATCTCTGTGACCCAGAGACAGGTCATGACGCAAAGAAACTTCTGGAAAGATGGCGTGAAATTATAATGCATTTGTGACATGGCACATTTGTCTTTTATCGCACTAAAGAGAAATTGTTGAGAGGCTTGACTGTTCAGATGGCCTTTTAACAAAGTATTCTATTCTAAATTTCTCCAACATCATTTAATTAAATGTACAGGTGGCTGAGAAATGTGTGTCAATTAGACCTTGGCTGGTCGTCTGCCTGTCTGCCCAAGTGATGGAGTACCATTTCTACGACCCTGCAGCAGACGGGCATAAGCAGTTCCCTATCAAGACTGGGAATTTATGATGGAGGTGTTCCTGACAACACAGCAGGAACAGTTTCATGAAAAACATAATGCCAACGTGGCACATGTTTTAGTGACCTCCTTTCATTTTTTTTTCTTCTGCAGAAACAAATGCTCAAAGCAGCATCTTCTTTCTCCAGAGCAAAAAAAATCAATGGATCTGATGCTCGGGGAGTTTTCACCCTTCGTGTGCGGGTCAAGGACAGTTTTTCCTGCTCGGGTCCATCACGTTTCATATGGTTGCCCGGTGCATGAAAAATAGGCATCCGAAGGACCTTTCAATAGGGTACTTCTTTCAATGCATTAACCATGGCAGCTTTGTGGAAGATGGGCTACATCAGAATTATTTCTGATTGTAGCTTCACAAACTAGTGGTTTTCTGCCGCTAAATAAGGTGGGGTAAATGCTGATTAGGCAGGGATTTACTGCAGGCCTCCACCTCCACCAAAATCTTAATGAGGACATAAGCATTTTGAACCATATTTATTCTTTATAAATATGCAACAATTTCATGTGCGCTGTGGATTACATTCTGAAGCAAAGGAAGTAGGTATCAAGGGACACAAGACAACATCAACATTTTTGACTTATGGAAACTTGCATTTCTCTTGTGCCAGCAAAAAAAATGTGAATATGTGGCGATCAATAATGCGGCTGTGATTACGTGACTCGGGTGTGTTATTCTGCCTGTAAATGCATTGGAACAAAAAAACAGAATTCTAGTGGGGGTAATGAGGGCAGGGATATACTGTTACGTTATGTTCTTTTAGGTGTATTTGTATAGCCCGTGACTCACCTGGGACGGTATCTGGGAGCTGAAGCAGAAGCTGTAAGGGCAGGGTCAGGGCTAGGTGAAGATCCATGTGTTCATTTCTTGCATTATTCAAGAACTGAGGAGGGGGTTCTGATCTGCATGGTCAGGTCGTTTTAGGCTTTAGGAGCGAGGGAGGAGAAGAAACGACCACCGGATCTGGTATTGCATATGTGGGTGGGAGGGTGCAGGTTGCAGTCCAGCAGGGAAGAGGTGTTTGGTAGGTTTGTAAGACTTTGCACTTTGTATATGCGGCTGAGGAGTCTCAAAAGTGCTCGTTTGTGGGTTGGGAACCAGTGGAGCTTTTTGAGGTGTGGCGTGATGCGAGTGAGGGGTGAGAGGTTGAGGGTAAGCCTGGCCGCAGAGTTTTTGTCTGTAGTTGTCTGATCAACTGAACGTTGATCCCAGCTTAGAGTGTGTTGGCGTAGTCCAGCTTACTGGTGAGGAGGGCTTGGGTGACTGTTCTGCTAGTGTTTGGTGAGGAGTCATTTGAACATCTTCTTGACCATCTTGAGCATGTGGAAGCAGGAGACGGAGACTGCTTTTACTTGGCTGGTCATGGTGAGTTAGTTGTCAATTAATATTTTGAGGTTCTTTGCATGGGTGTGGGTCCCAGTTCAGCAGACCACCAGGTTGGGTCCCAGAGCGATGTGTCTTTGCTGAGGGCTACTACCCAAAAGAGATGAGCTCTTACATACATAAGCAATGGATACATTAAAATATACATGAATTGTGACATTCCAAATACTGTTGTTGAACAAATTTGCAGTACATCCCCGATTCACTTAATGGCAGTATATCCCAGATTGACGTAAGAATACCTGTACATTACTGATTCACTTGGGATGTTTTCAACCCCATGAGCATGGACTTGACACCCATGAATACAGAAGATGAGGGTGTCTTTTCTGACCCCTTTTTGCCTAGTCACCTCAAAGTACAGTAGCCATCTTGCAGAGCATGAGGGCTACTGTACAAATTAATTTTGTCCCTTTCCACAGTCGGAGAAATTAATTTTTGAATAAGTTAAAATCCAGAGGATATACTCTTTAATGGCAGTGTTGTGGATTTTCACTATCACTATACAGGCAACATACATCTGCTGTCACCAGACACCTCTCATCTTTGCACTCAAAAGCATGGCCATTAAGGATGTCAGTTTCAGGCACGCATATGATAATTGCATATTTTTGAGCAGCTGTCTGTGCAACATTGCATCTCATACAAGAATACCGACCTTTCAAATAGTGTGCCGTTGTTAATTTCTGTACTATGTCGTTTACAAATATTTCTGCTTTCCCAAATGTGAACTTAGCACAAGAGGTGTAAGTATTAAAGTATTTTATGATGCTAATATAGGGGGTAGGTTGCAATCAAATGAAGATATGCAACAAATCTTTACAGGCTGATTACTTTGGTGACAAACCTTATAAAGCGTTCTTACCTCAGCGGAGGATTACAATTTGTTTTAAATAGGAATAATCTTAATCTCCTTTGATATGGGCGATTGATCACATTCAGGTTAAGTAGAGATGTGAGGGCAAGTCCCACTTAGTTCAGGAATATACTGTTTGATATATTACTTGCTGTGTGAATTAGGTGGATTAGACATGCCGTCTGTATTTTTGCTGTCCACAATTGCTTCTTCTTTGCAGTGTAATATCTGTATCCCTGTGGAGAATACCACATATAGTGTATCATAAAGGCAACACCTTGTTCAAGGTATCTTGAAGAGCCTTGGTATACACAGTGGGATTCATTGGCAGGACCAGAACCAGCTTATTCCCTGGGTTTTCGAAGATGCAGCAAATATTATATATTATGAGACCTTTTGGAAATGAAATAGAATAAAATTGAAAACAGGCTTTGGAACAAAAACAAAAAATAAGGTAAAGCCTAGAGATGGTGTAGATTCGAAGAATCGGCGTGCAAATATAACATCTTGAGATGCGCTCAAATTATAAATTGTGAACATATTACAAATAAAGATAGAGATAGGGTAAAACAGGGTACCCTTAAGAGGCTGCCTTTGCTAAAGAAAGGCAAACTAGTGGAGTGAGGTTTTAAAGTTGAGAAGGATACATATTTCAAATCAAGATCATAGTCCAATCAGGATAAGGAACCATGAATAATAATTATTGGATGCCTGTTCTGTCAGTTGCTCCAGTTATTATATGACTGGGGCTAACATCACAGCAATGCACTTTGTAAAGCTTTGTTTACCAAATGTATTCTTTCCAGGACTGAGCAAGGAAACCTGTTTAAGATTTTGTCACTAATTAGCAATTTACTCCAAATAGGCAAAAAGCCATCAATTAAGAATAGCAAAATTTTGACTTTCTGAGAACTTCCAATAAAAACAGGCACATCTTTTCTGGGACCTCAACACAGATGTATTGAGACCTTCTAAGGTGTCATAGGCATAACGATAATGTAGCGTTTTATAGCTAAATAATAATTCTTGAAGTGTTCTTTGCATCACTGTATGATTATTTTGAATATCTATTCTATGATTTTGTAAACTACTCAGTTACCATTCGAATTCGATTCATGAGGACCCTAGATTATAGGATGTGACCCATGTGTAGATACCTGATAGTCTTGTGAGCCTGTTCTTCAGGACTACAGGTCCCACAGACGTACCGATTGCACAACCAACCAATAACAGTGATAATACAATAAGGGGAGGGAATCTTATTGAGTGCAGACTCTGACATTCAGAATAGTCAGTGAAGTAGGTATATTATCAAGAAGGGGTAAGGCACAGTATTCTAACCATTCTCCTCACATTTGATCAAATAACCTGGTCTGATCCTGTAAATTATTACTAGTACATTTGTGCGCCACTACTCACAGTAGCTCTGAGGTGCATTGGTTTTGGAAAGGTCTGTTTGCTGATCTCCATTGTCAAAGGATGAAGGATGCAAATGTTTACGTTGGAAAGAGGTTGACGTGCCACCTTCACCAGCGTGTTGTTAAGAAATCTGAATCGGTAGAGTCTTAAATATCTCCCTCCATGGACAAGAATCCTTTCTACTCCTCCTAATTGAATTAGTCACTGCCCCTTCTCTTCCCAATCCTCTCCCCCATAGCCTCTTGTTGCACTTAGATGTGTGTCAGATCAGTACGAGACTCATTGCTGTACCCAAACATGCACTGCCTACCCTTTTCACCTTTCACCCTTTTCCTAACATTCCTATTTTTCATTCCATGGATCACTATTATTCTTTCTACTACATTGTTAATACTGTGCTATAAAATAGGCAGTTCTGCCTGACTTCATGCTCTAATGTCAAACAACTATTGTGAATATCTATGTTGGAACTCTGATAATTGTCTAGAATCCTAAACATGCTGCCCACGAGCCTAGTTTAAAAATACTGATAACAAAAGAATTGAAACCCGTCGATTTTAAGAGCAATGATGACCATAATTTGATATATGTTTTTATAAAGTGGAAAAAGTGCTTTTTATTGATTTTTATGTATCAATTTGCAATGATTTTCAGTAATTGTGCAATAAAAATGTATCTATCTATCTATGTTGGAACATGCTACAAGTAAAATACTTGATATTGTAATTATCGATTATAGGTTTGGACTGCTGATGTAATAAAACAAAATTCAATAAAGATATTTTTTTAAAACAATCGAGCCCCATATCTCGGAAATAGCTTCCAGTTTTTATAAACAAGGAATAAATTAGATTTATATGACAACATTTTGTCACATGCCCCATAGGTGGCATATGTATAATCCTTGTTCCAGCCAAAGGAAACAATCTGTCTGCATGGAATTGATTTGACAGATTGGAGACATGTGTAGAAGCAGTGAAATTGAATTAGTTTTGTAATTTATCTTATCAGCAAGCCTGTAAGACAATTACATCTGCAAAAAGAAAGGGACCATATAATAACCATTTTTAGGAGGTGGACCAAAACTGTTGAACTCTATCCTGTCTCCTATCAGAGCAAATCCTGTCTTCACAGGTAAAATGTTAGCATTTCACTAATGATTGCTTCATTGATCTATAACCCTCTTTTTTTTTTTAGCATTGACGCTTTTTATTGTTTCACTATAAAGATATATCAGTATAAAATACAGTATGCACAATTCCACCTTCACCGGAGCATAGTGTACATCAAACCTGTGTTGGCTCAGACGGTAACCAAAAACCAGTGCAGTGTCTGTTCACAACACATCACTCTGCTCTTATAAAAGAAAACCAAAAGCTGTCAAAAAACAAAACCATAACACGGCTCCAACTTCCCCCGTACCTCTCCCAACCTCCCAACCCCCACTCAAAACATTGCTGCTTCTCACAAACCCGGAAATGTGTTGACAAACCTCCCCCACAATGGGGGAGATATGCAGAATAGCATATCCCTCTGAGTGACAGCATGCAGTCAGTCTTGTTGGTTCCATGTAGGCGAGAACCTCAGTAGCCTTCCCCATCGTATATTAAATAGTCAGTACATTCAGTGCTTTCAATCTCCGTGGCAGAGACACGGACGAGACCTCTGATAAATAGGTCAGCACTGGGCACTAAAGTGCTTCAAAATCAGCTTTCCTGTCTGTCGTATTGACAGTTGATTTCTCCATAGCTTTGAGATCCCATAAACGTGTATGGCAGTGTGTCAATGGTGGGGGAAAGGAGGTTTTCCAGTCTGATGCTATTGTGATTTTAGCTGCAACAGGCAGTTCCATAGGATCATCCTATCTGCTCTAGTCTGATAGGCCAAAGTGGGCGGTCTCACTCCCAACAGGACTGAAGTAATGTCCTAAATAGGATAACCCAGAATCGCCTGCAACACCTCAGACCAAAACTGGGAAATTTGGGGGCAACCCCACCAGATGTGCCTAGTATCGTCTGTTGCAGCACACCGTTTTTAGTATTTCCAGTATTTAGGATTAACATAGGGGTAAAGTTGATGGAATATGGCTGCAGAAAAATACCAGTCCATGAGTAATTTATAGTGCACCTCGCTGCCTGATATGCTATGGACTGCTTGGGGAAGGTCTCTCCAAACAATGAGGCATTGTGTGTATGTGAGTGGCACCCCCACCAGACCTTCCCATCTCCGACTCTGTTGTGGGCATAGGGTGTAAGAGCGCCTAAAATTATGTAATTATGTCCTTAGAGCTCGTTCTTTGTCGCACCCATTTCTCAAATGGGGCAAAATCTCTGGTTGCTGATTCTTTCAATCCTGTATGAAGCACCCAATGTCGTGACTGCGCATAATTAAACTTTTTGATTTTGTCAACCTGAAAGCTTTGCTTACACTCATTAAAAGTCCTAATTATTCCATTTTGGAATAGATCTGATATCATGAGGCAATCTCCTTTGTGCCATGCTGAAAGAGGTTCTGGGGACAAAGCAGGTCTGAATGATGGGTTGAAGTGAATCGGTGTGTGTGTGTGTGGATGGGTATGTAGTCAAGTGCATTTGTCTCTTTATGGAGTCCCAGGTTTTGAGAGTTGTGGCTGTTGGTGTGCAGAGGTAGTTGTTTAATGGGCATTCACCTTTTGATTTTCAAATTAGATCCCACGTTGCTGGACCCGCAATGGTTCCATCCATATGTAACCATTGTTTATGGGTATACCTGGTGCTCCATTCTGCAACCACCCTCAGGACCTTATTTATGAAAAGTGTTGCTGGGTGAAAACAGTGATGCAGCACTTTTCATAGCAGCATCCTTGCGACACCATGGATGCGCTGTATTTACAGTATGGCGCTCCGTGTCACAAGGATTTACAGATATGTCAGTATTCCTGACATATCTGTAGGCGCAAAATTGGCACATTGGTGGAGTGTGTAACAAAAGACACAACTCCAGCAATGTGTCTTTTCACATGGGGCGAGCCCCATGTGAAAAGCCCTGTGTCACTCCTCACGCCTGCTTCAAGCAGGCGTAAGGATTTGATTTAGTGATGCCATAGAAGTGTCACAGTGAAATCTCATAGATTTCACTGCATCACTTCTACATGGCTTTCCTGCGCCAGAATGCCCACCCTGCATACATTATACCTGTTGCAGATATAATGTAGCACATGGGTTTACAAAGTGACACATCTGCCTAGATGCATCACTTTGTAAATATGGCGCAGCTTGGCGCATTTTTTTCCCTGCCGCAGCGTCACAAAAAGTGACGCAACGGCGGTGTAAAGGTCTCATAAATGAGGCCTTTATTTGGGTCGTTCTATAGCATGTTTTAAGGTTGGGTAGTGTGATGCCACCTTTCTCTCGTTTTTGGAACATTGTTTTATAACATACTGTTGGCTGACTGTGCCCCCAGATTAATTTAAGAATCTCCATAAAAGGATTTTGGAATGATTATTGGGAGACCTAGCAATAGATATAGCAATTTTGGGAGATGTGTCATTTTGAATTTATTTCGTCCAACAAGGAGATTTGAAGTGGCTACCATCCAAGGAGGTCTCCCTTCAAAGAGGCTGATATTGGAGGGATGTTAGCTTCCTATAGATCTCCTATTTTGGGTGTTATAATGATCCCCAAACAGTTTATCGAGATGGGGGCCCAGCAGAATTGTGTTATGTTTTCAAGTGTCTCGACTTCTTGCTGTGTGTGTCAGGGTAATAATTTCAGATTTCAACATATTTATTTTGAATACCGAGATTGCTCCATATTCTATGAGGAGGTCATGTAGGGAGTAGAAAGATAACTTATGGTCAGTAAGCTCAAGCAGAATATCACCTGCAAATAACATCACTTTGTGTATGTCTTGACTAAATCAGAGTCTCTGAATGTCTCCTTCTTTCTGTGATCTTCTTGCTAGGGATATTAAGGGCCAACAGGAGAGGGGGATAGCGGGCATCTCTGGTGATTGTATCTGTGCAAGGGAAAAAGGGAAGAGAGTCCACTGTTTAGTGCAATTCTCAAGATCGAGTTTTGATAATTAGCCAATAGGCTAAATTTGTGCAAAGCCAGTGTCAATTTACAAACTGTTAATCTGCAACAAAATATACATTAGGTCACTGCGAAGATAGAAAAACAAGGCCTTTCAGGAAACATAAAATCACCCTGGTTCATATGTTTGTGGATTGAATGAAATTTACTTCATGGTGGGAGCACACTGCTGAAAGAATGAATTTAACAACTTTGCTGGAAATACACGTGTTCAGGAAACATAAAATCACCCGGGTTCATGTGCTTGTGTATGTACTTCATGGTGGGAGGACATTGCTGAATGAATTTAATAACTTTCCTGGAAATACACGTGGCCAAGTCTGTGATCTTATTCAATGATATTTCCACATGAAAAGGGTGTGGGAAGTTTCAAGCAATGTGGTTTACAATAGGCCTGAAAGTTGCAACTATATAACAACATTTGTGTTGAAAATGTATATTTGGATGGAAGAAATGGTAGAGTGGATAACATACTGTGACATCCAAACGTTGCATCTTAGATGTTTTACTTTTTGTAGTAGAATATTTGAAAGATATATTTTTGTTTCGTTTCAGGCTAAATGTGCTGTTCCACTTAAAGGTTAGTCAAGCGCTAGGACGCTTAAGAGTCTTAAGGAATCGAAGATACGTTCTATTGGCTAAAGGGCCTACCTGATAACTATCGCTATGTTTGATTTACACATTTAGATCCATAAACACTGACATCCAGGTTTACTAAAGTTCTCCACGGGTGCTGTCATGATGCAACGCACCAAGCTATGCCATGCTAATTGACTCAAAGGATAGCATCGATCAACTTTTACATGCAAATGGAGTTTTACACCAAAACATGACTTCTGCACAGTGGTAAATGACACTGCGTCACATAGCCCAAAACCCCTGATAATACATGCAAAGTGGATGTAACTGTGTGGGACTAGCACAAAGTCAGTGGCGGCAGGTAGGGAACGCAGGTTTGGGGGGCTTTGGGAAGTGGAGTTGAAAATCTATTTTTTTTAAAAACACTTACCTTTTTCGACGGCTGCGTCTCTCCTCCGCTAGTCTGCTCTTCCTGACTCCAGTCCGGAAGAAGCTGCAGGAAGCACCCAGCACACAGGCTCCCCTGAGCCAATGCAGCGTTGTAATTGGTCAGATCGGGACAGGGAGCCTGTGCATATTACCCACCAGGTTGTCCATTACAGCCTGGTGGGGAATATGCAAAGTGCCCATGACTGCTTGACCAGCCGAAACGGTCGGCCAAGCAGTCATGTGCACTTAGTGTGCACAGTCCACTCCTCCTCCCACCCTGCACCACCAGCCCCGCCCCGCCCTAACCCAGCCCGCAGCAACCAAAAATAAAACGATAATAACTTTGTTATAATCGTTTTACTTTTCCCCTTTTCACTGCTCTAAGAGCAGTGGGTCGATGCTCCTCCGCCTTAGCGGAGGAGCCGCCACTGCGCAAACTCCGACAATATTCCACACAAAATCAGATCAATTAAAGTCATGCAAAGTAGCACTACCCTACTTTGCATGGAATAGTAGTGCCAAATGAAAATAGATGCAGGCAATAGGAAATGTTGTGCTTTTTCTACAGTTAATGTGTAATTTTTGTGAAAATTATAAATATTACATGATTGACCCTTGCACTGTCATCTGTGAAAATGAATTCATAGTGGAGGGATGGGCTTCCAGTATATATGTATCCTGCATGACACTGCTCACCTACCTTTATACCCGGGCACAAAGCTAAATCAAGTTTTGCATTACACAAATTCAACATTACTATCCTTTGCATGTCCAAGGATAATATCAGCACACACAGCATTGTTAATATAATACATCATATTTCTTAGCATTTCACACAGCAGAGCTTTGTTGGTTTTGGGTTAATCTTGGCAAATCTCGCACTGCAGTGATCCAAACAGTCAAGTCTAGGAGAGATAGCCAATGCCCTGTTCACAAAAACCAACAAACCTATTGTGCCTGTAGTTCTGTGCGTTAGAGAGGCTAAAGATTGAAAGTAATGAAAGAAGTCTTTTGGCAGGAGAAGACAAATGACTCACACGGGGATGGCAATGAGTAGGACACGATTTATTTCAGTCAGGCTAGTGGGTTTAAAAACTGCTAGCATCTGCACATTTCTTAATGTGATGGATGAAATGTGCATTGGCAAGCGCAGAGTAGACTGGAGCACTGAATTGAGTTTAAGCATAAAACATGTCATTCTAATGAAGCACTGGGGGTGTTATTGGAAAAAATAGGCACCAGTTTGCACTGGACATTTAACAATATGCGTTATGTAAAACCTCTTATTCCAAATAGATGCTGTACGTGTGGGCTTTAGAAGAGGTGTATAGTGGCATGCTATCAATTTGCAGCAGGATCAGATCAACTTGGAATGTGCACTTGACCTTGTTAGGAATGAATTTGACGTTGACGTTGATCTCAAGCATGGCATGTCACATGTGATATCTTTCTTATGATATTTAACCCCATGATAGACAGCACAAACGTGACCAATGGAAATGCTTCAGTTAGTCTGATTCACTTGTAATTTATCTAGGCCAAACCCATCCTCCTGTTTTAGTTCACCTGGGCTATTACAGACCGACCTACTTATATGCAAATCGGCCTTCCTCTTCCTAGAAAAGCAACAGTCCAGCCCAAACTGAAAGGCCTTGTCCCCTTTAACCAGGGCTCAGGGAGTTGTCCTGCAGGAGAGGAGTTTGAATCCCACGAGGACCAATTAATTTATTATTGTTCCTAACCTGATAAATTGATCAGCATTACATTGGGCAAAAAATCCACTTTTATTTACAGAGCCTAGACATGGCAAAGCCTGCATCGTTAAGTGGCATACAAGCATGGTATAAAACCAAACCATTATTATTATAATGTTTATTAGGACACCGATTGGCCCATTTGAACATAAAATGCAAATATTCCCTTTCAATGTACAACAATTGAAAATACTTTTCTCATTGTTTCATCATAAAATATCTTAATTCTTTTCTTCAGTACTTCTCTAATACTATGCATATTGCCAGTCTCCATTTTCATCAGAAGCTCTACCAAACTGTGTTTGCCTTTGATATTTCAAAAACAAGTGCAATATATTTTTTCTTGAATTAACAAATAGTGGCATATCACAACATATGTTCAGTTAAAGATATCAGTCACATCTTACAGGTGCAGTTTCGTGCATGATCTTCAACTTTCTGCCGCAAATTGAGAGAATTTGTGGTAGGATAAATATTGAGCAAAAGGGATCCAGTTATAAAATACAAAATGTTGGGATAAACAGTGTTACACCAAAGCCCATTCAAAATATACATAAATAGTTGAGTGCTTCTGAATCAACTGAGGAGAGGCGCCAAGCTCGGCTGCAGCCTTTTGCTCAGATGAGAACCCTTCAGTGTGATGACCGAACCGAAAGCAGATCATATAACGATTGTTAAAAGAGACTTATAATTAGACAGAGAAAGGAAAGCAGCTATGTTAAGGAAATTTCAAGCACCTCAGGGACAATCTTGACGAGAGGAAGATAAGCTTAAAGCCTTTTATGAATTCTATACAACACTGTCCTCCCCATGTCTCTGTTCAATACATTACAGAAAGAATATCTAGAAAGAGATCTCCTTCACCGGATCTTGCAAACCACACTGCATATTTCCCTCACCCTTTCCATGTGGAAATTTCATTGCATGAGATGAAAGACTTGGCCATGTGTATTTTCAGGAAAGTCGTTAAATTCATTCTTTCAGCAATGTCCTCCCACCATAAAGTAAATTTAATTCAGTCTACAAACATATGAGCCCAGGGTGATTTAATCTTTCCTGAAAGGCCTTGTTTTTCCATTTTCGCATAGTATATAATATTTTCACAAATATATATAAGATTTTGCTGCAGATTAACAGTTTGTAAATTGACACTAACTGTGCACGAACTTGCCAAATATTCATTCTAGGTTTATTGTACAAAAGCACAGTTGAGATTTTCCACAGACCAGCCCACCTTTACCTAATAAATGGACTTGTTTTTAAATAGAAGAAGCAATCCATGCTGGATGCCTGCCCTTCAGATGAGTCTCTTGGCAAAGGAAAGTATCCCAGAGTTTGTGTAACGGACCGCTTCAACATGAGATATATTACTAGTGCTCTGTTAGACCCAGTGGTTTCGGGCTTGCTGTAACACATCAAAGCCAGTTAGAATCCATTGTTCCAAATATGATGAGTACGATACACTTGTCCGATAACCTGTGCTCACCCTCTGGTAGCTTGGCACCTAGCAGTCAGGCTTATCTTCAGGGCTTGAGTGTAAAGTATTGGCACAACACGACCCTCGCAACACACTTCATACGCCACAAAAAGACTCCACACTGTATGTATAAAACACTTGTCTTTGTATTACACACACGCACTGAAATCAAAACAAGATACACATTGTATATATACTCTACAGTTATGCGCAATTGTCAAACTTCTCCATTGAAATCAAAACGAAATACACATTGTATATACACTTTACAGTTATATGCAATTGTCGGACTTTCCCATTAGCAGAAAGGTCAAACTGTCACAGGTCTTTGACTACGCCTCGTGACCTAGCCCCTCAGTCCTTCAACTCCACCAGCCAATGATGCACGTTGCCTCGGCTGGCACCCCGTTAACTAGACAGTTGGAACCACCTAACATGGAAAAAAACAGTTACTTAGTTTCGTCCATATGGATTAGACCTCCAGGTGCCCTGCGGCATTTGCATGAGTGCGGGATCGCAATCCCTCCAATAGACAAAAGGTTGTGACCCAGGACGCCGGGGCGCTCCCAAGTCTGGAAAAATGTTTTCCCCTCAAGCAGAGGTCTGATCTGCCGTAGCCCCCGACAGTCAGTTGTAGGTGCCCACAAGGCACAAGAAACCCTTCGGGCCTCATCTCGGTCTTCTCTACAGAAAAGCACCTTGTGGTGTGGGTCCAGGGAGAGGGAGCCAAAGACCTCGGACAGAGGCTGCGATGTCAGGCACTGTCGTACTCCTGATCTGGAGGTCAAAGACAGTCACAGCTCCCGGCTCCCAGCTCAGGTTCTCACAACACCCCTCGGACACCACACTCTGGGGCGCCAGCTAGCAGAGTTCCCCTGGTTGCAAGCACAGGTCCCTCGGACTCTGCAAGCTTCCCCTGCACTCCTTGAACTCCTCACATCCCGGCACCTCAGGTGGCTGCTGATCTTTATGCGCACACTCCTCTGCACAGAGTGATGATGGTGTATGTCAGGACGGTCCTTGTACCAACCACGATCACTTCCACCTGTCTCTGCCGCACCCAGTGTGGTCCTTATGATCTTGTGGAGACAGTGAGATCCTTTGTGACCCTGGGATCTCGTGAACAGGAGGCCAGCTCACTGGCTTTTTGAGAGTACTTCAGGACCAGCCCTCAACAGTTGGCACTAGCTGCATGCCAGAAACATCCAGAAAAAATCCACCAAGTGATAGTTCCCTTCACGGAGCATGACAAGCTCCAGATCACCACAAGTCTGCGGATAGTCCAGTTGCCGTCCCTCCTCCCCTAATGATTCCTCGTGTCGATGTCCCAGCGTCGAACCAGCGTAGTATGGTTCCAAATCCAAAAGCGTCTCAGGCTGCTGAGGCCAGAGTCCCGATAGTTACACCCACAATAGCCTTTAAAGATGCAATCAGCTCATGAGGCCACCTTTGAAATACACAGGCCCCTTCTCAATTCTGTCCTGTCTGCCATCCTACCCCGGTAAGTTAGATCGCTATCTTTAGCGGGGCCAAGACCTCCTTGGAATGCAGGTGTAAATTCCACCCCCACGTTACCATCCCAGAAAGATCCCTTAGAGTCAGAGGTCTGCACTTTCCCTTGAGCCCCTAGTTTATGGCCTTCTATCAGGAATGCACAGATGTGGCTATCTCCCCAGCACCCAGTTGTGAATTAGGAGACAGGCAGACAGACACACAGAGCCATTGAAATGCTCTTTCCCAAAAGTGACATTTCCACACATGTAATGCAAATCCACTCGCACTACCAGAGAGGATCACCATTAAGAACTCATCGATACCAAACATGATACTACTACTATTCTGCCAGTAGGAAGTATTGCTAACTAGCCTTTCCCTACATTCCCCCATGCTAATCCAATGCAAGAAGTAGGCCCCCTCGTACCGAACACACCACCCGGTGCCATTCATGACCTTTGCATGTAACACACACACGCACACGCCCAGCTTCTTCCCAACACTACACCCTGTCACCAGGGAGAACTCCAATATAGCAAGAGACATGCAGAACCTTGTTACGTAGCTTTTTAAATGCCAAGGCGAGTAACAGTAACCCATGCACACAGGCCCCATCAGGACAAACCTGTGGCACAATCGATGAGCTACCTCCATGGATGGTACAACCAATGTGGCAGGCCCACGGAGGTGCATTCGAGATACATGCCCCGGGTATAGGTTTTACCCCTTGACAAGGGCTTACAGCTAACTCGAATCAGCTAATTATATATACACTGTATGTATATGATGAGCACAGCGTTTTGGCACTGCACAGCAGTGTCAAACTCACTCAGAGTCCTAAGGCTAGCATCCAGAGCAGCGGAAAACTGAAAAGGAGAAAAGCAAAAAGTTGAGGGAAAGCACCATAGAAAGGCCATTTCCAACACTCTCCTACTGGTAAGTGATAGTGTTTATAATGTAGCAAAATATATGATATGATTATCGTCCAGTACAGATTAACAACAAATATACTGTGTTTAATTCAGGTTCTCTTGTGGGGGAATGTTCCCACAGATTTTGACCTAGGGATTTGCCCAACTAACGTATGCAGAGTTTGAAATAGTCTCCTTTTTTCAATAAAATGTTCTGGTTTATAGAGTTTCCTATGAAACGAATGTTCAGTTTCAGTCTGGTGGGCTTAATTCTTCCAGCCTTCGGGGATATGGACAAACCTTTCCTTTCCCTTCTTCTCTGTATCCTCCTATCCCGTAGAGTCGAAGGATGGTGTCAGTATCAAGTGCTGAGCTTGAGACATGAAAAGGTTGAAGGAAATATGATATTTTTTAACCAGAGGCAAGCTGCACCTACATTTGTTGAATAGAATTCTGATGATTCCCAGAACAATTGCAGCTTTCTTATTCGGGTACCCATACATTTTCTAATCACCATATTGAGTTATTTTCATTTTAAATAAAAAATTTCAACCATAGGCAACAGTTTTAGGAGTACCTTCCTTTTTACGATGGAAGACTTGATAAAAGACAGCCTTTGCTGACTTATTAATTTCAAATATTGACATTCGAGCCTTGATGAGCTTTTCAAGTGCTTGCAGGAGTGAGTCCATGTTTGTACTGGAGACTGGTCTCAATGGAATGTCTCCAGTACATTCTTCTTCTGCCAAAGATCAATATTTGTCTGAAAAAGCATACTTGATTGTAAGAGCGTACAACTCTCTTGATATAGTGACAAGTTTGGCAGACAATGCTATTAGCATAGTAAATTAATATCTTATGGGCAAACCTATTTATTCCACTTCCCGTAGGAAATCACTGACACGTTTATCAACAATGATGCATATATAGATTTTTGTCTTTGATTGATATAATGGTTAAATAAATGTATGGTCTCATACTGTCCTACTTAAAAATGTTCACAATCTACTCCCTTTTCTTTTCCCCAGCAAGAGTGACTCTTAATCTTTCACAGTGTTGGTTAGAAAAGGGGGGGGGGCAAGTCCCAAATGTGCAGTGGGTTCTTCAGTGGTGGCTTATTGTAGGCTCATCTTTTACTGACGTTAGAGAGAGGTGTCTCTGCTCTCCAACCCAGTTATCTGTATGAAGGTGCCTCCTGAGGGGCTCTTAAGCACCAGGGCCTTCTTGAGGCCATGACCTAATTTAAGAAGAAATTCTCCCTGCAGGTTGGTGCCACACAGAGTGCTGCAGAATATCTATTAAATAGTTGGACCAGAGAAGTACAGGTAAGATATGTGCAGTGAGTTGAACACTCAGAGGCTTATTTATGAGAGGCTTACATCAACAGAGCATCACTTTTTTAGATGCTCCGATGGCCTAAGTCGCTCAATCATATCGATGAGGCGACGCAAAGCCACCCTCCATGGCTACCATGGTTTGAGTGGCCTCATAGATATGAAGTAAGACAAAGCAGGGCAAGTCGCTGCCTTGCCTTACTCTGTGTCAAGGAGGTGTTCCATGGGCGTTGTGGTGGGTTTTCCCACGCAACACACATGGATTTTGACGATGCCCCAGATTTACTTAATCACATAAACCTGGGACAGCGCCAAAACCTTACGCCTCCCCAGGGTAGGCGTAACAAAGAGAAATATTTTTATTTCTGCTTGTTTTTTCCTCTTTCCATGTGTGCTGCATCTTTCCATGTATTCTGCAGCACACATAGTAAGAGGAAAACACCACTCTGGATTGTTTTTGTGAGGAAGGTGCCCCTTCCGGCACAAAAACAATCCTGCCTGCAGTGGCGGCACCCTTACACTGCGGTGCAAGAGTGCCTATGTTGGCGCTAGGCAGCAAATTGTGTGCCAGCGCAGAGGAAAAGGACAGGAATGCACTGTATTTCATAAATACAGTGCATTCCTGCCAGTTCACATTGGCGTAGGGCAGCGCAGCAAGATGACTTGCGGAGTTGCCCTATGTCAATTCCTCATATATGAGACCCTCAGTGCACAAAAATGTCTTTACGCACACTGATATCGCCCATGCACCTGTTCCCTTAAATTACCTAGGGTTTCTTCCAAAATCCTCTATGCTGTGTTTTGGGGGTTGTCCGCCTGTTTCTTGCCTGTAACCAGAACCGATTAGACTTCTCTGGCTCTTCAGGTAGGGATGGGAGGGAGAGTAAGCAACAACAGCACAAGAGCCAATGAAAAAAATTGTTGTTTTATTTATTTATTAATTAATTTATTTATTTATATAGCGCCTGAATCGACCCCCGAAGGGGTATCTCTGCGCTGCGGACAGGCAACAGAAAAGCTGAGGGACTGGAACAAGATCCGAGACAAAAAAGAAAGGTCTTAAGGTGCTTTCTGAACTGGAGGTGGTCAGGGCATTGTCTCAAGTACAAGGGGAGCTGGTTCCAGTAAAGAGGACCAAGGTGGGAAAATGCCTTTCCACCCAATCTGGCCTTCCTAACTCGGGGGACCACGAGAAGGGATTTGGTTCCAGAGCGGAGGGATCTAGATGGTGTATATGGCGTGAATTTCTCGGCCAGATAGGCGGGGCCGAGATTGTTTAAAGCTTTTTGGACCGTGCAGCAAACCTTAAACTTGACCCGCTCACGTACTGGGAGCCAATGTAGCTGATGGAGGAGAGGGCGAGAGGCAGTCTGGGGAGGGGCATTTAATAACAACAAGACCGTTTAATGCAATGGGTGTCACTTTCAAGATGAACAGTGATAAGCTGAAAGGAAATATTTATGGCAACATGTTTATTTTTGCAAGCCTTAAGAAACTAAAGAAAAGATAGAATTTCCCTGTGTGTTTCCATACATTCTGTGTTTTTTTTGACTGACTGGTATGAAACCAATTCTAGTTTCTAGTATCTTTTTGCAACAAAAATCTAATTGCTTTTGTGGTGTGTTTACTTTGCACTAGAGATCTTACTTTTAGTCTTCATGTTTGCAAACATCCTATCTCTCATATGAAAGAGCCATGCACTCAGGATTTAAGTGGTTTGTGGGAAAGGTGATAGTGTAACCATGTGTTATTAGGAATAAAGTATTGCCTGTCATACATTATAAGGATATTGCAAGTCACCTTTGAGTTCCATGACTTAATAAAGGAACTTGATCTTTGGCTTTTTTCCTCTACACAATCACGGAACTCCTGAGTGACTTGCAGTATCCTTATAATGTACAGAGGAACTTTATCCCATATATCTTGAGCCGGGCCAAACGGACACTGGTCATTGCAAGATCACAACTTAACTTTTCCTTCTAAAAACAAAATAATGTAATATATTGTCACACATCTTTGCAGGTTCGGGTGATCCCTGCCTAGTGGCTGCGCCCTTTCCTGTACACGGTCCTCTGGCTAGGCAAAGCCCTTTCCAGCCCAGCTCCAGGCTGACACGAGGCTCCTTGCCACAATCTCCTCCCTCTCTCCCTCACTCAACCTTCCACTCACTCTGTGCTCCACTCCATATGCACTCTCTCCTTGACAGTTTCTTGTCCCTTCTCTCTAACTCTGTGACACTTTGTGTGCCTTTTTCTTTCATTCTTTGACACGTTCTTTGCCATTTTATTTAATTCTTTGACACATTCTGTGCCCCTCTCTGTACTTTCTCACTATTTTCCTGAGGCTTTGTACTTTTTTTCACTCTCTGCTTGCCCCTTCTGTCCTTTTCCCACTCATTCACATTCACTTTGCTGCTTCTTTGTATCTTTCTCTACCACTTTTTGTGTGCAACTTACTTACTCTCACTCATTCTTTTCTGCTCTTTTTCTCACCTTTCTTTTCTACTTTTTGTGCTTTTTTCCACTTTTTCTTTCTCTGTCTTTGCAGCCTTCTTGTGCCTTTTGCTTGCCCCTCTTTTTTTGTTGCTTTTGTTTGCCATCTTCCTGTGCTTTGTGCTCTCATTCTTGCCACTTTCTCTTACCTTCTCTCTTTCGTCATTTCTCTTTCTTTTTTGCACCCTTGTCCTCTGCAGTGGCCTTTCCCACCTCCTTTCCTGCGCTGTGCTCCCTACCCACTTCCCACTGGGCTTAGCCCCACCCACCACCCCGCTGCTCTTCCCATTGCAGCTCCTACTTAATGGTGGCCGCAGCCTGGGTGCATGCTGCTGGTGTGCCCATCTGTCCTCATTCGTGCCCCATCTGTGCTCAGCACAAGGAGCCCTGGTCCTTGTACTACTCACCACCCCCAACACAACTACACCCCTGCTCTCCTCGCCTAGAACCTCAGAGGCCAATTGAAGTGCTGCTGTTGCAGTGCCTCACCAGCCTGCAATGAATGTGCATTCTCCTGTGCCTCTTGTGTTTCCTCCTGTACTCTCCCATTTTCTTGACCCTCCCACACACAACACACTCAACATAAACTACACACAGAGCCATGCTAACCCCCCACTCCTCACCATTCCCTACCCTGTCCACTCCTAAACACATACTCCCTCACTAAACACACAACCAAAGTCTAGGACCTGCTGCATGACCACTCACTAGACCTGCTCTTCCTGATCAAAACCTGGCTGACTCCTTCAATGGCCCCTGTCAACGCCCTGGCAATCCCAGGTAGATACAAGATCGCAAGGCAGGACAGGACTGACAGAACTGGAGGAGGAATCGCTATCATCTTCAAAGAAACCATCTAATACTCCAACTCCTCGGCAAACACCACCAGCAACATGGAACACCTGACTTTCAGACTCCTCATCACTGACAACTACACCCTCAGTGGCACCCCCACCTACTGCCTCCCCTTGGACCTTGCACTAATTTCGAGCAGCAGCACCATCGCTGATTTTGTCACCCCCTGATAATCAACTCCAGTACCTTCATCTTGCTCGGCAACATAAACTATTATCTGGAGGACCTCACCGACCCCAAAACGACCAACTTCCTTGACAACTTTTCAAACCTCAGATTTACCAACTGACTGGAAGGCCCCCCACACACCGCTGGACAACCTACTGGGCCCCTTCCTCACCAGCTTCATCAGCATCACAGTAGACAGGCACACATCGATCACCTGGTCATACCAATCCCTCGTCCGCCTCAGTATATCCATTCCACACCACCACAGTAATACCATCACCAAATATTCATGTGAAGACTGGAACAAAATCTCAGCAGAAACCTGGTGCTCTGAAATCTTGCACCAACAGACACATCAGCACAACTACCTCCCCTGATACGATCTCCAATTTCAATGAACGAATCACCACCTGCACAGACACCCTGATCCTCAATATCCAATGTCAACGCAAGAATACCCACCTGCGCAGACACCCTGGGTCCTCCCAAAACCACCAAAGCCACAAGAAACAGACCGCATAGAAGATGGCATACAGAAGGACTGAGACTCCGCAAGCGCCAATGAAGGCAACTAGAACACAGATGGAGACATACGGCCTGATTTAGATCTTGGTGGGACTACCGCCGTCTCTCCGTGGCGGCAGTTACAAGTACTCCGTCGAGCTGGCGGAGTCTTGCCTGCCGCTTATAGATGTGGGCTGGCTGAACCACCATCCGCATCAACAGACTGTAAGTAGTGCACCTCCGTCGACATGGTGGTCTCCTCTGCTGACTGACAGTACTCTGTCACCATCGGGCCAGCGTATTTTCGGCAAGCCCATTTAGATCACCCCGTTGTACAGCTAGCAGAGGATTCCTGATGGAGTGGGTCCCTGGTGGAGTGGAGCCTTGTAAGTACTACTGATTAATGTGTCAATACACATATATGTTGTGCTTGCTTCTAGAAATGTATGTAGGTAATGTGTTATGTTCCTTTTTTACATATGGCATTGCACACAAACAACACACACACACACACTATTGAATGCACACCCACAGGCACCACAAGCACAATTCCCACAACCATCACAACAACACATATATTTTTTAAATGTCAATACAGATGTGTTCATTTTACCATGATACGTAGTAAAATGAACACTAATGCATTACACAAAAAAAATTGCATTTAAGACCAATGTAAAAATACACGAGGCTAAAGCAGTTATCAACACACGATTCATAGTAAGACAAGTGTAAAAGTCGCTTATCTTAGATCTTGGTGACAACAAAGTTGATTATAGTCGTTGTCAAGTAGACTCATTAGAGGAAGGAACTGGACAATGGGGTTCCAAATGGAAACGGAAGTGGGAAACATAAAAATGGTATGTTTCTACCTCATTTCCTTTGATTCCACTAACTCAAAGTAGGAGGTATCCCCGCCACAGTTTCCTCAACGGAAAGGCACATCGTGATTGACCCGACAGTAATCTTGGCTGGACTCCCGCTGTCAGCCACTTCTGCTTATGACACAGTCGATGTGGGTGACATATCCTGGCAGAGTCGGCCGCATTTGGATGGTCTGTCCTCCATAGACCCGCCATCATCTAAATAGAGCGGGCAGACCGACAAGTAGGCGGACAGTAACCCGTTGAAAAAGTGACAGCGGAACCAGATCCGCCAAGATCTAAATCAGGCCCACAATCAGGATAACACCGCCAAGAGCACCAATAGACGAATATAGGCGTTTACATCACATGCGTTTACAACGCATGCGATTACAACGCGGTCGTTACAACGACCGCGTTGTTACATCGCAGTACCATTACAACGCAAGTCGTTACAACGACTTGCTGTAGGGGGCGCGCTGGACTTAAGAATAGTATAATTTACTATTCCAACTCCAGTGTGTGCAACAGTAGGGAAGGTGTTGGAATAGTCAATTATACTATTCCTTAGTTTAGAGCGCCCTCTACAGCAAGTCGTTGTAATGGTACTGCGATGTAACAATGCGGTCGTTGTAACGACCGCGTTGTAATCGCATGCGTTGTAACGCATGCGATGTGATGGATGTTTCCCCCAATAGACCAGCCCTCAGATTCCACCACCAGCAATTCAGAATGACAGAACACTCTACGTTCCCCAACACCACTGACAGCAACACCAACACAAGTAAGGAAATCTTCGCCACCATTAAATATTTCACCTCTCCAGCAGAAAGCTAAACCAGCGTCACCCCCTCACAGGACCTCTGCTCCTAGCTATCCCACTTCAACAGCAAAAGATCACCAGCAGCTCCAACTGCTTTGATCCCCAACTGGACCCTTCAACCCTCAAGCTCTCCTGCCCATCCCAACCAACACCCGGAGGACCACCCTTGCTCACTATCACCACACAAGAAACCTTCCTGCATTGCTTCTGTGCACACCAACTCCTAATTATGAGTTCATACTTAAACTGTCAATGCCCATGTACATAAACAAGAACATGTATTAATGGAAAAAACAACAAGCATTCAATACATTTCTCTAGTGGAAAACAAATTTCATCAACTAGGAACTGCCCCAAAAATGAAATAGCACCATCACAAACATCTTTTGATACACCGCCAATTAATGCATCTTTCCCACAGGTAGTTCACTGGGCACAACTGCAGCAACAGATACATTTAAATGGGCTCATTGTAAAAAGAGCTTGATCGTGGATGGGCCAAATGTACGAGGGCATTGGTAAATACAGATCTGGGCACATCTGCCATATAGATTCACAAGCAGATTCTGCACATCAGCAGTGTACTGTGAAGTGTGTATGAAGTTCGTACAATTTCCTTTGCCTAATTATACTAACTGTCAGAAACAATATGCAAAACTAGGCAAAATGCAAATCTGCCATTTTGTTTGCTATATTTTAGGGTGAAATACACACTCCCGTCAATTTTGGATGTGAGGAACGCTCATCACTCTATCAAAAAGCACAAAAAAACACAAGCGACGTGAAAAACAGCTGCTCACATTCTATCCATTCGTGTTGTGCCACTGCTTCCACAATGGGATGTTCACCCGAGCAACCCCCAATAATGGCAAGTGTTGTAAAGGAATTATTTTGCAAAATTTCTCATACAGAAACGTGACACAAAATGCTGGAAATTACAGAAATGACTTCAACATAATTGAAATTATGCCTAGGCCTAGTGCTCGTCCATCTCTGAAACATCTACTGTGACATTTCCCTTGGATAACCTGTTCATGCACCAAAGTGAGCAGCTGAGGGACCTAACTTGCTCTTATGTGGTGTATAATATCAAAACAGACATCGTAAAAGGCATCATTACAGCATCCAAGCACCATGTGTGTGCACACTGGGGGAAGAGCAATGGATGATGACTTTCTCATCATCTGTCTGCACAGGAAGTGACATCACTTGATTGCCATCATCCACTTGCATAGGACATAACCAGTGTTTTCCTGCCAAAACTGTCTTTAAAAGAAGAAGCCAAGCAAGAAGGCTTCACTCTTATCATCCATCTGCACAGAAAGTGGCATCACACCCTGCCTATTGACTACTTTAATCAACTCTTTCGAGCTGCCAATCACCGGGACCCCTAGCAAGGGGTGGACACAGACAAGGGCATTGCCTTTTTGGGCCTTTTAGGCTCAAGAAGGGCCCAGGGCAAGAACTCCTGTTTCACTGAAACTTAGAAGGTAAGATAAGATCATGTTTATCACCCTGCACCCCATACTGCCAGTCCCCACAATCGCACCCAGATGTACACGACCAAGACAGTCAGATGGCATTCGCACCACACATAGATCTAACCTTGTACACATCCCATTAACCTCTACACACCTTCAAACAACAGAACACACATTCAAACTCATGCTCATTAATGCTCAGTCTGAAGTAACCCACACAATAGCCATCGCAGACTTCATCACCTATCGCAAGCTTGACGTCCTCTTAATCATAGAAACATGATTCACGGCCACATTTATGCACATCTTAGATGTCCTTTTTCCCACAGACTACAACATCCATTGTGTGGACTGCACAAGTAAGAAGGGAAGAGGCCACGCTGTCAACCATAAGTCCTCCTGATCCTGCTTCCGAGGCAAGGAAGTAACACTCAACTCCATGGAACTACTCGCATGTCATTTCCCACTCTCTGCAACTCAGAGTGCCACGCCCATCTCACCTACAGGCCTCTCGGGTACAGCTAGGACTTTATTGATGAGTTCTTAGATCTCCTCACCACCTTGCCCATCCAACATGGCCACACCACCCTATTGAGTGTCTTCAACCTCCCAGACAACACAATCTAAAAATAAAAACAAGAGACACCCTCTTTAACCTTATCGATACGCTCAACATGGTACAGCATAACACACAACATCAAGAACCATCAATATGTCGATACACAACTCTACTTGAATTCTCCACTGCATCAGACTCCAAGGCCTTAAGCACTCCTTGAACATCATCCAGAACTGGATGTCCAGTTCCTACCTGAAGATAAGCTGAACCAAGACAGAATTTCTGTTATTTGCCAAGAACACAAGCAAGATACATTATAAACCTGGCTCCGTGGCATGAATCTTGATGGCTTCAAACCCCAACTTTCATCAAATGCCCAGTCACTTGGATTCACCCTGGATACCAACCTCACCCTCAAGGAACACATTGCCAAAAGAGCAAGGTGGCCTGGTAGCAGCTCTCTCATCTAAAGTAAGTCAAACAGTTTCTTCCCGAAAGTGACTTCAAAGTTGACGTCCAAGCCCTCATACTCTAGTTGTACCTGGATGGTAATAATGCCCTACTTCAAGACCTCCCAGACTTCATATGGGCACTCCTTCGGAACATCCTACCTGCCGCAACATATCATATCCATCCAGAGCCTGGAGAAATATGATCACATCACCCCCATCCTGATGGAACTTCACTGGTTCCCTTTGCCAGCCAGCACCATCTTGAAAAGTAGCTGCAATAATTACAAAACCATCACAACCAGCACCACCCCTTATCTTGAAGACAAGCTCACCATCTCTGGCCATTGTCAACACACTCATAGCCAGAAAACCATCAGACAACACACTAAGAAGTGTTTAAAAAAAAAAAAAAAAAAAACAGCAGGCCTTTCCCATCTATGCACCCAGGATCTGGAACAACATTTCCGTATTCATCACTAGTGCCCCAATACTGCTCCAATATGGAAAATAGTTGAAGACTCACCTGTTTAAAGATTATTAAATCACAATCCATTATCTGTCCACAACTCAGCTTTCTCTTCTATTACTTGCTGACTTTCTGCTTGTGTGTGCTGTGGGTCCACCGGTTTTCTATAATGAGAAGGAGAAAAATCCACTCTCAAGCCACAAGGGTAACGCCTTCCATGCTGACAAGAGCAGCTTTGCAGCAGAGGTGTTACCCTTGTGGCTTGAAAGTGGATTTTTCTCCTTCTCATTATAGAAAGACTGTGGACACACAGCACACATGGGCATTCACCAATCTTATCAGGCTAATCTTTTGGTGGGCAGTACATTTTGGTTTATTATTTATTTTGTTTTTTTAGCAGAGTGACTAATTGTTCAGGTCCTGATGAATGCCCCTGAACCCCAGTTGAGGCTAACCAAGGGCAGAAACATGTTGAGCATCTATAGGGGTATATTTGATGATAACCCCGAGTCCTCCATCTTTTAACTCTGTCCCAGAGGACCACTGAATAAAGTCTATTTGGCCTTCTGAAGACAGTTTTACTCACTATCCCCTCTGCCCTCTGCCTTTCAGGAACCCTCTACCACTGCTCTCATTTTTTTCAAAAACACCTCAGTCCTTCCCTCTCTTAGGGGAGTTGCAGCCCACACCAAGGAACTTGTGGCCTAGGTGTGAGGAAGGAACCCAATGATAAAGCATGTCATCCTAGGGTGAGTGAGGGTTCTCGTCCTATAAGAAGCTCTCTTCAGACAGCTATTCTGCTCTCTGCAGTGTTACAATACAATCAGGGTTGTGCCCTCATCAAGGAGAATTGTCCCTGCATCCAATTTAATAAATACCATGAGCAGGGATTGCAAAGTACTGGTCTGTGTACAGAGAAGCCTAAAACCTGGATCCCTATTTGGCTGCCTAAACACGTAATTCTTGTGAGACCTGGAGTTACATGTAAGTCTTTATTGTTAACCAAGAGCCTTGAAAACGCCTTAAGCCTGCGCGCCAGCAGAGGCGAAACACACGTCAGCTGTCCAGAATTGGGTTATTTGCTATGCATTCAATAAATTTCAATCTTCTTCATTATCCATACCGAATTTTTAATTTCTTTCGTTGAATTGCTCAAATCAGAAGAATATAAGTTAAGTGTGGTTAAGAGAAAAAGTTACGGAGTGCTGAACGCTCCCAGAATGAAAGCTCTCCGAGGTGTGTGCTAGGCACAGATAGCCCAGAATGGAGCGGGGATGCTTAAGATGTAGCATGCCCTGAAATTAGCATGCAGTACACAGCTCCAACTAAGAAGTATGGGTTTCGGAGACATTCGTACTCTATGTTTCTACCATATGTAATTGCACTAGGACTGGCTTTCAACCCACAGTCCCAAAATCGTATAGGCAGAAAAGGCGGTGGTCTAGCTGTTGTGTCCAGGCAAACATCACATATCACTAAAGCTGAAGACGTCTCCACAAAAGATTGTGAGGCCCTTTTCACCAGATGCAATCCTACACCGTCTTCCTCCTGCAACTTCCTGCTCCTTTACAGTCATTCACCTAGCAATGCAACATTCCCAGACACACTTCCAGACACAGTTTCAAACCTGATAACACTACACTCCAACCTATGTGTTCTGGGTGACCTGAACATTTGGTTTGACAAACCCAATATGACCCATCCGAAAACAATCATTGCTGGCCTATACTCACTGAACCTGCATTAGATTGTACACAAACCCACACACATTGCTGGACACATCCTAGATGAAATTTGTGCTAATACAGACCTTGTTACCTTTCAAACAATGACTCCAGTGACATGGTCAGACCACCATTTGCTTGCTTTCCAACATAAAACAACACTACACTTACAAGGATAACTAACATCCAGTATAGATCTAGACACAATACATTTTGTTCAAAAACTATATGAGTGGCTACAAGAAGCTTTTGAAATCCTAATACCACTAAAAATGACACAACAGAACAAAAGAAAACAAGCACCTTGGAGAAATACAGAGATAAAGGAGATAAAACAACAAATTAGAGAGCTGCAACGTGCCTGGCTCAAAACAAACACCAATCAAGACAAACTTTGCCTATAGAAAATTAACATATTATACAAGTCAGCTATAAAAAAAGCTAAGAAAAGGTACTATTCAGACAGAATTCAAAATGCTAAATGTGCAAATAAAGAATTCTATAAAATTCTCAATGAATTTCGTAAACCAAAATGCCTAGAAGGAGCTCATCCCGCTAATCAAGATTTCGCAGACAAACTTGAAAATCATAATACAGCCAAAGCAGACACATTGGACTCATATTTAAAACAAAGACAAAGCACCAGTACCGACCCTTTTCCAAAACAACAGTCCAAAAATACTCTAACCCAGCCTCTCCGTTCCTTCCAACACATTTCACACAATGAATTTATGGACCTAGTCAAAGCAAGCAGGCCTGCCGGAAGCCCTCCTGACCCGTTTCCACCGCAAGCTTTCAAGACAATTCTTCTAACAAACTCTGCTGCCACACCAGTAAGAAAAATCATCAACAATTCCCTAACTACCGGAAAATTTCCAGAAGAACTCAAAAAGTCATACACATACCCATTACTGAAGAAAACAATCTTGGACTCGCTGAACCCTGACAACTACAGGCCGATTACAAATGGACCTTTCCTGGGCAAACTGATAGAAATCGCAGCATTCGCCCAGATGTCACAATTCATTGAAGATAATGCCATTCTTTCAGACTTTCAAACGGGATTCCGTCCAGGAAGAGGCACAGATTCTGCCCTTGTTGCCATCTGGGATGACCTGAATAACACAGTTGACCGCAACGGGGTTGCTGTGCTACTTGTCTTGGAACTCTCAGCTGCCTTTGACACGGTTGACCATGACACTACGATACAATGACTCTACGAAGCCCACACTAGAGGGGACTGCTCTAGACTGGATCACATCCTACCTTCGCAACAGAACTAATGTCATCCATACCCCCCTCCCCTTTTTTTGTGCAAACCGTACTTCACAAAATCAGGGGTCCCTCAAGGCTCTATCATCTCATTCTTTTCAACATATACATGAAGTCATTACCAGCACTGATCAATCAATTTCACCTTGCATGCTATAACTATGCAGATCACAGGCAATCACTCCTTCACTGGAATGCCCCAAAGATATGAGAAAGTCACCTGTTTTCAGCTGTCTCAGAGTTGTGGATCAATGGATGATGTGGATCCATCTTAAATTCAATGCTTCCAAAATGGAAACACTCACGTGTGGCGATTGGAATAATTATGACCCTCTCGCCGCCTGGCCTGATGATCTAGGACCACCACCTAAAGTATTGAAGGAAGTAAGAAACCTCAGAATGGCCATGGACTCCAAGCTATCAATGAATTCCCAAGGTGACAAACTTAGACAAACTAGTAAGATATCAAGCTTTGTTACTATAAGAACTCTGCGATGGATCTTCCCCCATTTGGGATTTTCACACAAGGTCCAGGCTACCATCTCTCTTGTTCTGTCCAAACTCGATTACGCCAATAGCCTCTACCACGGTTCACCTTTAACGACTATGAAAAGACTACAACGGATTCATAACTCGGCTGCCAGATTACTCTTACATATAAAGCCGCAAGACCACATCTCCCCTGTCTTGAAAGCCCTGGATTTGTTACCGGTTCCCAGAGATCCACGTTAAGCTGCTTTGTATCACCCACAAAGCGATACATGGAATGGGACCGATCTTCATCAGGAATAAAATCACCAAACACATTCAACAAATGAACCTCCACTCTAGAGTGGCACTTCGCCTCAAAATCCCAATTTACAAGCAAACAAACACATGGGTGGCACATCATTCTCTGTTCAAGCAGCCAAACTATGGAACTCTTTACCCCCCAACATAAGATCCACGGATAACCACCTTATCTTCAGTAAACTACTCAAGAATTGGCTCTTCCCCACATAACCACCGTACGCAAACAGAAAAATACAGCAGATACCTCTGTATATAAGCATTTATTTTTACTATAGATATGTACCTATGTATGTGCATTGCTTTGTATAAATGTGTATAATAATTATGTTTAAAAAATATAGATATTCATTAGTTCTGCTTAACAAATGTACATATTACTAATAGTTACATTATTCTATGTTTTTAAAATGTTTATGTGTCTGCATAAATAAGTATATCTTTTATCATAACTATTTATCTACAATTGCTTCACTATTGAATTATAAAAAAAAACCTAAATAAATGAATTGAAAGTACAACAACACTTGGAAGCCGGAGTTTATTAAATGCATCTTTAATCTACATATACTACTTTCCTTATCCATATATATACCTTCCATGTACTTATGTATCTATATATTTATTACTTTTCTTCTAATTCAGCATATCCAATGCACTACCCTATTTCTCACCCTATACCGCTCTCAATATCTCCTCTACCTCAACTCTCTGACTCATCTCAAATCTACTTTTTCCAATGCACTACGATATTTCTCACCCTATACTTCTATCAATATATCCTTTACCTCCACTCTCTCATTAATCCCAAACCCCATACCACTACTATAATCACCAAAATAACCCTCTCTAGACTCTTCCCTACTCTACCCCTCCTTGCATCATCTCATACCTCTTTATTATTCAGATCTCCCAAACAAGCCTTTCTAAACCCTTCCCTCTCACTCTTACCCCTCCACCTTCCTTTTACTCATCGCAAGCCTCCTCCTACTGCTATGAGCTCAAAACAAAAATATTCTAAATCCTTCCCTGTTTTATCCCTCCACTATCTTTTTCAATCCAAATAACAGACTAACATGTCCACCACTCAAATTAATTTCATATTTCACTATACAAATTCACCACTAATCCTTTATGGGCCCAGGAGTAGCGTGCTACTTCCTGAAAAAGCGCTTCAACACCTCATCGGGGGTAGCAAGCGCTATATAAATGCAAACCTTTTCCCTCTTCGATCCCTCCACTATCCTTCTCAATCCAAATAACTGACTAACATATCCACCACCCAAATTACTTTCATATTTTCACTAAAATAATTCACCACTAATCCTTTGTAGGTTCCGGAGTAGCGTGCTACTCGCCGAAAAAGCGCTTCAACAACCCAGCAGGGGTAGAAAGCGGTATATAAATGAAAACCTTTTTTCCTCCACTATCCTTCTCAATCCAAATAACTGACAAACATATCCACCACTCAAATTACTTTCATATTTCACTATACTAATTCACCACTAATCCTTTATGGGTTCCGGAGTAGAGTGCTACTCGCCGAAAAAGCGATTTGACGCCTCTTCAGAGGTAGTAAGTGCTATATAAATGCAATTACAATTCAATATAATATAGCACACTGCTACACATGCCTTGACACATATACAATCACACTTGTGTGGACTGTTCCTCCTCTTCCTTTTTCCCTCTTATTGACCAGACTTACTTTTCGTGAGTTCAATGATTTACTGTTCTCAACTCCCTTCTTGTAAAATAGCATTCTTCGGCAAATCTAGGAGCAGTTTCAACCAATTACCTTCTAAGCCATCCCAAACAACCCACCCATTCATTGCCAAAACCTCTGCACCATAAAAAGCCTGGGGCATTCATTTGCCTTGTGTCACTTTACCTAGCGGCTCAAAGGTATACCTACCAAATTCGTGGTCGAACTTATTCAGGCCGTTCACTTCAGTTGATAGCACAAGTCTCCTGGAAGTCAGATGTTTATTCGACCTCAGATCTTGTGAAAAGGTCATGCCCAGCTACTTTTACTCCCTAACCTGCTCCAACCACACGTTACCTTAGAACCACGCAAAATTATTTTTCTTTCTAGCGAAAAACAAGGTTTTTGTTTTATCAATATTTATCATCAATTTGTTTTCCAGACAATAATAGGTCAGGACTTTCAATTTTCTTTAGAGCCCTATAGGCGTTAGATCCATCACCACCAGATCGTCCGCGTACATGAGGCAGCTGGTATGCCTGCCCCCAATCTTTGGAGAGTAACTGTGCGTATTGTGTAACTCCTAGGGGAGGTCCACTATGAACAGACTAAACAGCAGGGGTGTTATAACGCACCCCTGCCATAAGCCATTCTTAATCAGGATGTTTCCTCAAAAGGCTTCCTGTCTGTCCAGATCAACTTGAACTCAATTATCACTATGCATTTTCATCACAAGGCCTAACAATGCACCAGATATATTCCATTGCTAAAGTTTCCACCATAGCGTACCTCTGTCCAACCTATCGAATGCTGCTCAGAAGTCAACGAAGCAGCAGAAGAGGCCGCCTATCGACTTCATTGACTTCCTTGCGACTCCCCACAGTTTGAAGCAGTGGTCCATAGTAGAATGCTTCTGCTTTAAGCCTGCTTGTTCCACCGGGATCAGTCCTGAATCAAAAGCTCAAGCAGTTAGGTGTTTTAGCAAGGTTTGAGAATAAAGTTTAGCAGGAATATCGAGAAGAGAAATCAAACAATAATTAGCAGGCTGATCCAGTTTGCCTTTTTTGTGAATGAGCTTCACTATTGCTCCCTTCCAGGAGTCTGAGAAGATGCCTGTTAACGTTACCCATTGGACAAACCCACTCAACATTAGTCCCCATTTCTCAGAATCTTTCTTAAATATCACAGATGGAAGCCTATCCGGACCATCATTCCTAGGGTACTTGCACTCACTTCTACCTCCACTACAGAAGTTGCCTGGGACGCAAACAATTTTTCGAAGTTTCCGCCATTATATAGCGAATATATAAAAGTGTACCAGTTATCCTCACGTATCAGAGCCTCAAGAGAGAACGGCGATGAAAGAGTTACAGAATTCACTAGCCGCCAAAAGTGCTTACTATCTTTACCAACAACAGCAGATAGCATTGATTCCTAATTTAACCGGTAAAACTCTCTCTTTTTATGGGCACAAGTTTCGATAGGCGATTTTCGCACCCACCATTGCTGTTTTTAAACTGACATCACTAGGATTTGACTTGAAGTCAAGACAACTCCTATTCGCCACTCCTCTACCCTCCCGACAATCATCCTCAAACCAGGTGTTTACTTTACCTCATACTTAGCTGATTGAGTGCCCCCCTTTGCCAGTTTGAAGTGGGCTAAAAATTGCTTCGTTAACCTGTGATACCAATCCAACACATCTGGACCTTCTTTCAGGTCAAAATACTCAAATTCTATCGTAGAAAGAGCCTGCAATACATCAATCCTAACATTTTGCAGGACTTTCTGGATGTTGAACATGTCATTTCAAATTTCAGTGGTGGCTTCATCCAGGGCATATTTTCTGATGACAAAGCCATCATCTTGGAACATCAAATAATGGAATATAGTCCACTGAAAAAGGTAAACTCTTTGTTGCTGTTCTTGGATTAGTATTCTCAGGCCTACAACAGGAAAAAAATGGTAACAAAAGTTGAAAGCCAATATCAGCCAAGAGCTTACAAAACTCATACATTACCCAGTTTAATCAGTATTCCTTCGGTAGAGTTCCCTTTGACTCCATCAGTGGAGTATTTCCTTTGAAGGCTTGACATAGTAGGGGTTGTTTGAGATAGGACATTACACCATCTGCCCTATTTAGGCTGGACAAATCTCGGCAGTCAGGAACAGAGCATCTATAGCTCTTGGAAACAGAAAAAAGCAATATGGCAAACTAGATAAAAGCATGTTATAATTACTATTATTTAACACAGGCCCATACTGCCTATTCGTCCACTACTCTTTCCTCCTCTACATTTAGCAAACCTACCAGGCACCCTGAACACTGCATAACTAAAAATAAAATTAACAAAATACAAAATACAAAGCTCCAATTGTACAGTATGTTTGACATCCAAGAATGCCCCACTATAACAATGCCTTCATTGTACAGAAAATCAGTGGTGGCTCACTATATGGGGGGGTCACCTTCCACCCACCTATTTCTTGCCCCTTTTTATTACACGAATAGTGAAGGCTACATTTTTATATTTGATATCATAAAAAAGATGCCGACCCATGCTGCGGTCACCAGCTTGGGGCACTGAATTCATCTCAGGGGGTTGCTCTCATGGGTTTGCCACTGGCCCTGGCACACTGGAGGTAACTCTTGGCTTACAGAGGAGTGCATTGCGAAATGCTGCCATACTTCAGTTAGCTCTTGGTGTAACGGGCACCCATGGCAAAATGATGGCGGTGGTAAACTAGATGTAATTCTTGGCACATGGGGCGTCCATGGCAAAATACTGGCATATTGGACGTAATTCTTCCCTTAATGCTGGTGCTGGGAATTGGATGCATTTCTTGGCATTAGGATATCAATGGCAAAATGCTGTCACAGGCACACTAGAGCTAATTCTTGGCATATGGGTCAACTGTGAAAAATGCATGTGCTTGCTTGCTCGAGGCAATTCTTGGTTTTAGAGAGGCCACCTACGTATAGTGGGGGGTGGGGAGGGGAGAGAGGCAGCCATGAAAAATTATAGGCCCTGATATACCAGAGGTAAATTTTGACTTGTGTCACCCATGGTATATTGATGGCATAAATGGGAAAATTCTGGCACTGACAATTTGTAATTATTGGCATAAGGGTATTGTGGTATCCATGCAAGGTGGTAATGTGTTGCTTTGCGACCTTGTAATTGCTTACCTGACCTGAGCCTGAAACTCTGTGATGTCATCCGGAGAGCCTGGCTCAGGTGATGGAATGTGCAGGATTTGAAGGCGTTGGCAGTTGCTGTCTTCGCCTGAGCTGGATGTTGGATGGGATTCTCTCCTCACCATAAAGACACTTTACTTCGACTCTAAATGGATATCCTTCTCCTTATTTACTGCATCTTAAAGTGTCACACTGGCGTAGTCGGCAGGATCCAAACCTCTTCCGAATCAGCACGTTTTCTGAAGAGAGATGACGTGAGGAGTTGGTTAAGGATGACGCGCTGGTTGAGGTGATGAAGTGCATGGGTGAAGGTTGGAGCAGAAAAAAGCAAGGTTCAGAAATGTGTTGCAATTACTGGGTTGTGCGCGATGAGTTGTCTGTAAACAAAGGCCTATTGTTCAGGGGGACTAAGCTTATTCCTCCATCCAGTCTCAGGAATTAAATAATGGATCTTACACATGAGACACATCAAGGCATGAACAAATGTAAGGAATGAGTGCGTATGTCATATTGGTGGCCAGGTATCGACAAACACATGGGGGAATATTCTGAAGGACTTATCGCCGATTTATCGGCACTTTAGCGCCGCAAAAGTGGCGATAGATTTATCGCCCGATTCTCAAGCTGGTGCAAACTGCTGATATCACCAGTTTTCCAGCGATAGCTGCCGCAAACAACATCGCCACAGATGAGAGCGACAACTAACTCTAATGATATGCAGAGTAGGCGTTCCTGTGCAAAAACACATGCAAACACCACTTCGCAATATTCTCAACAACCAGCCAGATCTGCGATGCGATCCAAAAACAGGCGATAAGGCGCGTTAGCAGCAGGGATTTAACACCTGCCTTCTCTGGTGTTAAGCAGGACGACAACCTGCAGTATGAAAGGGAGCCCAGACCAGAGCCACATCTGAAGACCAACACATGTCATGGAGCTACTGATCATGCAGCTCGGAGACCCAAGAGGTCCACAACACCCACCGCCACCATCCCCCGGCCCTCCCCCGGCCCCCCCCGGACTACCACCGAGGCAGCGCAGAACAAGACAGCTGACCTTCCGAAAACGGCATGGCCCCTCAGCCACACAATTGCAGAATGTGGGGAGAGGTGGGAACCAAGTATGTGTGAAGGAGGCAAGTCACCCATGAAAAAGAATGTACACAATGCCAAGTGTGGCGGTGATGTGCTGGACAGACTTCAGTATGCAGAGCACAGACATGTCCATGTGGACATATACTGCTGGTGTTTGTAGTGTTGTGGACAGTGGACGCAACCATGTTACCTCAGGCAGTGGGGAAGACCTCGGTCATGTAGCTGTGTCCCCCCCCCTGTAAGCGTAAGTGGAGTGTGCTCGTCCGGCGTACGCCAGTCCAGCGTAGGAGTGTGAATAAATAGGCCGGGGCTCTGGGCGTGGTTCACTTCCGGGATGGCCAACGCGTCTGCCAGGGCGGCGCCCCTCACACTGCCACGAGTCCACCACCATGACCGCCAGCCTCCTCAGCCAATCGCTAGCTCCCGCAGCACAGGCCCCCGGCACACCCAGCGGCACAGCACCGCGGAGTTATGTGTGTGCTGACTACTGCCTTCGGCCTACACTGCCATCAGCAGGTCCCCCAATTCAAATTGAGTTCTGATTTATTTATGGCGCAGTCCAGTACGCAACAGACATTGCTTCCAGTGCGGCCCGCCCGGACGACGCATCATCGCAGGCTGCGCACCCGCTGAGCGCTTCAGGTGCCACGAACTCTGTGCAGCTCAAGTCAACGCCAGGTGGCTGTGGGCCCTTGCTGACCGCTGCCTCCGGCCTACACTGCAGTCAGCAGGTCCCCCAATTCAAATTGAGTCTTGATTTATTTATGGCGCAGTCCAGTAGGCAACAGACATTGCTTCCAGTTCGGCCCGCCCGGACGACGCATCATCGCAGGCTGCGCACCCGCTGAGCGCTTCAGGTGCCACTAACTCTGTGCAGCTCAAGTCAATGCCACGTGGCTGTGGGCCCTTGCTGACCGCTGCCTCCAGCCTACACTGCGGTCAGCAGGGCTCACACATATCGAATCCAATCCTGACCTGCAAGGACACGCCATCATCGCTGGCTGCACACCCGCTGAGCGCTTCAGGTGCCACTAACTCAGTGCACCACAAGTCATGGTCCCTTCATGATTGAGTCTTGTGTGTGTGATGTCAGAGCTGAGCTGGTGCCCCTACCTCAGTGCACCACAAGTCACGGACCCTTTATGATTGAGTCTTGTGTGTGTGATGTCAGAGCTGGTGCCCCTACCTCAGTGCACCACAAGTCATGGACCCTTTATGATTGAGTCTTGTGTGTGTGATGTCAGAGCTGGTGCCCCTACCTCAGTGCACCACAAGTCATGGACCCTTTATGATTGAGTCTTGTGTGTGTGATGTCAGAGCTGGTGCCCCTACCTCAGTGCACCACAAGTCATGGACCCTTTATGATTGAGTCTTGTGTGTGTGATCCGATGATCACTGTTCTAGTTGTTGCCAGCACCAACCACTCCCTGAGGGCTGGCTTACACTCACCCCACACCCATCCAGCACAGGTGTCACTGGACATGTGACCCTGGTAATAAAAAGGGGCCGGGCGCACGTGCCCGTAGCCAGTTCCACTATCTATCTAAGTGTGTCCATGTGGTCATTATGTATGCATGATGGGCCCGGGCCCTACCACATTACATTGTGCTGTGGACAGCGGACGCAACCATGTCACCTCAGGCAGTGGGTAAGACCTTGGACACATAGCTTTGTCGTCCCCCCCTGTAAGCGTAAGCGGAGTGGGCTTGGCCGGCGTACGCCAGTCCAGCGTTGGGGTGTGAAGTATTTGCCCGGGGCACTGGGCGTGGTTCAGTGCTGGCCTGGACAAGGAAGTGACTAATGCGTGTGTCTCTGTTGTAGTGTCGGCGCCACCCGGCCCGCAATCAACAATGTTGCAATGTAGCATGCACCCGGAGGGCGGGCTCGCACGAACGGAGAAATGAAGGAGCTCGAAACCGCTCGGGGTCTTGACTCATACATGCCAAGTGTTGTGTGTATCTGTATTGCCGCAGCATGAGCCAAATGTCTAGCCTTAATCGCAGCGTGAGTTCAGCCAGGCATGAACTCTACATCTGTGTCCGCCCTATCCTTACCATAGGCCTACACTCACGTGGCCACCCACCTTCAACGGCCAACATCACAGTGTCGTTGTCAGGCTTGTGGACATGCGCAGACAGGCATGACAATGGTGTGCCTGAGGAGTGCAAGTGATGCAACCGCGCAGCGCACACAAGTAAATAGGCTCGGGGGAGGGAGGAGCAGCTGTGAGGCAACATAACACACAGTGATGCCGCTCATTTACCACATGCAAGACATGTCAAACATGAATCCCAAAGTCGCACACATCCCACCCCACCCCCAACAAGCCACATCACATTTCCTGAATGCAAGCAGATGACAAACTAACATTAGGGATAAAAGCTCCTTTGTCTGAACTATCAGGCGGAAGCACATCTGCACCTCCGACCTCAGAATTGCATGTGCCCGGCACCCCCTGACAGATACTATAGCAGCTGATGACAACTCCCACACTACGCACAGACCGACGAAAGACCAACGTATACACACCCCACACACAGAAGTCCTTGCTCGAAGTTATCTTGCAATGAATGGCCTTCACACTTACTCCCACACCATCCCAGGCGTACAACCGTTGCACACTAAAACAACTCATTGATCCGAGCTGTGGCATTTCATCCACAGAACTGGCGCAGGTCAGAACAGTGCCGCTTCAACCAGAGCCACTAACGCAATGGCAGAACATCCCGGACACATGCACAACCCCTGTCACGTGGAACTGTACCGTGCACGTATGCTGCATTTACTGGGGGCACTGCCACTGGCAGTGCTGCGGATCAGTTACATGCTAAGCTTCTGCCTTGCCAACGTCACCTGCGTTCAGCCTGTGTTGCATTGTCGATCATGCATATTCGAGTGGTCCATGGATGTCTGCCTATCCAACAGGACGGTAGCTGAACTGGATTTTGACATGTGTGCGCCCCCTGTTGGCCCACGACCAGGAGTGTCACTGTGATACCCGTTTATGGGATGCCTTGATACTTGGCATACATGCTGGCAGCTGGACCTGGGAGATTGCACAACTCCTCGTGTGCAGTGACCACATTGAACCGCTCCCCTATTGGGCTGTAGTGCTAATTGGTGAAAGGGGGTGGACGCAGCACATCTGTCCGGACCTGCTAATGGATTGCCTCGCCGTCCTGTTTGATGAAGTCGACAACGACCTCATGTTGGAAATGATAGCCTACGAAGCTGCAATCGCTTTCATGGACGAGTAACTACGTACCTGCAGCCACAACAGAATGGAACCCATTGCACATGTCCCAACACCTTGTTGCGTCTTGGAGATCTGGTCACATATCCCACGACAACAGTGGACATGGCTGCATTCGCCTGGACTCCGAATACATGAGGGGACAACAACTCGGGTTAACACACACATGTGAAAGGTGAGGCACTCCCCTGGAGTGGACAGCGGTGCTTGGCAACGTTCCTCATTCTGACATACTGCAGCATTGATCTGCATGTTGTGGCACTTATCTTGCCCGTACTGACACACATATGCTAATAAAGTCTACGCACCTTCACTTGTATTCAACTGTGATGAGTGTTGATTTGAATGACAATGTGTGTCTCACTGCCTATCTGGGTCACTGCCATACATGCGCATTGATAGCATTATCCAGGGAGTACCTTTTTGTGGAATCACTGTCCCTACATTCATCCATACTTTCATACTTGATTGATCCTAGCCATGACACATCTGTGTGAATTAGAATGTTTTATTCGCATTCAGTGGAGTGTTGAAGCAGGAGCAGTACAGGCAGGGCCATGCAAACCCCACTTTAAATTGTTGCCCCGTGGAGGGCCAGCCAGAGTCCTTTAGGGATTGACAAGTTCATCGGAAGAGGAAGACTTCAGTCCGCAGTGTGATTGCTGTGTCATTGGTATCCAAACAAAATATGGCAGTCCATGTCGAGGTCCAAGGTGAGTGTCGCTGAGTGTATCGGGGGACAGTGGAAGGTGTTATTCCAGGGCATGATGCAGAGGGCAGAACCAAGCTGAAACAGGCCATATGGCGGGGATGAATGCTACCACTTCGTTCTTACCACAAAGCCAGATTCATCATCATCTTCGTCCTCTGATGTGTCAGGTGCCTCACATGTGGGTTTTGGTGTTTAGTCTGCATCACTGTGTGGCACTGACACATCAGGGGCCAGAGGTGGAATGTCTGCCGCACTGTGTGGCACTGACACTTCAGGGGGCGGAGATGTGGATGGAGTAGTAGCAGCAGCATTCATCCGCGCCAGGCCTTGTGGCAGCAATGCCATGACGAGGATCTGCAGGGCATGGAAGATCACAGCTACATCTCGCTGGTGTGCAGCCATGGCAAACATTCTTTCCGCCTGCATCCGCTCCAAGCTCTCCATCATTCTCCTTATGTGTCCCAACTCCCGGCTGACATCGCTGGAGCCACTCTGACTAGACAGTTGTTCTTGGCTCAGAGTCATGACTCCAGCGATGTCAGCCATGGATTGTTGGAGAGCATGTAGTGGACAGTGGGTGTCCGTTAGGGACTGTAAGTGGTCCCTGATGGGACTTAGACACCCACGTATGGCATCTAGTTTGGCTGCCATGAGGTCGAACCCCACCCGCAGCTGATCAGCCAACTTCTCCTGGCACCCTAACACACGGCGTTGGAATGCCATGTGTTGGTCGTGGGGGTCCTGGGAGACAGCCGTGGTGGTGGGTGCTTCCTGCTGTGTGGTCTGTGCAGGGGATGGGGTCTCCTCGATGCATCTGGGCTGCCCTGCTCCTGGAGGTGGGGTGCCGAAGCTGCCCGTGAGCTGTTGGAGGGCGTCGGTGTCAATGTTGGGGAGGTCCTCTTCATCATCAATGCTGAGTTGTTGGATCTGCTCTGCAGGAGGTGTTGATTCTCCCTCTGCAATGTGAAGGGGAGATGCAGATTGACATTGTGTTCACATGTATGTTCACGCATTGTACAAGTTTACTAACAGACTGCATGACTATGTACATTGTGACTGTTTGTGAGGAGATGCCTATTTGATGCGGGACAGTTGACATTTCTACACCATCAGGGATGTGAGGTTGTACTTGTACATTATCATCTCACAGTTTCCTGCTATGCCAAATGCGAATGGCCATTTTCTACACCAAGCGGCAGCAGTTGTGTCCTCTGTTCTGTTGTGAAAGTGTTGCAGTTTGAACCACATTGTTGTCAATGTTGAGGTGCTCTGATTCTTATGTGTGTGTGCTGCATTGTGGGTGTGTTGCCCCTTCAGCTCTGATTTGGCTGGCCCTTATCCCTTTCAGGCGGTGTGCCTTTCACTTCTGTGCTTATACAGTGCTGAGATATTGCAGACTTGGGTAAATTGGTCTCTTGGTCGGAGTTGTGACTCTTGGGCATGGTTTGTCCGCAGATGTGCTATACTTAATTGTGCATGTGAGCCATTGTGCCCATCTCCCCCCCGTCCCCCCAGTCCCTGGTCGTTACTCACCCTATTGCTGTCGGCTCAGGTCATGTTGTGCAGTGTCTGGTCCCCCAACTCCTGCCACCGTCTCCCCAATGATGACTCGGGTCACCATTTCCTCCATCTCATCCAGCTCCTGGTGTGTCGCTGGACTCCCACCTCCAGTCTGCATTGCTGCTTTCAGGTTGGCTGCGAGTTTCAGCTTGGTTTTGTGCTTCACATCAGTCCAGCACTTCTTGCAGTCATCCACTTCCCTTCTCTTCACTCGACTGCATTCACCTTGGCCAAGATGGACTGCGATATTGTATTTTTAGTTGCCAATGACACAGTGGACGTGATGAACAGTTGATGGTGGTGTTCTATCACCTCCATAATGTGGATCTGGTTTTCCTGCGTACTGAAAAGCGGGTTCCTCTTCTTCTTCTCCTTGCCCTTCCCTGACCCCGAGGTCCCAGGCTGGTCCTCCGTGGGGCTTGTGGGGTTCTGGTTGTCCTCTGTACTTGCTCCGGATAACTCAATGGTGCTTCGCAGTTGTTTGTGTTTTGTTTGTGTTTTTTGTTGCCGCTTTTATAGTGGTTTTTCCCGCCTGACTTGTGGGACTTGCAGGCCTGGCGCTGCTCATCGCTGAATTTTTTTATCACAGTTGGGCCCATCGCAACTTTTTTCACGTTAGGGTTTAGATTTTTATCGCCGTCCCGGTAATTTTATCGCGGACATTTGGCGCGTTATCGGGAAACTATAGCATGTTACCGCCGTGTTGAGAATACGACGTTAACACAGAGTTATTTTCCAGCGATAGACGGCAATATGAAAAATTGCGTTAGCCTATTTTGGCGATGATCGCACGTTCTTGAGAATATCCCCCATAGAGCAGTTAGTGAGTGATTGTTCCATATGTGCTTGGAGCGACAAGTCAAAGCAACCGAGAGTTCAACCCATGGTGTCAAGGAATTTGCCTTCCAGTCCTTGGCAGGAGCTAGCATTAGATATTGTGGGCCCCATCCATGATCAAGGAAGGCAATCTCATCTTGTTGTGGTACTGGATATGTTCCCCAGATGGTCAGAAATTTTCTTCACTAACTTCATCGAAAGCAGAGATGTTATTAAATACCTCAACTGTTTGTTTGCTAGGGAATGGTTTCCTCATTCAATTCTCACATATAATGGGGTACAGTTATCATCTAGAGAGATGGTAGATTATCTTCACGTTAGAGGAATACTTCAAAAAAAGTGTGCGTTATATCATCCTGAAACCAACGGAATGGTTGAACGGCTCAACAGAGTCATAAAAGAGACTGTCTCTCTAGCCAAGTCCAATGCAATGGATTGGAAAGCAAAGGTTTGTAAAATGATCAAGATGTACAGGGTAACTCCACATTGTAGGAATGGGAAAACTCCTTTTGAGCTGTTTTGAGGAAGGCTTCTCAATACCTTCGCCGAACCTTCCTGGGTGAATGCGTATACGTTGCTGTCCGGTTGTTGCGTGAGTGGTCTTGATTGGTGCAAACGTGAGGAATGCAAGATATGTTTGAGGAAGATTGGTTTTGATACCAGAAAGGCTGTGAAAATAACAAAGGTGCATGTGGGGGACCTTGTCATGATTAGAAATCCAAAGAAGAGCAGCTTCTCCAAATTCTCAAAACCTGTGCGTGTCATTAAAACCTTTACCAATGCTGTTAAAACTCAAGACCACAGAATATGGAATCTTAATCGGGTGGTGGATTGTAGTGGCAATATGGGTGGTGACAACATGGAACTGGTGGTGCCCACCGAAACTTCAGATGACACTGATGGTGGCGAAGGCTGCAGCAAAACTACTGGTGCATTATGTCGTGTGGTCAAGAGACCTGGGTATTTGAAAGATTATGTTTAAAGTTTAGTTTGCGGTTACTGTGGTTTTTTTCTTGTTTTTTCAGCTTTTTCTCATCTTAAGTTTAATAAAGGGAGGGAGGTGTGTGGTATCCACGCAAGGTGGTTATGTTGTTGCTTACCTGACCTGAGCCTGGAACTCCATGATGTCATCTGGCGAGCCTGGCTCAGGTGATGGAATGTGCGGGATTTGAAGGCGTTGGCAGTTGCTGTCTTCGCCTGAGCTTGATGTTGGATGGGATTCTCTCCTCCCAATAAAGACACTTTACTTTGACTCTAAATGGATATCCTTCTCCTTATTTACTGCATCTTAAAGTGTCACAGGTATGCTAATGGCATATGGGGGAACCCATGACAAAATGCTGCCCCTAGTACAGTGAAGGTGATCATTGACATATGGGTGCCACCACCTCCATATTTTGAAAACAAATAGGGTCAGCTCATGGGGAACTCTATGCTTCATTGGCTTGGCACATCATGAAGATACTTGCGTATTTAACGAGTGCCCTCACCATTCTGCTTGCATGTGCTGTAACTCCTAGAACATATGGCTTTTGAGCAAATGTATGTGAAAGGTTAGTTTAAAATGCACTATTTCATGACACCGACTGATGCATAGGAGAAAACGTCTAGCATACATCTCTTTCCCCACGCACTGAATGCTTTGCATCCTTTCCCTGCTGAGGGTTGTCGAGCACTTTTACCTACTCCCTCATCCCTCCCTCTCCTGACCCTCTGATCCCCTCCTTGCCCCTTCCAACGGTCACCCTTCCCTTTGTTATTGAAGTTTTACCCCCTCTGGATGTAGGTGGGATAATTTTTGTATTATGCATATCCTTTAATAGCAATAAAACATATTTAAACCTAAAATGCACTATTTTACTCTATATTTCGAAACACTGGCTGCCTGGAAATTGTGGCACTTGTAACACCACACCACTTTCAAAGATCACCAGCCACCCCTGCAGATAGTAGCGCTCCCCTGCAAATATTTGTAAACCTGTCTTAAATCCATTCGGCACACAAAAATCGTTCCAGGCTCAACAATTTAGAGTTTTGAATCACTGCTTCCCTCAGAAGAAAGCGGTCTTAAATCCATTCTGCACACAAAAATCGTTCCAGGCTCAACAATTAAGAGTTTTGAATCACTGCTTCCCTCAGAAGAAAGCTGTCTTAAATCCATTCTGCACACAAAAATCGTTCCAGGCTCAACAATTAAGAGTTTTGAATCACTGCTTCCCTCAGAAGAAAGCTGCCTTACGGGAGAAAATGAAACAAAAATCAATATTCTCACCTAAGTTACCAATTGCTTTAGAAATGTTTTCAGTTGAATAGGTGACTATTACAACAAATGGCATCCTGTAATTCTAGTGGCGATGTCCTTTAAGCGATATTTTTCACAGCTACCAGAGGCACAATTATATTCTAGTATGTTACAGTGATTGGAAATGCTAAAATTAAACCATTCTGATGTTTGTTTCACTGCCAGTGCATCAACCGTTTTGTTTCTTTTATTGCTTGGTTTATGGTACAAAATACTCTCATATATCAGAACATCATGTACAGTGCCAAGGAACAGAGCCAGCTCACATCACAGTATGTCCAGTCCCTGCTGCCACAGCTGATGCTCTCAGACTAGTCAGTGCCAGTGTGGGTCTGTCGACCCCACCGAAGCCTGCCTCTGGCGGCTGACGGAAAACAGAGAAGGTTGACTCAGGGACGTAGCTTTGTCAGTAAGATTGTGTGTGTGTCATGAGGGGGGGGGCGCTTCAGATTTTCCAGCAATCAAGCTGGCATACCTTGTTAAAATACATTATATGACAAGCATGGTGCATGAGAGGAGCCCAAGGGGCGGTGGAAATGGAGAGGAATGCGGGTTGGTAGGGATACTGAGTGAGAGAAAACATAATATTTTGTAAAATAACCAACATTTTTGAGTACTTTCAAAACAGAAAGGGAGAGAGAGTGTGTGTGTTTTCATCTGTGTGCATGTAAAAGGTCCTGGTAAAATCTGACAGACACCTCACCATACCCAACTGAAGAACCGTTACCCAATTATTTATCAGAAAATACATTTATTGGGGGGGGTGTAATAGCCCAAACACCCTCCTGAAGCCACGCCCCTGGGTTGACTTCCATACATGTATCTGAAACTTATTTTGTTGCCTTTATAGCGTGAAACACATCCTGTGTTTTTAGTTTTCTTGCTGTATTCAGCTACCTTTGCTAATTAACGTTTGTGAAGCATATACATTTTTGCTTGAAAAACTCGAACTTTTCCCCACCTATTTATCCTGTTTTCACTGTTTATATGGTGCAAATACTGATATTTGTAATAGCAAAATCGATATTTGAGTGTACAATAGTAAGAAGAAATGTAAGAACCAATAGATGGCAAAGTAGTATAAAAATAAGAATTATTGAGCAATTTATTTTAAGAACTGGATATGTTTTCTGAATAATGCTAAACGGAGCTTAACAGAAATATTGATAACAAATCAACCATGAAGTTGTGCAAACTTTCATATCCTGTCAGCAAAGGACTGAAGGTTATGTGGGAAAAAATTGGGGTGGGCGGTTCTGAAACATACACTCATGTGAGAGATAGCATCCTGCTAATTTTCTCATTCTGACAGACTCGTTCACGGGCCACTTTACCAGGTGAACTCCAGGTTTTCGATGTTGCCCACCAACATAGTGCTATGTTCTGTTGGCCAATAATCGACAAACCAAAGTGGTACTCCTTTTATCAAGGGTGACTACCATCCACAAGACCAGGCCATGATATGACTAGCTGTTGGTGGTAGCTGATTAATAGTTGTGGTCTATGTGCCCTTTACCTGCACTCCACTGGTAAATCTGCCTACCAGCCCTCCTTGTAATAATTATATTAATGTATTAAGACTGCTTCCTCTTCCACTTGATTGTAAGTAGCATGTTTGTGTAGTGTTTACGCACATGATGGGTGGGGTACACCTAGCTGGGTTTCGCTTGTATGTGTGTAGCTGCTAAGTTTGTAGGGTGCTTCAAAGGGCTTAGTATAGTCACAGCTGCAAACCCCATACCCAGCCTTCTCTCCTTCCCTCCCCATGCAGACCCAGTGGTAAAGCCAACTGTGTGTGTTTGATTTAAACTCATATAAACATAAGCTTTCTGTTTACACGCCCTGGACCAAGCCAGTTTCAGCAAGTCAGTCAATGGCTTGAGAGTTGAGTGCCTGAACATACAACTGCGCTTAAGGTCACAGCCAAAGCTGCCCACGTATGCAATGAGATGCATCCTGTGTCTGTCTCTACCCAAGAAGGATAGAGACAGTACCAGTCAATGAATGGAAAGCGATTGTCTGTTTCCATTCTCCAAAACCAGAGTGACAGTTCGCAGGGGCGTAGCTTCAAGGGGTTGGTTGTTTGGGGTGTTACACCCCCTAATAAATGTATTTTTGGGGATGGTGAGGTATCTTTCGGATTTCACCAGAAAATTTTACCGCACACAGACAAAAATGCACACACACTCTCTCCCTTTCTCTGTTTGGAAGGACTTCAAAAATGTTGGTTATTTCACAAAATATTGTGTTTTCTCTCACTTAGTACCCCTACCAATCCACATTCCTCACCCTTTCCACTGCCCCTTAAGCCCCTCTTGTGCACCATGCTTGTCACATAATGTATTTGAACATTATGAGCCAGCGTGATTGTTGGGAAATCTGAAGCTCACCCGTCCCCCCTCCCCCCACCAGTAGTCTTACTGACCAAGCTACGCCCCTGACATAATTGCCATAGAGCTGTACCACAACTGCAGACAAATGTACTTTTAAATGATTGGCTTAATATTCATGCTCGCACCCTACATTTATTCTGAGTAGTCACTTGGCTGGAGCGAGCCCAACTGGCACTATTTCTGGACATGAATTGGCCCCTTTGGCTTATTTGGGTTTGCCTTTTTACTTGGAAGACTTTTGTACACTTGTGCTCCCACTGATAGGCTCAGACAGAGGAAGGAAATCTTGACTATCTCTCCCCTGAAAGATTAAGGACATATTACAGGACTGTGGAAAAGACATTGGTGCTGCTGCTGCAACCAGATGATGAGAAAGAGGAGGACTGCCTCAGACAGTGAGAATCTGTGTTACTTCAGCCCAGGGCCTGGCTCCAGCTGTGCAGTGCCTGGTGCTGTGAGTAGCTTTGTGCTACAGAGAGCACTAAAGCCCAAAGCCTGCAACCACTGTCCAAACGGAACAGGATTGGGACAACAAGAAAAACAAAGGACTTGTAGAAAGTAAAGAAACTGATGAGGCGAATCATTAATGAAGAGTGTGTTGCCCATACTCTTTTTCACTCCCTCCTTTTTGGTTGGAGTGTAAGGGCATGTGATCATCTCTCATGTTGCTGTGCTGCACTGTTTTCCTGTTTCCCCAGGTTGGCTGCTTCAAAAGTGAGGCTGGAGGGGGCCTGTCGTTCTGCTGTGCCACACTGTTCCTCCTATCATGATACTAACGAGTGCGAGATACTGCAAGCCGCTTTCCTGGAACCCACACTTGCATTTTGAACTGGCTGTACTAAACATTCATATCACTGAGACTTACTCTTTCATCCCCTTTCGAAAATATCTTAAAAACGTGGCTTTTGACATCCTATGCTAGTTCTTGCAGGATGTATTAGATCAGTTGTTGCTTCCTCTTTTTCTCTTCTTATTGTTTGTAGCTTAGCGCTGTCTCGTCTTGCTCTCTTTTTTTCCCCGGCGATTCTGGATTGGGTTTTGGAATTCCTTAGGTGCAGCGCCTTGATACCTGCGGGTTAAGCGCGCTTTACAAATCTCTTTTCATTTCATTTTCATTTACTACAGGTTCCAGTCCTGCAAGCTTCCGATTTTGTGTCCAGTGCCACAAATTCACTAAAACTTCATTGTGAGAGCCTGTGACTCTCCCTCCGGAACACAGCAGCCACAGTGGTTCCCACAGGCAGGATCCATTTCATTAAGTGTCTTAGAAATTTCAATTGAGGCAATAGCTGCCTCCAGCACAGTTTCCACACAAATCTATCGCCATCTACAACCTCGATAACCTCTTGGAATGTAGTCGGACTTAAAGCTAAGCTGCTACTTCTTCATTGGTGCGAATTCATTGATAAATATGATATACGATTCTTTCAAGAAACATGGTGCACCAGTCCGGTATATAGACCGGGCTTTTTGACATAAGTTACCCCAGCAACGCCAAGCAAAGGAGGAAGGCCAGCAGGTGGATTGATAACTTGGGTCAAAATCTCCCTACATTGCAAAATACGGCAACCGAAAACTGATAGTGAGGTTATATTGGGTACCGAAGTAACTAACGGTAGAGAGTCTATTGTGTCCGTTTTTAAATATCTCTGCAAGATGGGAAAAAGGGTGGGGTCGCCTCACCAATGATCCACTCTCTGGATATCTTATTGGATAGGTAGCAGCCTGGTATCAATCTGATTCTTGCCGGGGATTTCAACACTACTTTTAAACCCCCTGATAGAAAAGATACCTCAAGCCCTTGGAGAAACTCACAAAGAGGAATTTGCAGAAAGTTCAGTCCAGTCCTTTCACTGCTCAGGACAGAAGCAGTCACTGCAGGCCAACACAGCAAAGTGGTAGTCTCTCCTCACAGCTTCTCCAGCTCTTCTTCTTGGCAGTCTTCTTGGTTCCAAAACAGTTCTCTGAAGTCTTTTCTATCCCTGAGATTTCCAACAGGAGGCAAGCTCTACTTCAAGCCCTTGGAGAAAACTCTAACAGCAGGATGATGAAAGTATAAACCAGTCCTTTCCCTGCCCAAGACAAAAGCAGCAAGCAGCAGGCCAACACAGCAGATCACGCAGCAAAGTGGCAGTTCCTCCTGACAGCTTTTCCAGCCCTTCTTCCTGGCAGGTTCCTTAGTTCAGCAGTAATCTAAAATACTGGGGTCTGGGCCCCACTATTTATACAGCAAATTCCTTTGTTCTCTTGGTGCAGAGAGGCTCTGTGCTCAGCCAAAACCAGTTCGGTCCTCTCTGGTGCAGCTTCCTGGCAGGAGGTGGACACAGCATTGTATAAGGCAGACAAGGCCTATTCAGGTGAAAGGGAAATCTCCTCCCACCACTCTAAATGCAGACCAGGCCTATTCAGGTGCTAGTGATAACTCCTCCCCCTACTCTGAATGCAGCCTAGGTCTATTCAGCCCAGCCCTGACTCATTCAGGAAAGGCAGGACACACATCAACCCCCCGGTGGCCGTCTGAGAGAATGCACATCCCCAGCCCCTGTCACTCAAAACCCAGACAGTCAATCCACAAACCAGAGAGAGGCACACAGGATGGCTAAGCAAGAAAATACCCACTTTCAAAAAGTGGTATTTTCAAACACACAATATAAAAATCATCTTTACTAAAAGATGCATTTTTATATTCTGAGTTCAGGCATACTAAACTCTATTTTCCTATCTTGTTCCCATGGGCAGTTATACTTATAATATGTTATAAGTAAACTCCCCATTCTATCCAATAGGACAGATAGCCTGGCAATAGTGAAAAACGAAATTGGCAGTATTTCACTATCAGGACATGCCACACACATCAGGGCATGTCCTACCTTTCACATACATTGTACCCTGCCCACAGGGATACCTTGGGCCTACCTTAGGGGTGTCTTACATGTAAGAAAAGGGAAGGTTAGGGCCTGGCAAGTGGGTGCACTTGCCAAGTCCACATGGCAGTTACAAACTGTGCGCAGACTCCACAGTGGCAGGTCTGAGTTACGTTTACAGGGCTACTTCTGTGGGTGGCACAACCAGTGCTGCAAGCCCACTAGTAGCATTTGATTTACATGCCCTGGCACTCTCAGTGCACTTTACTAGGGACTTACCAGTAAATCAAATATGCCAATCATGGAAACACCAATCCATAACACAATTTACACTGAGAGCATATGCACTTTAGTACTGATCAGCAGTGGTAAAGTGCCCAGAGTCCTAAAACCAACAAAGACAGGTCAGGAAAAAATAGGAGGAAGAAGCAAAAGGTTTGGGGATAACCCTGCAAAAAGGGTCATTTCCAACAGTCACCCTGCATGACTTTTCATGGCCTTGTAAATATGGGGCCCTTTCACGCATTACTCAGTGTGAAAGGGGCATTTGATGGGTATTGCTGTGGGTGTTCCCACCCAACATCCATGGAACCTGACACATTCCCTGATTTACAACGTTTTCTAAAGCTGGGAATGCATCTGGGGAGGCGTAGGCATGGTGCAACGAGGAGAAATACTTTTATTTCTACTCGTTGTTTCCTCTTTCTATGTGTGCTGCACTCTGCAGCACATATAGAAAGAGTAAAATGCCACCAATGATCGTTTTTGTGCAGGAAGGTGTGCTTTCCTGCACAAAAACAATCATTCCTGCAATGCAGGCACCCTTGCAACATGACGCAAGGGTGCCTGCGCTGGTGCATGGCAGCCAATTGTGTGCCAGTGCAGGGGAAAGCACACAGATGCAAAGTATTGTTGTTGATGCGACGCATCCCTGTGCTTTTAAAATGATGCATATATCAAAAAACAAGACCGACCCATATGTCCCTGTGAAATGGGTAATGGCTAATCAGCTTCAGCACAATCCTTCACAAGGAACTCATTTAAACAAGTATTTTTTTACTTTAGCAAATATCTCAATTTTTGCATTGATTTGATCACAGACCAGAAATAAAAAAATGATACAATCAATCTCTTCAAAAATTGGTTTGCACTGTTCAGTATTTCCTTCGATCTCTAACTAGAGAAGAGTAGTCCAAAGAAAATAAATTTTTAAACACTCACTTCAGCCGAAGTGGGTGATATTTATTTGCAAATACAAAGTTCTTAATAAAAATATACACTCACAAAACACAACATATTTTGATACTATTTACATATTTATAAAAGGTAATGAGAGTGACTTATGTGTCCCCAGTGAAGTGACCATAACCAACATGTGATCAAACATAAAGTGACTGTTTTTTTAAAAGAAGTCGGTTATTGGAATTCAAAGGATGTCCTTTAGGGATTCTGAATAAATCATTAGGTCCTAGAGTATGTTCTAGTGTTCTTTGGACTATCCTTTACTGGTTGTCGACGACGTTTTGACCCCAGTAAGGATATCGGGGTCTCTTCAGGACAGGAATTCTGGGGACCATAAGTATGATACCGTGTTAGTGAGGCTACACCTAGAATGTATGGGCTACAAGAATGTATGTGTTATGACCAAGGCTTACCCAAGGGCACTTCGGTTTTCCCCAAGGCACCAATTCACTGGACCGTTAATTCTCAATGGTCCAACCCTTAATTCTTGGGTTCTAGGAAGGTGAACCTATAATGGAGAGGAGTGAAGATTATAAGGTATGCTAAGGTGCGAGTTGTACGATGCCTGGTGAGTAAAAGGGGAATAGAACTCACCCTCCAGAGCAACAGAATGTCTTCACCTTAATCGGTAGGAAGTCCTAAGTACAGAATGTGACTCAATTAAATAACGTACATGGATACATCATCATTCTATGAGTGTTACGGGTTTTCTACACTCACCCGATATTAAATGAATTTCCATTCAAGGGCCGATTCAGCCTAAGTGCACACAATCACTGTGAATGGCTGCATCCAGCTTGCCACATGTCGACAATGCGAAAATGTCTTGCCGCGATCCGGCAGCCTTATCCCCAACTCCGGATTTCTACAAGGAAAGAATATTATTTAGCCCCTGTTGAAGTGGATGCAAAAATGGAAGTCGATCAGGGGGTCCCAGGCGAGGCTCCTACCTATTCACGAAGTAGGCTGTTCAATAAAGCTCGGTCCAGTCACACGAAGTCGATGCTCTGACCCGACCCGAGCGCTCTCTTCATGTTATAATGAAAGTGGAGGGAAGCCGCGGAACGCCATGCGGGTGCTCGTTGGCCCGTGGGTGAGGTTAGTGGGCAGCCATCTTAGACTGGTGTATATCGAGCATGAATGTAAGAAATGCGGACGCATTATGGCACGCAGGCACCATATATTACAGCCATGCAGAGGAATCCCTATTAATACGGGTCAATCCCTTATACTTTGTAAAAATTGGCAAGGAATTATGCGAAGGGGCCCAATGTGCACTCTTCGTGAGGCATACATGGATTATTTTTAGTATATGTGTCCAGAGTCGAGGCTCTAACAGTCCTCCAAATCTCTCTCCCCTATGTACTGGAATTAAAGAGGATTGCTGTAAGAGCGTGGACTAAATTTCGCCTCCTGGTGGCCATATTAACCCATTCCAACCCCGTAGAATTACAGTAAATATCCAAGGCACTTGCTGAACATAATATACAATATTCATGTACAGAACGCAATAACCCATATAATACAACATATTTATGGGACACATATAAGGGTTCAGTATAGCAACAATGATTTGTATAGTTGATCTGTTATAATGAATACAGGATCTTCATATAACATTTTTAAGGATGTGTTATGTTTTGATTACATTATGCATAATGAGCCATAAGATATAAGGGTACAGTATAGCAACAATGATTTGCATGATTTAAGCCAAAAAGATATGTATAGGTTAAATGTAGTTGATCTGTTGTGATTACAGATATGGGAATACGGATCTTCATATAACATTTTTAAGAAGTGTTATGTTTTGATTACATTATGCATAGTGAGCCATAAGATAGTCCAGCATCACAGAGATGTGTGGAACCTGGGTTACATTAAGGCTCGCTCATAAATAAACCAACGTGATCCATTGCATAGAACCTTGCTTGCATTAGCTCTATAGCAGTCTTATTCACGGAAGACTGTAGTATACATGAAACATTGTGATACAGGTGGGGACCATGCATTAAATTACAGGAGCAATGTAACTTTCTTAGCTACTAAATGATCAGTTCAGACTAATGAACTTCCACCATTCTTCAAGACTATTCAGCCCTAGTCGAATTGAGTTGCATTTATCAATCCATTTACATTCTAAGGACTGAAGAATCAGAGACAAATCTCCCCCCTGGGCGGGATTTTGACTTTTTCAATGACCTGCCAACGTATGTCATCTGCTGAATGGGGTTCTTCTTTGTAATGATGTACCAGTAGGATACGATGCCTTGTAGAAAACGCCCCATTGCTACAGCATTACAAAGAACAACTCCATTTAGCAGATGACATACGTTGGCAGGTCATTGAAAAATCCAAAATCCCGCCCAGGGGCGGAGATATGTCTCTGATTCTTCAGTCCTTAGAATGTAAATGGATTGATAAATGCAACTCAATTCGACTAGGGCTGAATAGTCTTGAAGAATGGCAGAAGTTCATTAGTCTTAACTGATCATTTTGTAGCTTGGAAGTTTCATTGCTTCTGTAATTTAATGCATGGTCCCCACCTGTATCACAATGTTTCATGTATACTTCAGTCTTCCATGCATAAGTATGCTATAGAGCTAATGCAAGCAAGGTTCTATGCAATGGATCACGTTGGTTTATTTATGAGCGTGCCTTAATGTAACCCAGGTTCCACGCATCCCTGTGATACCTGACTATCTTATGGCTCACTATGCATAATGTAATCAAAACATAACACTTCTTAAAAATGTTCTATAAAGATCCCGTATTCCTTATATCTGTAATCACAACAGATCAACTACATTTAAGCTATACACATCTTCTTGGCTCAAATCATGCAAATCATTGTTGCTTTACTGTACCCTTATATCTTATGGCTCATTATGCATAATGTAATCAAAACATAACACTTCCTTAAAAATGTTATATGAAGATCCTGTATTCCTTATAACAGATCAACTATACTTAAGCTATGCATATCTTCTTGGCCTAAATCATGCAAATCATTGTTGCTATACTGAACCCTTATATGTTATGTTATGTTATATTTTATTTATAGAGCGCCAATCACCAGAAGGTCTCTAAGCGCTGTAACATAAATAGAAGGTCCAGAATCCTTTCCGCGCTACTATACTCCACACACAGCTTATCCAAACGCCTCCCTGAACAGAAGGGTTTTAAGTTTCCTCCGGAACGGTAATAACCTAGTTTCCTTACGCATATCGTCTGGTAGTTTGTTCCAACTCTGGGGACGGTAGCTGAAAATGCCCGGCCCCCTAAAGTCATTCTGTTAAAACGTGGACAAACTAACAAGCCGGACTCTGATGACCGAAGAGAGCGTCCGGGCACATAAGGCCTCAGGCGGTCTTTGATGTATTTGGGTACCTCTCCGAACTGGGACTTGTGTGCAATGCACAATCCCTTGAATTTAACCCTTTGCTTGATGGGAAGCCAGTGTAGCTGCTGTAGCAGGGGGGTGGCGTGGGCTCTTCTTGGCAGTTTATAGATCAGCCTTGCTGCGTCGTTCATAACCACTTGGAGCTTCCCCAGAAGTTTTTCGGGAAGCCCAGTGTAGACCGCATTACCATAGTCTAGGCGTGACAGGATTAATGCCGTCACAACCGTCTGTAAGGTGGAAGAAGACAGCAAGGTCGCCACTTCTCGAAGTTGCCGCATCAGGCCAATGCAACTCCCCGCGACAGCAGAAACCTGGTTATTTAGGGTTAATCAAGTGTCCAGCTTTATACCCAGGCTCCTCACTACTGGCACCGGCGTTGGGGTGGTACCCAGCTCATGGGGCCAAAAAAGATTGGACCAGGGCGAGACCCCTGAAGTGAGAGCAATCACTTCTGTTTTATCTGGATTTACCTTCAGCGAGTTAGAGGTCATCCAGTTCATGGTAAACCGGAGGATATTCTGGACGTTACGCTGTGAATCAGGAGAGTTGTCAATTCGCACAATTAGCTGAGTATCGTCGGCATAATTAAACACCTCACAATCTGTTCTGGCCAATGCATCTATCAAAGGCTGAAGGTAAATATTAAAAAGTAGAGGGGACAGTGCGGAGCCCTGTGGGACCCCCCATTGTAAATTGCCTCGCTTAGACGTATGATCTCCTAATTGGACTCTCTGAGACCGGTCCTCCAGAAAGGAAGTAATCCATTGGAGGACTGTCCCAGTGACTCCCAGCTGCAGGACACGGGCTAACAGCTGCACGTGATTCACCGTGTCGAATGCGGCTGAGAGTTCCAATAGGATAAGGGCTGAGGGGATCTTCTTATCAGCTGCATTTATGTGTCCCATAAATATGTTGTATTATATGGGTTATTGCATTCTGTACATGAATATTGTATTTTATGTTCAGCAAGTGCCTTGGATATTGACTGTAATTCTACGGGGTTGGAATGGGTTAATATGGCCACCAGGAGACGAAATTTAGTCCACGCTCTTACAGCAATCCTCTTTAATTCCAGTACATAGGGGAGAGAGATTTGGAGGACAGTTAGAGCCTCGACTCTGGACACATATACTAAAAATAATCCATGTATGCCTCATGAAGAGTGCACATTGGCCGTTCGCATAATTCCTTGCCAATTTTTACAAAGTATAAGGCATTGACCCGTATTAATCGGGATTCCTCTACATGGCTGCAATATACAGTGCCTGCGTGCCATAATGCATCCGCATTACTTACATTCATGCTCGATATACACCAGTCTAAGATGGCCGCCCACTAACCTCACCTACGGGCCCACGCGCACCCGTACGACGTTCCACGGCTTCTCTCTACTTCCATTATAACAGGAAGAGAGCGCTTGAGTCGGGTCAGAGCATCGACTCCGTGTGACCGGACCGAGCTTTATTGAACAGCCTACTCTGTGAATAGGTAAGAGCCTCGCCTGGGACCCCCCCGGTTTGGCTTCCATTTTCGGGGCCACTTGAACACGGGCTAAATAATATTCTTTCCTTGTAGAAATCCGGAGTTGGGGATAAGGCTGCCGGATCGCGGCAAGCCTTTTTCGCATTGTCGACATGTGTCAAGCTGGGTGCAGCAATTTACAGTGATTGTGTGCACTTAGGCTAAATCGGCCCTTGAATGGAAATTCATTTAATATCGGGTGAGTGTAGAAAGCCCCCTTATCACTCATAGAATGATGATGTATCCATGTACGTTATTTAATTAATTCCCATTCTGTACTTAGGACTTCCTACCGATTAAGGTGAAGACATTCTGTTGCTCTGGAGGGTGAGTTCTATTCCCCTTTTACTCACCAGGCATCGTACAACTCGCACCTTAGCATACCTTATAATCTTCACTCCTCTCCATTATAGGTTCACCTTCCTAAAACCCAAGAATTGAGGGTTGAACCATTAAGAATTAACGGTCCAGTGAATTGGCGCCTTGGCAAAACCCGGAGTGCCCTTCGGTAAGCCTTGGTCATAACACATACATTCTTGTAGCCCATACACTCTAAGTGTAGCATCACTAACACAGTATCATACTTATAGTCCCCAGAATTCCTGTCCTGAAGAGACCCCGATATCTGTAGTGGGGTCGAAACGTCGTCGGCAACCAGTAAAGGATAGTCCGAAGAACACTAGAACATACTCTAGAACCTAATGATTTATTCAGAATCCCTAAAGGACATCCTTTGAATTCCAATAACCGACTTCTTTTAAAAAACAGTCACTTTATGTTTGATCACATGTTGGTTATGGTCACTTTACTGGGGACACATAAGTCACTCTCATTACCTTTTTAGAAGTATGTAAATAGTATCAATACATGTTGTGTTTTGTGAGTGTATATTTTTATTAAGAACTTTGTATTTGTAAATAAATATCACCCACTACGGCTGAAGTGAGTGTTTAAAAGTTTTGGGGCTTATTTATGGGCCCTTGCGTCACTTTGTGCCGCCAGTGCATCACTTTTTGTGATGCACCAGCGGCGTAAAAGATGTGCCATGTTGCGCCATATTTACAAAGTGACGCATCTAGGTAGATGCGTCACTTTGTGAACCCTTGTGCCACATTATACCTGCACCAGGTATAATGTATGCAGGGGGGGTGTTCAGTCGCAAGAAAGGGTCATAGAATTGACGCAGTGAAATCTATATGACTTAACTGCGCCACTTCTAGGACGCAAATGCGTCAAAACCTTACGCCTGCCTTATGGCAGACATAAGACTGACGCAGGCACATTTAACATGGGACTTGCCCATGTGTAATGACCCATTGCTGGAGTTGCGTCACTTTTGTGACACACTCCAGCAATGCTTCATTTTTGCGCCTACAGATACGTCAGAAATACTGACGTATGTGTAACTCCTTGCGACATGATGCGTCATACTGTAACTATGACGCATCATTGGTGTCGCAAGGAGAGCGCAATGAAAAGTGACACATCGCTGTTTTAACGCAGCGATGCGTCACTTTTCATAAAGGAGGCCCTTTTTTTCCTTTGGGCTACTCTTCTCTAGCTAGAGATCGAAGGAAATACTGAATAGTGCAAACCAATTTGAACAGATTGATTGTATCATTTTTAGGTCGACCATTCGAGACCTCTTGTATATACTTTAGTATATACTTATATGTGTATGTATTTTGTGGGCTCTGGAGATCAGCCCTAGGACTTGTCTGCTTCCACTTAGGGACTTTTTTTTCTGTTCAACTGCCTCTATTTAACTGTCTTGATAGAAAACGACCAGTAGAGGTCAGTAATTTTACTGACCTCTACTGGTCGTTTTCTATCAAGAATTGCTTTCTGCTTGTTCAACTGCCTCTATTTAACTGTCTTGATAGAAAACGACCAGTAGAGGTCAGTAAAGACCAGAATTGCTTTCTGCTTAGGGACTTTCTTTTTTAATTTTTCTGGCAACTGCCTCTATTTAACTTTCTTGATAGAAAACGACCAGCAGAGGTCAGTAAAATACCAGAATCACTTTACCATTCTCTAGATTCCAGTCCATAAAAATTGCCTTCCACGAGTACCTGTAGACAATAATATTTTTTTCAAATATTGTATTTTCAGTGATATGACCACAAAAGGTCCTGATTTATATTAAAAACAGAGCTTTGGACTATACCATTTCCCGTTGAAAGGCAATATTTCTCTTCATGTGTTCCCATACCTGGCGTGTCACGCAGTTTGGTGCTTACTTTCCCTCCATGTTAAAGAACAGAAGATGTTTCAGCACCCAAGCTAATGTGCTGCATAGCTAAATACATATAAGGTCCCAAAGGCGAGACCGATTGCATTGCAAATGCTTGTTTCATTTCTGGTCTGTGATCAAATCATTCCAAAAAGTGAGATATTTGCTAAAGTAGAAAATCCTTGTTTAAATTGTAATTGTAATTGTAAAGCATTTATAGAGCGCATGGTTACCAAAGGCATCCCAGCGCTAGAGGCCAAATTCATAGTCTACATCTCCGTCATGGAAACAAGAAGGTTTTATGCGTTTCCGAAAGGCCAGATGGTTAGTTTCACACCGAATGTCAAGGGGAGGGTTCCAAAGCCTAGCAGCATTATATGAAAAGAGGCGACCCCTGTGCGGGCCCTCCTAATTCTAGGTACAACCACCATCCGTTTATTACACGATCGCAGGGTTCTCTCAGGATGATAAAAGGACATGAGAGATCGTGTGATAGGTGGGCTAGGGCCTAACAGCACCTTATGTGTAATACAGAGCGCCTTAAACTGCACTCTCTGTTGGATAGGCAGCCAGTGAAGGGCGGCCAGAGCGGCCCCTGCTGACTGTCGGCTGGGGATATTCATGAGTTGTCGTGCCGCACAATTTTGGACAGTTTGTAATTTCTTAATCGTGGAGCAAGATGTTCCTAAGTATAGGGCATTGGCATAGTCGAGCCTAGAAAGTATAAGGGACTGGACTCACCACTTTCCTTGCGGAGATAGGAAGGAGGGGGAAGGATTTTCCGTAGCATCCTCATCAGCCCAAAACAGCTGCCAGCAACCTTCCTTGCTTGTTCCCCAAAATCGAGGTTACGGGTCTAACCAGACTCCCAAACTCTTGATATAATCTTTGGGGGAAGGTGGAGGACCGAAACAACTCGGCCACAAGGTTATTATATTGGGTATGGAAGGTTTACCCAGGAACATAAGCTCCGTTTTAGATCCGTTGAGCTTCAGGAATGAACCCTCCATCCACACTGCGATCTCTCGAAGACACATTGCCCAGTCCGGGACGATCGAGTTGAGCTGATTAAAAGAGACAATCAGCTGCGTATCATCGGCATATGTGACAATTTGAATGCCGAAAGGCTCCACAACACCTGCCAAGGAGCTCATATATACGTTAAAAAGAGTAGTTCCTTGTGAACGATTGTGCAGAAGCTGATTTAAAATGATGCCGCTTGCTGCAGCAAAATGGCTTGCAGCGCTGCACTGCATCATTTTGTAGTAAATGAGGCCCCGCGTCGCTATGCATGTAACCTATAGATGTGGCAAAGACTTACTAATAGGGTACACAATGCACAAACAAAGGAGAAGTAATTGAAGGCTGCAGCAGTTCACAAGGAAAATACTATCTAAAACAGAGTCTCTGGACACCAACCACATATTCACAGCGCAGGAATAACGCCGGTAACTCCTCGTAAAATACAATCCTGTCTATAACCCCCCACCCAGGAAAAGCCCCATTACAAAAACACTTCATCATTGGAGATACATTTTTTCATGTAGTCATGCTCCACCAGCTGTAGAGGTTCCCTTTGGTGTCCATGTTATGGTTAACACTTACCTCGTTTGATTGCCCTGAAAGACAAAAAGCTTGAGGCAATGGTGTACTCAGAGACTGGCCTAGGGGGATGTTCTTAGGGGGACATTAAAGAAGAGAATTTGGTGGTCTTGCCTTGGGGGGCTGGTCTTGAGAGATTAACCTCAACTCAGGCCATTCTGCACCACTAGTGGACCACTTGTACACTTACACCATTCTTTAACTATTGCCGCACCCTTGACCTGCCATTCTTTAATCACTACTATAGTACTTGTTCAACATTACAGTTCTTACACTGCAGCTATACTACTCCCATGCCCCACCTGTCCAACTCCCATGCCATTCTTGTCTACTCACGTTTTATTAAACACCATCCTATTGCACGCCACTGTTTCACCAATTCAACAATGCTATTGCCTCATTTGAGGAACCCCAGTGAACTTTTCCTGTCACAGCACTATGTCCACGTCACACCCGCCAGCCTCCTGTTTGACTTCTGTCTGACTGTCAAGCAACTAACATGCCATCATTCCTAAGTCTGCTTTATGTCACTTCATCACCACTTTCGATTTACTCCTGCATTACTACAAGGCCAGTTCTGCACCAGCATTTCCCCAGCCCCTCTCCCGCTCCTCTCCCACATCACTCTTGTTCAGTTGCAAGCCTTCTCAGGAGCCACTGTCTGGTGACCAAAGCAAATGAACACTGCTAATAACTCACGAAATCCTACTATGCCCATCATTCAGACAATTTCTTAGCTAATGACAACAGGAATTTCTCTTATCACAGGCTTTGGTTGACCCCAAACGGTTTCCAACTACTATTTATCATCCCCTGACTAATTTAGATGCAACCCCATTAGTCATTTTATTGATTTACTGTATAGTGCTCTAATAAGTACTTTGGTAATGGATCATTATATAAACAGTCAAACAAATAAATAAACAAGTTGTTGTACCATCACTGCCACGCTATGCCACCTCTTCCTGCACCTTCACACTGTTCATTTCATACTTGCACCATGCTCACGCTACTCCCAGTCCTGCATGGCTCCTGCAACCTTGCTGGATCAGCACCACTCACACATTTGCTCTACTCCAATACCACTCGTTGTACACTCCCAATCCTGCCTCATTACTACATTTAGATGTTTCATTATTAGCTCAAAAGCTGTCAGGCTCAATGTACTGCTTTCTATATGGCACACTAGTCTGCATAGGCAACACCATGTAGCACAGTGAATGAAAACTAGGCCCTATAGACGTGTGCCATGTCATCACGAGTCACAATCCTTCATGACTCCTGCAAACATTGAGTAGTCTCCGTTAGCATATTTGCAGATCTACCACACTAATCATGTACACCTACAGTCCAGCCCATTACTCCATCACTCACACGTCTTTGTCACTAAAGTACACACACTAGTATGCCATCACCTCAACAGCATTCTCAGCTCTGTAGCTGTCACAGTCCCTCTGAATAAAGAACCATGCTACACTTGTGCAGGATGACATCACTCCAAGGTAAGCCTCATCTCGCACATGTTAGAGGGTTTCACCCTCTAACAAGACATGTCACACCTTGAAAGAGGCATGTCGTGAGTTTCAAGTTCGATCTTGCAAGGAAAGGGAGTGGCTTAAATAGAGGCCTAAGTTTAGTGCTTTGAATATAACTTCCCAGTCCTCCAACACTATATCCTAAAGCCCCTTGTAATGTACAAGAGCTTTCAGCCCACCCACATCACACAGCTGCAGATTACATCATTACTGGCATCACGAAAGTACACATTTTGCCAGTGAAGGAGGAGGGTCTGCACTAAGTCTATCTATGCCCATTGAAGAAAAGAATAATAAATAGATATTAGTAGAGAACACAATGTACAATATCTTGCAATATGCACAAAATATGAAATATGGAAAGGCACCACCAGCTCCAGTTTGCCTAATACCAGTCAACACCTATGAGATTCAGTAAGATCAAAGCTCAGTATGATGGAGTCAAGTTGCCCTTCCAGCTATTTCTCACACAGTTCCTCCCACTAAAGCCACTGCTGTCAGGAAGGAATAGGGCAATATTACAACATGCTGTGGGTGGATACAATGCTGAACTAATGTACACATACTGACTCATACATAATATGAATATTATCAGAGACAGCGTATATCAAAGATGGCCATCAAGAACCAGGTTAACTTGCTTTGTGGACAGTGCAAAGACCTATGCTGTATGATTTAAGTCTGTCACATCACAAAAATGACTGATAACATTCCTTTTTACTAAACAAATTTTCATAAGTTTCAACAACAGAATTAAAAGCAGCAGATTTCCATACAGGCATTACCATTGTGTGTCGGTAGCATTGGGTAGCCCAGGCAGAACAGACAAGTCAATAAACTATCAATAGTATTGAATGGACAAACAATTAGCTGAGGTGTGGGGTCGAATCTAAGCATAAATAGTCCCATCATTGACCCCAAATCTTGAATACCCAATTTTAGTTGAAGCAGCTGTGGTTTGAGTTTTGTATCCAGGTCTCATTTTTCCATCAAAAGTGGCATTGCTTTTGGAGGAGGCCACCTCCATAAGCTTGCTGCAACTAAGGCTCGTGCAGCAGTCCACTATCATGTGAACCCTCAATATTCTCTACATAATTAGAGGGGCACTCTCCATCAATTGTATCCAGATCAACAAATCTATTTAGGAGAATTCACAAAATGATGAATGTCCAAATAAAGGGTATGATTCCACCAAAGAATATTTATTCACCATTGTCTTGTACGGGAATTGTATAGAAATCCATCAAGAAGAATTGTGTTTATTAAATCATCTTATAAATCTATCTCAGAATTCAACAGCCAACACTTTTCGCTCTGAATGCAGAATTTCACACCCACAGGGGTTTGAACAGATTAATTAGAGGACTCTGGGTTTACCATTAAAAACTGAAAAAGTACATCTAATCCCAAAATAACAAAACAAAACATGCAATGTATTTTCTACATCAAGTCATTCTTAATGGGTCATAAGTAGAGTATGTTAAGTTTAAAAAGTGTGAGAACAATACCAATTCATATTCACAGATTTGTTTTTTCACAGCAAACATTATTACATTTTGAGCCACAGCAAGGCACCGAGAGACGATATACAATTGCAGATACATACATGTGCATGACTATGGCTTTTAGTTTAAGAATAAAACAGTGAAACAAATCAACATACTGTGTCATAACCCTTCTGTGTATCCCACCCCCCTTCCTCCAGCAACCCTCAGCCCAACTAGTCAATGGCGTGTATGTTGTGCTGAACATCTTGACTTAATGATCGTATTTCTGCTTCTAGGGGGTTTGTCGCCATCAATGGCGGTGCCAGAGTCAGACCTCTGTACTCCGCCCATCGCTGCCAAATTTTGGTGTGTTTCTGGGGGCATCCCCAGGCACAAAAGACTGGTATTTCGAGACCCATGGAAAAGTCTACTCCTCTCTTCCAGACCCACAGCAGGGGCGGGGCTTCCCCCATCCACTGTCTAGCAATGTCTCGTTTAGCAATCGCTCGACCCAAAAATAAGAGGTGATGCTTATATTTTTTGCCCCCTATCCCGTCCATATTACGCAAAAGAATCAACTTGGGAGAGCGGGGGAGGTCCCACCCCAATACCTCAGCCAAACATCTTATTCACAGATTTTATAAATTCATTGTAATCAGAACTTTCTGGTCTTGAGGGGTGGTAAAAAACATTGACTACAATATTACACAATATTATTAGTATCATGTATCACATGGTTTACAGTAATTTCCAATCAGGTGATGTCATCAATTCATTATTATCACACCACATTCCTGTTATTATAGCCCAGACTAAACATTGCATTTTATAATCACACCATCATATGCAATGATTTGGCAGCAAATTCCACCAAAGAGCTATGTTTGGTATATAGTGAAAGCCATTTTGTGTCAAAAAAGGCATTGTAATCTAAGGTTCCTGGTTTGGGCATATTAGTAAACATCTCTGTATACATAAGTTTCTTGTACTCTCATTGATTATCAACATTTGTACGTTCACTTTTCCCAGTCATTTTGCCACATGATAGCCCATCCTCACAAAGCGAGAGCCCTAAGTTCAACAAAGGAAGCCGACCAAGGTTGTGCATCTAATTTGAATTGCTTACATCGACATACTCAGCGTAACCACTAATATTTGCGGGTACAAAAGTGTCATTTGGAACATTAATCCAATATCATTTTACAGTATGACTACTTCAATAACAAACTTGCATCTGTTTTTATTATTTTGTTTTAAAAATGCATTCTCATCTGGGGTTCACTTAAAGCAAATTAATTCCCTCCGTCAGATATACTTGACGTAATATGGAAATTCGTAATGTAACCACAGATACTTGCAGTCAAAAATCACCATGTGGGGACCCCATGTAAAGTCCCTCTGTAGCATAATTACCTTACACTCAAACCTTACATTTGTAACCATGTTATATTAAAAAGGGAATCATTATCTAGAAAATCCCTTTAAGTGTATTATTTAACACGCTTGTATGTGCAAGCTATTATTCTTTCCAAAAATGCAGTTTTATGGTCATTCAAGCTCGCCAGGTTTATGCGTTTAAAACTGAATTCCTTACCTCACATGAATTTCTTGTCTCGAAAATACTCCAAGTAAGTTAATAATGTGACCAGAGATTTCCACGAAACACCTCATGCAAAGTCACTCTGCAGCATACTCAATTCAATCATAAACCTAACATTTGTTGGCCAGTTTATTCTAAAATGGACTCACCGTGTGGCATTCCCGCCTTAAGCATACCACTGAACACGCCTATATACATAAACCACTGTCCCACCCGAAACACGCAGCTCCAAGGTAATCAAAAATACACTTGGTCCTCTTCAACCAAACTCATACTTATGCTATGCAGTACATCTGGAAACACTTTTCTTTATGAAAAATCCATAATATATCAGCCAACTTTCCACATGCTTTTCAATTCTCTCATGGCGCTAGTTGAAAATCAAACAAAAAGATGCCGGCTTTTCACACCTTATTTAAATTCCTTCTACTGCACATGCTTGGCTTGACCTGGAAATTAAAAAAAGGTGGCCACATTGCTTTGTGTCCTCGTAAATGCCAATGTAAGGTATCTACACAATATTGTTATGCATTTTACCTAAATGTATATACTGATCTTCGTATACTCTTGTTACCTAGATTTTTATGGTAAACTTGCCTTTCAAAAAAACATGTATCTAAACAAGTTTGCATATCACAATTAAATCATGGAATAAAGGTGTATACACATCCCTTTACCACATATGATTTCATCAGTCTGGAAGTTGATTAAGCAGTACTTCAATATACGTGTCAACACAGGCGGCATATTCTAGTCAGTTCTTTGACATTTGTAGGAACTTCCCTAACCTATGCTGCAACATACTTGGTTCTACAGAAATGTTCTTTCTTCCTCCTTTAATCATATGAATTGGAAAAGTCAAATACAATGATATAAATCCAAAATATATTCAATCAATCTAAAAGTTGTTTAAGATGCGTTGATGTGCATGTTAACAAGACCGCCATATTACAGAGGTATATTCCAAGCTTAACTAAGAGGAAATGGTTCTACCTTTGCAACAACCTATTTGTTAACATCAGAGTAATCTTCCTCCTCTAATTGTACCAATTTGGATTTATCAAGTGTGATAATATATTGGCCAAATAAATCCAACTAGGCCCAAGCATATTTTTATGTAACTATTAAATGGATGACCATGGAGTCACTTTGTAAGATCATTTGATGATGCCATTCTGTAGTGTGATTCACTTAGGCAGTGATTTATATATTAATTGTGTCATTCTGTTGTGAAAATGGTATTGCAGATACAATAAAAATGTTACCCAAACCTTCATTTATATCTTTTCATGGGTTAATAAATCCCTGTTCTCAAAGTTGAAATAATTGTACAATAATAATCCACAATAGCCTTCCTTATAGTTATTGTTTTTATAAATACATCATCACTTAGATGTCACTAATTCATCATCGTAAAAAAATATTTGTGAAACACTATGGGGGATATTTACAAGCCCCTATCGCCACGGAAACGCCACTTTTTAGGACGTTCTATTGGCGATACGGGCTTCGCCTTATTTACAAGGCAGCTTTAAGCCACTTAACGCTGCCTTGTAAATAAGGCCCCCTTTCACGCTATGCTTAGCCTGAAAGGGGAGGGCAATGGGTGTTGCTCTGGGCGTTCCACCGCAACACCAATTGATTCTGATGCTGCCCCCTATTTACAAGGGAGATGTAAGTAGGAGGCAGAGCCAGAATTAAGACCAGGGAAAACCTGGTTTTACCCTGGCGCAACGAGGAGAAATGTTTCATTTCTCCTAGTTTTTGCTGTTTTCATGTGTGCTGTGTTGTGCAGCACACATGAAAACAGCAAAAGGCCAATGATTGTTTATGTACAGAAAGGTCCCCCTTCCTGCACATAAACAATCATTTTTTAAAAATGCCATTTTGCAACTTCTATGTGTGCTGCATTAAGCGGCACACATAGAAGTGCATTTAAAGATTGTTTATGTGCAAGAAGGGGGACCTTCCTGCACATAAACAATCTTCCCCTGCACGCAGACACCCTTGCACTATGGTGCAAGGGTGCCTGCGTTGGCGGTAGGCTGCTAAGTGTAGCACCCTCGCAGGGTGAAACGCAGGGCTGCTCCCTAGTCTTGTAAATATGGTGCAGCCCTGCGTTTCTGAAGTGGCGGAGTGAGGTGTTAAGCCAGGAAGGCTAACGCCTCACTCCGCCACTTCCCTTGTACATATGCCCCAATATGTCCTCACCTAAGCCACATATTGGGCAACAGGACGATAGACCTATTAGACATACCTGTGGTTCTTTTATGCTTTTGCAAGACATTGTGGGTCGAACCATAATATAGATACCACCATATAGTTATAGGTCTGGTATTTTTTCTAAAGATCTTAACATTAGCAGTTTTGTTACTTAACCAAGGATGAACCTACAGAATGTGATGGATCTGTGGACATGAATTGGTACTGTTCTCTCATTTTTATAACTTCACACAATGTACCTCAAACCCACTAAAAATTATTTTGTGTAGAAAATACATTGCATGGTTTGTTTTGATATTTATTTGGCATTAGATGTAATTTTTCTGTTTTTAAGATGATATGGTACACTCAGAGTTTTGCTATTCACAGCCCTGAAGAAGTTCTGCATATGGAACAAAACATGTTGGCTGTTGAACTCTGAGATCATTTTATAAGATGATTTAATAAATAAAATTCTTCTTCAATGGCGGATAGATATTCTTCGTTGGAATCAGACCCTTTATTTGGAAGTTCATAATTTTATAAACTCTTCTTATTGGATTTGTTGACTTGATGGAGAATGCCTCTCTAATTGTGTAACCAAGTTCTTATTATGTTTCCCAGGCAACTCTTTGCTTGGGGACTATTCACAAAATGTGAGAGGTACCCTTACAACTGTAGGGGAAAGGGTTAATACAACAAATCAAAATGGTGCCCCCACGTGACACTAGAATTCCCTCATGCAATAAATCCTCTCCTATTCACACCTCAATCATACAAAAAACTGAAAATACTGAACCCAATTATATGTGACAATGTTACTTTTTATTGATATACCAATGCAATTAAAACACTTACAAAATGTTAAAAACACTGTTATATCAATTGAAAATGGGGTCTTGTCTTTCCTAGTTAAGCCACCGGATTCTACTCTTAGTGTAGATACAATTCATACATCAATATACATAGATTAAAAACACATTAAATCATAAAAGTCACATAAAAGATGTATAAATTCAAAACTGGCATATAACCATCCAAATTCATAGATAATACAAGAAACAAGTAGTTGTCGACGCGGCGTTTCGGTGGATGGTACTCGATATAAACCATCCTCTTCAGGACTCTAATTTTATGGCAACAATCATCTGTTCAATTGTTATCCAAGGAATACACGTAGATGCCGAAGGCAAATTCCAGGATGTATTACTGTTCTTTTTAGAATCGCTCCCTTTTATGCCCTCAGTGTCCTTTCGTATTTCCTGTACATCTACAGTCAATGTATTATTTGGAGAGGTGCTCTATTCATTCAGTGCTCCTCACAATGTTCCCGATTCCATATGTGGGAGTGGAAAAGGATATTGATGTATCAGCATGAATCCACTACACCTTTCTTCCCTTTGTTTATTACACTCTCCTCCTCTTTGGTATAAAGCCACCCTTCTGCGATTCCAGTGTTCACATTTGTCTAGAACCACATAGTATTGATAAACAAATTTAAGCCTAAACGGGCCCAAAAATTTGACTAACCCTTCTTTACTCTCCCAGACTTAATTTTTACCCAGTCACCAACTCTAAATGCATCTCTTTCTCATACACCACAATTTTCCACAGCTATTTGGATGGTGCCTTTAAGCAATCAATTGATGCACTCTATTATGCCATTAGTTTATGGGTTATATGAAGAAGTTCGATGGTGTGTAATATTTAGTGAGGGCAAAAATGTTTGCATCTCGCCTGAAGCAAGTTGAGTGCCATTATCAGTTATCAATATCGATTGACCTTCTTCTTCCCAAAAAATCTGTTTCAAATGTTGAATAGTGGCCATGGCACACAACCACTTAGAAAAAACATCCACTAGAACCAAAGCAAACATAAATTCACTTCTGAACCATAAAATCTAAACACACACCGTGCTATGGTTTACCTGGATTAACAATTTGGCCCATACTTCAACTTTAAGTCTCTTTTCTCCCTCCTGACTAATATCCCACTTCTGAACCCATGAAGTAACTTGTTCATATGAACCTGGCCACCAAAATTGCATCTTCAACCATTCCTTAGTCAAACTTTGTCTCAAATGTCCCTCATGAGACAATGAAATACGTCTGACGTGTAGGCCACCTTTTACCTCTCATAAGTAATTTCTTCCCACACAAGGTTCATTAATCTATATTTGTACATAGGCTTTACAGAAGGCGAACCACAACTCTCTCTTCAACTCCTTAAAGTCAGCAACTGCACCACCTCCTTCAATGTGGTATCAGCCTCCTTTGCCTGCACCCAGTCCTCAACTGAGAATGCACTTTCACTTCTCAAAATCATATCCTGGACAGAAGCTACTACCCCTTCACTCTCTTTAGCTAAAACTGCAGGCTCATCCATAACTCTCCAATCTACAGAAAGTCTTGATGAACAATCCGCCTGAACATATCTCCATCCATGAATGTATTCCAGCTCATAAAGATACTCTTGCAACCTGGCTGGCAACCTTGCAAGCCTTGCTGAACCTATAACAGCACCACCGCAAAGCAATATTTTCACCAACGGTTTATGATCAGATCGCAGGACAAACTTAATCCTCTACAAATAAGGCTGGAAATACTCAGCACCCTGTGCAGCTGCTAGGGTCTCCCTCTCAATTACAGAATAATTTCTTTCTGTATCAGTTAGTGTCCTGAATGCAATTGCCACAGTTTTTTTCCATTCCCATGTCTCTGAGAAAGAATGGCACCTATACCAGTCGCACTGGCATCCACAGTGAAAATAGACTTCTTTTTGGTATCAAATGGTACTACAATTTTTTCATCACAAGTTTCTTTCTTTATGATCTCAAAGCGCTATTGTTAGTCATTACCCATACAAAACTATGTCCTTTTCTAAGCAAAGTTCTGAGACATTCTGTTTTTTGAGCAACATTTCCCACAAACTTTGAGTAGTATTCAATTAAACCATAATGGACCTCGACTTCTCTTTGTCAGAGAGGGCAGGTGCAAGCTTAATCGCCCTAACCAAATCTAATTTGGGGTTCATCCCATCTCCAGATATGGTATATCCTAAGTAATCAATTCCTCTTCCAAAAATTTACAGTTGCTCTTTCTTACAGTAAGCCCCACTTCAGCGGTTTTGTGTAATACTTCTATAAGTATCGGATTGTGTTGATCAACTGTTCCACCATACACCAAAGTATCATCATGGAAATACACTATGTTCTGCATTCCCTTAAAAATTTCACTCATTCCAATATCTCTGCTAAACATTGAAGCAAAGCTTTTAGCCAAAGTACTGGCAAACAGATTGATCTCGCACCTCACGGACTTGATCCATCCCGATCTGTAGACTCCATAATGCCATTGCTGCCATCGATCGTCTAGACAGACCGGCTGCCTTGCTCTTGGTAGACATGGACAAGGCATTTGACTCAGTGAGTTGGACCTATATGTTCATCTTATTGAGGCACTTAAACATGGGTCCCCGCCTCATTGCACTGATTAGATTATTATACACAGAACTTACGGCATCCGTGCGGGTGGCCGGAACTACATCGGTCCATTTTCCTATCCACCGTGACACCCGTCAGGGGTGCCCCCTTTCACCTCTACTATTTGCCCTGGCCATCAAACCGCTAGGGTAAGACGGGATGCACTCTATCATGGGTTCGAATGGACTTCGGACATATCCGACCGTATCTCTTTATATGCAGATGAAATCCCATTCTTCTTGACCGATACCCACCGGACAGGTCCCCGGGTACTCCAGGTCATGCGCATCTTGGGCGAGACATCGGGCCTACACATGAACTCTACTAAGTCTCAGATATGGCCACTCAGAGGGTCGCTGGGGAGCGGGCGATGGGCCGGTTGTCTGAAGCTTGTAACACAAGGCTTTACCTGCTTGGGCATCTTTGTATCAGATAGTGAAACACTCTCCTGTGGGGAAAATCAGGAAGTAACTACAGCCAAAGTCAAAGCTGAAATGAAAACATGGACCTCACTCCCCCTCTCACTCTACGGAAGGTCGGCCATCTTCAAGATGGTCTCTTTGCCGAAATTACTATATCAACTACAATCTCATCCTTATCCGATTCCTATGACCTGGTTTCAGCAAATTAATGCTGCATTGGGGGGGTAGCACGGCTAGAGTCGCCCTGCATACATGTATGCAATCTACTTACTGCGGCAGCATCGCCACTGCGGACATACATTCCTACTACGCAGCATCACAACTACAGGTCTTGAACGAATGGTGGTATGGGCCTAGGGATGAACCTGCATATAAGATCGAACAGTGGATTATGGGAGAACCATCCGTATACGCACTCCTTTACAGCAGATCGGCCCCTAAGGGCCTCCCCTGCAACACAGGTGGTAATCATGTCCTGGCGACAGACGTTGACCGCATGGGTTGGTGGGGGCGCCTTACATGGGAGACCCCACTGTGGCGAAATTGCCTACTCCCTCAGGTAGCGGACCAACAGGGGTTCGGCGGCTGGGATCGGATCAGAGTATCAACCCTTGGGGATGTCATGAGAGGCCACACCCTGAGGTCCTTTCAGGACCTCCAGGGGGAGTTCTCCATGCCCCACTCCCAATTCTACAAATACTTACAATTACGTCATGCCTTGCAATCTTACATTAAGGATCTGACTGGCTTACCCGAGTTTAGTCCACTAGAGGGCAAGCTCCTGATGGGGGACCATAAAATCTCCAAAATCCGGGCGCGTAACACAAGCCCCCGCAGCCCCCGCGGTGCGGGGGGGGCCCCCAAGCTGCAGGGGGCCCCCTCAGCACAGTCCGGGGTGGGTAATTCATATCGCTCGAGACATCAAGATTTCTTGTGAGGGCAAGAAGCTTTAATGTCTGTTTTGCCCGAAGGGCAAGTAGACAGTAAATTATGGCAAACTGGACCAAACGATTCAAACCTGTTGCCCACAGCCAATTAGAAAGTATTACGGATATTCCACCACATTCTCTAATGTATAGTGGTCTGTGATTGGTCAGATGGCCATCAATGCAGACATGACTGGGATTGTATGAGCGGAACCCTGAGCCCGCCCCCTTTTACACCTTTCCTTCCTATTGGGTAACCCAGCTCAGGGGTGGGCTCTGGGCGTTTGTTGGGCGTAAAAGAATGACGGAAAAAGGGGCTTGCTTTTTCGTTTCCCCAGAGCGGAACATGAGAATGTGGCTGCCCGCCGCCCCTAAAGGGGGCCCCCCTAAAAGGGCGGCCCTTTAGTGCCATTGCGGCACAAGCCTACCCCTCGCTCTAGCAGCAGAGGGCTTCCGCCTGGAGCCCGCTGTTCAGGGGGTGTGGGCGTCGCTTCCGGTACGCCCAGGGGGGGAGGGAGGGTATGTATACCCCTCTGACCCTCCCAGCAGCCTCTTTGCCGCCAGCCTCGCCGTCTCAACGGTCGTATCGCGTCGTGGGTTTTGAGGTCGTGCTCTCCCCCGCATGCGCCCCGGTTGGGTCCGCACATCACCGCAAATGAGGTTAGTGTTAGCCCCCACAGCTGGCCACAGCCCGCGGGTTGCTGAGCAACGCTTCCCGAGCCCCTACTGCCACTCTTACCCGAAAGGGGGGTCGGGCTGCTTGGCCTGGCTATATTTGCGGTTAGCGATTGTCTGGCGGGCTGAGGTGAGGGTGGTGCTTGGGACCCCCTCTTGTGCTGAGTCAAGGTTGCGGCCTCCCGGCTGGCTGTTTCAAGCCTGCTTCACTTCACTGGCGACCACCGCGTTTCCGTTCCCGGTTGGGCGGGTGGCGAGTTGGTCGGAGGTCGCGCCCCCCGCGCCGTCTGGGCGACTAGTTGTTCCGTAACTTTACCCCTGGGGGAGACCGCGCTTCAGGCGGGTGGCTCGGATTCGGAGCTTTCTTGCCGCGGTATTTGCGGTAGCAATCTCCCCCCCCCCCCCCGAGTGACTCCTTCCCTGCAGGGAGCACTTCTCGACTCGTCAGATGTCCTGTGGTCGAGTGTGGTCTAAAGAGCACGAAGGCATGCGGGTGCCTGTGTTCGAATCCAACGGGTTTCCACGGATATTCTAGTCTCCAGGCGCGCAGGCTCACTCCCGGCCTCACAAAAGGGACTGCGCTATATAAAAGTTTGATAGTAATTTGCAGGAAGGTGAATTGAACCGTTCATTGCTTGGTACCTGGTTTAAAACCGGACATCATCTCCCAATGGTTCAAGGAAACGTGTCAAAGGCTAAACGTGCAACGTTTCATACACCTCTCACCTGTACCTGCACTGGTTCGAGTCTGCCCCCGCCAGTGATTGTGGTGTTTAAATCTGGGCCAGGCTGTGATTGCGATACAGGAGTGTGTGGGCGCGAAACCCAATGTACATCCGACCCCTTCCTCGTCATAGAGTATGGCGCAGGGGAGCGTGGGCGCGCATGCGACCAGGCGGATTCCATCGCGCCATGGGTTTGTTCGGATGGGCATTGCCCTATTCCTCTCAGCAGGGGACTTGAGCAGCTCAGCATGTTCTTTTGTCGTCTGCACTATTCTATAAGACAGGTTCGAACACTCGTGGGCCTAATCCCTTTAGTATTGTCCCTGTGGCTCAGAACCTACCACGGGGCAGCTTCTCTGTACCTGTGTTAGCTGCGTTTTGGGCCAACTGCTGTGGCGAGAGGCGTTGTGCAGAGCCGTTGGGACCTCTGTTTCATGCAGGCCTCATCCTGCTTTGTAGTGGGCATCTTGGAGTGTGGGTGGGCCACGCTGGGCTCTCAGTGACATCATGTGATGGGGAAGCTGCTCGAGGAGGCGGGTCATTCCTTCCCTCTTCCTGGCTCCGTGACATCACCCGACGGTCCGTATCCTTGTAACATGATGGGAGCCGTGCTCGCGGGCACACAGTGGTGAATCGTTGGAGCCTGGGGTCGGTTGAGACTCTCCCTCTATGCCTCCCCCCCCCACCGGGATCCCTGCCGCCCCCTATGGGCATCCCTGATGCCTTACGGGCCCCGCATATCAGAGGCGGCTTGCTCAGACACACCCTGACTGCCGCCGGGCCTGATCTTTGCATTCCTCAGCGGGAGCGGGAGGGTGCGCTGTAATTACTCGCTGCTGCCCCTCCCGGCACAGGTGCCGGTGCAAGCTGAGCTCATCGCCCCCATGTGAAATGTGTGTCAGTTGGATCTTTCCTCGTAATTGGGGTTAGCCTGACTTTAAATCTCCCTGTTTGTTACACATGGTTTTAATGCCGGGGGTGTCTCCAAGCCCTGTACTCTGAGGCACATGGGCGGCATGGGTCTTTCTACAAGTACATGGATTTGACCGAAGCCCCCACAGTTCACCGTTCCTCACAGGGGCACGACGTGGTAATTTAATGTCGGTTTACCGTCTTTAAAAGAAATCATGGCATGAGGAGCACATGAAATACAGAGGCAATTTATCGGTTGTAAATGTCCATTGCCAATCACTGCTGTTCACAGTAAGTGTTTCCGAGGTGCAATTTTTATAGTTAGAGGGTGGCCCACTGACCACGCACTGAATTTGAGAAGTTGTGCTTTGGAGGTTTACGCCACCGATATTTATATCGGCCAAGCCTCGCTGTGCGTTTCCGTTCACTTACCCTTTCTGCTGGATGCTTTCTATTCAGGCAGGATTGGAAAGCGGGGTAGAACTGTGGGTGGAGACGTCATTTGGGTTTCCGATTGGCCGAGCAGGGGTGGCCATTGTGTAGAGTGTGCCATTTTATTTGGCTGTGCATAGGATATTGGTGGTGACATGTTTTAATAACGGGTGGGCTCTTTCAGAGCATGGTCAAGGTTAAGTGGTGCTTTCTGGCTGGCTTGGTTCTATGGTTGAGTGTGTGTTCCATTCCGATTGTTGCAGCATGGTACAAAAATATGGGCAGGGGCCTGGTCCAGAGCCTGATGGTTGTGTATGGCAGGTTGTGTCGTGGAGGTGCCGCTGCTGAGCCTCTTTCATTCGCTCACACGGGAATTTACGTAGGTGGAGGGCCCCATGCTTCGCCAGGCACGACTGGGGGCTGCTCTCGGGGTGGGGGCGGACTAGCACCAAGCCAAGGCCAGAGCATGTGACAGTTACTTTTAAAATACAGTGCCCGTAAAGATTGTCATCATCGTTTTAAAACACTGTTTGCAAGCTGAAGATGCCCATATTGAGACGCCTCCTTTTACTTGCATGGAGTATTACCGGGAGGACAGTTAAGTTGGCCGAAGGAAGCAAATGTACAGACCCGTGATTCAAGGTTTAATGAGCTAGCTATTCGTTCGAAACTTATCCTTCATAGATAGACTTGCGGATTTTAGAGGTTGATTCAGTGGTTTTGGGTTGGCTCCGCGTACAGGCAGAGACGACGACATCAGGGCAAAAGGACATTGAATACTTAAAAGAAGTAGGAGCCCCCTTTTGGGATATCTGAATGGACGCAGTCTCTTCACGCTGTCTTGCCCAGGCGCCGCCTGTGTCCTGGTGAGGCCACCCCATCATGTAGTTAACAGGAAGGTAGCACGTTCTAGTGGTAATACCTGTTTTCGAACATGCCATTGTGGGCATGATGCAGGTGAAAATCCGGACCATGCGGATGTTTATGGTCTGCAGTTAATAAACAAACAGACTCTTCGGTTGAAACATCTACGAGGCTAGGGCTCTTCTCGATCACTTGGGTAATGTATCGTCAAAGGAGTCATGACTACAATGTCGGATTACGGTAAACCGAAACGTCCTGACGAGGGTTAGAATCCGGGTAGCTTTAACCTGGGGGCACATGCTGCGTCTCCTTTGGTTACTTAGGAAGGAGTGCGCAGGGTCAGCGTTATTTGCTGTCGGCCACAAGGGGAGTGTAAGAGGAATACACTTTTACACTTATTACAGGACGTAGAGGCTGAGTTAGCTGCCCTATATTTATGGGGATAAAAAATGATGTATTTGGAGACTGTTTTTGGTTGAGTTGCATTCTCGGGGATTCTGGTCCTCCACTCCAAACGGGAGTCCCTCGCAAGCACGGCTCCAACGTCATTCGTGTAGGAGCTGGGGGGGGGGGGGGGGAACTCTGGCCTGCGCTCAAAGTTAAAGTATTTATGGATGTTTGTACACGTGTCCCTACTGGTAGTGAAAGCAATTTAGTTGTTTTGCTCGATGTATAAAGGGATGATGCCTGTTCCCGAATGTCTCGTAGGCTGATGACTATTTGGCTTGAATTTGTGTTTTATTTCACGCAGGAGGTAGCGCAAGTGGTTACAGTGTGGCGCTAAGAGAGTGGTAGTAATCATTTTAATAATTATCACAAGTGGTTGCAGGGGCATTAGTGGACCCACGAGGAAGGCCTTGACAACACTCCCATTGCTAACAATTCTTCATAATTTACAGAGTTGACTTTGACTCACTGACAGGGGTAGTCACCTATCCTCAGAGGGGTGCTTTAGCACCAGGTGGCACTGTCCCATGGTTGTTTTACGTTCGGTCGAAGGTGTCAACCACTGAGCATGCTGGAGCCTACCGTGATCATAGTGGGGCAAACCTCAGCAGGAAAACTACGGATTCAGGCGGGATCTGATGGGCCCCAAAGTGCAGCGGCACTATTTAGAGGAATTACGGCAGAGGTAGTGTGGACTTGCGCAATAGCTGAAGAAGTAACTAAGGACACCCAATTTCCCCGGTGTTCCTCAGCAATTTGTTGAATTGTCTGGGTACTTGCGTGGCTCAGGGTGGCGCAGAACAGGCAACGTCACATGATGTTTGTCGGTGGGGCGTGCGCTGTGCCGGATTATATGGGCGCAGCGTCCTTGCTAGGTGGAACAGCCCCAGTTACAGCGTTCTGTTCATAGCCAGTTTGTTGCCACAGGACTATATCACCGTTTTCAGCCTACATTATTCACAGGGTGCACTCAAGGTTCATGTAGGGGGCGTTGTTAAGGTGGGGTGCTTACGGTGGTGCCTTGGTGAGCGACCTGCGCAGCGGATTGGTTGGTTGAGGTGCCTTTCCTTGGAGTTGGGATGCTCGGTACAAACCTCGGCTCGTCCCGTTGGCGCCTGGGGGGGCGTGCGCTGTGAGCAATCAGTTTCGTTTTATTGCATTGTTGTAGACTTCGCTGCTGGGCCATCGAGGTCCTTGTGCCACCAAGGGTTATGGAACATGTGTACACCGGCGCCTCCAAGCCTGGAAATTACTGATATCGATATGTCTTCCTCATCTTCATTGTTTGATTTTGCTCGCAAGAAAGTGTCAGTCATAGTCCTTTAAATGTCACTCATAGTTGCACTGAAATTATGGAAATGTCACACATAGCAATCTGAAACCTGGCAGCCATGGATGGGGGAGGCTAGCTCTTGGGTGGCTATGCAACTGAGCTATAATGGTGGCTTTTTATCTGATGCAGGTAGAAACATTGACTAAGCCAATGGATGGGCTTGTTGTAGGTGTAGTGTTCCGTTTGTAGTAAATATAGGGACGCAATGACATAGCAGCTAAATAACAGGCAGGGCAAGGCACGGCCTTCTCCAGCACGTGTGGGTGGCTCCGACGCTTTAAAAACACGACATCCTGGAGGTTTGAGGTCAGGAGTGCATATACTTGTAATCAACAGCACATGCTGTACTACTACCAGCTGCTCTGGGGCCAAATTATTTGGGGCACCTGTTTGGAACAGCCTTAATTGACACAGCTCAGTTCTTTCATGCCCACTGTGAGGAAGGTTACTGACAGTGCACTTAAGTGGCACCAATGCCTTAGATCTCTATTGCGTCCCACGAGTCCTAGTAGTGCTCCCACTAGCCGGACGCTATTGTATTTGGAAACATGGCGACTAGCATTGGCACGATCGCCGAACGTCACGTGCGCCTTACAAGTCCAGGTTCAGCAGCATAGGTACTAGTGGAGAGGTCCCGGCATATGGGATGTGGTTGACCACAAAGGGGAGCACGGGTTGACATGTTGCCTATGTTATTGAATTGGACGACATCTACATAGCAACAGGTGGATAGGGCAGGGGTGCATGTGGCACATTTGTTAATGGTGCAGGGTAATTATTGTTTTACCCTAGGAAACTGGGATCTCATTCCCAGGTTTTGTCGTTTTGGCCGTCGATTACCAGCCCAATGGTGGGAAAGTACAATTTTACATTTACTCGGTGCTGTGTTATGCTAACTACAGTTCCTACCAGCAACTACGGAGTTGTGCTAACGGAGTTGTAGGGCGGCGGCCCGATTGACCTAGTGAGTTATGTAATCCCTGTGATGTCATGATGAGGTTTGGTAGCACAGGGTAATGGGGGCAGATGGTACTAAGTCTCTCTTGGGTGAGCTGGCTGTGGGTCAGGAAGCGCCAAGGCATCAGTAGCACTGAGCGGCTTACAGCCAGAGGCGGTATCCGATGCACAGGGCATTTGTTAAATTAGAGCCCTACCCAGAGGTACCGCCTTAAGTGCCTGGAGGTCTGTTGGCACCGCCTTTCAATGGAAGCCATTGTCTGGCGGGCTGCTCTGAGCAGAGCATTTGCAGGCGTAAATAACAGTTTCCGCTACCAGTTCAAATGTGCATCTTTCACTAAGTTACTCAGATAACTGGGACAGGAAGTAAGGTGGGCTGGATACCTCTTGCTTCTACCTGCATTGGCACATCTTGTCAGGAGTGATTGTCAAAGGGATTGCACTTCAGCCAGGTATTGTTAGCTCCCATCCACACCAAGCTGAGTGTTTACGGTCACCTTGGGCCCCATTTACACAGCCCAGTATTAGGCCCTTGTGGGTCAGTGCCATGAATTACTAAATTGAACAAAACAGGAGGCTTGCGTGCGGGTTATACCAGCAAAAGTTTGGGGAGAGCTGGACTCCGCCCATGGTCAAGGGGTAGGTTTAAGTAGTTGGAGTGGCACTCTTAATTGACCAGGGGCTCAATGCGACACTAGGGCATTGCCGCGTTGCGGCCAGAGCACGGGCATTGTGTGGTTCCCAGGGGGCAGCAAGTGTAGGCAAGGTGCTTTCCAAACCTGGCACCAGAACACAAGGTAGTCAGGGCCAACTTGCCTGTTGGGTGACTTGTGTAGGCACCTGGGTAGATGTCACTCCAAGAAGAGGTGAGTTGTCTCCAATAGTGGGCACAACATATATGTGTGTCCCTGGCCTTACAGCGGTGTGGAGCCTGTCTCATTTAGAGGTACGCACAGGCGAAAATTGGGTACTTAAGGTTCGCATGACCAAAGTGGTTGTGGTATCTCCTAGCCTACCCACTGAAGGTGTACTGCAGCTAAACAGGGAACTGGGAGTCTTGGTTTCCGTTACTTTGGCAGGTTTTAAAGCAGCCAGGGTCGGCAATGGACAGTAGGTACTGTGCATCTGTGATCCGACGGCAGTTATGCAAGCGGGGTGCGCTGCGTAAGTTGTAATGGCACGAAAGGGGTTGCCCAAGAGTTGGCACGGGGCTAGGTCATGTGAGGCAGAGGAACTTTCCCGCAGGAGGGTGAATAGTGCTTGGCACAGGTTCACAGGACAGAAGAGTCTTTGGTTTCTTCAGACACTAGCTGACCTAGGCGAAAGTCAAGGGCTATTGTGATAGAGATGGGGTTCATCTATCACCAGTAAGGAGTGATCTCTTCCCTAAGATTTGCAGGAGGCCTGGAAATGAGCGGTCGCATGTTGAAATGCGCTGTTTGGTGAGTTCAGCAACTACATGGGTCAATGTGAAGCTCTGATGGGCGGAGATGATCCCCCGCTAAGGTGGCATGGAGCTAAGTCAGGGGAGGCCGTTGAACATCCCTGTAAGAGGGAACTGTTCTTGGCGTAAGCTCGCAGACCAGAGGGGTCTGGTTTTCATCAGACACGAGCTCATCCAGGCAAACGTTAAAGGTTACTTTGAGGAGGACGGGGTCCATTTGTCCCCGGTGGGGATGGACTTGTTTCTCCTGGATTTACAGGAATGTTTGGAAAGGGCAGGTTGCAGGTAATAGGAGGTGCAGTGGTGGGGGGCCCTGGCTGCGACGGTGGCCGCCTCCAGGGCTGTGGCGGAGTTACAGGGCGATCTGGAAGCAGTATGGTACAGTAAGGGTATCTCTGCGGCAGACGGGTACAGTAAGGGTACCTCTGCGCGGCACAATAGGGGTGTCAGAGCCAAAGACCAGGATCCTCATGGCAGGGTCCTGGAGAACCGCGACGGCGCCCCATTAGTCCTTCGGGCGGTTGGGGGCCTGACCAACCGGGGGTTTGCCCTGATACGCTCCGCCCTGAAAGGGGCGTGAGTAGGATGGTAACAAGGGACACGTGATCCAGTGGTGGATCAACAAAAGGTGTAGCGCTGATCGGGCATACATCCCACAGTGCTGGCTCATCAGGCGGGCAGGGGCAGCATAGGTTGGATGGCTGCCTGCCCATGGATCGCCCGTAAGATAACCCACCTTATTGCATACTCTTGTATGGAATAAACCTGCGACAAGTTTTTCCCATAAACAAAGTGTCTTGTGGTTTATTTATGCACGTTCGCCTATGGGAAGGTGGGGGGATGTTGCCGGTATTGGGACTATGTGGCTGCCCGCCGCCCCCAAAGGGGGCCCCCCCTAAAAGGGTGGCCCTTTAGTGCCATTGCGGCACAAGCCTACCCCTCGCTCTAGCAGCAGAGGGCTTCCGCCTGGAGCCCGCTGTTCAGGGGGTGTGGGCGTCACTTCCGGTACGCCCAGGGGGGGAGGGAGGGTATGTATACCCCTCTGACCCTCCCAGCGGCCTCTTTGCCACCAGCCTCGCCGTCTCCCTCCCTTCCTCTTACCCTTCGGCTGGGCTGGTGGGCAAAGTGTAATGAATGTTTTAATGTTTGCTTTTGTGTTGCAGGCGGAGTTACAGGGCGATCTGGAAGCAGTATGGTACAGTAAGGGTATCTCGTTCGGCAGACGGGTACAGTAAGGGTACCTCTGCGCGGCACAATAGGGGTGCCAGAGCCAAAGACCAGGATCCTCATGGCAGGGTCCTGGAGAACCACGATGGCGCCCCGTTAGTCCTTCGGGCGGTTGGGGGCCTTACCAACCGGGGGTTTGCCCTGATACGCTCCGCCCTGAAAGGGGCGTGAGTAGGATGGTAACAAGGGACACGTGATCCAGTGGTGGATCAACAAAAGGTGTAGCGCTGATCGGGCATACATCCCACAGTGCTGGCTCATCAGGTGGGCAGGGGCAGCATAGGTTGGACGGCTGCCTGCCCATGGATCGCCCGTAAGATAACCCACCTTATTGCATACTCTTGTATGGAATAAACCTGCGACAAGTTTTTCCCATAAACAAAGTGTCTTGTGGTTTATTTATGCACGTTCGCCTATGGGAAGGTGGGGGGGATGTTGCCGGTATTGGGACTATGATCTCGAATTCTCAGTTTCCTACAGAATACCACAGCACTGTCAGGTAAGAGGATTTTTCTTGCCCTCCTGTGACTCATGTGGCATCCGGGTTCCTGCCCTGGCCCTTTCATTTCCTTGGAGCACGAGGCGAACATGGAGCTTCTGCAGCTCCAGAACACCCACAGCACTGACAGGTAAAAGGCTGGCTTCTTTTCCTCTTGGATCATGCTTTCCCCCGATGTATTTATTCAACCTTCTAATCCCTGCCCTTTGTAGTTTGGTCCAACCTTAGGCCTCGCACACTGAACCCAGATCGCTCCCCTCGCATCCAAGGCCTGCAGTAAAATTCTTTGATTTCTCTCGTCATGCGACTCTTGGCCCCTCCCTTCGCACTTTGCTTTCCTTCTATGCTTAATGTCTCACCCTCCCCCACCCCCCTTTCTGGGCCTCTCATGCAGCCCCTGCGCCACCCCCTTCGGCCTCTTAAGTCTCAATATTGAAGCCCCTTACTTTCACTGTGGGAATCTCATGCAGCCTACAAGCCCGTGCTTTCCATTCCAAGAGCCCCTACAGTCTTAACCAGTGCCTAACCATGCTATTTTCTTCCACCTATGGCTTATCGGGTGGTGCTGTTTGCCAGTGCCTTCTGTCCGGAGATTTAGGTGCTCTGCACTTGTCCCTTCACCAGCACCCGGGAATGAGCAGTCAGAAAAAGTGAGAAGATGGGGCAAGACAGAGTTTGGCTTTGCAGGCAGCTTTGCCGTGATTTCTTTACCACAGACTAAAAGTTTAAGCCTTAATTTCAGTGATACGATGTCACCAAAATCTTTAACTTGAAACTATGAGGGGCTTTATATGCAGTTCTGTGCAGCGCCAAGCATGACTTTAAACCAGCAAGGGGGTGCTAGTCTGAGGGTGATTCTTCAACAGCCATGACAAAAGGAATCCGTTACTAGCATCAGCCATCTGATGCAACCTCAGGCCTTCACGAGGACCACAGCTCTGCTCTCCCTTACATCAGCGATGCCCACAGGTGTTCCAATAATCCACATTTTAACTGATTTATTGCTATAACAAGCAAGTCTCTGAAAGCTCTTTTCGTCCCCACTACCCCCTTCAAACACTATAAGGTTCTGGTTAAACACAGTGCTCCTGTGGTGTTTCTTAACTGAGCGTTGTTTTAGGTCGCATCTAAAAAATTAAAAGGTGTTAATCTTTATCTAAGCGCTACCAATTTTGCAAGATTGAGAAATGGAGGACCAGGAAAATAAAACACTTGCCCAGGATCACACAATGTGGTTAAGTGGTGGTGAGTTGAAGTTATTAGCTCAGCACCCTCTCATTTGGCAGCTGATAAGCTTCATTCTCACATGAGCCTGGTGCACTGCATGCCAAGATAAGGGAGTTATGTGGAATGGTTACCTCAAATATACCAGGAAGGGTAAGTAACTAAAGGAGAATGTATCGCTGGATAGTGTGTTTATGCAGTGCATAGAAATGGGCTTCTTAAAAGTGGACGTATGAAAGCGAAAATGGTAATGTAAATGTGTCCAAAGAAAACCTGCTTAGAGTAGATAGGCTGGTGAGGCCCCCCGATTGCTTCACAACAGCAAGACTTGTGACTTTCAGGCTGTAAATGCCTCTGAGCCTATAAATCTGTCCTTTGTGTTGTGTTGGCCTTCTCTTCCCAGTGCCCCGGTTTCTCTGTAACAGCTACTACATCTTGCAATGGAGAAGAGTTTGAAATGGCACCACAGAGTTAAGACTTTAACCCCCAGGCGGTCAGGAAGGTAGTTTTTTCTTTTTTTCTGTTGGAAAGTAATCACATGCAGTGCAAATGAATGTACTTCATGGAGAAGGTCCTGTTAAAAGCTGCGAAACTCAGAAAGAGCTAACGTTCCAAACCTCTCCAGAGAGGCAGCAGAGCAAAGTGAAAGTACTGACTGGAGACTAAGCGTTGCAGCAAGTGTTGACCACTTCCATAACTGGCCTACCGAAAGCAACCCTGAGTTGTACATAAAGCCTGACACACAGGTCTGTCTCCTGAGGTGACATTCCTGTCTTAAATTTTCTGCAGAAGTCTGCCACCATCCAATGGTAACATTCAGGTTTAATTTACTGTGGTCAATCACTGGCACAGCATACAAGACTAATTCACTTTCACAGACACAAATTCCCGCAGTTTGTACCTTGATGTGTCGGGAGCCTGTCAAAACTAGCAATATCAATAAGCAAAGCAATGGTTCTTCCCTGGCCTCTATATCATCCAATGACATGTTATTTAAGATTGTGTGCAATTCAGTACATGAACCGTCCTTGAATGATTTGTTAATATAGAAAGCAGAGGAAGTGTAATTTGCCCCTGGCCTCGACTTAACACCTCCTGGACTGACAGTTTGGGGTCTTCTTCAAGAGTGTGGCATTGTTTTAAGATCCCATATACCTTGAATTTAGTCTTTGGCTTGTTGAAGATATTACTGACCACCCAACCAGTATCACAGCTGACTCATGATTGGTCTTCTTTTCAAGCTGTTGCAGACTCTTTTTCCGAAATGCTCAGATAGACGTCTCTGGTGCAGCAAGGATTCAGGCTTAGTGATTTTTCCACATGCTCCAAAGGGCACTTCAATCCCAAATAATGCTTTTAGGGCTGCCTGTCTTCCTTTGGTAAGACTTCTACAGCATAGGCCTCAGTGTGCCCCCCACACCAAATGGGCTGCAGGGGTTTTCAATCTTGCTGTTCTGTATCACAATGCCACAGAGCTTGATTTGTCCTAATGAAAACCTTAGACATTTTCAGGGATGATGATTTAATCTAATTAGGGCAGAAATCTGCAGACCCATCCCTTATGAAAAAAGGAATTGTCTCATGCCCTTCCCAGGACAGATTGAAGAGTCATGCTTTCCTGAGCAGGACACTCATCTAGATATAATCACAGATCGCATTCTTATCCATCCCTGACTATTACCTGGATCTCAAATGTTTTGTGGATACCTGCTTGGTTCTAGCTGACATGTGACTGCCTTTTATGTTTTGCAAATACATTATGCAAAAATGTTATCCTGTAAATAGGCAATATTGATTTACCAGTAAAATGTACACCGTTTAATGTGTCATTTCTGATTCCTATATGGAATCTTTGTTGACACTGTTCTTCCGAATGGCAGCTTCAATGTATCAAGTGTTTGAATACTTAAAACCGAATTTTCACTCTACCTGCCCATCTAATTGATTTAGTGAAGAGGTAAGGCAAGTGGATTTCTTTTCAGGACAAGTGGATTTCTGTACTATTTTGTCCGTTCGACAAGTAGATTTTCTTTAACAATTCCACACCCCTGACAGTGCTTAGGCCTGGGAGCTCCAGATTAAATCCAGAGCGGGGGCCCCTCCATGTACCTTGCAGGGGGGGCCCCCTCAACTTTCGTTACGCCACTGCCAAAATCTATCGAACTCTAGTGACGAACAGCCCCACAACCCTTGCTACCCTACTGGCCTCATGGGACACGGATATAGGACCTATATACGACGACGACTGGTCCGAGGCTCTTCAATCACCACGTGGAGCTGCAATCTCCACCCGCCTACACTATATTCAATTTAAATACTTGCATAGGGTGCACTACACCCGACATAGATTATGGCGGGCAGGGCTGATCGCCTCTCCTCAGTGCCTCCGCTGTCACTCTGAGGACGGAATCTTCCTACACACAATTTGGACGTGTCCCACTCTCGATCGCTTTTGGCGGGGGGTGCTTCAAAGCCTATCTGCAGTATTAGCATGGGACATTCCCGGGTCTCCCAAACTCACGCTCTTGCACTGCACAGACGAAATTGGGGGTAATCATTACAAAAGACATTTATTATTTTTGGGCCTAACCCTCGCAAAACGGGATATTACCAAACATTGGAAGGCTGATACCCCTCCTCGTGTATCGACATGGAAGGGAGGCATGGATTATGCTATGAAGTTAGAACAACCTGTATTCATAGCCCGTGGATGCCCACTGAAGCACACCAAAATATGGAAACGGTGGGCCACATATAGAAACATTGCCTTTGAGACACACAATACAGAGGATCGTCAATTAATGAATGAGGTCATAGCATTCCAATAAGGATGGAGAGTTTATACCAATACCACACACCTGTAACAGAGACGCGAGTAACTAAGAATAGAATGCACGAGACCAGGCGCAGAGCTAGGACCTGTCTGATGCAGTTGTTTGTGTTTTATGTTTGTAATCATACAATACATGATAAGATGTGGATTGCAACTTTCCTCCTATATACTTACTTGATGATTTATATGTCTATCATCATATAGAAACCTTGTGTTGACTCTTACAAACTCAATAAAATATGTTTAAAAAAAAAAAAACATTCACTCGTCGTGCTTTGAAAAACAATCACTGCTGAAGACAGCCCAAAAGGTATGTGAGTAGATTGATAGCAATTTTGAATCTTCATGAAGCGTAATTTGGCGGTACACACTTTTCAAATCTAATTTTAAAAAATACTTACCACTCTTCAATAATAACACTAACTCAATAATATTGGGTAAAGAAAAGGGATCAACTACAATATTGTGATTCAATGATATGAGATCAACACAGAATCTTAAACTGCCATCAGCTTCTTCTGTAATAACTACAGGAGAAACCCAACTAGAAGCTTCTACAGGCTCTAAGACTCTTTCTTCAAGCATCTCTAACATTTTCTTGACTTCATCACGTATCAAAATAGGTACTCTCTGCACCTTGTGTTGAACAGGTATTGCATTAGGTTTTAATACGATCTTATGCACATATCCCTTTAAATCCCCAAGTTTATCATCAAACACATATGATACTTCCTTCAAAATTGAATCTATAGAAACATCCTCCACCACCATAATTTTATTAAGAGCCCTCGGATTGATAACAATGTGTAAATCATATTGATGCATCCAGCCCAATATTGGGGGCCAATGCTCAGCTATGTACACCTTCCCCTCGATTTGCCGTTTCTCAAACGATTTTGTTTTGATTTTGGTTTTACCTTGATATCCCGCTGGGCAAATATCCTTAGGTTCCAATGCTTTTCCAGGTCATTTATCTTCGAATGGTATTATTGTGTACATAGACCCGAGTCACCCATGAGTTGAACTTCACAATTATTAATAGTAAAATGTTCTTTTGGTCGATTTTTACTCGTATCCCCTCCTATATCACCTCCAACACTCAAGACTCTCTCCACAGCTACACTACTGGGTGAATCTTCTGACACAGCAGCCACTTTATTCATACCATCCCCTCTAAGCATTCTTGCAAAATGGCCTAAACAGCCACTCTTTCTGCATGTTTTGTTCTAGGCGAAAAAGGGCTTTGAGTCAGAGTAATGATAAGTGCTGCCACACCTTTGACAATTTCTACTAATTTGTTTGACAGTAGCAGTATTCCTGATAAAACAATTAAACTACTTCACAACTGTTGATACACAATTTTTATTATTGCTTTCATCACTGGCTGAGACATCACTAATATGTCTATCTCTTTTTACTATTTCCCTCATACATAAGTCAGACTGCTTTACAGCCTTTGCATTACCAAAGACATCTTTAAGAGAACGATTCTTAGCAGCCCACAATCTTTCAAGCATATTCTTAATTTTACACTGCACAAGTTGATCCTGTATTAACTCATCTGTTGTGGAACTAAATTGACATTTCGTAAAAAGCTCTCTCAGACTAGCTACAAATTCATCGATGGATTTATCAACATTTTGAGGCTAAGTATAAAATTTATATCGCAACATAACTAAATTGACTTCTTTGTCAAATCTTATCTGTAGTCTTCTCTTGGCTCCCTTAAATTAATCTTGAATTGCTTACCCATCAGGTTTGCATGCCACGGGAAAGCAGTTAAATACTAGCTGTCCCACTTTATGTAAAACATCCCACAATAATGCTCTTTTTCTAGAGGATCGAAAATTAAGTCCATCCAAACCTTCTAAGTAATTTTCAAACATTCCCACACAGTCTTTCCAATCAACGGGTCAATCAGCTGGCCAGGCATCAACTGCCACCAACTGGAATGACACCACAGAACACTCTATAATAATAATTTGTATTTATAAAGTGCAAACATACCACCCCTTAAGGATTTCAAGGTGCTGGGGGCCATCGGGGAGATTAAGTGAGCTACTGCCCAGAGTCACATGATGCTGAGCTGAGCTGCTGCCGGAGCCGGGGAGCGAACCGTGAGCCCCGCCCTCTGGAATCAGCCACTCTGGCCGCTGCACCACAACTCTCTACATCTAGAATACAACAAAGGTTCTAATCTTACCAAGTACTATGAGAACTGATAATAACACAAAGATTATATTTGTCCTGATCTCTGACTCAAACGCTATCACATTCATCAACTGTCTTGCTTTGTATACCCTTCCCATTATCATAGTACTGTTTTTCTGCACCCTACTTGGAATGGACCCTGCTGTTAAATTCCTCTTCAGGCAAGCCATGATGACTACCACTCTTCACCCATTCTCTTAGACAACTCTGGCGCAAGTAATATGACTATCCTTATTCTCAACAACTCGAAAGTTGTTTTGCTGATAGTAGAATGTGGAATTATGGGATAGCCCACATCTTAGCAGAGGCGTGGTCTGAAATGCCCCTGGGTATGTGCCTGGTGCTCTAAAAGGGCCCTGTGTCTTTGGAACCAGGATATAGTCAATCCCAGATATGGACCCATTAGTCAACGAGGTATATGTGTACTGTATTTCCGTGGGGAAAGCCTCCCTCCACAAATCTAGTAGGCCTAGTACATCCGAAAATGTCTTGTTCTGGTAGTTGCCCCCCGCAGAGTCTATCCTGTCTGCCTTCCATGGTAAGGTTGATATCTTTCCCCACTACTGTTACTGCTTCTGGAAGCTGGAACAGCCAATTCCCAATTTTTGGCGGTATCGGTGATTGAAGTCCCAGAGTAAAGCACCACGAGGCCCAGACAATGTGTTCCCCTCCCAATACTCTTGCCCTGCTGCATAGCAACCCACCCAGGTCCTCCCAGGTGCTGGATATCTTCAGTGTGAGGGATTTTCTGCCCAGTATACCTACTCCTCTGGAACCATAAGTGAACCTCGCATGTACCAGGACCCTGTATCGACCTCTCCCAAAAAGGCTCAATTGTTACCGATCTGGTGGGGCTCTTGAAGCAGGATAATTTCAGGGTTGTGACTTATCAGCTACAGAGCGACCACACCCCTCTTGACCTGCCTCCCAAGACCACTAACATTCCATGAGAGTATTGTCAACTCACGTCCCCATGTGGTGGTGTCCATATTCTGGTTGCTTTGTCTGAGTCCAGTTCCCTAGCCCCCTGGACGTCCCTCCCCTCCATTGTGTGTGTCGGTGCATCCTTGTCTACTTAGTCAACCCTTGTAGACTGATAAACTAAATATCTGCATTTTCCAACCCCCTAACCTGTCCCCCCACCTACTGTTTCAGGCTGCGGCCTTGAAACTGGTCAACATACCAATGCCTGAGATGTCTGTTGCCCTGCCGTCTGCCCCATCAAACACTAAACAACAACTGTATCCATAATAGGGCACCAGGTGCAGTCCACTTCCTGTGTTGAGGGGTGCCGGTGGTAGTATCATTGATAACTCTCTGCCCTCAGTCTGGCATCTCCCAGGCCTTCTGAATCGCTGATCTAGTAGGGGAGTCAATGTCTCTTTTCTTAGTCTGACTCCGTTGGTGCACGGGTCGACCACCGTATTCCTTTGGTCTGTGGTGAATCCCACGGGCAGCCGTCGGGCCTGTCTATTTGCCTACCATCTGCGTCTCTTCCCTTCCACTGGACACCAGTCATTCATTCATTCCCACACCACCGGTGTGGTAAAGATCATCCCTCCAAGACCACTCACAGCTTTGCCAGGAATATCATCATGTACTGCCTTTCCTACTGCGTAATTCGGATTTTGCCTTGTCAAAAGAGCGCCGCCTTGCCTGTGCCTTCTGCATGTAGTCCGGAAACACCATTATCATTTGATTTTTGTTGTGTAGTGGACCATTCCTGCGGGCTGCTTTGAGGATTGTATCCCTCTCCTTGTTGTCCATGATTTTGGCGATGCCCCAGGTTTGAGGAGTGCCCCAGGGATTCTGTGCTCTTTCCCCAGGTTTAGGGAGTGACCCAGAGTTTCTGTGGGCCCTTTCTACCACAAAGTGTGCAGAGAGTACCTCCACCTGCACCGTGTTGTGGACAAAGTCCTCATGGAAGCACTCCAGGTCTCTCCCCTCGCTGTGTTCCAGGTCACTAGTCGGATGTTTTTGTAGCAAGACCTCCATTCTGCATAATCTGCCCAGTCGCTGGGAGGAGCAGAGGTGCCGAACCGCGCTTTTCAAAGTTTTTGGTGAGACTGAGTGCTCTTTCAGGAGCTGTTCATTAGCGGACACTCTTGTGGCTATCTTTTAAAGGTCTGCCTGAATCAGGGTTACGTTGAGGTCCTCTGAGTCTATTTTCCTTCCTGAGGCGGTCCTCGTGTCTCTAATCATCATTGAGCGAGGGCTCCTGGTCGTCTCCCTCTGAAGCTTCTGCTGTATGCGTATCCCTAGTGCTTCTAGCCTCGCTCTGGATTGCATACTTTTCCAGGCAGGCCTCTGGCGGGAGCTGGAAGTTTCTCCCCAAACCATTGTCTTGTGACCAGCAGTACCAATTCTGGGTTGTTTCCTTTAGTCCCCTCTCCTCAGGGTGAATGCCTTCTTGCTGCTGTCCTGAAGGAACCCCAGCAGGTGGCATGCCCATCTTCACCAATGGGATCCCTCTGTTTGTTGGGCTATCCCCGGGCCTCACCTCTATCGCGGACCCTGTGCCCAGTCAAGGTTGGGTCCACTGCCCCCTTGAAACCTATCAATCGTGGGGAAGGAGCCAGGCAGCAGTGCGGCCATGAGGCATCTTCTTTCCCATCACTGGAGTTTTGCGGCCCTTGCCCACACTTCCCACTGTTGTGAGGAAGCAGGGGACCCCAGGAGGTGTCATATATCCCTAGGGACAGCATGGAATCATGGCGCAGGCCTTCCCGTCAGCAGGGCCTCTCCTGCTGTGCAGTGCCGCTTCTCTTCCTGCATCTGATTCCAGGAGGGGGAATGGAGGTTCGTCTCTGCCATCTGGTCCCGGCGAGTGTCTCTAGCTGTGTTGCCACAGCAGCCACCGGCTCCCCTCGCTCTGCTGACACACGAGGGGGCAATATGGCAACCCCCTCTCACAAGACTTTACCCAAAAGTGCCGATTCTAGTGGGAGGTTGCAACTAAGGGGCAAACACCACACACCCCGTCTGTGAGAAAACCTTTCTACACACGTGGTAGCTTGGCACAAGCATCAGCATCTTCTTCAGAATCAAGGCCCAGATTTACTAACACTTTGCACTGGGTTTCTGTCACAAATGTGGCAAAATCGAGGCGAAGTGTTGTTTTAGTACTTACTTTGCTCTGCAAGGTATCCCCTAAGGAACACCAAATAGCTCTATACACTACTTTTTGCTACTTTGCGTCAAGGGGACATACCATGGCTAGTAGATGGGCATTCCCATGAAGCCACCCATGGATTTTGATGTGAATCCCTGTCTACTAACAAAGTTAGACAGGGATTTGTATAAAAATGTTATTCCTACTTGAGGCAGTCGTAAAGTGTGAGATACGTTTTCTTTCTTAAAAACGTTTCTAAGTTTGCATTTGTGTTGTAATGTGCAGTACACTTATAAAGTTAGCAAACATTTTATCTATGTCTGAACATAGTATTTTGAACTGGAAGAATATTCTTCAAGTACAAAAACTATACTCTGCATCATGCAGACACCCTTACACTGTGGTTTCAGGATGTGTACAAGGCAGTCAAATGTGCACCAGCACAGGAGGAGAGAGAAACAGTGCCATACCTTAAAATATATGGTGCTGTTCTACTCTCTTTGTTTGACACAATGCAGCACCGTATCTTTGGTTGCCGCACTGCATTGCATTAAATCTTAGTAAATTTGGCCTAACGTGTGTGTAAAACGTAATATGAACAGCAACACCACGATTACAGCTAAGAAATAATAAACAAGATAGCAGTCTAATTTAGTTAAAAAGAAAACAACTGAATTATTAAGATTACACACAAACGAAATCAATCTGATGTGGGAGAAATGGCGTGGGTAAGCTGTAAATACTGGTAAACTGCTGGGAGTCCAGCCAGGGGCAGAAGATTAAAATCACTAGCCACACAGTTTTTATTTAGGACCAAAAATGGCAACCATATAAAGTCATTCTGACAACATATTTTTATTTGTTTATATATTTTAAAATAGAATAGACTAAATCCGAAAGTATGAGAATTCTTTACATGAGTTCAAATACAATGCATAAGAACATAAAGAGTGCTATACTAAGAGTTATAATACTTGAGAATGTAGTTACACAAGTTACACGAGACAAAAGGTAGTTCATAAGATAGTTCCTTGGCAAACAAGCTGGCCAGAAATTGAAAAAGGATGGCATTCAGACACACAGGGCCTGATTTGAAGGTTGGCAGAGGGCTTAGTCGATCACAAACATGTCAAATATTTTGTCTGCCCTATTACAAACAACATTTGTGTCGTGTTTGTGAAGGAGTAACCATTCCACCAAACTCTGAATCAGGCCCATAGTCTGGCTCTCCACTAAGCATAAGTTGCCTGTGAACAAGAAGGCACCGCCAATCCTGGCTAGGTCCATCAACCTTGCCCGTTCCCAGGCACGTAGTGGTAGCAGATGTATAAGCGGAGTCTCAGAACATCTCCTTCACTTTTTGGTGCAATAAACCCCCTTCTTGGTTGATATGAAGTAGCTAATATTTAATAAAAAAGAGTCTCCATAAATGTGGAGATCATTTAGAGCCACAACATGGCCCCCATTTCGGACATGTTAGAGAGTGCATGGAAGATATCAGGTTGTGAGATCAATGCAGCTTTAACACAGGGGTCTCATGATGATCTAACAGTAAATCCAGGACCTGCAGCAGCAGAGAATACCTATCCATAGTACCTGCACTGGATGTAAAATGGATGGTGACTAAAGGCACATTCAGTGAGGAGAAATCCAAAACACCAGCTACACAAAAGCAAAAGGTTTAAGGAACACATAACAATTTTGTATTTCCTAAAGCTCCATATCAAAGCTGTATTCCAACAGTTGTGTTCTAAGTCTTACCCAGCTTGACCACAGTCTTAATTGAAATGCCACACATCAAATGTACATTACTGGTTTATGGCCAAGGTGTAAAATAAAATCCCTTCAAAATACTAAAGCCATAAATCTCTCCGTGGTCCTTGTATAGTCCTTGAGTGTCTACTCTACTTTACAAAACACCTCAATTCTGATGGACGATGAGAACACAAGGGAAATTCTGCAGAACGTTCCTTGTTGCAGTTGCGATAACACCACCCAGTTCTGGTGCAGAAAGGTTTTCTCATGAGGCCACCACCCACTTCAACTGGCTTACTCCATATTCACCATGGGTGTGGGATCTGTCTAGTGGTTTTGCTTTTTTCAAACACTTTATATTTGGGTCAGACAAATTGAGGCCATTGCGTTAGACTCAGAAAGGCTGGTAGGCCAGTTACAGTTGGGTATGTCACATATTTGAAAAATAAAAACCAAAGGTACCCTGTTGTGCATTTAGGCCCGGATTTACTAATTCTTTGCTCCTGGTCTCCATCACTTTGGTGATACAAATCTGGTGCAGAGTGTTAGGGTGGGATTTAATATCCAACGAATATCAGGACTTGTTTTGGATAGTATCCCAAAATAAGGGAAAGTTGTGCTACTTGCTGCTTTGCATTGCTTTGCGTCAAGGGTGGAACAATGGCGTTCCCATGCAACTACTCATGGGTTTTCATGTAAATCCCTACCTACAAACATCTTACACCTCCTCAAGGCAGGCGTAACGAGGAGCAATTTTGTCACTTTTTCTTGTTTTTCCAACTTTGCATGTGTGCTGCATTATACAGCACATATACAAAGAGCAAAAAGCCTTAAAGCATAGCTTCTGTACAGCACATATACAAAGTAGAACAAGCCTTAAAGCATAGCTTTTGTACTGGAAGGGATTTCTTCCAGTAAAAAAACAATGCTTCAGTTCAAACAAACACCCTTGCACTAAGGAACAAGCATGTGTGCATTGGCACAAGACTGCCAAAGTGCACTAGCTCTAGAGGAGAGAAAATTGCTCCATGTGTTAGTAGAAATAGCACATTTTTCTCTCTCCCTTAGAAGCAATGCAGCACACCAACTTAGCAGCAACTTTGGTGCAGCATTGCCTTGCGTCTAAGAATAATGAATCTGGGCCTTAATGCACATTCTTGGTGATTGCATGCTGCTGCTAAGCTTTATGGTGCAAGGTGGTAGGATGCTCCATGCTGTCACTTGTAAAGTCTATTCCTTTTTCATTCACCAGTATTCACGTCATTTGTATTTCTCACCTGCGCTTTTGGCAGACTGATTTGTATTTCATTACATTGTAGTATGTGTTCTTGTTCGAGTTTTGATGTGTATCTTCTGGTTGGTGTCTGACTGGAAACAGTGCATGTATTTTCTCATTCTGGTGCAGCAAGGACCAATTCTGGCCTTCTTCAACCGTTGGAGGAAAGGGTATTGCATTTCACACCTTACTATGAGGGGTCTTAAACTGCCTGACTGCAGGCCATTTAGTGTGTGACATTGTGCTGCCCTTCCAGATCCTGTATTGGTTGACCCCTTACTCCAGAAGTGCACCCAGATCCCACAGACCAGAAATATCATGGGACTACTTCTCTTTCAAATGTGCCACGCCTCACTTCCTGTGCAGTGCAGCCTAATCTCACCCCCCAAAGCAGTGTACTCTGTATTACTCCTGGAGCAGGCCTCACGCCTACACACCTAGAAGTGCACCATTCTCCTCAGGGCCAGCCTCAATCTGCGAAAACTACCCCAGAATCATTCCTGCAGTGGTACCACTGTCTTCCAATAACCCAGTTTTACTAACCAACAGTGCCACAGTTTGACTCCCACATTAGTGTCACAATCTAACTCTTTAGCATAACCCAGGGCAACCCCCACATTTGTGACTTCAGTAATAACCCCCCCACAAAAACACCAGTGTTGATCCCTAAAGGCAAATTGCTCTCACTTACAAAGTGCAGAGATATCCCCAGCCAGTCTCATTCACAGTAGAGCCCCACTCACTCAGCAGTAACTTACTCTCACTACTACCAAAGTCCTCAGTCTACTTTTCACCGCCGGTGCCCCAAACTTACTACTCTAGCGGTAGTGAGAGCTCACTTTTCCAATAGTTGCACACCTGCTATTTGTAATTTCCTCAGAGGTGTGTGCAATCTCGCACACCAGCAGGACCACAGACTCTCACATTTGTGTGGGGTCCCAGACTCGTCATTCATACTTTATGGTCTCACTCCTCAGTAATGAATCCAAGTCCTACTCTCAGAAAGCACTCCTTATCACACTGCTTCCGCAGTGCTTCACGTCACCCTCTTTAAGCGCACCAGTCCTCTGTCTCACTCTCTGGAAGTCTCTACAGTCATTGTCTCTGTTGTGCCCAAGTGCTCCAATCCACCAGCAGTGCCCAAGTCTCACTCCTTGAGAAGGATCAGCTGTTTCACTCTACCAGTATTGTGATGAATCCCAGAAGAGCAGCTACTGAACTTTTCGGTGCCAAAACCAGCGGACACTTTAAGAAGTCTGAGTAACGAGTGTTGTTTCTATTTCTAGGAAAGGAACTAGAAAGAGGACAGTTGAAACAAACTGACACCAAACTCCAGATTCAACTTCTTCCTGGAATCACCTGAAAACAAGGAGGTCTATAGACAAAAATGCAACAAAGAGAGGAAGAAGCACATGCATACAGGTGAGAAGTGGGTTAAGAGCATGGTAAGGCATCAAGGGAAGTAGGGTCACATTGGCTATTTCACCCTGGCACCAAGATCCTAGCCAAACTTTCTGTGGGCCTTAGTGTAGCAAGGAAAGAGGCCCTTCTTCCATGGTTTAGAAGTAGAAAAACACTAATTGAGGAGCAGTGGGCCCCTCACGCTCATGGGCTCTGATGCCAATGCACCTGCTGCACTATTGGTAGCCTACGCCCCTCCCTAGCATAGGTTAAGACCATGCTTAACTTGGGCATCTCCTATGTGAAAAGCAGCCAGGTCCTTTTCAAGTGACTATGGTAAGGCAGCTGACTAGGCTGTTTCAGAGGTTTACCAGGGCCTTCTGGAAGTTCAAGTTTGGGCACCTCTACAGGAAGGTTTCTGTACTTCTGGGCTGGACCACAGGTGTGCTGTGCTCCCCTAGGCTCCAATAGTTGCCTGACCCTCCTCCACTACTGCCATCCTCAGGCCCATCCATCCACATCAATTCACCAAGGACTGAGAGAGCCTATGGTCTTGCTTGTTTTCACCAAGATCACGGAACCGGAGTTCAGCACAAGTGCGTAGCTACACAGCAACTGCTTTAATACAGGAGAAGTACAGAGGCCCACAGGTAAAGGCTTCAGGTAGTCCCACTGACCCAGACCACCTATGGCTATCTGCATGCCCACTGTTTGTCCAGGCATGCAGAGTACCATCATCCCTCTGTGCAAACAAAATGTGTTTTGCCTGCAGTTTTAAGCGAGCCAGAAGAGGACTTGCTTCCTGCCATATTGGGGGCATGATTGGGCTCGGGTACTCTGGCAACGTGGATACACAGCAACTGCCCAGGCAAGATGCTTGTAAAAAAAAAAGCAACAAATCTTAAAATAAAAGGCATGATTCATTCAATGCACAATAATTAAGAATGGACCCTAAGTTAAGATCTACTGCCAACTATCTGTAGCCACCTGCACACCAATGGGACCCAGTATTCTAAATTTCTTCACTGGGACTGCAACCTCAGGACCACCAGGGTTGGCTGGTGGGTAAAGGTAGCTGCTAGTGATGTCCAGCGGCAACCAGTGGTACAAATTAAGTAGTGACACCACCAAAACTATATGAGATTATAGTAGGGAAAGCCCACATGACCCTATGCCAACCTGGGCTTGTGTATTACAGAAAGGCAAGAGGGGTTCTCTATAGTGATCAATAAAATATACCTTAATGTGGACTCCACCATAGTGGCACTGCACGCTATTAGAATTTAAACTATTTATGAACGCAACTTAATTTGCATTTATTTTACTTTCAGTTATCACATCATTTCCAATATTATACAGTTAATCAATGAATGCAGATATACAAAAATATAAACATCTAAAACATTTTCTGTACAACCAATGTCCAATAATTCATTGTTAGTCCTTGTTGAACTTAACTTTTAAGTTGTCTCCTACATGATTGCAAAATGTGAGTCCGTTCTGTAGTAGTACCATTAATCTAGAGTCAGACCTGAATGAGGATGTAGGAACAGATCACAGTTCCAAGGGTTCCTTGGTGATTTAATCCTCACACATTATATCATTGCGGATTGTGGAACTCATAATACAATGGTCGATGCATTTCTACCCCTCTCCCTTAGGGTCTCTTCAGGACACATCACAAAGACTTAGAAATATAAATATGTATATATATATATATATATTACCTACTGGCGGTGGCCAGTAGGTAGTTATAGTTAGGACCTAGTTTCCATAGGAAAAGCATTCATTTTTTGACTTGGCTATAACTTTGGCATCGTATGACCAATCTGCATGAAATTTTGCCAAAAAAGTGTCACAGTAGGTACTATTGATTGGGAAAGTTTGGGGGTGATCCGTGCAGTGGGGACCCAGAATTTGGGGCACGAAATAAGGTTGTGTTTGTAATGTTAATTCCCATATGAACCTTTAGCCACCTCTACAGTCCGAGCCGCTTAACGGACTTATACCAAATTTGGCAGGGAGGTAGATGTCGGTTGAAGGAAGTGCCTTTTGCTTATTTGGTGTAAATCCGTTCAGTAGTTTTTGAGAAATGTAAGTTTAAAATTATAGTGATATCTCTGGCCGCAGATATTTCGTGGTGGTTTCACAATGAATCGCAGATGCACGTGCCAACAGGAATGCTCTGATTGGCTGGACGCAACCTGAATAGAAAGTTGCGGCCGCCATTTTATTGCTCGGGAATGGTTCCAAGGGGCTGAAAATCTGTGTGAAAGCCCACATACGGGGTCAGGGTGGAGATACTCTGAACCCATGGTGGAGAAACAGTGGCGATAATGACACAAGTTATGTGTCCAAAATGGATTTTTTTAAATGCGCGCGATATTCGCAACGACGCTGCGACCGTCAGCGCGGCCCTGTGTACCATCGCGGGGACGTCGCGACTATCAACGTCGTCACAAATATTGGTGGAAATATAAAAAAATATATATTAGTGAATCATTAATACGCATTGTTATAGAGATATTGCGATTCTGATAAATGTTTTTATAGAGTTATTTATAGTGAGTTATCTACTGTGATGGTTAGACTTATATAGTTATAATTTTTTAATGTGGTGGTGGCTATTGAATTCCTGCTTTTTCTTTCCGCTTTCGCGACATACCTGCGGGGATCGCGATGACTGACGTCATCGTGATCTACGGCCTCATGGCAAATACGGAAAATAGGTTTTAGAGATGGTTGTTTTAGAAATACAGTAGAAAAACATGAGTTTGAAGTGAACAGTAATAAACCCCTAGTGTGTAAAATACTGTAATATGTGTGCATATATGTGTTTTCACTTTATGGAAAAGGCACGATCATCGCGGTTAATGGCGACGTCGCGATGCCCTGAATAACCGCAAAAACAGAAAATAGGTCTGAAGGATGGTTTTTAAAGAAACCTAGTATAAAAATATGAGTTTAAACATGCTTTGAAAGAAGTACGTATATTGTAATGTGTGTAGGGCAATGTTTAGAATGGATTTTTTTACATATTATTTTTGGATGTGTTGGTTGCCACTAAATATCTGCTTATGTTTTCCGCTTTCGGGACGTGTCCGCGGGGATCGCGACGTTATTACGAAGATTGTCAAAAACTAAAGAAAAAAAACCCTTTCGAAAAAAACTTCACAGTATTTTGGGTACTAAGGTGGCTCTGACAAGATCTGTTGCGTTGGTTGTGTGTATATGGCTGCTACACATAAGACAGGATGCAGAGCCTCAGGTTACTCAAAAACACCCTGTTGCCTTCATCTGTAAAGTGCACTCCATCATTTCTATAAATGCCATGCATGTCAAAACACAGGTTGTTGTTATAGATACAGCCTATGTGATGGTTTCTGAGGAATGCAGAAACAGTTCTATTAACATGTTTTCTTGGCCTTGTCTATCTGTGGACAGAATAGATTTGACCACTTTCATTTCTGCCTTTGGCATATATTAGAGTACACCATGACAGTGTGAGGAAAAAGCGTCATCAGTTCTGCAAAGGTTTCTTTCATTAGGATTTCCAGCGCTACTCCAGTCATCATCATCATCAAATAACTTTATTCGGTTATTTGTACAAAACCATCAAAGTATACAAAAAATAAGAACATTGTCTAGTTACAATTAAAAAATATAAAACAAGTTCATTTCAAATAGCTATTAAAAAGAGGGCTATAAAAGTAGCCAGCCAAGCATACATCAAAATACATTGAGTAGCAACTGTAAGGCATGCTTCCTACTATAAACCATACAGCATGCAGGGCCCTAAAAGATGAGGGGAGAACAATCCTACAGTACGCGATACATAAAGTGCATATATAACATAAAACAGTTAATATTACAGTGCGATCTGTGATATAAGCTTCTGTTGGATTATCCAGAAGGCAAATAAAAAGCGGCTAACAGCAAAAACTATCGGCTCAGATACCTCCGCTTTTAGGATTCTATACGCAATCTGATGCTGCCTGGCTCCTAAATTAAGGCAGATTGGTCTTATCCACCTCCTGCGTAACTGTTGATATCTGGGGCAGAAAAACAAAACATGTTCTTCAGTTTCTATAACGGTAGTGCAGGCAGGACATGAATCTAATAATAAGCCAACCGCCTCCTTTCTAGGAAATTTTAGGAGCAAGTTGCCGTATCTGAATCTAACATATAAGCTTTTTGCAAGGGGGGGCGAGATTTGGTCAATGTGCCTAGGTCATTGCCACCATAGTGCACAATCATGAGGTGAGGAGCTTGGGAATCCACAATGGATTTAACCTAAGCCAGCAACTGATGAAACTTTAACCCTCTCTGGCCAAACAAATGAATCTGCCTATTTGGCAAACCCAAGTCTCTGTGAATACCTCTCTTTTTTGCAGCCTCTTTAGCCCAATACATATAGCTGTGGTCCACAATCCATACTCTAAGCATTTTGAAGTGAAGGCGCAATAGTAATCAGGAGAAGGCTGGAGCTGAATGAGGTAGTTTTCCAAAGGAAAAGCAGTTAAAATTGAGGTGTTTCTTTTTTTTTTTTAAAAGATATATTTTATTGAATGCTGATAGCATGAAAGTAAATAATATTGGGTAGTGTGTTGGATGCCTTAGAAAGAAGTCTTATTATTGGCTGTTGTTTAAAAAAAGAAATGTAATAGAGACATGGAAATGCTTTTGAATCTGTGGAGTAAACCACACCTGTTGTATCTTATTTGGAAGCAGCATGTTCCTTCTAGAATGTGCTTTGAACTTTTGACCTACTGGTTCCACTGGGTTGCTAGCTACACAGAGCTAAGACTGTATTGGGGGGGGAAGGGTGTTAAAGAGATAGAACATTTTTTTGAAATGTTGAGTGATGACACAATGTAAGTAATGGCAAGTTTTAATTTCCAAGTCAGGACTCTGTAATAAACTGTTGTGTAGTATTTAAATTTCAGAAAAATGAAGCTAAATATCGATTTGACAGGAAGCTTGTTTTGAAAGAGAGGGAAAGGGTTAACATATGCTAACCATTCACAAGTGGAGATGCAGTAGTCTAAAATTAAAGTCATGATTTAATTTGCTGCCTTTCTCATGATGATAGAGTGGAAAGTTGAAGAAGATGCCATTTTAGACTTGCTTTGTATGAGAGTGGTGTACCATTCTTGTGCTTAGTTTTTATAAATCTTAACAGTGTCAAAACTATGCAGAAAGAGCTAAAACAACAATATAATCTACAAACTGAATTCAGTGGTATGTATATAACTTTGTAATTATTTTAAAAATGTACATTAGAAATGAAGATGTATATGAGAGTTTGATTAAAAGGAGTATCACAGTGATGAGAAAAAATATATGAGATGAACTTTATCTATTAGAGGGTATGAGTTTAAGAGGTTAGTGGTGAATGTTTTGGGAAGTAAGAGAAAAATGAATTAGTGCCTGTTCATTACATTGTGTATTTTATTGAAAAATAACAGTATAGTTTTGTGGAAAGTTGCAATGAGGAACTGAGAATGTTTTAAATGTCTAACCATCATGTGCATAATAGATATATCTGTCATTTGCATTCTGGGAGTTGTAGTACTTTTAGTAACATTATTAAACAGGAATAGTGTAGTGAGAAATAAAAGATGAGAACATGCTATCCGCCTGTATATGAATTAGAAGAAGTAATACTTGTTAGGTATGTATTGGGAAGTGTTTGTCAATGTGGTTTTTAACTTATATGACCACTTTGCATATGCTTAGATAGGGAGATATGGTTTTAGTGCTTGCACATAGATATATATATACGGTGGAACTTTTGAGTTTGCTTAAAGATGCAGAGAGGTATATATTGTGGGAAAGATGGCTTGACGGTGTACATCTATTAAGAAATTGCATATATGTTTACATGGTGATCTATGTTCAGTAAGGCTGATGAAAATGTCATGTGTATGGTGAGGGTAGTGTTTTTCTTTAAACATAGTTTGTTTAAAATTGAGAAGGATTAATAGTGCAGAATGCCTCGAGAGTTCTTGTGCTGGCTTCATTCGAGTGTAACTTTTGTTTGAGATATGCTGAATATATGTTTTAGAAGCAAAAGAAGTATTTAAGAAATGATGTAGGTATGCCCTTCGCAAAAGGTTCTATGTCGTGAAAAATTTCAAAATGTTGTTTTCCGTTTTAGAAACTTACTAATGCTCAGTAACAAATCACTGTATGTTTCTAGAGGGCCATGTATGCAATTGTATATCAAGTGTGATACGTAGATTTCACTTACACATAGCTCAGAAGAAAAGCATGTATACAGTAAAACAGGTAGTTTGATACTGACAGAAGAAGACAGCCAAATATTCAGAGACATAGTGACAACTGGTATGTATCTAACAGCAATGAAGGTACTTTCTCAGTCAGGCAGTATTCTTTAATGAAGAAAGCTATCTCCAGTATAACAAATTAGTTCATGCTATTGATTAAAGAGGACGATGTTGTGAAATAAAGAATGGTAGTCCTATAGCAAAAGAGGTGATGGTACCTAGAAATGTAGAAGAAGTTATTGCAGAAGAGGCACAAGAAAGGCGTAGTCAGGATACTGTATACAAATGGAATTGTAGTAGTGTTTCTAGTATTATACAGCAATCCATTGATATATTAAGAAAATTCCTACATATCTTTCCAAGGCAAAGTTTAAAACACAAAATAAGTTGTACTACTCAACAATGCGAACTTTAGGTAGGAGGCTGTATTTTGTGAAAACTCCTGCTTTATGTTTAGGAGAAATATGTAGAGTACTTTTGCATGGTAGTGTGGCAGATGTAGAAAAGGTTTGTGGTGATGTGCAGTTTCGTTTCTTTGGTCCTGAGCAGGATTCTAGGGAAAATGAAGAGTTGTTAAGAGGAGGAGTTGCAGAACAGGACACATATATTACAGTTGATAGTTTTAAAAAAGAGATTACAAAATTTAACGCAGTGTTCTGGAAAAAAAACAGAGTCTGTTTGTATATGTTGTTGATGCACTTACTAGAAGATTTAAACACAGACTTTCGACTTATATTTAAAAAGTGTAAAAGGTCAATTATGAGAACTGGCAAAAGTTACCTGTGTATTTATTTGTAGAGGGATGGTTTGACTTGTCTATACGGCAAGTTATATGTAAGTAGTGTTACAATAAATTAGAAGATAATAAAATGAACAACACATTGATATTAGATACCCATTTTGTAAGATAATAAAATGCCTGCTAATGTAGAAAAACTATGAAAGTCAAAAAAAATTACAAAAAATCAACATTTATTATTCTTTCCAGCATTGCGAAGGGCTGTTATGGACTGCCCTCCAGCACTAACTACAACTCTACAATCTATGCAGTATGATGAGATCGGGAGAAACTGTGGAGCCAAATCTTGAAGTTGAGATTGGACTTTTGAATGGACTCTCTGCTTCGGTGTTGTTGTGCTGCTATTGAAGTCGAGGGTCCTTCAGCTTTGCGTTGCCTTCTTGTTGCTCACTATGAACTCCTCTTATAAAATATGCAAAAAATATAATAGGGGAAAAAATACCATGTATGATTTTTGGTCGCATTGTGATTAGCTATAACACACTGCTCACCAGCTATTATGACAACACTACAGTCCATGCAATATGTGGCCATTCCTGAAAACTATGGAGCCATATCTGTTGTAGTAGTCTCTACCTCTAAAGGGACTTTCTGGCCGGGTATTGTTGCTGCTGCCACTGATTTAGATTGTCCTCCAGCTTCCCTCTTGTAGATCGCCAGTTCAAGATGTTTTCTATGATAGGTTTTAAGATAATATGAGATGGACGTTGTCCCACGTGAATATTTTTTGTTTGTCCCTCTAGAGAGGGTCTTGTCACACATTGTGCACTGCACTAGCTCTACAGCACTTTTTGATTCCCCATAAGTTTGGGTAACAATGGATAGTTTGATGTTTGTTTGGAAGTTATGTTGTGTTCGTGTTCAGATGTTGAAAGTTATTTTATGAAGCTGTTGTTTTTTTGCCAATATGTGGTTAAAGTAAGGTTAAACTAATATGTTACTAAACAGCTTGACTCAAACTTTGTGTAAAATATGTCTATATATCTGTTTTACACTTTTTCATTTGTATTCATGATTACTGATGTCATTGTGACCTTCGGTGGTGCTGTGAAGAAGGAAAATGCATTTTTGATGTAGTAATTTTGACAAACGAATACAAAGAGGAAAGTTATATTAGTAAATTACTAATTACTAAATAGCTACACTGAAACTTTATGTCAAATATGTCTATATATGAGTTTTATACTTGGTCAAAAACACCCGGTATTCGCAGTCTGTACTTGGCAATGGTACTCATAGAATCATACAGGCACTACCTGTGCAATCATCAAGGACATCCTTTTTGCATCACTCTGCAAACGTGACTCCTGGCATAGTACTAATTGGGGAATGAAGTCCTCTTAGCTATTGAGGGTATTTGGAGGCCAAGTGTCCCTCTTGTTACCTCCAGCAAGTTCCACACAGTCAGTTTGCTAAGAGGTGTTCTAAGGCCACTCCCCATTTCTGCACCACTCTGCAAACACGTCTCCTGGTATACTACTGGTTAGGGAATAAAGTTGTCTTCGGGACCAAGAAGCCCTCCTGGTACTTTCTATAAGTTCTACTCAGCGGGATTTCTGAATGCTGGTCAGAGGCCCCACCCCTTTTCCACACCATTCTGCAAACGCCATTGCAACTTAAAAACCATGGAAATTCAATGAAAAAACTAAAGGTTACAGATAAGTTATAGTTAGGAACTAGCATTTAAAAAACCTTAGAAATTCACTGAAAAAACTAAAGGTTACAGGGCTGTTATAGTTAGGAAATAGAATTTTAAAAAACCTTAGAAATTCACTGAAAAAACCAAAGGTTACAGGGACGTTATAGTTAGGCTCAAGTCTCACTCGTACAAAACCAGAGAAATTCAGCAGTTATAGTTAGCTCAGCTAACTATAACTCGCACCCCGCAATGCACTGCTTATATTACATCACTCATGGCATGGTCAGTGACATCACTGATGACATCTCAAATGACAACACCGATGACATCGACTGATGACATCATCCGGTGACTGTGAGTGTTTCTAAAAAGTTTATGAGTGTTAAATATATATACATCAATGTGTATTGGTGAATCAGTGGGTGTATGAGTATCTGTATGGATGATTCAGTGGGTGCGTGACTGATTGTATAGGTGAGTTATTATGGGCCTCAGTGAATGTATGGGTGAGTGACTGGTTAAGTGAATGTTTGTATCAATCTGGTAGTTGATGTCTAACTGGCTGTATGGGTGTGTGAGTGGGTACATGAGTGGCTGTATGGGTGATTGGTTATCTGAGTACTGTTATGGGTGTCTGACTGTCTGTGTGGGTGGGTGAGGGGGTGTGTGACTGTCTGTATAGAAGAGTGAGTGGGTGAGTCAGTGACTGTATGGGTTAGTGAGTGTGAGTGTGTGAGGGGCTGTATTGGTGAGTGAGTATGTGTATGGCTGTGTGGGTGGGCGGATTTGTCAGTGGTATATTGGTGAGTAACTTGGTATGTGAAAGAGAGCATAGGTGAGTGATGGGGTATATGGGTGACTGTATGGGTGAGTTAGTGAATGTGAGTGGCTGTATGGGTGAGTGTGTGCTTGTGTCAGTGACTATAGGTGAGTATGTGTTAGTATCTTTATGAGTAATTAAGTGGATATGTGTGTTTAACTGTATGGGTAAGTAGATGGCTGTGTGATTGCCTCTATGGGTGAGTGAGTAGGTGTGTGAGTAGCTCTATGGGTGACTGACTCAGTGTGTGAATGGCTGTATGGGTGTATGAGTGGACAAGTCAGTGGTTGTATTAGTGAATGAGTGGGTGTATGAGTGGATGTATGTGTGATTGAGTGGATTTGTGTGTAGATCTATGAATCAGTGAGTTGTGGTGTAAGCACTGGTATGGGTTCATGAATGGGTTTGTGAATGGTTGTGTTGGGAGTGGGTGTATGAAAGGGTCTATGGGGTGTTAGTAGATGCGTTAGTAATGTTGTGGATGATGTCATCAGTGATATCATCAGTGATGTCATTTGAGATGTCATCAGTGATGTCACTGTCCATGTCATGAGTAATGTAATATGTGAGGTCATAAGCAGTGCATTGCAGGGGCATGAGTTACAGTTAGCTCAGCTAACTATAACTGCTGCATTTCTCTGGTTTTGTACGAGTGAAATTTGAGCCTAACTATAAGGTCCCCTGTGACCTTTGGATTTTTCAGTGAATATATATATATATATATATATATATATATATATATATATATATATATATATATATATATATATATATATATACCCGTAGCTCAATTGATTACTATGTATGTAAAGTCTCTTTAACTTTATGTTTTCTTTTATGTAACAGCTAAAACATGAATACTGTTCAGTATGTGATATGATGATGCTAATCATTGCAACTTTGTCACATTTGCAGAATTAGAGCTGTGAATCACCCTGAAACGGCACGTTGACAATCATGTAAGAGCACCAGAGTATGGCGCACCTTCCATCCAGCTCCTAGTTACTTCACATACTCACTTGGGTACTACACCTGTATTGCAGCAAATTGTTGGTAGGTGGAACATAGCCACGAGGTATTCCTCTAGTAACCACTACTTGAAAATATGGCACTAGTCCCTTCACTATGCCACAAATGAGCAGACCCATTTTGTTATATTGTAACGATAGTGAATGGATTTACCATATATGTTACGACTTGGAGACTTTTCTAAACAGTTGAAATACTACTAATGTATCAACATTCAAACAGCTGCGTCTGTTTTCACTGTGCACCTTTTCACGTCATTTTTATATGTGCTTTAAACATTTCTTTTATGTTCATGAAACAAACGTGCACGTACCTTTAAATTGAAAAGAATGGAGACAATGGTCATGTAACCAAGACCACGGACGTGGTCGAAACGCGTCGTCCTTGTCTGTCGTGAGAAAAATAAACTGCTTTGACCGACCGAGTTTGAGATCAAGGAATTCGATGGTGCTTTTACTAGTTTCGCTGGTGAATTGCAAGTTCAAATCATTATGATTGAGGACATCCACGAACTCCCGTGCCTGGACCTCAGTGCCCTTCCAGACACAGAAGATATCGTCGATGTACCTCAACCAGAGGACGACGTGGTCAGAAAATTGTCTGGTCTTACTGACAACCTGCTCCTCCCACCAGCCGAGGTACAGTCCTGCAAAGCTGGGGGCGAAGCAGGTTCCCATCGCCGGCCCCTGGATTTGTCTATACAACTTATTGTCAAATAAGAAGAAATTGTTTCTCAGACATAGCTGGATCATATCCAAAATCATTTCGGTATGAAAGAGGAACGAAAGAGATCTATTTTTCAGAAAAAACCTACACGCTTGGATACCCTGTTCTTGGGGAATGCATGTGTACAGACTACTCACGTCCATACTCATTAACAGATAATTTTCATCCCAGCTGATATTGTTAATGGATCTTAAAAAATCACTTGTATCTTTCACAAACGATGGTAGTGCTTGGACAAGCGGCTGCAAAAAATAATCCACATACTTAGATGTGTTCTCAAGCACGCTGTCACGTGATGACACTATGGGTCTCCCTGGTGGCTTCATGGCGTTTTTATGAATTTTAGGAAGGAGATAAAGCACCGGAATTTTAGGGTCCTTACACTCCAGAAAAGCAAATTCATCTTTATTCAACAGTCCACTATCCCTCCACCCCGTGAGTTTGATGGACACATCTTTTACGGCCTTATCATATTCTCCTTTAGAGGAAATACAGTATCTGTTGTTGTCGGACAATTGTTTGTTGCCTTCTTCGAGATACAAGGCTCGGTTATTAAGGAGCCCATGGCATCAAAAGCCCGCATTTTAAAAGAGTTCACGCTGATGGCAAAAGAAAGAAAGAATACACAGGTACACAGCGAAAGTCCGGGAAGAGGTCGTGGTCGAGGCGGAAGAGGAGGAAACAGACCAAAATGTACAAGCAACAACCTAATAGACAGCCCTGTGGGAACACGTACGAGGGGCAGATTTATGAAGAAATAATGGCCAACATGACAGTGGTAAATCTTTCTGATTATGTACTGACTAAAGACCAACTTGAAGTTTTAAATCTAGGATTATCATTCTGCCCTACGTCTGAGTTTGATTATACTGAAACTCGCATTGATTTATTTAGTTTTGTTAGGAAACTGAAACTCAAGAAATGGTTTGCTACCAACAAATTTAATAAACAAAGATCAGCTCCTAGTAACCCATCAGCCCTTACCATAGATGATATAGAAACACTTCATTTGGTTCACGAGTTGGCTGGGGTTGAGGGATGCATTGATGACCCGTATGTTAATCTTGTTGACATCAACATTGATTTAGAAATGGGAGCTGACACATGTTTTAAACCCAAATCGGTTTTTATATCTCAGATTAGCAATGATGCTATTAATTGTTTTGAGAAGGGTATGATTAATGAGTTACTAAAACTTGAAACACATAAATCTTATGTGAGATCTAATTTGAAAAAACCTTATAGAGTTGCACTGAAAGAATTAGAGACTAACACCAACATAGTCATTAAGAAATCAGATAAAGGCGGTAACGTCGTGATTTGGCCTCTTCACATGTATCTCGAAGAAAGCAACAAACAATTGTCCGACAACAACAGATACTGTATTTCCTCTAAAGGAGAATATGATAAGGCTGTAAAAGATGTGTCCATCAAACTCACGGGGTGGAGGGATAGTGGACTGTTGAATAAAGATGAATTTGCTTTTCTGGAGTGTAAGGACCCTAAAATTCCGGTGCTTTATCTCCTTCCTAAAATTCATAAAAACGCCACGAAGCCACCAGGGAGACCCATAGTGTCATCACGTGACAGCGTGCTTGAGAACACATCTAAGTATGTGGATTATTTTTTGCAGCCGCTTGGCCAAGCACTACCATCGTTTGTGAAAGATACAAGTGATTTTTTAAGATCCATTAAAAATATCAGCTGGGATGAAAATTATCTGTTAATGAGTATGGACGTGAGTAGTCTGTACACATGCATTCCCCAAGAACAGGGTATCTAAGCGTGTAGGTTTTTTCTGAAAAATAGATCTCTTTCGTTCCTCTTTCATACCGAAATGATTCTGGATATGATCCAGCTATGTCTGAGAAACAATTTCTTCTTATTTGACAATAAGATGTATAGACAAATCCAGGGGACGGCGATGGGAACCTGCTTCACCCCCAGCTTTGCAGGACTGTACCTCGGCTGGTGGGAGGAGCAGGTTGTCAGTAAGACCAGACAATTTTCTGACCACGTCGTCCTCTGGTTGAGGTACATCAACGATATCTTCTGTGTCTGGAAGGGCACTGAGGTCCAGGCACGGGAGTTTGTGGATGTCCTCAATCATAATGATTTGAACTTGCAATTTACCAGCGAAACTAGTAAAAGCACCATCGAATTCCTTGATCTCAAACTTGAGATCAGTGACAACAAAATTAGTAGTAGGTTGTTCAGAAAGGCCACGGCTGGCAACAGTTTGCTGCACGCCAACAGTTGCCACCCCAAAAACCTTATTCGCAGCATTCCTTTTGGCGAACTATTGAGAGCCAAGAGGAATTGCAGCACAGATGAGAGCTATCAAACCGAAAAACTGATTATGACCAATAGATTCCTGGCACGGGGATACAATAAAAATCTTATCAAAGAAGCCACTGAAAAAGTGGAGAAAATCAACAGGGATGATTTATTGTTTCCCAAAGCTTGCATGTATATAGTAGAGAAAAAAGAGCCGATCAGGTTCATTACGAAGTATACCAGTCAAGCCTGGGAGATCAAGAAAAGTCTAAAAAAGTTTTGGCAGGTCTTAAGGAATGATGATGATTTAAGAGAATATGTGGGCGAATATCCGTCCCTCACATTCAGAAAACCCTGTTCACTACGCGACAGTTTGAGTAGAAATATGTTGCCGGGTAACACAAAACGTATGGACATTAAGTTTTTTTTTACGTGCAATCAATGTAAAGCTTGCAAGTTCAGTACAAGTTGCAAATCCATCAAACTCTGCAATGACAAGGCTCCCTTTGTGATTAATAAACATGTGAACTGTAACACTGAATACGCTGTTTATGCATTAAGGTGCCCCTGCAATAAATTTTATATAGGCAGCACCATCCATAAAGGTAAAAAGAGAGTGTTAGAACATCTCAGGGCAATAAAGAAGAATGATAAAGTGTATCCTGTTGCCCGACACTAGTGAGCACCACAACCAAAATTCTAACCTTCTAAGATTCTGTTTTCTTGACTGTATTCCACCAAGGTCAAGAGGGGGCAATAGAACTATGGAACTTAGGAGGCTTGAATCTAAAATGATTATTAATTACAACACTCTAGCTCCTAAAGGGCTGAATCTTGATGAAGAGATGTCCGTACATTTATGATGTTCTCATTTTTAATGTTTATATGATCTCCTGTCCTGTCTTAAAGATTTTGTGTTCAATTACACTTACGATAAATGCACTTTTATATTTTATTGTTTTTAATATATCATCATCTTTGTCTGATTTTTTACAGATGACGAATGGGAATGATGAGAAGCATGAATTTGAAATGTCTTGCACAGCTTAACTTATGCAACGTGACACCTAGGCTCACTTGAGCATGACTGTTCTGGGATTTATAGATAACGTTGAACCCATTTGGGTTGGTTTTGAGGTTTTTGAAGTTTTAAAGATCTTCGACTATAGGCTTTATTCAACGGTCATAACACAGATATGCCCACTTGGGCTTAACCGTGAGCGTTTATCTATCTATTTATTCATTTTTTCATCAATCAAATATGTATTTTATCATGATGAGGTTTGTGTAATTACACTGTCGAAATGATTATATGCCTACCGGCTTTATTGACACAGGAGGTGATCTCCGATATTTATTGGGATTATTATACCCTTAATGAATGATACACTGAGACACAGTTATTTATGCACAATGAGACTTATCATGTTTTATTTAATCATTATGAAATCATGTTTAGTTGTAAGCAATCTAACATGTGCGAGGACACATATGAATTTTATTGCAATTTGCGTCAACACTGAGCCTGTTGAGTCGATACATTTGACTAGTAATTCTAAGTGGTTATGTATTAATTTACCATCATGCTTCCGTCATTTTCCAATTCTCTAATTGTGTAAATGCTTGATTAATGTTACTGAAACTTTATTAGTCATGATGATGAACACTAGTATGTCTTCTATATTTATTGCACGTTATCAGCACTGTTGCTTTAAATGAAACTGACAATTCACTTACTCTTGCCCGTGACAAAGGAGTGAGGAAATTCCGAAACGCGTCGGACCTAGTGTTGTCAATAAACACGCTTTATATTTGTGGCCACGGCTCCGGTGTTGTTTTCTACTTCAATCAAGGAGTTGCACATTGGATTTTGTGTGGATTTATGGGGGTGGCTACCCCTGCCGTGTGCCCGCCGTAGAAGTGGCTTGGGTTTAGCCAAACGAAACTGTGGATATATATATATATATATATATATATATATATATATATATATATATATATATATATATATATATATATATATTATCTACTGGCGGTCGCCAGTAGATAGTTATAGTTAAAACCTATTATCCATAGGAAATCCGCGACATTCTATTTGAAATAACGTTGGCGCCGGTTGACGAATATTCGCGAAAGTTTCCAACTTGTTGGGGCGCTCCAGTCCGCTCCTATCCTGAAAGTCTCGGGGTGATACGTCAAGCGGGGGCCGAGAAAAAAGGGGGGTCCCAAAACGCGTTTTCCCCATTCATTTTTCCATAGGAACCTTTAGTCGCAGCTACAGCCCGAACTGCTGAACGGAATTACACCAAATTTGGCAAAGAGGTAGCCCTTGGTTCAGTGTCGTGCCTTTTGCTTAAATGGTGTAAATCCGTTCAGTAGTTCCTGAGAAAATCAAAAGTAAAGTCACATATATATCTGGGCGGAGCCTAACCACACATGTCATCGTGAGATCTGATTGGCTGTCAGCACTTCATCCTGGAATTGCTGGCAGCCATCTTGGGACCAATATAAATGATAGTACCTCATTGAAATGCATTGTAGTGAATAGAAGATTTTGAGGGTCACCAAAAGGAGAACTATAAAGGGTGATAACAGGCTTTAGTTACATTAGAATTTATTTGTTGATGGTACCATACTAATTTTAGGAATTGTGGTGTATTCTAAGGTGATTTTACCATGTGAAAAACCTTCTGCTGGGATATCATGAATCATGTTTGAGAGAACACTATTTTCTCATGCTTGTCCCATGGAGGTTTGGAAGGTGCTCCAGAAGCTAAAATGAGAGCATATTTTCTGTAAATTCACATTATCTTTCTCACTCATGTGAGAATGAAGTCTGACATTCTCAGTAAAACATGTACATCCAACAAGGGCAGAGACTGTCAGTTGATTCCTTTGTGTTCTACTGCAGCTTCCCAGAGTGTTCTAAAGAACAACTAGAGTGCTAACAGCCTTACTTATGACAAAAGTATGGCACACCTGAAGCCATCTTGATTGGAATAAACTGGTAACACTTAAAACTAGGACATGTTTCAAGTGTGATCTCAAATATCTTCCTGTTATATTTCAACAGGAGCAGCCTGCCAGTTGATGCCTTTGTGTTCTACTGCAGCTTCCCAGAGTGTTCTAAAGAACAACTAGAGTGCTAACAGCCTTACTTATGACAAAAGTATGGCACACCTGAAGCCATCTTGATTGGAATAAACTGGTAACACTTAAAACATTTAATTTAAAAAGGAACAAAATGAGGGGGTTCATTTTGTCATAGAAATTATGGTTAGTGCTGTAGAAAGAAAAATTAGGACATATTTCAAGTGTGATCTCAAATATCTTCCTGTTATATTTCAACAGGAGCAGCCTGCCAGTTGATGCCTTTGTGTTCTACTGCAGCTTCCCAGAGTGTTCTAAAGAACAACTAGAGCGCTAACAGCCTTACTTATGACAAAAGTATGGCACACCTGAAGCCATCTTGATTGGAATAAACCGGTAACACTTAAAACATTTAATTTAAAAAGGAACAAAATGAGGGGTTCTTTTTGAAATAGAAATTATGGTTAGTGCTGCAGAAAGAAAAATTAGGGCATGTTTTAAGTGAGATCTCATATCCTCTTCATTTCATTAGAAAATTCTGAAATGCAGACTGAAACAATCACTTTAAATACCAGCAGCAGACTACCAGTTAACTCCCTGGTGAGCAGTAGCTTTACTCCAGTGATCTAATGAGCAACTAGAGTGCTAACATTCTTAATTTATGGCAGATGTGAGACACATCTGAATGCCTTCTTGATGGAATCAAAGTAAAAAACTGAAAGCATTTCCTACTGAGAAGACTGCAGTAAATGAAGAAATTAGGAAACTTCATAACAAAGAAGTCTTCCAAGATCGCCACCAGTGAAAAAAGAGCCCAAATGTAGCACAAATATTACCCAGATGTAGCCCACATATAGCCCAATGACAAAAGTGTGCAAAACACTTTTATTTTTAGTTTTTTTGCAGTTTTATGTAGTGCAGACTGGTCAGGTATTGGAGCATTGCATCTTAAAACATGACCCCCTACACTACAAAAACACCACTGCACTACCTTAAACCCTAAAACACTACCCCCAGCACGACCCCCTACACTACACAAGCACCACTGCACTATCCTAAACCCTAAAACACTACCCCCAGCACGACCCCCTACACTACCCAAACACCACTGCACTAACCTAAATCCTAAAACACTACCACCAGCACGACCCCCTACACTATCCAAACACCACTGCACTACCCTAAAACATGACCCCCTACACTACACAAACACCACTGCACTACCCTAAACCCTAAAACACTACCCCCAGCATGACCCCCTACACTACACAAGCACAACTGCACTACCCTAAACCCTAAAACACTACCCCCAGCACGACCCCCTACACTGCCCGAACACCACTGCACTGCCCTAAACCCTGAAACCCCAGCCCCTGCATGACCCCCTACACTGCCCGAACACCACTGCACTGCCCTAAACCCTGAAACACCACCCCTAGCACGACCCCCTACACTGCCCGAACACCACTGCACTGCCCTAAACCCTGAAACACCACCCCCTTCACGACCCCCTACACTGCCCGAACACCACTGCACTGCCCTAAACCCTGAAACACCACCCCCAGCAAGACCCCCTACACTGCCCGAACACCACTGCACTGCCCTAAACCCTGAAACACCACCCCCAGCAAGACCCCCTACACTGCCCGAACACCACTGCACTGCCCTAAACCCTGAAATATCACCCCGAGCAAGACCCCCTACACTGCCCGAACACCACTGACCTAAACCCTGAAACACCACCCCCAGCACGACCCCCTACACTGCCCGAAAACCACTGCACTGCCCTAAACCCTGAAACACTACCCCCAGCATGACCCCCTACACTGCCCGAACACCACTGCTCTGCCCAAAACCCTGAAACACCAGCCCCAGCACGACCCCCTACACTGCCCGAACACCAATGCACTACCCTAAACCCTGAAACATCACCCCCAGCACGACCCCCTACACTGCCCGAGCACCACTGCACTGCCCTAAACCCTGAAACACCAGCCCCAGCACGACCCCTTACACTGCCCGAACACCACTGCACTGCCCTAAACCCTGAAACACCAGCCCCAGCACGACCGCCTACACTGCCCGAACACCACTGCACTGCCCTAAACCCTGAAACACCAGCCCCAGCACGACCCCCTACACTGCCCGAACACCACTGCACTGCCCTAAACCGTGAAACACCAGCCTCAGAACGACCCCCTACACTGCCCGAACACCACTGCACTGCCCTGAACCCTGAAACACCAGCCCCAGCACAACACCCTACACTGCCCGAACACCACTGCACTGCCCTAAACCCTGAAACACCACCCCGTGCATGACCCCCTACACTGCCCGAACACCACTGCACTGCCCTAAACCCAGAAACACCATCCCCAGCACGACCCCCTACACTGCTCGAACACTACTGCACTGCCCTAAACCCAGAAACACCATCCCCTGCACGACCCCCTATACTGCACAAACACCACTGCACTGCCCTAAACCCTGAAACATCACCCCCAGCAAGACCCCCTACTCTGCCCGAACACCACTGCCCTAAACCCTGAAACATCACCCCCAGCAAGACACCCTACACTGCCCGAACACCACTGCACTGCCCTAAACCCTGAAACACCAGCCCCAGCATGACCCCCTACACTGCCCGAACACCACTGCACTACCCTGAAACACTACCCCCTGCACGACCCCCTACACTGCCCGAACACCACTGTACTGCCCTAAACCCTGAAACCCCACCCCCAGCATGACCCCCTACACTGCCAGAACACCACTGCACTGCCCTAAACCCTGAAACACCACCCCTGCACGACATCCTACACTGCCCGAACACTACTGCACTGCCCTAAACCCTGAAACACCACCCCCAGCACGACCCCCTACACTGCACGAACACCACTGCACCGCCCTAAACCCTGAAACACTACCCCCAGCAAGACCCCCTACACTGCCCGAACACCACTGCACTGCCCTAAACCCTGAAGCATCACCCCCAGCAAGACCCCCTACACTGCCCGAACACCACTGCCCTAAACCCTGAAACACCACCCCCAGCAAGACCCCCTACACTGCCCGAACACCACTGCACTGCCCTAAACCCTGAAACACCACCCCCAGCAAGACCCCCTACACTGCCCGAACACCACTGCACTGCTCTAAACCCTGAAACACCACCCCCAGCACGACCCCTACACTGCCCGAACACCACTGCACTGCCCTAAACCCTGAAACACCAGCCCCAGCACGACCCCCTACACTGCCCGAACACCACTGCACTGCCCTGAACTCTGAAACACCACCCCCAGCACGACCCCCTACACTGCACGAACACCACTGCACTGCCCTAAACCCTGAAACACCAGCCCCAGCACAACCCCGTACACTGCCCGCACACCACAGCACTGCCCTAAACCCTGAAACATCAGCCCCAGCACAACCCCGTACACTGCCCGAACACCACTGCACTGCCCTAAACCCTAAAACACCAGCCCCAGCACGACCGCCTACACTGCCCGAAAACTACTGCACTGCCCTAAACCCTGAAACACCACCCCCAGCAAGACTACCTACACTGGCCGAACACCACTGCACTGCCCTAAACCCTGAAACACCACCCCCTGCACGACCCCCTACACTGCCCAAACACTACTGCACTGCCCTAAACCCTGAAACACCACCCCTCAGCACGACACCCTACACTGCCCGAACACCACTGCACTGCCCTAAACCCTGAAACACCACCCCAGCACGACCCCCTACACTGCACGAACACCACTGCACTAAACCCTGAAACACCACCCCCTGCACGACCCCCTACACTGCCGGAACACCACTGCACTGCCCTAAACCCTGAAACACCACCCCCAGCACGACCCCCTACACTGCCCTAACACCACTGCACTGCCCTAAACCCTGAAACACCACCCCCAGCACGACCCCCTACACTGCCCGAACACCACTGCACTGCCCTAAACCCTGAAACACCAGCCCCAGCAAGACCCCCTACACTGCCCGAACACCACTGCATTGCCCTAGACTCTGAAACACCAGCCCCAGCAAGACCCCCTACACTGCCCAAACACCACTGCACTGCCCTAAACCCTGAAACACCAGCCCCAGCAGGACCCCTACACTGCCCGAACACCACTGCACTGCCCTAAACCCTGAAACACCAGCCCCAGCACGACCCCTACACTGCCCGAACACCACTGCACTGCCCTAAACCCTGAAACACCAGCCCCAGCACGACCCCCTACACTGCCCGAACACCACTGCACTGCCCTAAACCCTGAAACACCAGCCCCAGCACCACCCCCTACAATGCCCGAACACCACTGTACTGCCCTAAACCCTGAAACACCACCCCTGCACCGCCCCCTACACTGCCCGAACACCACTGCACTGCCCTAAACCCTGAAACACCACCCCCTGCATGACCCCCTACACTGCCCGAGCACCACTGCACTGCCCTAAACCCTGAAACACCACCCCCTGCACCACCCCCTACACTGCCCGAATACCACTGCACTGCCCTAAACCCTGAAACACCACCCCCTGCACCGCCCCCTACACTGCCCGAACACCACTGCACTGCCCTAAACCCTGAAACACCACCCCCAGCATGACCCCCTTTACTGCTCAAACACCACTGCACTGCCCTAAACCCTGAAACACCACCCCTAGCATGACCCCCTACACTGCCCGAACACCACTGCCCTAAACCCTGAAACACCACCCCTGTACGACCCCCTACACTGCCCGAACACCACTGCACTGCCCTAAACCCTGAAACACCACCCCCTGCACGACCCCCTACACTGCCCGAACACCACTGCACTGCCCTAAACCCTGAAACACCACCCCCAAGACGACCCCTACACTGCCCGAACACCACTGCACTGCCCTAAACCCTAAAACACCACCCCCAGCACGACCCCCTACACTGCCCGAACACCACTGCACTGCCCTAAACCCTAGAACACTACCCCCAGCATGACCCCTACACTACCCGAACACCACTGCACTACCCTAAACCCTAAAATACTCCCCCAGCACGACCCCCTACACTACCCGAACACGACTGCACTGCCCTAAACCCTAAAACACTCCCCCAGCACGGCCCCCTACACTGCCCAAACACTACTGCACTGCCCTAAACCCTGAAACACCACCCCTCAGCACGACACCCTACGCTGCCCGAACACCACTGCACTGCCCTAAACCCTGAAACACCACCCCAGCACGACCCCCTACACTGCCCGAACACCACTGCACTAAACCCTGAAACACCACCCCCTGCACGACCCCCTACACTGCCGGAACACCACTGCACTGCCCTAAACCCTGAAACACCACCCCCAGCATGACCCCTTTACTGCTCGAACACCACTGCACTGCCTGAAACCCTGAAACACCACCCCCAGCATGACCCCCTACACTGCCCGAACACCACTGCCCTAAACCCTGAAACACCACCCCTGCACGACCCCCTACACTGCCCGAACACCACTGCACTGCCCTAAACCCTGAAACACCACCCCCTGCACAACCCCCTACACTGCTTGAACACCACTGCACTGCCCTAAACCCTGAAACACCACCCCCAGCACGACCCCCTACACTGTCCGAACACCACTGCACTGCCCTAAACCCTAAAACACCACCCCCAGCACGACCCCCTACACTGCCCGAACACCACTGCACTGCCCTAAACCCTAGAACACTACCCCAGCATGACCCCCTACACTACCCGAACACCACTGCACTACCCTAAACCCTAAAATACTCCCCCAGTACGACCCCTACACTACCCGAACACGACTGCACTGCCCTAAACCCTAAAACACTCCCCCAGCATGACCCCCTACACTACCCGAACACCACTGCACTGCCCTAAACCCTAAAACACTCCCCCAGCATGACCCCCTACACTACCTAAACACCACTGCACTGCCCTAAACCCTAAAACACTACCCCCGCATGACCCCCTACACTACCCAAATACCAATGCACTACCCTAATCCCTAAAACACTACCCCCGCACAACCCCCTACACTACCCAAAGACCACTGCACTACCCTAAACTCTAAAACACTACCCCCGCACGACTCCCTACACTACCCAAAGACCACTGCACTACCCTAAACCCTAAAAAACTACCCCAGCACAAACCCCTACACTACCCAAACACCACTGCACTACCCTAAACCATAAAACACTACCCCCAGCAGTACCCCCTACGCTACCCAAACACCACTGCACTACCCTAAACCCTAAAACACTACCCCAGCAGTACCCCCTACACTACCCAAACACCATTGCACTACCCTAAACCCTAAAACACTACCCCCAGCAGTATCCCCTACACTACCCAAACACCACTGCACTACCCTAAACCCTAAAACTCTAAAACACTAACCCCCAGCATGACCCCCTACACTACCCAAACACCACTGTACTACCCTAAACCCTAAAACACTCCCCCAGCACGACTCCCTACACTACCCAAACACCACTGCACTACCCTAAACCCTAAATCTACCCCCAGCATGACCCCCTACACTACACAAACACCACTGCACTACCCTAAACCCTAAAACACTACCCCCAGCACGACCCTCTTCACTACCTAAACACAACTGCACAATTTGTTACAGGCGTTGCAACGCAGGCCTGTGGTGCTTACTGGAAGTACCTGGTGGGCTAGTTGGGCCCCAGGGACTCTCAGGATTCAAGGTGACCTAATCCCCCAACTTAAAACGCGCCACGGGGCGCGTTTGCACAGTGGTGAAGGGAGAGTGCGGGGCCTCAGGTGACATGTGCGCAAACACGCCCTGTGGTGCGTTTTAAGTTGGGGAGTTAATTCCCTTTGAATCCTGGGGGCCAACTAGCCCACCAGGTCCCCCTCCCTTCACCACTGTGCAAACGCGCACTGGCTCTGGTTAGTCAGAGTCAGTTACCACCAGTACCCGTCTGAAAAAGTTGTGGGCACAGGATGATTTTGCAACAAGGCCTCTTTCTGCTCCTCTGTTGGTTCTTTCTGCACATCTTTTGCTTTTTTCTGTGCGTTTTTTCTTCTTTCTTCACATGTCCTACCTCTGTTGGCATAGTTAGAAACTAGCATTTAAAAAACCTTTGAAATTCACTTAAAAATCATAGGTTTCAGGCACGTTATAGTTAGAAATTAGCATTTAAAAAACCTTTGAAATTCACTGAAAAAACCGTAGGTTTCAGGCATGTTATAGTTAGAAATTAGCATTTAAAAAACCTTTGAAATTCACTGAAAAAACCATAGGTTTCAGGCACGTTATAGTTAGAAATTAGCATTTAAAAAACCTTTGAAATTCACTGAAAAAACCATAGGTTTCAGACACATTATAGTTAGAAATTAGCATTTAAAAAACCTTTGAAATTCACTGAAAAAACCATAGGTTTTAGGGACAGTTATAGTTAGTTGGACATTGCACTCGTACAAAACCCGTGAAATTCCCCTGTTATAGTTAGTTCAGCTAACTATAACTCGCGCCCCGCAATGCACTGCTGATGACGTCACATATTACATCACTCATGACATGGTCAGTGACATCACTGATGACATCACTGATGACATCTCAAATGACATCACTGATGACATCATCCATGTGATAATTTCATGCATCTTCTCACACCCTAATATAACTTTTGATACACCCACTCTAAATTACAGACTGCCATTCTCAAAACCATAGACACTCCAACACCAAAAACTACATACCCACTCACTGATTCTTAGGTCTACACACACATCCACTCACTCACCTGTACAGTCACTCATACTTACAGTCACTCAGTACAGGACTATCATATGCACTCATACACCTATATAAACACTCACACACTGCCACTCATCCATAGAGGTACTCACACACCTAGTCAGTCATGCAAAAAATTAATCACACACCCATTTACTCACCTATACAGTTATACACACACCAGCTCACTTACTCATACAAATACTAGCACATTCTTACGCTCTTATACAATAACTGATACAAGCACACACGCATCCATACAGCCACTCTCACAATAACACACTCTCACTTATAGCCATTTAAATACTCTAACACACATATATACTGCCTTTTACATATGTAGTTACTCGCACATGTACCACTGAGATATACATTCACTCACTAACACACCCATACACACACTCACCCATCCAAGCAGTCCATCACAGATGCACGCTTGAAATCATGCACCCAGTGAATCACCCACTCACACATCTATGTATAGAGTCACACACACCCCACCCACACAAAAACTCAGGCAGCCATACAGATACTCAGAGAACCAATCAATAACCCATATAGACACTCATGTAGCTATTCGCAAATCCATGCATCCAGTTACACACCAACAAACAGACGGATACAGACATTCACACAGTTTAGTCACTAACCCATGCATTCAGTAAGATACGTTTAATCACTCACTTGTAGAGTCAGTCACTCACGTACTAAATCATCCATTCAGACACTTATACACCCACTCATTCTTCAATACGCCTTTCCCTATATATATTAAACATATTTAAACTTTACAGAAACACAGTCACTGGATGATGTCATCAGTGATGTCATTTGAGATGTCATCAGTGATGTCATCAGTGATGTCACTGACCATGTCATGAGTGATGTAATATGTGACGTCATCAGCAGTGCATTGCGGGGGCGACAGTTATAGTTAGCTGAACTAACTATAACAGGGGAATTTCACGGGTTTTGTACGAGTGCAATGTCCAACTAACTATAACTGTCCCTAAAACCTATGGTTTTTTCAGTGAATTTATATATATATATATATCTCACGAACACCAGTCCCGGTTAGTTACGAGGCTCTCAAAAATGGGCGGTCTGAGTTTGGGTTACAGGATAACCCAATCATACAACAAATTTTCCTCCCAGTCAACAGGAAATACCCCGACACTCCCGTATGCTTGAAATAAGTTTTAATGACAAAACGACGCGTTTCGGCTTTACGCCTTGTTCACGGTCATCAAAAATCCAGTATCACTTTTCCACATTTAAATTCATCTACTAAAAATAGAAAGAGGACTACACCACAACATCGTGATTCTGATAGCAAACAAAAGTGGCGGCCATCTTAACATAGATAATAAAAGCGTTCTTCTCTGCTTTATAATTAATACCTCCACAGTAGTTACACCGCAAATGAGTCAAAGTGCCATGCCAAACTTTCAAAATACATAATTGCAGTACTGATCTGTGAAATGCATAATATATTCGATCCCATCATCCAGATCGTATAATTATCATCAAAATATGAAATACACAGTCCACATGGCCTACAGATATTCATATATTGTTGCGCAAATTTCCGCCCCAGTGGGCAATTCTAACCACCAAATAAATCATTGCCACTTTTGGTTCTGCCCCAGTGGGCAATTAGCACGAAAGTTCATATACTGCATCAGAGGTTATATTAACAAAATTGAAGGCAGATGGTTCCACATTAGTTACTATCAACATAAGAAGAAGGTGAAAGTGCCTGCACCTGTGTGAAAAAAATAAAAATATGAAATGTTACATATTAAAACATTAAAACCAGCTGAAAAGATTCTGCAACTATATTTACAATTTCCTAAATACTCAGATGAATTGCAAGTTCCTCGCTGGAATTTAAACCCTGTGGCAAAAGGGTTTCAAAATCAATATTATATTTGGATTCCAGCTTGCGTAGAGTCAACTCCCGATTTCCACCCCATACATTAGTATTAACTGAATCAATTACCATCATTCTTAATAACTTCTCATTTTGAAAATGGCAATCAAAAAAATGTCGCGCCACTGGATAGTGCCTGTCATTTTGCCTGATGGCACGTACATGCTCTAAAACTTGTTTTTTAGCACGATGTATAGTGCTCCCTATGTATATTTTATTACAAGGGCAAATTAAAGCATATACACAGTGAGTAGTGTTACAACTCAGAGGTTTCTTAATAACAAATTCTCTTCTCGAATTTGGTACTTGGAACTTTGTGCAATCTGTACTATTACTGCACGCTTTGCAATTCTTGCAGCAACGAAAACCTGGATGCCCCACAATCTTGGGCGTATCATCTCTTGTGATCAGGTTAACACTTAATTCATCACGTAGAGATCGACTTTTTTTAAAAGTTATCTGAGGATTACAATTCAAATGTTTGCGTAAACTGTCGTCAGTCATTAAAACATGCCAATGTTTGTTTAAGACCTTACGCACTTCCTGTGCTTGATGGGAAAAAGTTGTGATAAACCTCATCCTCTCGGGATTCTCCTCGCGTGCTACTGGGTGTAGTAATTCATTTCTTGTCACTGACTCAACTCTTTTACTAGCCTGAACAATAATCTTTTGACTGTACCCTCGTTCCGCAAAACGTTTACACATAATTTCTTTTTCAGAAATAAACGCTGTTTCAGTACTGCATTTGCGTTTTGCCCGTAATAGTTCCCCATAGGGGATGCTGTATATGAGATTAGAGGGATGTGCACTTCTAGCACTCAACAGACTATTTCCTGCCATTAATTTTCTAAACAACTTAGTCTCAAGCTTCCCTTCCTCTATGTTTACCCGCACATCTAAAAATTCAATTTCAGTTCTACTGATGTGCTCGGTAAAGGTCAAATTGCAAGAGTTAATATTAAGCTTTCGTACAAAACATCTGGCAGATTCCTCATCACTATTCCAAATACAAAATATATCATCAATAAAACGCATCCACAGGACAACACAGCTTTCAAATTCCTCCAGCTGTGCAGCCACCTGCTCCTCCCAAAACCCCATGAATAAATTCGCATAGCTGGGGGCGAAGCAGGTGCCCATAGCTGTGCCCTGTGACTGCTTGTAGATGGACTTATCAAAGATGAAAAAATTGTTAGTCAGACAAAAATAAATCATATCTAAAATCATTTCGGAATGGAAAAATAAAGAAATTGAGCTTGTCTTCAAGAAGTGTCTCACAGCTTGCAAACCCAAATCATGCTTAATGCTCGTGTACAGACTATTGACATCCAAAGTTATAAGGGTATACTCCTCTTCCCAATGGATGCCATCAATTATTGTTAAGAAATGAGTGGTGTCGCGCAAATATGCTGGTAACCTCATTACAAATGGTCTCAGGTAATGGTCAATAAATCTTGAGGTATTTTCCAGTAGAGAGCCCATTGATTAAACAATAGGCCTCCCTGGAGGAATCTCTGCATCCTTATGTAGTTTGGGTAAAAGATATAATACTGGTACTTTAGGATGGGTACATTTCAAATAATTGAATTCTTCCCACTCTAATATCCCCCTCTCTCTCCAATCTACTAGCATCTCCCCAAATCTTTTGTTGGATCTCAATCCTTCACTGTTGTTTGATGTGCAGTAACAATTAGCGTCATTCAACTGTCTCATCCCTTCAGCTAAATATTTAACTTTATCCAGAATAACCACATTCCCGCCTTTATCCGATTGGCGGATCACGATAGAGCTATCTGTTCTTAAATTCTCTATTGCTTGACTCTGGGAGATGGTGATATTTCTCCTGTTAGTTGGTTAAGTCCTATACCTAATCTTCCTAAGATCTTTCAATACTCCCTTTTCAAAGACTTCAATAGTATCACATTGAACATTCGGCAAAAATACTGATTTTGGTTTAAAAGTACTTCCTGGATTAACATCCAATTCTAGATTAAAGTTATCTAGATTCAAGACAGCATCTTCTTGATGATCACAATATTCATCAAGTGTTGTGAGTGTGTGTAAAACCTCAACATCATCAATATTCAAATTACTGAACCCTCTTGTTACATCTTGAGACTTCCCCTTTACATGCTGTGTATCAAACCACTTTTTAAGTTTCAATTTCCTAGAAAAATAAAACAAATCAATTCTAGTCTGTGCATAATTGAGGTTTGCAGAAGGACAAAATGACAAACCCAATGAGAGGAGCTCCTTTTCTTCCAAGGAAAGATTTCGCTGTGACAAGTTCACCACATTCATGGTTTCGCTTTCCTGCCCCTTGTCATCATTCCCACGGGCTTTGTTTCGTCGCTTTTTGCTTCTTTCTTTTGCTTGTTTGTTCCTCGCGTCTGGGTATTTCCTGCTGACTGGGAGGAAGATATATATATATACACACACACATATACATACATATAAATATGCTTATATATATACATTCATATACATTTATGAATGTGTGTATATATATATATATATATATAGATATTCATATATATATATCCAGCTCCAGGTTACCCCTCAATTAGAAACGCACTCGCACGATGTTTCAGGAGCAGTTCCTTTATTGGTAAAATGCCTCCATGCGTCAATGACTCCCACAGCTCGTCGATTAGCCTGACGCGTTTCAAAGCCTTTCGGCTCCTTCCTCAGAGGCTCGACATATGCTTGAACAGGCACACCTTTTTAAAGGATACCACGCCCTCCAATGGGCTAAGACTTCTGGATCTTGAAGTGTGCCTGTAATTTCCACCCTGTATGGGCGCATTTCATTTTCACTGTTTATAAAAAGCCCTCAATGGGCCTCCATGCACAGAAGCATCATAAATCCATTAACAAAGTCCCACACATGAGGCAAGATTGGATACCTTGTCCCGGGGCCCCCAGTTATCGGGGTGGTACATTTCTAGCGGCAAGGGCTGCCGCTTTTATATCCAGCTCCAGGTTACCCCTCAATTAGAAATGCACTTGCACGATGTTTCAGGAGCAGCTCCTTTATTGGTAAAATGCATCCATGCGTCGATGACTCCCACAGCTCGTCGATTAGCCTGACACGTTTCAAAGCCTTTCGGCTCCTTCCTCAGAGGCTCGACATATGCTTGAACAGGCACACCTTTTTAAAGGATACCACGCCCTCCAATGGGCTAAGACTTCTGGATCTTGAAGTGTGCCTGTAATTTCCACCCTGTATGGGTGCATTTCATTTTCGCTGTTTATAAAAAGCCCTCAATGGGCCTCCACGCACAGAAGCATCATAAATCCATGAACAAAGTCCCACACATGAGGCAAGATTGGATACCTTGTCCCGTGGCCCCCAGTTATCGGGGTGGTGCATTTCTAGCGGCAAGGGCTGCCGCTTTTATATAATGCACCCATACAGGGTGGAAATTACAGGCGACAGTTCGCCCACCTTCCGGCATTCACGATCAACTTGTCTTGATTCTCACTGCATGAATTCTCTATGCCTGATGCGTTTCACGGCTCTCCGCCGCTTTTTCAAAGGCAATTTGCATAAGGTTGACGCAGGACGCTTCCTTCTTTTATAACGCAAGGCGTGTTTTAATGAAGTAATTAACCCTCGTGGGACTCGCTAAGTGCATCTCTTGGTGTACAGCCTGATGGGACATGTAGTTCTCGAAGCAATGAGTTCAATACCCTGAGTGGGTTCCATGCGTCAACCTGTAAATAAAATGCTTTGTTATCCTTAGTAGGTTACAGAAGTATCAAGGCAAGGCTTCTTTTCAAAACGGCTCACTGTGCTGACTGGCATGGATGCAGTTCCTTGCCTCAGCCTCTCAATATTAGGAGATGGTGCATTCCCCCACGGCCAGGGCGCTGTGTCACTATTTTTTCAATCAAATGCCCAAGGAGCTCAGGGAAGCACTCGACAGTTCGCCCACCTTCCGGCATTCACGATCAACTTGTCTTGATTCTCACTGCATGAATTATCTGTGTCTGACGCGTTTCACGGCTCTCCGCCGCTTTTTCAAAGGCAATTTGCATAAGGTTGACGCAGGACGCTTCCTTCTTTTATAATGCAAGGCGTGTTTTAATGAAGTAATTAACCCTCGTGGGACTCGCTAAGTGCGTCTCTTGGTGTACAGCCTGATGGGACATGTAGTCCTCGAAGCAATGAGTTCAATACCCTGAGTGGGTTCCATGCATCAACCTGTAAATAAAAAGCTTTATGTTATCCTTAGTAGGTAACAGAAGTATCAAGGCAAGGCTTCTTTTCAAAACGGCTCACTGTGCTGACTGGCATGGATGCAGTTCCTCGCCTCAGCCTCTCAATATTAGGAGATGGTGCATTCCCCCACGGCCAGGGCGCCGTGTCACTATTTTTGCAATCAAATGCCCAAGGAGCTCAGGGAAGCACTCGAAAGTTCGCCCACCTTCCGGCATTCACGATCAACTTGTCTTGATTCTCACTGCATGAATTCTCTGTGCCTGACGCGTTTCACGGCTCTCCGCCGCTTTTTCAAAGGCAATTTGCATAAGGTTGACGCAGGTCGAGTGCTTCCCTGAGCTCCTTGGGCATTTGATTGAAAAAATATACATATATATCTCCTACTGGCAGTTGCCAGTAGGTAGTTATATATAGGACCTAGTTTCCATAGGAAAGTGTTTTTTGACTGGCTTATATCTTTGGCTCCTTTTGACGAATCTTCACAAACAAATTTTTTTTTAAGTGTGCCGGTGATTCTACTTGTGCATGGAATATTTCTGGGTGATCCATCAAGCGGGGGCCGAGAAAAAGGGGGGTCAATAAACGTGCATTTCCCATGTTAATTTCCATAGAGATTTTAGACACGACTACAGCCCGCACTGCAGGACGGAATTACACCAAATTTGGCAGAAAGCTAGCTCTTGGTCCTTAAAGAGTGCTTTTTGTTATTCGGTGTAAATCTGTTCCGTAGTTTTCCAAATTTGTATATCTAGGGACGCGATTGCTCTGCAAACCCTCCCGATCTCATGCTGAGATCTGATTGGCTGCCAACACTTCAACCAGGAAGTGTTGGCAGCCATCTTGGGACTCAACTTCAGCTGAGGCCCTGGAAAAGAATTTTAAAAAGAAAAGGGAGAGGGCAAAAAAGCTTTTTAAAAAGATTTTCGCTGAAAATCGCGGCAGATTCGCGACTCCGGTGAAAATTTAAAAAAAACAAGCCCAGGATCCCGTCTCCCCTCCCCCTTAGATGGAGAAACACTAGCTCAAAAAGGCAAAACAAAGGGCAGAAAAACACGCATAAAAGACAAAATAGAGGGCAGAAAAACGAGCAGAAAAGGCAAAACAGAAGGCAGGGAAACGAGCAGAAACGGTAAAACTGAGGGCACGAAAACTAGCAAAAAAAGGCAAAATAGAGGGTAGAAAAACGAGCAGGAAAGGCAAAACAGAGCACAAGAGGGCAAAAGAGATGGCAGAAAAATAAGCAGAAAAACGAGCAGAAAAGGTCAAACTGAGGGTGGGAAAACCAGACTAAAAAAGGCAAAACAGAGGGCAGAAAAACAAGCAGAAAAGGCAAAATAGAGGGCAGAAAAACGAGCAGAAAAGGTAAAACCAAGGGCAGGTAAACGAGCAAAAATAGGCAAAACATAGGGCAGAAAAATGAGCAGGAAGGGCAAAACAGAGCAGAAGAGGGCAAAACAAAGGGCAGAAAAACAAGCAGGAAAGGCAAAACAGACAGCAGAAAAACAAGCAGGAAAGGCAAAAACAGAGCAGAAGAGGGCAAAACAGACAGCACTTACACACCTACTCAGAGACTCAGGCACCCACTTACAGACCCGCTGACACACTTGTACACCCACTCAAAAACACACTTAGACACTCATGCACCCACTCACAGACCCGCTCAGAGACTCATACACCCGCTCACAGACCCACTCAGATACTCACACACACTCACAGACCCAATCAGACTCATGCACCCACTCACAGACCCACTCAGAGACTCATACACTCACTCACAGACCCACTCAGAGACTCATACACTCACTCCCAGACCCACTCAGACACTCATGCACCCGCTCACAGACCCACTCAGAGACTTATACACCTACTCACAGACCCACTAAAAGATTCACTCACTCACAGACCCACTCAAAGACTCACGCACTCACTCACAGACCCACTAAGAAGCTCATGCATTCAATCACAGACCCACTCAGAGACTCATGAACTCACTCACAGACTCTCAAACCCACTCACAGACTCATGCACCCACTTACAGATCCGCTCAGACACTCATGCACTCACTCACAGACTGACTCACATACTTATGGAAGCACTCACAAACCCACTCAGGCACTCTGACACCCACTCACAGACCCACTCAGACACTCATGCACTCACTCAGACACCCACTCAGACACTCAGGCACCCACTCTGACAGCCACCCAGACACTCACTCACCCAGTCACAAACCCACTCAGACACACACACACTCACTGACAGACCCACACAGATACTCTCACACACACTCACAGACCTATTGAGACACTCATGCACTCACTCACACACTCACTGTCAAAGGTTACTTGTTACAGTTTGGAAATAAAATTTTAAAACCTTAGAAATTCACTTTAAAAACAAAGGCTACAGGGACCTTTAAGTCTGGAAATAACTTTAAAAAACCGTAGAAATTCACTCAAAAAAACAAAGGTTACAGGGACGTTTTAGTTAGGAGATAGAATTTGAAAAACCGTAGAAATTCACTTAAAAAACAAAGGTTAAAGAGACGTAGCTCTACCTGATCAGTGGCATGCTGTTCATGACAACTTTCAGCAACTGCATTTGGATCCACGCAGTAAAAAAAAAGAAACCCATCTATGGATACTGCAGGGGTAAGCTGCAACTTCTCACCTTCCTCCAGCTAGGTAAGCAAGCACTCAGACGAAGGTGGCTCTCCACAGGGGATCAAAAAAACCTGCCAATGCCATATAGTCTGACCTTCCCCTCCAAGAATTGACCTGCCAAATCCTCCTCTCTTCAAGGCACAGGGAGAAAGAAAAAATATCAAATATTCAGAGGAAGGGGAAGTCATCTGATAAAACAACAGCTGGTTCAGAACAGCAACAGCTGTGGGTGTGTAGTGTGTCTTTGTGTTTCCACCAAGGTGAAGGAAAGACTTATGCCCATTTTCATAAGTTAAAAATGGTATTTGCTTTTGATTTAGTTTAGTCAGCGATGTGCCCTGGGAGGCAGAGTGCAGACACACTTCATTATGTTAAATATATACTGGATGAAAAAGAGGATAAATAAGCAATGCGTTCATAGAGCTCGACTGTGCATAATATACCTTCTGTAGCTATTGTGGTATTATACAAATAAAATGGAAGGCAAATTAAATTCCCAATCGACTGCTAGCTGGCTTTAACTTAGGTGAGGCATATTTCCACATTTCATGGTCACTGTTGATAGACAGCTGTCAGAGCTCTATCCTTTAAATGTAATTATTCCTGCTCACCTAATCCCTTCCTACTGCACCTTCTAAATCCTAATAAGTAAAACAGAATCCATGGATACAGTCATATTTCATTAGACACATTATAAATAGCTAGATTTCTAATAATAAGCAGACTGTGTAAAAATTCTTAATTTAAGATCCCTAAAGGGAAATCCTTTCAACAGACTGTTCTGAAAAACAAAAAAGAAAAGCAATCCGATTTGGGGACAGAAGATGGCAAGTGCAAATTATTGAACTATGTCTTCTTTTTTTTAATTTAGATTTTATAATTCTTTTCTTCTTGCTTCTTTTTGGTTACAACTCAGCCCTGGTGTTACATTACAATGCCATAAGTATAATTTGGCACAGAGGGAACCCTTTGATAAGACAAAAATGATATTTGGTGGTACCATTTTATCTTTTTCAATGTACAGTGAAATCTATAATGACACGTATTTATTTAAAGATTCAAAGAAATGCCACCACAGTCCCTATTGGTGTCCTGTGTTTAAGAGGTCTAGCCTACAGACCTGTCTGCAGTTGAAGACCTATATGAACAATACACTGCATATAGTAGGCTTTGAGTCAGCCCTTTATTTATGATTGAATGGCTTTTTGTCTGTCTCATTTCAGTGCTGATCTTGTCAGTCGGCTGCTCCCTTCCCTGCACAGCTCCCCCGGGTAGCAGCTGCCCCCATAGCTGCTGCTGGCCCTCTGGTCAGTGGTTCGAGGCTGTCCTCCACCCGCAGGCTCTCGCCTGCGCCTCATCCCTGGTGGCCCAGTGGTGGAGTCTCTCTGCTCTGCCTAATGTCTATCTGCCTTCTGATCTCTTTTTCCCTCCTTTTCGTTTTTCTTTGCTTTTCTCTGCTACTTTTCACCTTTTTCTTTTTTTCCTCCCTAGCCTCTTTTTGCGCCTTTTGCCTCCGTGTCTCTACTGCTGCCCCTCCCCACGGCCCCGCCCCCCTCCAGCACCGATTCCCGCTTTCCAGCCGCCCAGCTGTCAAGCCCTCCCACTCACACTACTTATGGCGGCTGCTGTCACGCCGAAGGCACGCCGAAGGCAAGCCCGTCTGCGTCTGGACCGCACCCAGCACCACGGACTGTAGTCTTCAGACTATCCACTGCTACAACTCCCACACGCTCCACGCCCTCAACACCGCGCGCCACGCCGCCTGCCGCCGAACATCGGGGATGGACATCCAAGGCTCTTTTTCCTGCCGGAACTGCAGCTGCACCTTCGCTTACCTCTGCAAACCAGCCCCAGCCACTGCACGACTGATAAACACCAGACCCGGCCACCTCAACTGCATCCTGCTTAACACCCACTCTCTCCACAAACATGCCATGGAGGTCTGGGACCAGCTCAACTCCGTCGACCCCGACACCACCTTCCTTATGGAAACCTGGATGAACTCCACCTCTGCCCCGGACATCGCCACCGCCATCTGGGATGGCTACAAGACCATCCACAAGGACCGCATCGACAAACCAGGGGAGGCTTCACCATCGTACACAAAAACACCCTCCGTCTCACCACCCACGCCGACGACCTCTCAACCAACACGTAGCACCTCCACTTCCAGGTCCAGACCAACCCGAACACCTCCCTCTGTGGCACCCTCATCTACAGACACCCCCGACCACGCCCACCCTTCAGCGATTCCATCCTAGACTTCATTGCACCCCACGCTCTTGCCTCCACAGACTATATCCTCCTCGGCGACCTCAACTGTCACCTGAACAACTCCAATGACAAAAACACCTCGTCCCTGCTGGAGAGCCTCGCCACCGCCGGACTCAAACAACTGGTCACCTCAACAAACCCACTCTGTAGGACACACGCTCGACCCCATCTTCTCCATCAGCGACAACATCACCTTCAGCCACACCACCCAGCTCCAGTGGATCAACCACTGCTGCGTCCACTTTTCATTCACCAAACCCACCGCACACCACCACACCCACCGCTACCCTTGCAGAAGTTGGAACAAGGTCACCGAAGGACAGCTCACCACCTCCCTCAGAAAAAACCCTCCACCGACATCCACAGATGCCAACACCTCAGCATGCAACCTCCACCGATGGATCTCTGACTGTGCCAACTCTCTGGCTCCCCTAAAGAAAGCCTCAAGCAAGCAACACTTCAAGAAAGCCAGATAGGCCTCTCCCGTCCTTCTTGAGTCCAGACGCTCCTGTAGACGGCTCAAGAAGAGATGGAGGAGCAACAAGACCCCGGAAGACCACTCAGCCGTCAAGAACGCTGTCAGCACACACCACCACCTCATCAGAACAACGAAGAAAGCGGCCCTACAAGAAAAGATCAATGCCAACGCACTCAATAGTAAAGAACTCTTCCCCGTGTTGAAAGAATTTGCCAGTCCCAGCACAGCGACAGCTGACATTCCCCCTCACAAGACCTCTGCAACAACCTCGTCACCTACTTCCACCACAGGATCAAGGAGCTATATGACAGCTTCGACAGCCTTGATGCCAAAGACCCTCAAACCCCAGCCGCAACCACCACACCCTACGATGCCGGACCCCAACAGACCTTCTCAGCTGGATTCGCCTCACCACGGATGACACCCTCAAGATCATGAGGAACATCCACACCGGAGCACCCTCGGTCGCCTGCCCACATCACATCTTCAACAGAGCTGGCACCACCATCGCCACCTTCCTGGAATACTGGAAACACGCAGGAATCAACCCTATGCTGAAGAAACCCTCTGCCGACCCGACGGACCTCAAGAACTTCAGACCCATCTTTCTTCTCCTCTTCCTAGCCAAGGTCATCGAGAAGGCCATCAACGCCCAACTTTCCAAGTTCATCAAAGCAAACCACATCCTGGACCTCCCCCAATCCAGCTTCTGAAGCAACCACAGCGCCGAGACCACCCTCCTCGCTGCCACAGACGACGTCTGCGCCCACCTTGACTGAGGTGAAACTGCAGCCCTCATCCTCCTGGACCTCTTGGATGCCTTTGATACCGTCTCTCACCGCACCCTATGCACAAGACTCCACAAATGGATCCGCTCCTTCCTCGCCAGCCGAACACAGAGAGTCAGACTTCCTCTGTTCCTCTCAGAACCCACAAAGATCAGCTGCTGAGTGCCTCAGGGCTCCTCCCCGAGCCTCACTCTTTCCAACATCTACATGGCCCCACTTGCAGCCATCATCAGGAACCACGGACTCAACATTGTCTCCTACGCCGACGACACCCAGCTGATTCTCTCCCTCACCAACAAACCCAGTCACCAAAAACAACTTTCACAATGTGATGAAGGCTGTCGCCACCTGGATGAAGAACAGCTGCCTCAAGCTCAATTCAGAGAAGACCGAAGTCCTCATCATGGGCTCCACCCCCTCCGCCTGGGATGACTCCTGGTGGCCTGCAGCACTTGGAACCCCCCACAGACCACGCACGGAACCTCAGCATCATCCTGGACTCCTCGCTCACCATGAGCCGCCAGATCAACGTCGTCTCATCATCCTGCTTCCACATGCTATGCCTGCTCTGAAAGATATTCAAGTGGATCCCCACTGAGTCCAGAAAGACGGTCACCCACGCACTCATCAGTAGCAGAATCGACTACGGCAATGCACTCTAAGCTGGCATCACCCAGAAACTCCTCAAGAAAGTGCATAACATTCAGAACGCCTCCGCCAGACTCATCCTCAAGATCCCCCACCAAAGCCACATCACCAGCCACCTAAGAGACCTCCACTGGCTCCGAGTCAACAAAAGAATCACCTTCAAGCTCCTCACACACGCCTACAAAGCCCTACATGGTGCAGGACCTGCATACCTCAACCACCGCCTCGCATTCCACGCACCTACCAGAGACCTCCGCTCTGCCCAACTGGCCCTGGCTACTGTTCCACGTATCCGCAAGACCACAGTTGGTGGAATATCCTTCTCCTACCTCGCAGCAAAGACCTGGACCACCCTGCCCCTCCACCTCAGGCAATCACTGTCACTGCCTCAATTCAGGAAGGACCTCAAGGCCTGGCCCTTCAACTAAACCACAGCGCCTTCGACGGACCAGCAGCTCCCTCCTCCCCCAGCGTCTTGAGACCCTAACAGGTGAGTAGTTGCGCTTTACAAACCACCTGATTGATTGCTCTTGTCTCACAGCTTTTCTTCCAGATCTTGTGTTTGTCCCGCTTAACGAGAACTTCAGGCAGTCTCACGGAAGTTTGATTGAGTGGCATGTATCCTTCCACTGCTTGCATGTATGTGTGCCATCTTCGAACTGATTTTCCTAAAGCATAAGACAATTCACTCAAAAATTGGTGCGACCTGCGTGTACACACGGTGGCTATACAGGAAAAAAACACAAGGATTGACAAAGTGAATATGTTTCACGGGAGTGACATTATGGCTTTTGCCAATGCTTGTTCCATCTTGTTCAGGTGAAACGTACTTACTAAGTGCTTCCTTGTCAGTCTCAAGACTTGTATGTAAGATGTTATGCAATAAAACATCATACTTACAGAGTCAATCACGTGCCACTTTGTCTCAAAATTCGGCTTTTCCGGAAGCAACCTCTTCTACTTCATTTGATGTTTAGCCAATATAAGGGAATCCTTTTTGATTAACACCATATAAGCGCATTCTGCAGGCGCATGACTAGGGACAGTCCAAATCTGTGGCACAGATGCTGTCGTGAAACAAACACATTTCTTAATTGTACTCTGACTATGGACATTTTGGAAATGCCCTGCAAATGTTACCAATGCTGGACACTTCCCGCAAATATTTTAAGACTCCCTCATTTTTAAGGTAGAGAGAAAGAAAGTTCACAGAAGCATCAAAAACATCTCACCTCTCGTAAGACTCAACGTGGAAAGCAACTGTGGACTCTGGGTAACACGGCAGGATCTGACTGGCCTGTAGGGCGATCTTGCAGTACCTGCGGCCTAGTCTGACAGGTCAATGTGTGGGGCTGGTTTTGTGGATGTTTTGAGTCTGTTTTATGGTCCCGTTCTCCGGTTTTTACTGTTGATTTCCTTGCTATTATCACAAACACTGCCTGTACCAAGCACAAACGCATGCAGTATCCCTCACCTTGCAAAGCTATACGTCGTGTTTTTACAAGTTCAAAACAGCCCAATGTTCAAACATGGGCAACTTTTTTAGCTATCTGATTCACTAATGGAGGCCACTTTTCTTTGGTGCCCAGGCCTAATTTCTGTCGCAGTCCAACCTGCCTGCAACACAGACATGCATAGAAGGCAAGGTCAGGAGTGTTGTAGCCCCCTGGCATCAGGGGAGGGTGGGAGCCCACTGGCATCAGGGAACAGTGGCTGACAACAGAAATGTGAGTGACCGGTAATGTCATTTTTTTTTTTACCTTAGAATTTACCTTATTATCCAAAATATAGGGGCATATGTACAAGCCCCTATCGCCACGGGAATGTCACTTTATGTGACGTTGCAGTGGCAATAGGGGCTTTGCCTTATTTACAAGGCAGCGTTAAGCCACTTAACGTGGCTAAACGCTGCCTCGTAAATAAGGCCCCCTTTCACGCTATGCTTAGCGTGCAAAGGGTAGGCAGTGGGTGTTGCGTGGACGCTCCACCACAACACCCATTGATTTTGACGCTGCCCCCTATTTACAAGGGCAGCGTAAATAGGAGGCAGCGCCAAAATTAAGCCCAGGGAAAACCTGGGAGCATATTTACAACCCCTATCGCCACAGGAACGTCACTTTTTGTAACGTTTACATGGCGATAGGGGCTTTGCCTTATTTACAATAACGTGGCTTAACGCTGCCTTGTAAATAAAGCCCCCTTTCACGCTATGCTTAGCGTGAAAGGGGTGGGCAGTGGGTGTTGCGGTGGGCGTTCCACCACAACACCCATTGGTTTTGACGCTGCCCCCTATTTACAAGGGCAGCGTAAATAGGAGGCAGCGCCAAAATCAAGACCAGGGAAAACCTGGTCTTAACTTGGCGAAACGAGGAGAAATGCTTTATTTCTCCTCGTTTTTGCTTTTTCCATGTGTGCTGCCTTGTACTCCACCACTTCCTTGAACATATGCCCCATAGTTAGGGAACAATTCCACATATTTTCACAGGTTTTCAGAGCATTTGGACGGCACTGTGCTCAAATGGTTTGCCTCTTTCCTCTCGGACAGATCCCAAATGATCAAGATAGGGAACAGTCTTTCATCTCCTGTGGCCGTAGGTCAGGGCGTCCCTCAAGGTTCTATCCTGGCACCCACCTTGTTTAATCTCTACCTGGAACCTTTAGGGAACCTCCTAAGCAAATCTGGGATCCTTTACCATCTGTATGCTGACGACACGCAAATCTACCTTAAGGTGTCCTCCGCACACGATCTCTCCCTACTCAATTCTACCCTCAACTCTATTCACAACTGGATGTCAGCTCACCAACTCATTCTGAATCCCGCCAAAACTGAATTCCTCCTCCTCTCTACCTCTCTCTCACCTCCTCCTGTTCAATCTTGGATGGATCAGCTGAACCTTCTCAACAACAAACCCATCATTGTTGACAGCGCTAAATCCCTAGGTGTCATTCTCGACAAAAGACTCAACCTAATCGCCCACATCAACTCTATTGCTAAGAATGCACGGTACCAGCTGCGCCTTCTGTGGGGGATCCGTCGGTTCTTCCCGGAGAAAGACTTAAAAACCTTGGTACAATCTCTGGTTCTCTCAAGACTGGATTACTGCAATTCTCTTCTGACTGGCCTACCCAAATCCCACCTCTCCCCTCTCAAATCCATCCTCCATTCAGCAGCTCGCTTCATTTCAGGGTCTAAACGAAGCGACCACATCACTCCTATCCTGTCCTCTCTGCGATGGCTTCCGATCGAGGCAAGATCTATTTACAAAACTGCCTGCATCACACACAAAGCCTTACACACGTCCTCCCCTTGTTACCTGGCGAATAAATTGAAATTGTCCGGTGGCTCTCGCCCTTCTCACAATGCGGAAAAGCTTCTGCTTGAGCCCCCATCTTCAAAAGGGAAAGATCGATGGCTCAATCCTTCTCGGGCAATGCGGTGAGAATCTGGAACTCGCTTCCCCCACTGCTCCGTGCCACCTCCTCTACCCGGATCTTCAAAGCTGACCTCAAGTCTCTTCTATTCCAAAGACACTTCCAGAACTAATACGTTCGGTCTCAGGCCCCTCTAGGAAGCTCGCTCGTCAGTATAAAGTTGTACTTTTGTCTGTTCATCCCTTATTTTATGTGTTGTGTTGGTTTTTATGTGCGTGTTCCCCCCATTTTAAATCCCCTGTGAAGTCACGCCCTCTCTACTACCTCAAGGAAGCTCTTCCATGATAGGAATTCTGTATTCCAAGCCTATAGAAGGGCCTTCTCAGTGTGCTTTGAGTTACTGCCACTTATTACAGTATTATGCCTTTAGTGGTATTTTGTACCCCTTGTATCATATATTTTGTACCCCATGTACCCCCTGCTGAATTCACGCCCTCTCTACTACCTCAAGGAAGTTCTTCCACTATAGGAAATTCTGTACTCCAAGCCTATAGAAGTGCCTTCCCAGTGTGTCAAGTGTTAATGCCACTTATTGCAGCATTATACCTCCATTTGTATTTGGTATCCCATGTTTCATGCACATCTGTCACTTTTTCCTATTGGAACTTATTCCTCTTTTTGTATTTGGTTTGTTTGTTTTTGCACAATTGTCACTTTTTCTTCATGCAATGTAACGCTTGCCTTTGTATTATGCTCATTTGTATCCTCCTCCATATGTAATGTTGCTGATCCTGTTGTGAAGCGCTCTGACACCCTCGGGTAAAGTCCGCGCTATATAAAAACGCATAAATAATTTGGACTGTCACTCCAAATGGGCACATCTTTACCAACATACCTGAGTGACATGTCACTACTCAGTTTGTTACAATTATACGTGCAAAAAGCATTTAATTTAGGGGGAGTTTACATCTTAAAGAAGATTTTAATAGCACGACGGCCACTCCAAAAGAAGGCTGCGACTTGCACTGAAAGATGCAGTAATATGTCACTGCACTCCAGGCGACGCCGGGAAGATTTAGCCCGGATGCCATCAGACGGCGCACGCTGCAGCCCCATCATCATCTGTGCTCATTGCACTCTTTTCGCTGACTCATGTGGTTCTGATAAATGGCTCTGCTGTGTGCACCCAACCGGTGATGTCTGCCTTGAGTTCTGGGCCCTGCGCTGAATTCTAATGTAGATCCCCCGCCCCCCACGAGGATGTGCGGCTTCCGCCCTTAGAGATACCGTTAGACTTTTTTTTTCCTATTACGCTTCCCTTTCCTGCCTTTATTACAGGTACTCTTGAAGTATCGCCACGGTGACATCGTCTGGAAGAATGTGGTACAAAGCGATCTTTACACTCTAAAGCTTCCTTTGCAAGTAACCATTTGCATCTAGCAGAGAATAATAACACATACCGAGGCAGATGGAAGTCAGTGCAATGATTTCTAGATGTGAATCACGCGCATTAATACCTTGTTTTTTATGTAGCGCTTTATGTCGCGCCCGTGCCATTTCTAAGCGCTGTAAAGGGCAGGCGCTACTATTACCCAATGTAAAGGTACACGATTTAGCCACCTCTGAGTGTTGAAAGACTGGGCCGTCTATGTCGGTAATGGAACTTGTGACACGCATGTCTCAACGGCGATCGTGTAAATCAAGGCGCTATCCTACCGGCATAAATTAGCTTGAACGAGTGCAGCAGCGTAAACAATGCGGCGACACAGGGGTGGGACAGCACACCACGGCGGCGGACATTAGGCGGCCTCTGCAATAAATAGCAAGAAATATGACTGCAATAAATTCGCTGAAGTGCCTGTGTGCTTCAAATAGCGCACTACCACGCGTCCTTGAAAAGAGGTTCATTTACTGCAAGGGAAGACTATTAAACAGCTTTAATGGAAAGCTGCAGACACGGTGTGGTGCGGCATTAAGTTGTCTCTTGAGGAAGTAGGCCTTAAGTGCTTGTTGTTTGCTCTGAGCGCTCCGTGCCAGGTCTGTGCATCCCGGCTTCATTAGCAGGCCGCGGATCCGCGCGATGTGGCAAATTAGGGGCATCACGTCTAAACATGTACCTGCTTCTGACCCGTTCCTCTGCTTCTTTTTATATTAATGTATATAATTATGTATTTCCCTAACTCGTTCATGGAGCTGTTTGCGCCCCCTGCAGAGAAGAAACAAGGCCTCGCGTGATTATGGCGCAGTCCCTTTTATTGCTCCCTCTGTGCTTGCAGATATTGTGGCAAACCCAGTGACCTTGGACCCATCTGGCGTGTGCAGATAAGCAACACTAATGACTGGAAGACTTCCGGCTGCGGGGAGGAATCGTAGAGCTGATTTCGGAATATTCCGGCGGAACATTTCTCCTCAGAACCCAGACTAGGATGTTCCTGAGTGACCGAAAACTGCGCAGTACCCCCCGCCCCCCTTCTTGTAGGGGAAGGGGATGTTTTCGTCAATGTGGCTGAAACCCTGGCGCCGGAAACAGCTGCTCTCCCGGGGAAAGACGCCTTGTAACAAGCTCTGCCGTGTGAACGCCTGTGATGCCTGCGCCTCACATCTATTATTGATTTGATGAACAGACAAGATTTTGTCGCTAGAATTTGTGTTCGGGGATTTTGGACGAGGCTGGCGTTCTGTACTCAGAGTTGATGCCATTTATTCGACTTGAAAGTGCTTCCTGGCAGTGACATTTTATTACGGATCTCAATCCACCGTGCTGCCAAGTTCCCGTCAGAAGCACTAGGTAATTAAAAAAAAATGCAAGGACAGCTAAGAAGAGGTTTTCAAAATGTGTTCATATCCCTGAGGATTGGCTCACCTGTAAAAATAGAAGAAAATGACACAGTCAATAGTTTGGCTTTTTAAAGGTTTTAAAGGGTACTCACATACTGCAGTCACGCAGTGAATATACACATGGTTGCCCTGGGGTGGCACAGTGGGCAAAAACATAATAAATGATGGACTGGAAAGAGTCAAGAGCAATTTGCCAGTGGCTGAGACTTTTGCAAGCATTTTACCCATCGCCTTTTTGTTGTTTTTTTTTAAAGTAAATAGTGCAATGGCTATGTCCAGATATTGCTCTCCCTGCCCCAGGATTGAAAATGCACCTCACTGATGAGACCCAATAAAGCATAAATTGATCTGGTGTTGCTTCTTCCGTTCAGAGGAGTTGTTGCCTCCAAGATTAAACTAGTGTGTTTGTTCCTTTAGAAGCAGGGGCAAGACTGATTTGCATATGGTTGCTAGCCGTCTGGAGTGACGCAATGGGCAAAAAAACAAAACAACAGACTGGAATGAGAACCCAGTGTCTGCCAGTAGCTGAGACTTTTTCCAGCAAAAACATTTTATTTTCCTTTTTTTAAATAGAAAAAAAAACTCATCATGAGACAGGAGGTGACTTTACTGCCACAGAATTTAATACCCTGTACATTTCAATACAGCCTGGAGCCAGACAGATGTCCCTAATCGCGGAAAGTGAGGTTGCATATAAATGTAAACATGCATAAACATAACCAATGTTCAACAACTATTTAAAATGGATACCCTAAGTATGGATGCTATGGAGCAGATGTGCTAATTTTTCATGCAACACAGCACAGCAACCCAGATTAACTAATACTTTGCTCTGTTACAAAGTGACGAAAAATAGTGTGCAAAGCATCACTTTGGTATTTAATTTCCAACACAAAATGTATATTGGGCTGGAAAAGTACCTTTTTTCAGTGCATAAAGTGCTTTGGACTGCTTACCCTCACTTTGCATCAAGGAGCCATTACAGTCCAAACGCCACAGCCTAACCAGGCTTTGTGTAAAAAACGAACATGCATTGTATGAGAGCTGAAATTCACAGCACACATTCAGTCCGTGGGATCTTTCTATATTTGTCTAGACTTTGGAATTTGTACTGAAAGGTTGTGCTTGAAGTACAAATCCTATGCTAGACAGCGAATACTGACCTCTGTGAGGCTGTGTGTCACCCAAGGCATCCTTTAAGACCGAGATCAGTGATGTTGTAGGAAGGTAGGATCTGACTGCATGGTTACCCCCACTTTTTGCCTGGTGTTTTGCTGGTTGTTGACTAGTCTGACTGGGATCCTACTAATCAGGACCCAAGTCTATCTGCTTTCTCCCTAAAATGTTATGCCATGTACTTAGGTACACTCCAGATTGGATACTGGGGTACCCTTGTCAGTCCCTAGTATGTGGTACACATGTACCCAGGGCACAGGGGCCCCAGAGGCCTCCCATGGGCTGAAGCATGTATTATGCCACCCATGAGAGGTCATGCAAAATGGAACTAGAGGCCTGCCATTGCAGCCTGTGTAAGATGGTGCATGCACCACTTACTTTAGATATAGGTTTACTATATCTATAGGTCACTACACTTAAAACCTATAAGTCACCCCTAATGCAAGCCTTGACAATCCTGAAGGCAGGGTGCTGGGTTTTACGTGAGAGGGTGCCCCTGCATGAGCAGAGCACCCCTGCAGCCTCCGGAGACCATTCTCCCGGGCTGTCGGTGACACAGCCAGACATATAGGTAGAGGTGCATTATATGCTCGCGTAAAATGCTACTCGAAAACGGCTGCAACAAACCATGTCGTGTTTGGTATCAAACACCTTGGAATTATACCTCCACACCGGTAACCGGTGTGGGAGGTATGATTCTACCCCTCAGAAGCAAGGTTCGTGGGTCCCTGGTCTTCCCGGTACCACCTTCTCGACCCGGACAGCACAAAATGGTTGCTGCCGACCAGAGACACATTTCTGTCCTCCTGCTGCTGAGCCAAGCTCGAGCAGAGGAAGGCAGCACAATAGGCATCCTGTCACAGGGAGGTGTGACCACCTTCCAGACAGGATTTAGTGTATTGGGGCTGGGTGGGTGCGCTTCCAAAGTGCCTGAAAGTCTGCACGAGGGGCACACTTGGTGTCCCTGTGCATAGTCCAGTTCAAACCAGTCCTGGGAGTCGTTGGCTCCTGCTCTGGCGCGAAACTGGACAAAGGACATGGGAGTTACCTCCCCACTGTCCTGACCCTCCTTGGGAGGGTCCCCTGAATCTGTCCAACCCTCTCCCGTGGGTACAAAAGGGCTTACTTGGCTGTAGGACCCTAGATTCGACGTGGACAAGATTCTGAACAAGAAACCACTGACCTTCGACCGTCTGGACACTCTGTACTTCGCTGGACTTCGACTGGGCCCGACTTCATCTCCCTCTCCGTCCAAAGCATCATCTGTGCCCATGTACCATACAGGCTCCGTGCAGGACATGTGGAGCATCAAGGACAACTGAAGTATCTCCCTTGGAGTGAAGGAGTCACTCCCCTGCATTCACAGGCACTGTAACACAACTGACCGGTCTGCTGATCCTGAGCTCCTGCAGACTTCGAAGGCTCCAGCAACACAGGAGGTGGGTTCCTATGTTCCTTGAGGTCGAGCTGCCCTCTCACTGAGTTTGAGGCCAGTATCCCTCGTGGGGACCGCATAACCCGAACGCCTGTGCACCGCGTACTTTTGCAAGTGCATATGCTTGTTGGTGTTCCCCAACTTCGTGCATTGGGCTATCAATAGCCCCCACCTCCGCGCATATTTCATACAATGGAATCCAGCCTCCTTGCACTCTATGCCCTGCAAGCTGTGACTTTGTGCAACTGCCACGAGATCCCCTCGCGACTCCTGTGCCTTTGGCCTGCGGGTCCATTTGAGGGACAACACTGCATTTCTTGGGCTCCAGGCCTGCCCTGACTCCCCTTGTTGTGGTGAGTCCTCTGGTCCTTGCTGGGCCAGACTGTAACCTTCTTTGACATTCTTCATGGGTTGCCCGCTGCCAAGGCTTGTTGGTGCCGGACACCGACCCCTCAGCACTCAACATCCTTCGTGGGACAGCTCGTATCCCTCTCCTGGTCATCCTCGACGTCTCCTGGTCCCTGCAGCTGTAGAGTCAAGGTCTCCATCATCACACATGAAGCACCCGACATCAGTGGGCATTCGTCTACCGAGCCCTTGGTCACTCCTGAGTGACCCAGACTCTGTCCCCTCTGCTTTCAGGTTCCTTCCTTCAAGAATCCACTTTTGGATTCCACCGGACACTTTTCTTCTTTCCAGCATGGGCATTTCTTTGAAGACTCCCATTGAGAACGACAGCGGTTTCCGACGCCACCTCAGCCCTATGCACCCGGCTTCCCTGGGATAGGTAACTCTGGTACTTCGGTATCCACGGGTGGGGTGGCTCTCCAACCTTCTAGGTTCCAAAGGTTTCTTCGTAATCCACTGGGAAGGGTCCTTAAACAGTAAAATTGCAACCGCGACTCTCCCATTGAATTGTACGTAGCACGCGGTCGTGTTCTCACACTGCACCCGTGCTCCCTCCTTACTCACCTTGGGTGGTTCCTTGGGGTCCCAGCGATTCTACATCCTCTAGACACTGTCTTGACTCGAGTTATGGTTCTTATACCACTATTTTAGAATATGGTTTTGTCTCCCCCGGGAGCCCACTGCGTATTAGTGCTACTTACGATTGTTTCTGTGCTACAGTATTGTGTGCTTTATGTTTATTTGCGTGTAGCAGATACTGTGAGGTATTTAAGTTGTGTTATAATAATAAATACATATTTTTATAACTACTGTGTGGTTCTCCTTTCATTTAACCAATACTATAAAGTTGCATTCTGGTAAAACGAGCTGCTTAACATTCCTTCAAGACTAAGCCTGAAAGGTGCTCTCCACAGCTACCACTTGGATAGCTTTCTAAGGTTATCTTTGACCTCTTAAATCCCCATAAGGGTAGTTTGGACTGGTGCAAGGTGCCCACTTTAATTAGTGGACATCATATACCAGGCCAACTTCTCACAGATGTTGTTAGACCTGGCACCATTGGCGTGGGTCTCCCTTCCATTTTTTTGCTGTTGCCTCTTATGTTTTTGCTGGTTTTAGATGCTTTTGGGCACTGTGCCACTGCTGTTCAGTGCCACAGTGCAAGTGCTCCCTATGGTAAATTGATGTATGGATTAGTGACTCCATGATTGGCTTGTTTGGCTTACTGTCAGACGCTAGTACAGTGCACTGCGTGTGCACAGGCCTTGTAAATCAAATGCTGCTGGTGGGCTTGCAGCACTGGTTGTGCCACCCACCGGAGCAGCTTGTAAAGTGTGTCTCAGGCCTGCCATTGCAGAGCCTGTGGGCAGTCTGGTACTGCCATGTTGACTGGGCAAGTGTACCCACTTGCCAGTCCCTAAACCTTCCCTTTTATACATATTAGTCACCCCTAAGGTAGGCCCAAGGGCAGGGTGCATTGTAGGTAAAAGGTAGGACATGCCCTGGTGTGTGTGGCATGTCCTAATAGTGAATTACAGCCATTTTCGTTTTTCACTATTGCAAGGCTACCTGTTCCCCATAGGCCAGAATGGGCAGTTAGATTATTACATTTTATAATCCTAACTGACTCAGGGAACTAGGTAGAAATTCGAGTTTAGTATGCCTGAACTCAGAATGATAAAATACATCTTTTAGTGAAGTTGGTTTTAACATTCTGTGTTTGAAAATACCACTTTTAGAAAGTAGGTATTTTCTTGCCTAACTATCCAAGCCTGCCTCTGCTAGGTTGTGTATTCCTTGTCTGGAGTTTGGGTGACAGGGGCTGGGGGCTGCCAGGAGACAGGGTGAGTCAGCACAGGGCTGAATAGAGAGATCTGCATGCAGATAGGAGGGAGGAGTTGCACCTGGGACCTGAATAGGGCTGTGCCTTTCCTCCACAATGCTGGCTCCACCTCCTGTGGTGTGTCTGATGTCCCTGGCCTACACTGTGAAAGGAAAGAAGGAGTCTTGTCAACAAAGTGCTCCAGGAATGACCAGAACTGGTTTTGGACTAGGCAAAGGCCTCTCTGCCTTCAGAGAACAAAGAGAAAAGTAGTATAAATATTGGGACCCAGACCCAAGAACTTTAGATCACTTCTGGGAATCAAGACGAACCTTTGCTGAGGAGAAGAACCAGGAAGCTGAAGGAGGAGACTACCCCTGTGCTGTGTGTTTGGGGGTTGGCCTGCAGTGGTTGCTTCATTGCCAAAGAAAGGAGAAAAGGACTGAGTGTGCTTTCCATCAACTTGAAGAAGAATCTCCAAGGGCTTGAACTAGAGCTTGCCTCCTGCCTGAAGTCTCAGGGATACAAGACTTCACCAACCAGCTCCCCCCTGAATTCCCTTGCTGGGAATTGAAGTGCCTGCTGTTGTGCTGGGCCTTCTGAGAGACTGCGTGTCGCTGGGAGCTGGAAGCGCGACGCAACAACGAGAAGCGTGTCGCCGCCGCAGCCGCTGTCATCGCATCGCCGAGGAAGCGAGACGCCGCTGTCATCATCGCATCGCCGAAGCGCGGCACATCGCCGGAGAAGCGGGACGCTGCCACAGAGGACATCGTCGCATCACCGGAGAAGCGCGTTGCAGGGCCTGTCGCGGCTCCAAAGATCATCGAGTCGCCGCACGGCCGTCGGGCGTGCACGCCTTGCACCAAAGTTGTCGCATCGCAACCAAGACGCCATTTTGTCGCATCGCACCGGAGAAGAGTATCGCATCGAGGTGCCATCTTGTCGCATCGCACCGGAGAGCAGTAAGAAACCGACGCATCACCACACCACACAGTAAGGAAGCGAGCATCAACTCCCCTGCGCAGCAGTAAGGAACCGACGCATCCACTCCCGAGTGTAAGGAACCGACGCATCACCTTCCCTGCGACCCTTTTGTTTTCTTTGCGTTACGCATTCAAGGTACATTGAGAGTAAAGTGTCGCATCTACAACTTGAGAGAACTGAACTATTTTATAACATTCTAAAGTCTATTTTTGAGTACAGTATTGTGGATTTTTGTCGTTTGGTCTTGTGTTAAGTCTATATAAAAATACTATTTTTATAATACAACCTTGTGGTGTCCATCTGTAGTGTTGTCACTGTATTACTGTATGTGTTCACAAATGCTTTACACACTGCCTCTGAGATAAGCCTGCCTGCTCGTGCCAAGCTACCAAGGGGGTGAGCAGGGGTTATTTTAGGAGTGTAGCCCCTCACCCTGACTAGACGCAAGGGTCCCTATTTGTCACAGGTACCTACCTATGCCAACTAGAGACCCCCAAATCTAACAGATGTCATCAATTATGTAATTTAATATGTCATTAGTGATGTAATATGTGAAGTAATAAGTCTTTCATGGCGGGGCGCAAGTAATAGTTTGCTCAGTAAACTAAAATTGGTGAATTGCTTTTTGTTTTTAAACGTTAGTTTTTATCTCATCTCAACACCTAACTATACTGTCACTTTAACATGCATTTTTTCCAGTGAATTACTAGTGTATATATATATATATATATATATATATATACTAAAAAAACAAAGGTTAAAGTAACATAATAGTTAGGTGAAATGTTCAGTAATAACGTGATGTTTCAAACACTAAAAACCACTGGCATTCACCAGTTATAGTTATCTCAGGTAACTATAACTTGTGCCCTAAGGTAACTAACTCATGCCCTGCCATGCACAGTTTTCTCATCAATAATTTCACTACAAATGTTGAAGATGTCAAGAGTGATGTAGTATGTGGGGTAATTAGCAGCGCATGGCGAGGGCGCGAGTTACAGTTACCTTAGGGCACTATAACTGGTGAATTTCAGTGGTTTTTAAAGTTTAAAACGTTACATTGTAACTGAACATTTCACCTAACTATAACAGTACTTTATCCTTTTTTTTTCAGTAATTTTTTTTTTTTTAACATAAAGTAAAGTTTCAGTACCAAACGTAAATCAAACCCCCCAATGTGCACGGCCTTTGACCGAGCGCAGCAAGGGGTTGGCTGCGGGCCTTCAGCCAACCTCCCTCAAGCAGCCAACCACACGCTGTGCATGGCCTTTGGCCGTGCGCGGTGGGGGGTGGCCAACCTCCCCAAAGGGAGGCGGTGCAGTGGGGGGTTGGCCACAGGGCCTGGCCATTAGGAACCCATCCCCCAGGGGTTTTTTAAAGAGGAGGGAGACCACGTGGCCTCCCTCCCTGAGCCTTTTTAGGCCCTGGAGACCCTATCCCCCAGGGTTATTTATTTTCAATTAAAGGGTAGAGGGGCCACATGAACCCCTCCCGAGCCTTTTTAGGCCCTGGGGACCCAATCCCCTAGGGACATTAGTAAAAAATAAAGGGGAGGGGGCTGCACGGCCCCCTCCCTGAGCTGTTATTGGCCCGGAGACCCCATCCCCTGGGGCCCTCATCACTTAAGGGTGGGTGCCCTGGTGCCCACCCAGGGCACCCAACATATACTCTTTGGGAGGCGCAGGGGGAACCCTAAGGCCCCCGTGGCCCAAGCTGGCTCCCCACATGCAGCGGGAGCCAGCATTGCTTCCGCCAGTGTGGAGCAGCTACTAATGCTGCTCCTTCCGGGTGGAAGCAATATTTTGATCTGTTTCCCTGTCTGCATCAGTGCGGACAGGGAAACAGAGCAAAAGTCTGCTCCCAGCCAGTGGAGAATTTTCAAGCTTCTGCTGGCTGGGAGCAGACTTTGTGTTTGCTCCCTCGTGGTGGGAGTTTTGAAGATGCTCATGCAAAGTGGGAGCAAACACAGGTTTCCCTGCCTGTGCCAGTAGTGCGGGCAGGGAAACCGCTATGTCCCTGGGGTCGGCTCCCCGGGACATAGCTAGTGAGCCGGCCCTGGGGGATGGGGTCCCTGAGGCCATTAATGGCTCAGGGAGGGGGGACCACATGGCCCCCTACCTTTTCAAAAGCTTAGCGGCCCCAGGGGATGGGGTGCCCAGGGCCTTTATAGGCTCCCCGTAAAAAAATATGTCAGGCCCTAAGGGATGGGGTCCACGGGGCTGAAAGCAGCCCAGAGAGAGGGGCCCGTACCCTCTCCCCCTAAATAAGATGTTGGTCCCCTGGGGATAGGGTCCCTGGGACCACAATTGGCTTGGGGAGGGGAGCCACACTTGCCCGATCCTCCAAAAATTAACCCCCCGGGCTCTTTTAAAAAACAAGCGTGGGAGCCTGCACTTGTTTTTCTTTCTTTTTTAATCTTGCCTCGGATTCACGGATCCTCCACAAATTTGCAGCAAAATAACCACACCACCAGGCCTAGGGGGACAGGGTATCCGTATCCTGCAATCTTATGTCTCTTTGTTTTACTTTTTTTAGGACTTGGGAGTGACTTCCAGATCCTAAGATGGCTGCCACAACTTCCTGGTTGTGGTGGTGGCAGCCAATCAGATCTCTGCTTCAGATCTGTCGAGATACACGGAGGCTCTGCGTCCCTAGATATACAAAGTATTTGATTAATAAGTGCTCAAAAACTACTGAACGGATTTACACCAAAACACAAAAAGCACGGGGGCGTGGTTTGGACAGCCAGCATGGCGGACGCGGATTAGCCGAGCTCCGCACGTCCTCGCTTACATCCTACCTAAATCCTGATGAAAGATCCTGATAATTATAGCTGATTGGTGGTGGGACGACCGAGACTTGATCCGCCGCGTCTCCAGCGAGTTGGGGAGTGGAGCGCATCTGATGGACCGTGTGCCGAGCTGAGAGGCCTCCTGGTGCTTGCAGCGGGCTGGGCCTGCCGCCTCTACCTGACTCCTGAGCCTCGGACGGTGCTCAGCGGAGTGCTGGATGGCCGACCCGGGCCGCATAGGTGAGGGGTGTGGATTGGCGCTGGGGCCGCAAGCTCCGGGTTACCTGCTGTGCCCTCTGCTGAACACGCTCACAGACGCGTGGCGTGGGGGCTGGCACCGGGCCCGGTAGTCGCCACGAGTGTGGGCCGGCTCCCTCTTGACTCCTGATAGTGGCTCTTTTGGGCCAAATCACCCCTGCTGCCATCGATCCTTGCCGCGAGGGTGGAAGAGAGGGTGGCGTAGTACGCCAGCCCCACGGGGTGCCCCCTCATCATTCAGGCACCCCGGCTGATGCTGATCCTTGCCGTACTGGCGGTAGAGAGGGTGGCGTGATACGCCGGCCCTGTGGACGGTTCCCCCTATCATCCCTACATGAGCGTGGATGCTTTGTGCAGTGACTGTCCAGCGCCAGACATTTATACCCCATATTGAAGTTCTGGAGAAAGGTTGGGATCCATTGGAGGGGGGACTCTCGACTCCCCTGTTGGGGGTCGGACGTGCCCCTCGCCGCGACAGATGCTCCTAGTTCTTGGCAGTATCGGGGGGAGAGGGAGAGACAATGGGGTTCCAGGGGGTTTTATTCATGTTACTGTTAATTGTTACACATGTGCGGATGCACAACCCAGTTCCCGTTCTTGCACGGCATCAAATATTCATACACACACGATAAATGACCATCCCGGCTGACGCTCCCATTCCGGGAGATTTAACAGTGGTGTCTTGGAACGTCAGGGGCTTACTTAACAAAGTCAAACGAGGCACCATTCTCCGCCAGGCCAAGCGGTACATGGCCGTCATCCTTCTCCTACAGGAGACTCATCTGATGGGAACCAAGGCTCCTAGCCTGGCTCGGTTCGGTTACCACTCTATATATCACGCTGGGTTCACGAGGGGCTCCAGGGGGACAGCTATCCTTATTCATCCTCGAGTCCCATTCGTGTATGAGAGGCTCTGGGCGGACCCCAGGGGGCGGTATGTCATATTATCTGGGACATTATATGGTGAACGCATTAGCATCAGGTGTATCTATGCGCCCCCCCCCCCCCCTGGGCTCCACCTTCATTGAAATTATCACCCGGCTGTGGAGTGAACTCCCGGACGGCTTAATCCTATTGGGGGACGACTGGAATGATGTAATGCTACCACTCGATAGACGACACGGGTCCGGCTCGGGACCTATACCGGATACCTCGAAACTGTCTCAGCTTGCGGGCACGTTGGGTTGGTTAGACATATGGCGGGAATTTCATCCAGCTGAGGAGGGCTACACATATATGTCCACCGTCCATGGCTCTTTGTCCCGGCTGGATTATATGTTTACACCTCATGGGTACATACACAGATTTTCGCAAGCCACTCTCCTCCCCAGGGGACTGTCTGACCACTCTCCAGTTAGCATTAAGCTTCTTATGCATTTAAAAAAAAAAACCCTTCAGTGGCGAATGTCCCCATGGCACCTCCGAGACCCGGATTATCAAGCGAATATTACCTTAGCCATCCAAGCATATATTGATGTGAACGCTGCGTCAGCCCCATCAAAGATGACCCTCTGGGAGGCTTTGAAGCCCACACTTCGAGGGGTCGATATCAGCTATCGTACACGCAAGAAACGCAACATTCCACCCAACGCGCAGAGCTAGAGGCTCATTACACATCCCTTGAAATACAATATATCAGCGACCCCAGCCCTTCCCTCCGGCGTAATTTCCTCCTTGCGCAACAGCAGCTACAATAACATCTCATAGACGAGGCCAAAGAAATTTGGTTGGCGTCGCAACACCGGATCTACCAGTGGGGGGACAAATCAAGCAAAATGCTACATAGGCTTTGCCAAATCGCACGATCACCAGCAACTGTCCCGACTCTCCGGGGATCCAATGGGGTCTTACACTCCTCTCCTGGGGCTGTGGCCACGGAATATGCGCACTATTTTTCCATCTTATATGCGCGGCAAGACCAGTTTTCGGAAGCTCTCATCGCAGAATTTCTTCATGACATCCCCCCCCCCTAGACTGACTGATCAGATGAGAGAGCAGCTGGACGCCCCCATTACTTTAGAGGAATTAAACGTGGCAATGGCGGCAATGCACCCTGGAAGGGCCCCGGGCCCTAATGGATTCCCAATGGAGTTCCTTTGGTCGCATATGACCATATTGGGCCCGCATTTATTAGTGACTATACAGGAGGCTCTCGAATGGCACGTACTGCCCCGGGACTGGCGGCATGAGTTCTCTTCTTAAAACTGGGCCGCCCACCGGAGGATCCCTCCTCATATCGCCCTATCTCCTTGATAAATTTTGAATCCAAGCTTCTGGCAAGGTCTTAGCGGATCGCTTATGAACTTGCATACATCTGGACCAATCTGGCTTTATGCCATTTCGGGCTACTCGTCACAACTTTCGTCGGGTTCACAATGCCATGGCTTTGGCCCCAGAGCTGGGATGCCCCGCAGCAATACTGCTTGCCGACATCGACAAGGCCTTCGACTCCCTTAGCTGGGAGTACCTTTTTCAGCTGCTCGAGGCGGTCAATCTTGGCCCACGATTCCTAACATATACTCGCCTATTGTACACAGAACCTGCAGCTTCTGTGCGCATTGCGGGACACCGCTCAGCCCCCTTCCCCATTTGCCGGGGCACGAGACAGGGCTGCCCCTGTCTCCGCTTTTATTCGCCCTAGCGATTGAACCCTTGGCTGTCTGGGTACGTAGAGATCCGGTGCTCAGGGGATTCGAGTGGCCTTGGTCACAACCTGACCGGATCCCACTATATGCGGACGATGTCCTATTCTTTATGACGGACCCGTGGATCTCGGGGCCAAGGATCCTACAGATCCTTCGGGACTTCGGTCAAACCTCGGGGCTTCACACTAACCCCTCCAAATCTGTTCTGTTTCCGGTTTGCGGTAACCAGGGGAGGAATTCATGGGCGGCTCAGTTGGTGCAGGCGACAGAGGGCTTTAAATATCTAGGGATTTTCTTGTCCCCATGCCCAAAGACCTCATGGGCTCACAATATAAATCCACTCCTAACCGGCCTTTGCGACGAGACGAATATCTGGTCATCACTCCCCCTCTCGCTATATGGGCGTTCCGCGATATTTAAGATGGTCTCTCTTCCTAGACTATTATATAGACTGCAGAACTTTCCATACCAGATACCGCGGTCATGGTTTGCACAAGTTAATGCCATACATAATAAGTTCTTATGGAATGGAGGGGCTGTTCGGGTAGCGCTACAAACTTGTGCACAATACACATATTGCAGGGGGTAATTCAGCGGCGGATGTACACGCCTATTACGCTGCCTCTCACCTTATGATTGTTAATGAATGGAGGTATAGTACACCGTCAGATCCTGCGTTTGCTTTGGAGCACGTTGCGATGGAAGGGGTGCCCCTCCTTCGGTTACTATACAGTCAACAGAAACTAGATTTCTTCCCACATGCCAGTAGAACAACGATCCGGATCTGGAGATTCATTGTTGGACAGATGGGGTGGCAGGGACGTTTGACCCAGGCGACCCCCTTGTGGCATGGCAATTCTCTGCGCCAAGTCGCCGCCTTAGGGGGATTCCACAAATGGGACCGAATTGGTATCTCCACCCTTGGGGATGTGATGACAGGCACCACACTGAAGTCTTTCCAGCAGCTGCAGGTGGAATTTCACTTACATAAGTCGCAATTTTACAAATATCTCCAGCTCCACCACGCCATCACGCCCGCAATTCACACCCTGGACACTCTTCCAGAATTCCACCCCTTGGAGGGCCGCCTTCTCATGGGGGATCTGACAGCCCATAAAATTAGACAGATATACCAGACCCTGACGACACATGCCAAAACGACCCTTCATAGGACCAGAGGGGCGTGGGAGGCGGATATCCCGGACTTGTCGGATCATGACTGGGCCGAGGCCATAGCCAGTCCCCGGGGAACCGCTGTATCCTCTAGATACCGCCTCATACAATATAAATACATACACCAGGTGTACTATACCCGACTAAGCCTGTGGAAAATGGGAGTCATACAATCCCCCCAATGTCTACGCTGTGGCAGAGATGAGGGAACTTTCATTCACACGGTCTGGGACTGTACTGCATTACAGCCTTTTTGGCGTAGGGTTTCGGCCTGCCTAGGTGAGGTGTTATCCTGGGACTTGCCATTCGGCTCCAAACTGTTCTTATTACACAGCACTGATGGGATAGGGGGAAATATGTACAAGCAACACCTACTATTCCTGGACCTGACCATAGCTAAGTGGGATATTGATTCAATGTGGAAGGGTACGTCCCCCCCGTCGATAGGGAAGTGGCAGACGGAACTTGATAAATGCATGGGAGTGGAAATTGCGGTTTTCCAAGCGAGAGGTTGTCCTTTAAAACATAGAAAAATTTGGTCCAGATGGGCAGAATACCGGGGCAAAGAGCTTCCTCCCCTTCCCTCCCAGACCCCCTAAGGAATGTGTTTCCCTCTCTGTTCCAAGTTGCAACATGTCACATCAAACATCATAGCTAAAGCGCCACAAACACTACAACATTGTTAACAAATTTGACGGGTGATGGAATGGTCTGTGCAATGTTTTTCTTGTTATATATGTTATTGGTGTTAATTTTACATACGAAATCTGGTACTCTTGATTTATCCGATGTCTCATTATGTATAAGCTGGGCTGCAGCCCAAATGGTACCACTTAAACTCAATAAAATATGTTTGAAAAAAACCCACAAAAAGCACTCTTTCTGGACCAAGATCTAGCTTTCTGGCAATTTTGATATAAATTCGTTCAGCGAATTAGGCTGTAGCTGTGTTTCCATTTCTAATGGAAATATGAATGGGGAAAACTGTTTGTGACCCCCATTTTTCTCAGCCCCTCACTTGCCAGATCACCCCAAAACCGTCCATGATCAAACCAGTCAAAAAGTAACACTTTTTTGAAAGGTTTTGTGGAACTTCGTCAAATGGTGCCAAAGTTATTAGCAACACTAAAATTGCGTTTCCGATGGAAACACGATTCTAATTATAACTACCCAGTGGCGACTGCCACTGGTTAATATATATATATATATTATTTTTTTTCGGGGGTGGGGGAAGTGGGGGATTTGCCTTTTCAGCAGGGTCACCCCATATTTTTTTTCTTTTTGCTGAACCCTAACCAGTGGTAAAGTGCTTGTGCTCCTCCTTTCAATATGGTAAAATTGGTATAGTCTTGTTTGGAATGTTTAACTTGCAAATAAGATCATAGTATATGGTACCAAGGGGTTTATGGAAGAGTGTGTATTTCCCAATATTAGGAGTAAATATACTCTATAGATCAACCCGCAACCATCAATTATCAGCAATTTTCCATCCACATTATAGTGGAGGCTTTTGGTCTCACTGTATTCTCGTACACTGACGATACGCAGATTATGAGATTTCTTTTTGCAGATGGTGACAACAGACTGTCCAATCTTAGACCATGCCTTATAGCTGTGGCACAGTGGATGGGGAAAAACTGTTTAAAAGCTAATGGCAGTAAGACAAAGGCTCTTGTGGTGGGAAATCAACCTCATTTTTGGGACCCATGAGGGTGGCTGGAAGATTTGGGTCCACTTCCTATTTCAAAATAGATTGTTTAAGAAAGCTTTTGTTGATACACCAAATAAATAGGATGTCCGCTAGCTTCTTTGACCTTCTTAGATGCCTGAGAAAAAGCATTTGGCTCTTCCCATTTGTACCCGAAGGACGATTGTCCAGGCACTGATCATCTCTCGCCTAGATTATGGTAATGTACTCTATCTGGGGGCTGCTAATTCATCTGTTAAGAGACTACAGATTTTTTCAGAATGCAGCTGCACGACTCCTGTGACATGTCCCTAAGCATGTCTGTGCCTCCACTCAGCTCAGTAACCTTCACTGGCTTCCTGTTAATAAGCGTATGAAGTTCAAAGCACTGTACTAAATGTAAAAAGCCATGACTCATACAGGGCCTCAGTGTTTAAAGACGTTAGTTCATCCTTATCTCCCTATTTGCTGTTTACACTTAGGCAACCAGAACTTGGCAGTGATCCCATGAGTCAATTTGGCAAGAAAATGAGGTTGTTCTCTTACATATCTTGGCCCTAAACTATGGAACTCTTTGCCTTCACCTGTAAAGCTTTGCACTTTCACTGAGAGGTTTCGCAAGCAGCTGAAGACCTGGCAATTTTAATTCTGCCAGTGTGCCTCGGTCTGGTATGTTAGATCTGTAAGCTCTTTGGGGCAGCCATGCGCTTTATAAATCATCATAACATAACACTACAACAATAAAGAATCAAACGTTAGGGTGCAAATGATAATGATGAAAAATCTTGAATGTAGATTGTGTCCATCATTCTTTTTTATTTCTCATAATTTTCAAAAGGATTTCCTTGATTATGGTTGCACAAGTCTTACTGATACTATTTTTTTAATCCATACACAGCAAACGTGTTTCGCCCCACTGCCTACAACCCTTATGGAAACATTCCCCAAAAAGGTTAATCTACCTCAGCTCCTTCCTTGAAAGTTTCAGAGTGATTCCTCAAGCGGGGGCCAAGAAAAAAGGGGGGGTCCCAAAACGCAACTTCCCCATGCAATTTCCTTAGGGAATTTTGAACGGCACTACAGCTCAAACGGGTGAACAGAATTACATCAAATTTGGCAAAAAGCTAGATCCTTACACAGAAAGCATGATTTTGTGTAAAGATCTAGATTCCTGGCTTCTAGCTTTTTGTGTTCAGTATTTTTTGAGAAATTAAAGTTAAAAATGTATGTATATGTGAGAGTCCCGGGAGCACACAACTTTCAATAATAAAGCAATATGATTGGCCAAGAGGGCCTCTTTTCCCATCAACCTTCTTGCTCCTGCTGTAGCTTGCACTGTGATTGGCAGTCCGCAACGTGAGTAGAAATTTTGCGGCTGCCCTTTCGGGAGAGAGGGACTCAGTCCCCATGTCCTGAAAATAAAAAAAAAATAAGGTATAAGAGTCTAGGGTGGGGGTACCCTAACTCCCTTGACCTGTGGGCGGTCAGCGGCCAAGCCCACTCTGTGCACAACTGAAGGACATGTGCAGCGGGGGATTGAATGCCCATTGGGGTTTGGTATAGTTATGTATGGTAATAAAATAATACTTTATATTAAAGAACAACATTAGAAATTCACTGAAAAAAATCAAAGGTAAATGTGAAGTTATATTTAGGTATAGTAATAACTTACTTTGCATAAAAAAATTGCAGAAATTCACTGAAAAAAAAGTTTAACGTGACTTTATAGTTAGGTGAAAATGTCAGTTTAAATGTAACATTTAAACTAAAAATAAAAACCACAACGCTTAAACTTTGGCCCACGCCTTATGTCCTATATTAAACTCTTATATACGGACCAATCGGCCTCGGTCAGAATAGCTAGTGCAGTATCCGATCCCTTCCCTATAGGACGCGGTACCCATCAGGGTTGCCCCCTCTCCCCATATTTATTTGCCTTAGCTATGGAACCACTAGCCGCATGGGTTTGTATCGATGCACAGGTAATGGGCTTTGAATGACCGGGGGGAGGGGGGGTGGTTTCGGATCGGATCGCTCTTTATGCGGACGATGGACGATGTCCTGTTTTTTCTTATGGATCCACATCGGACGGGACCGCGCATTCTCCGCATCATGCAGATTTTCGGCCAGCATACTAGCTTGTATATGAATGCTAAGAAATCTATACTCTGGCCTGTACGTGGGGGTCTGGACATGGGCACCTGGACGGCGGAGGTGACGTTGGCCACAACCGGACTGAAATATCTCGGAGTGTACATCTCGGACACCCAATCGGTATCATGGGAAAAGAATATTGCCCCCATCTGGATGCGTACTCAGACAGAGATGGAGTCGTGGTCGCGTATGCCCCTCTCTAAACTGGGCAGATCCGCAATATTTAAAATGGTGTCCCTCCCTCGTCTTCTATACCAACTTCAGAACCACCCCTTTCAGATTGCACTCTCCTGGTTTCGACAGCTAAACTCCAGGTTGAGCCGCTTTTTGTGGCACAATCAGGCCGCTAGGGTGTCACTCAAGACATGCTTTCAATCAACCTATTGTGGGGGTATAGCAACCCCTGATATCCAATCGTATCATGCAGCACCCCACCTTTTGGTTTTAAACGACTGGTGGTATGGTATTAGCAACGACCCGGCATATCGGGTAGAGAAATGGCTGATGGGTGATATGTTGCCACGCAGACTGCTCTATAAGCCGAGAGAACAGCGTAAGCTGCCGCCAGCTACTCAAGTTATCTTCGGTGTGTGGACAGACTCACTGCGTCGGGTGGGGTGGTTGCGGCGGTTGACGGGGGAGACCCCTCTCTGGCAGAGCGGCCTTATGCCACAAGTGACCGCGTTAGTAGGATTTAAACAATGGGACGCTATAGGTATTTCCACTTTGGGCAACGTTATGCATGGCACCACGATGAAAACTTTTCAGGACCTCAGGCATGAATATGACATGCCACATGCTCAATTCTATAAATGTAAATACTCTAGGGCTACTTCAGACCACTAAATCCCTCAAACCATTATGAGGAGAAAAACAAACTATGGTGACACTAGAAAATTAGAAAATGAAGAGATTTATTTATTAATTTATCTTTTTCTTGTTTTTGGGTAAGTATAAAAACATATATTTAGAAGTAAAACAATTCATACAGAGACTAACAAATGTACAACATTCTGACTACATTCATTCACAACCACAAACATACTATATACACATGATCATATTGATATATATGATTTTTTCGTCAGACATGATAAGATTTATAAAGACTATAGCGAACAAACAAGCAGCAATAGCACTTTGATGAAAAATAGGCTTTTTTAGGTGGTTTCCAAACTGACTCTACGCGCGTTTCGACAGAAACACTGTCTTCATCAGGAGTTCCACCGCAGAATGTTGTGCTCAAGTCTATCCAGCATCAGTATGCAAACAAATGAGCTGTATAAATAGTTCAGGTCAAAATAGGATATTGTATCATAAAGAGTTTATACTCGTCATCCAGGATACTAACTGTACAAGAATTCCACAGATGCCTCTTTCTCCTAGGCTCATTCTTCTGCATATCACAGATGAAATTGGGGGCAACATCTATAAAAGACATCTAATGTTCTTGGGTCTTACCCTAGCTAAAAGGGATATTGCAAGGGCATGGAAGGATCCGGCTCCACCCAAATTGAGTGCTTGGAGGGCGGGTCTCGACTGGTGTATGGGTTAGGAACAACCCATTTTTAAAGCGCGAGGGTGCCCTCAGAGGCACTTTAAAATATGGAAACGATGGGCAGATTTTAGGGGTCTTTTATTGGAAGCACCTCCGCCACACCCTGCGGAAGTCGAAACCGTACAGCACAGGGCAGTAAAGCTGTTCAGTTAGATATGATGTATATAGATGGGCTTGAAGGGCATGACCGGGGTTTTGTTTTGCAGTATATGACACAGAGTTTCAAAATGTTTGGGGCTGTTGTTTACGGACCCAAATGGTTTACTTTCTTGTTTTACAACTGCTATATAATAGTCACCTGCTCAGCATTCAATATATGGACGATTGTATGTTTTCACTATTTTGTAATGCCTGCATTTAATATATCTGCTGATTCAATAAAAAGAGTTTTGAAAAAAATAAAAAACACAGAAATTCTCCAGTTTTAGTTATTTCAGGTAACTATAACTCACGCCCTTGCCATGCACTGCTTATGACCTCACATATTACATCATTCATGACATGTTCCATGACATCATTGATAACATCACTGATTTCATCTGAAATGTCATCATTAACAACAACTCCGTGCATGGTGGGGGGTTAAAGGATAATGGTTTCTTCTTGCTAAGACTTGAGCCAGAAAGCCTAGGATGGCCCTGGAAATGAATGGGAACAGATCCTGCCAACACCATGTGGCCTCAGCAAGTCAAACTTGGGAAGGCTGTGTTCTGCAAATTGTTCCTGTTCCCCAAGATGACCATTCCCTATTCAGTGGTCAGTTGTTCACAACCCCATAGCCTTCCTTTGCTGAGAGGCAAGCCCATTGTCCTCTGGCTGTAGGGTCATTCACTCCCAGCAAGGCATGTATATTGTGCCTCTGGAGCGGGCAGAGAGGTATAACTAGTTCTAAACAAATTTTGTCTAGGGCAGTACAAACTGCACTTTTATAAAGTTACTTTTCTCCTAAAGTAATCAAAAATCTGCTTTCACCATTAAATTAGATTTTTGATATGAAGTATACAATACTTTTGAATAATTTTCCTAATGATCAAATTCCAAGCAGAGATGTGAAATACACCTCAGTCTGTTCATGGAAATCATAACTTAACCTACCCAGTGAAAACAGCTTTTTGGCAGTTATTCTCTGTGAGGCCATACCATTACTAATGCATAGTGTGCCACCTTTGTTTATAATTAAACACCCAGCCCTATAGACTTTAAAGTCACGCTTTAGGGGTGACTTTCTAATATATAACATGCGTTGTCCTACATGGCAAAGGCACCGTTCCCTTGGATGTGTCCCGGCAGTGGCTTCAAACTTCATCCCAGCAAGAGCACGTGGGGCTCATGTCAGCCATATATTTTTGTCATATATGTCGATGGTGGGACTACATACTGGAGTCCACTTACAACATTTACCTCCTATGCCATTGGTGCATTTTCTGCACCATCTAACAAGGCCGTATAGGTATTGTAAATGAGCCAGTTACGAAAATCCATTGCACTGTACCATTTTAGAGGCTGAACACACACACGGTAGTGCTGAATAGCAGTATCACAGTGCACACTAACAGCAACAATAGGGTGCAGAAAAAGGCAAAAAAATTAGAGCGACCACACAGAAAAGGCACATTACCTACACTATCCATAAAATATATTGATAATAAACATGTAAATACTTTGGTAACTGTATTAAATGCTTTCTTTCTCCAGAGTACCCTGGCCAAGCTACAGTGAGTATTAGGTCATTTTACATCAGGGAAAATCTACAACTCCTCAGAATTCTGTCTTAGCTGGCATAGGCAGAAAAAGACCAGCATTACCTGATGTAGTCAAGAAAGTACCTGCTTGGTGTAGACACGTCATCCTTTTTTTGCTTTATTTGCATTTATTGTGCTTTCCTTTGGTGTTTTGTACATGTTAAGGTCCCATTGGGGGTGTTCTTTATATTCTGACATCTCAGCAAAGGAACACAAGTGTCTGCTGGCCAGGATTCTCTCGACATGTGCTAACACACTTTCCCATCACCAGGCTGTGAAGAGACAAACAGATAGTGGTAGCGGAGATTCTACTGAGGAGTGTTTACCCAAACAGTGGGAAGCGGTATCTGCTAATGTACTTAATGTAAGGTCCACTTTTTCCCGCATAACTAGGTCCCTGCACTGTTCCTAGCTTCCACTTGATGGGGTGTGACAAGTTTGATGCCAGCAGCACATTATGTTGTGCAATGTGAATGGTACCTGAACCACTGACACCTCAAATGTAGCGTGAGATGAAAGAACCCCTCCATGTTGCTTTGGGAATGCCACATTCCCATTCTAGACTCTACCTGGCAGTGCCCTGTCGACCATCTCAGAGGCTCCAGGAGATTAGCATTCAGCCATAGCTAGGCCTGAGCTTTTCTGAAGCACAAAGGAGTGACTGAAAACAGCTCTTCTGCTTTGGCAGCTGTGCCTGTAGATGTATGCATCAAAAAATTAATCCTACTTGGAGTATCTGGTCCATCACCTCTAAATTCCACTTCCTGTGTCCATCTGCATCTTCCCTGGTTTGTCATCAGATGGTAGCTGTATGTAAATCAAGGACACCCACTCACAATATACCCACTGCGCGTGTACTACTGAATAGCAACATGAAGAATGTTGTGGTACAAGAATTTCGAGGACAGAATATCAAGAGACAAAATATTGAAACATAAGTGCAAATAGAGAATTATAAATTCACTATTCCTATCTCCACATCTACCTACCTTGAAGGCACATGTACCGTGTAGGTACATATATGTGAAGTTGGGTATAGAAAATCTAGACTTACTTACCTGTCTATATAATTTTTTGTTATTTGGTCCTCAATGTTTCGTATCCTCGATATTCTGACTTTATTATTTAGTATGTACGCCGACACTGCCTCCCTTCGATTAACATTTCTGTGAACGTCCTCCTCTGGCTGAACAGAGTCACGCATTTACAACATGGCACACATTTTCAATGGCTTTTGCATCTCTCCAGTGACAATGCCTCCTGTCTGAGATAACTACTAACTCCCCACGTAACCAACTTCATTGTATTTGTTTGAAGTATTCATCGAGCCATCCTAAACGCTTCTAAACCAATCCCATGTATTACTAAGATGACATAGATACAATGCACAAATATTTCAGCCATCTGTCACTCCGACTGGACACATTAAACAATTATAAAATCTCTTTTTACATTTTACAGTTACAGCCTATATTATCGACAAGATTAATGTACTAGATCCTTTAGGGTCCCTCTCCGGTCCATCCCACCAGGAATATAAAGACCTTCTCTCTTGACTGCTGTATCCAGCACAGAACACACATGTTGGTGGATTTGGCTTTCAAGAGAGAATTCTACAAGGGACCTGCAAAATAATTGACAGCAACTGAATAATTTAAAATGTGTATGATCTGTCTCTCACTTTTTTCCCCACCACTACACTGTTAAGCCGTATTTCCCAAGACAGATTAACAGCACCACTCAATTACGCTTGACACCAAAACATTTCCTACATTCAAACACAACAACCTTCCAACCAAGCATTTCCTTATTGTGTTGTGTTGCCCTGCTAACAATGCACTTTAGTGCTTCAACAAAAGTGTCAAGTGCTATAAAAAAGCAACTATAATACAATACAATACAATGAGAAAGTGACATGAGAAATTAGGCTCTAAATTTGGTTGGGTGCTACAACCGGTGGCCCCCCGCCCTCGGAAACCCGCCAACCCCCACGGACCACGCACGCAACCTGGGAATCATCCTGGACTCCGAGCTCAAAATGGACCGCCAGATCAACTCCGTCTCGTCTTCCTGCTTCCACACCCTCCGCCTCCTTCGTAAGACCTTCAAATGGATCCCCCTCGAACACAGAAAGACCGTCACTCACGCCCTGGACACCAGCAGACTTGACTACGGCAACGCACTCTACGCCGGAATAAACAAAAACCTCACCCGCAAGCTACAGAACATCCAAAACGCCGCCGCAAGACTGGTCCTCAACCTGCCAAAACACTGCCACATTCTCCCAGCACCTGCGCACTCTCCACTGGCTCCCCGTCGAGGCGTGAATCACCTTCAAGATACTCACCCACGCACACAAGGTCCTCCACGGCACCGGACCAGCATACCTGAACAGGCGACTCAAATTCCACGCACCCCAAAGGACCCTACGATCAGCCCAGCTCTCCTACGCCGTGGTCCCCCGCACCAGAAAGACCAGATCGGGAGGCCGCTCCTTCTCCTTCCTCGCGGCCAAAGCCTGGAACGCCCTTCCGCTCCACCTCAGACAGACAACATCGCTCCCCATCTTCGCAAGAAACCTCAAAACCTGGCTCTTCGACAGACCCCCTCCTTGATGGAATGGATCCTGCACCCCCCCCCTTCCCCCAGCGCCTTGAGACCCTCACGGGTGAGTAGTCGCGCTTAACAAACCTCTGATTGATTGATAATTGCAGTAAAAAAGAGGCCGTGCTTTAAATACTGTGCCCAGGTCTGAGTGAAGTCCTGAATTTGAAGTTATCTTTGATCGGTCCTCCAGCTCTCTAACCCATTCTGGCTAGGAACAGGGGTGGGAGCACACCGCTTCACCTCCCAGCAAGGTTCGCCCCTGGCATTCTGGTAAATGCAGTCTCTTGTTGCTTGCTTTGCTCTAGTATTCAGAGTGTTTCGCCAGAGTTGGCGCAGATAGTGCTGTTCTCTAGACACGTGTTTCTGGTTCTTTAACCGTCATCAGTAGAGATTAAGACTTCAGATTTGGGGTTTGCTGAGTAGGCTGCCAAACATTGCATCAGGTCAAGTACCTCTCACTGGCGCGCAGGTGCTTCTTCCACGAGCTCGTCAGCTCAATGACTCACGGGAGTACTTTTGAACAGGAACAGGGGTGGGAGCACACCGCTTCACCTCCCAGCAAGGTTCGCCCCTGGCATTCTGGTAAATGCAGTCTCTTGTTGCTTGCTTTGCTCTAGTATTCAGAGTGTTTCGCCAGAGTTGGCGCAGATAGTGCTGTTCTCTAGACACGTGTTTCTGGTTCTTTAACCGTCATCAGTAGAGATTAAGACTTCAGATTTGGGGTTTGCTGAGTAGGCTGCCAAACATTGCATCAGGTCAAGTACCTCTCACTGGCGCGCAGGTGCTTCTTCCACGAGCTCGTCAGCTCAATGACTCACAGGAGTACTTTTGAACAGGAACAGGGGTGGAAGCACACCGCTTCACCTCCCAGCAAGGTTCGCCCCTGGCATTCTGGCTAGGTTCCAACTTTGGAGCTTTTACTACAAATACACAACACTGTACAGACATTTGTATTAATGCTTTTTCTAACACTATTTGCTTTAATGGATCTCTCTAATCACCATTTATTTTGTGTCTCTCATCTAAATCGCTAGTACATGGTCAATTTCGATTTTTTTTCCTGCTTGGGTTATATTTGACATTTTTTGTTCTCTTAATATGCTGCTGTTTTTTTGTTAATGTATTCTTTCTACTTTTTAAACATTCTGTTCATTTTGATTCAAAACTATTTTTTCCTATAGCAATTTTCTAGTAACTTTTTGACCTTTTATTCTTCTGTCTATTTTGGCACAGCCATTATTCATATCTCAACTCATATTTTATGGTTTTCAATGTCTACAGTATTTTGCAGTCTCCACTATGAACAATAGAGTGCGTTGACATAAAATAATGGGTAATGCTATAAGACCTCTTTTCATTTCCATTTTTACAGTCAAATCTGGCTGGAAGCTGTTGTCACTACACAGTAACTTTCTCCTTGTTATGCTCTAGTTTAATGTGGGCATTCAGGGATGAACCTTATAGGTATGCAGTTGATTGCTGTTTTTTATCCCAAAGATTGCCATTTATCTCACTCATGACTTACACAGAGGGTTGGCTGCCATCTTACTGAACTTTTGTTTAATTTAACGGTGCAAGTCAGGTATTGAGACGGGCTGTGTGTGTTGCAGTAATCCATTCTGGATATCATGGCTTAATATAAATTCTTCAAATCTGAGCTGTTCTGAATGTCCTGTGAGCTTCTAAAAGCAGCCAGTCCAATGTGGTGTTTTTTTTTTTTACATTTTTTAAATAGGGAAGCTCAAGGCATAGAGAGGTCTTGGTCCTTAAGTCTTTGCTTCTTCCAGCTAAGGACAGTTTGTTTGCCAAGTATTTTTTGAGGATTCATATGTAGTGTCTTGTAAGTAATACAATAAATCTTGTATGTCCTACAACCCGCAAGAGGCAGCCAGTTCAATGATGCTGGACTGGAAAGATGTGATCAGTTTTCATGTATGGCGGCAAGACAGCTGAGTGGAGGTATGGATTTCATGGCAAAAGTCAGTCTTGGAGAGGCCTGAGAGTAGAGAGGGTTGTATTCAACTTGGTATATAGAGCTTTAGTTTAATATGCTTACTCCATGCCTGTATTTTGGATGTGCATGTATTTTGGGTCATGGGGCTAATTGGCCAGTAAATCTGGCAGTCATGTGCATATTGGATGAGGCTATGTCATCAGTGAATCTGGCAGTCATCTGCATATTTGGTGAAAGAAGGCATGGTTTTTGCAGAAGTGAACCTAGAGCTTCAATGTAGATACTAAACAGGATGTTGTAAATATGGACCCTTGTGGCACACCTAAGGCAAGGGAGTGAGTTTTGAAGAGGAGTTACCAATTTTCAGAACTGTGACTTTAAAAACCATACTCTCTGATAGACGATTGAGGAGAATCTCGTGATAAATTGTTTTGAATGGTGAGGAAAAGCCAAGAAGCACTTGAAGACATGGATTCCCTTTGTCAAGAAGATGGAGGAGTCATCTATTAACTTGAGGGTCCTTGTTTTTGTGCTGTGTCAGGATTTAAATTCTGATTGAAAAGAACATAAGAGTTGGTAATTGTTGATTTATTCTTTGAGTGGTTCGGCCTCAGATCTTTTAAGTTTTTTGCCAAGAATGGAAGGCTAGTAAAACCTCAGAATTTTTCAGATTGGGTGGGGTCAGGTCAGCCTTCTTAATTGGAGGTTATATGTGGCCGATTTTAAGAGGGTTAGATACAATACCACTCTGTAGTGAGGCATTGATGTAATTTACCCAGAGTGGTATAAGAATATCCTGTGTTCTTTTGCCATGGAGTGTAGGCTGGCAGAGTTTTGCGATGGACATATTTCAAAGATGGCTTTTTCAAGAGTTTGTAGAGTCATTGCAGCAAAAGTGCACCATTTAGTAGAGAGATTTCTTGAGGTAAAGATCAGCAGTTTTTCTTCGGTTAGAAAGGCAGTGTCACTCTTGTTCCAGAGGCACTCATTTTGTTACAAAGGTAGCTGGCAAATTCATCGCACATTGATCATCGAGCTGGTGGGTGGGAGTGGAGGACGGTTGCTTTAGGATGCTGAAATGCTCTAGAGCGCAATTTCTAGCATTATGTATTCTACTTTTGAGGAAGGTGTGTTTAAATTTACAGGAACTTTTTAGTAGGTGTGTCTTCAGTTGAGTGAGGGTAACATCAGATGGGAGCTTCCTTCAACTGCTGTATGTCTTTGCCTTTCCTAGTTTACTTGGTGAGAAACCCAGTGGGAGGTTTTCATTTTTAAATTCAATGATAGGTCGGGCAATGGTATATCTAAGTAATGTTGTTGTCATATTTTTGTATTAGTAGGTCCAGGTCCATATGTAGAGTCTGAGTAGTTTTTAGGGAGCCAACCATATCCTTCAACTTTGAGGATCAATGTTTTTGAGGTCCCTAATGATTTTCAGGGATTTTCTGAGTTGCATGGTCTGTGTCAGAGGAGAACAGTGAAAAAGAAAGGGGAGAAATAAGTGATAAGACCAAATTGCTAGTAGATAGTCTACCTTTTGAACAATCTCTTGCCTTTATGCAACTTGGAGCGCTTCAGTTGGCACATCACTTCCAGAAATACATTCAGTTGGCGAGTGGGCTTGTTGGTTCTTTTGTGATATTGAACAACCAATGTGCACCAATGAATACATTGTCATGTGGGAGAGGACTTGGCCATAAATTCCATAAGATAATCAGTGAAAGTATTATTAACTGAAGGGTGGTAGATGATCTTCTCCTTGTTGCTGAGAATGATGGCAGTAGACATTCAAATTTGGAGAAATAATCAGTACTGATGATGCAATTTAGATGATCTTTGTAAAAGAGTGAGTCTCCCTCTTGTCTTTTCAGACCTGTCTTGATACAGAATGTTGTATTCATCAGGTAATAAGTTGGGATGCTGGACCGAACAAGGTCTCAGTGAAAGCAAGCAGGTGATGTTCTTATTTGTCTAGTAAGGCTGGGAGTGCAGCAATATTGGCAATAGCAAAGCTATTAGTTATTAGGGCTCACTTTAGCTAGGAAGCTGTGGATGGATTAGGCAGATCTTTGAAAACCAAGACTTGAATGGAGTTACAATATACAGGATTTGAAAAGTGTCAATCAAGTAGCTATAAAATTAACAAAGTCATTGGATTTTACAATAATAATACTATATTTAAAACTCTCACAGAATAAAGATGTTTAAAAAAAATAAAGCTTTATTCGACAAGTCTAAAACATTACAAAACAGATGCATTAGTACAATAGCAGATGCTAAATTAGGTCTCACTAATTTATGTTTAATAGCGAAAATAATAAAAACAATAATACATATAAAAAACCTCACAGTCAGTTTATCAAGCAAAACAGAAAGCAACATAACAACACATACCCTCTGCTGAACCCATGCAAGCTCATCTCACCATAGGACACCAAAGACCTTTACAAGGTATTACCAGAATGTATGGCTGGAATGCGGGGAAACGACTGAGGCCTTCCTTCCGATCAGCAGGCAATGCTTCCTGCCCTCCCAGCCTAAATATACTTCTGGAGAGACCACACACCTCTATGAAGTCTTGTGCCATTATATGTTCCCAGATCATAGCTCCATTGTTTTACAGTATAGCAGGTGAATATTTTAGGGCAAGGATCAAGTTCAAAGGGACTGAGGAGGGTGGCCCCTTGGTGCCAATGAGCTTACCTACCGTCAGTCCCTGGTAAATGGTACCACAGGTATCCAGGGCACTGTGACCAGGGAAGGCCTCTAAGGGCGGCAGCACTTATTGTGCCACCCTTAGAGGCACTGTACCTTTCCACTCACACACTGCCTTTGCAGGCTGCGTTTTTTGGTGCAGAACAAAGTGAAGAGTCGACATGGCACACATCCCTGTGTGCCATGCCTACAACCCACTGCCCTGGCATAGATCAGCCACCCCTCTAGCTGGGTGCACTATACCAGTGGTGAGGGTACAGGTGCATGAGCCCTGTACCCCTACAGTGTCTAAGCCAATTCTTAGACATTGTAAGTGCAGTAATGCCATTAAGAGTATATGGTGCTGCGAGTTTGTCATTACGAACTCCACAGTACCATAATGGCTTTACTGAAAACTGAGAAGTTTGGTATCAAACATCTCAGCACCTTAAACCAACACTGATGCCAGTGTGGGATTTAATGAAAAATGCACACAGAGGGCATCTTAGAGATGCCCCCTGAAAAACAACCTACCACTAGTGTCCAGGCTGAGTGGCTGCTCGCCAGCTGCCACCACCAGACATGTTTCTGGACCCCTGGGCCGAGAGCCTGCTGCTCTCGGGGGTCTGAAACAATGCACATCCTGGGACGAGGTGCCAAGCATCCTCTCCCAGGATGGGCAGGGTCCACAAAGGGGAAGCTTCAAAGGCTTGCCGCCTTTGTGAGCTTCCCCAGGCCTGTTGCTGCTTTCAGGAACTGGCCCTCACTGGTTCTAACCCCCACCTTGGGCAGGAGAATCGGCAGGAAAAGCAAAGTGAGGAAGAGAGGTGTGCCCACCATTTCCAACCCCACCCCTCAGGTGGGGGAGGCGAGGTGAAGCACAACTCTCAGTCCTCGCCATCTTGCAGATGGGGGGACCCAGCCAACCAGAGTGAGGCATATGCCCTCCTCCCACAGGAGGGTAGCATAATAGGGGGTGTACCCACCCCAAGGAAGGGACCCATTGGTCCCAACCTTTTACTTACCTGTAAGGCCCCGAAATCTAGTATTTAGGGGCACCCCTGAACCTTGCCTCCTCAGACAAGAAACCACAAGAAAGAAGAAGAAGGACCGAACAGCAGTGCCGAAGCTGAGAAGAGGATGACGCCCACTGACTTGGCCCCAGCCCTACCGGCCTGTCCCCACCTCGAACCTGCAGAAGCGAAACTCCAGTGTGTCCTGCAGCCAGCAACCTCAAGAACCCCGAGGACCTGCCCTGCCTTCCAAAGAGAAGACTTTGTCTCCCGTGAACACCGGATTTGTTCACCAACAGACTCCAGCTCTGGCAAAATCCGCGAGTCTGTACCACTCTGCACCCGTCGCCCACGGCCCGAGTTCGAGTGGCCCAACACCACGAGGAGGTCTCCCCGGCGATCCAGACCCGAGATCCAGTGATCCTTGACCTGCCTCAAGCCTCCAGCCGACGCCTGCAGCCTCATCCGGAAGGTCCCCCCTACCGCGACCAGGAGCTGGTAGGAAGATCCGACCCTAAAAGACACCCCTGACCCGACGCCCCACGGCCTTGGCTGGCCCAACCGACAGTGTCTAACCAACCCCAGCATCCCAACTTACCTCTCCAAGTGGTGGTCGCACCCAGAAGACCTTCGTCCCCGAGCCTGCAGTGTGTTTGCAAACCAGAGACTCCCCATTGATAGTAACAGGGCACTCGACGACAAACCAGCACCCTGCACTCGGCCGCCCTAGTGCCGCTGAGGGTGCACCCTTGGTGCTATCTTGAACACCCATTTGCCCTGAGCTTAAGTCCAGGAGCTTTGCTCCCGCAATCCAGTGGCCTGCTCGTAAGCAGCCACCAACTGGAGGCCCCCTATCCCCCATTGGATAGCATTGGGCCTCAGCACCGGCACCTGGCCGCCCTAGTGCCACTGAGGGTGTAACAAGAGTGCATTCTTGACCCTGGGGGACCCCTGAGCTAACCCTAGTAACCCAACTCCCACAACAAAGTACTTGCCTGTTAACCGATAACACTATTTCCTCCCATAGACAACATTGACTGTTTTCTGTGAAAAAGTTTCTAAGTGTGGAGTTGGAAAATCTATAAAAGTCTCTAAAACTGTAACCAATTAACCAAAACGCTTTTACTTACCTGTTTACAGGAAATGTCCCAGTGCAGTATCCAGGTATACTACACTGTGTAAGAAAAGTAATCTATAAAGTAATATACTTGACATCCTATTGAAATGCCAATACAAAGTATATGTACAATATTTCAAAGCATTGCATTACCAGTAATTCTACTATAACCAAACCAAAGTATATATACAACTGCAATTCAAACTGTATTATTACTGCAAAGTATAAATCACTTACCTGTGCCAGGCTTGCTTGGTTCTAATAAATAAAATAACTAAAAGAATATTTTTATACAAACAAAATTGGTCTGAGTTCAGTCTTTGAATGTGTGACAATCATTTGCTGATTGAGTGTGTACAACAAATGCTTAACACTACCCTCTGATAAAGCCTTACTGCTCACCCACACTACCACAAATAGAGAGTAAGGGGCTATCTACTTTTACCTCTGCCTACCTTTGGGGTTCCACTGAACTCTGTGCACACTATACCTCACTTTGGTATAGTATATACAGAGCCAGCTTCCTACATTGGTAGATCAGCGGTGGGATATACAACTTAGCATTTGTTGGACTAACTTGGTTACCACCTGATCACACGACAGAACTCTTAAATTGTCTTTAGAATTATGATTTTTGAGTTGACAAATTTCTCCAAATTACTAAAGGTCTTGTTAGGGCCTTGGTTAAGTCCCTTTAGAAGTTTAGAAAAATAAAAAGTCACTTTAGTTAGGGATAAGAGGGGTTAGAAGTTTTTAAACACTGTCTCTTAACAAGAACCCAGCTGTTAGTGAAGATAACCACAATCACATAGAGGACCAGGTTGAAGAGCTTGACTTCACCCCTTACCTCCACTGGTCTTTCAAAGAGGTAAGGTCCCTATGCAAATTAAAAACATAACCATGGGATCCCATCCCACCAAACAAAAGCTCCAGGAGCTGTTGGCTGGGTATGCTAAGGACCATCCCTCTTAGAATGGTGAAGACCTCTCAGATGTGAAAGAAGATGGAGGGGATGAGGAGATAAACCAATCCCCTCCCCCACTTCACTGGGAGAGAAGAGCCCCAGTGGCCCTGAATTCAAGAATAAACCTCTCAGTACCTAGAGCCCACACAGGTGGATCAGGTACTACTGAGGACATTGAGGACAGCCTCAATGAGCAGGGCAACCTGCTAGCAAGGTTGACCAAACGATTGGATCTAGAGACCAGACTCCTGGCTCTAGAGAGAGAGAGAGCAGAGATGGGACTAGCACCCATCAATGGTGGCGGCAATCTACTTAATAAGGACAAAGAGCAATCTTATGATCCTAAAATCCCCAAAGGGATTGTCCCTAAATATGAAGAGAGTGATGATATCACAAAATGGTTCACAGCCTTTGAGAGGGCCTGTGAAATGAGAAAAGTGAAGAAGTCATACTGGGGGGCACTCCTTTGGGAACTGTTCTCTGGTAACTGCAGGGACAGACTCCTGACCCTTTCCGGGGCAGATGCTGGGTCTTATGACTTCATGAAGAGAACTCTGATTCAGGGCTTTGGACTCACAACTGAGGAATACAGAATTAGATTCAGGGGGGCTCACAAAACCCTAACCCATTCCTGGATTGACTTCGTTGACTACTCAGTAAAGACACTAGATGGTTGGATAACTGGACACAATGTGTATGATTTCAATGGACTTTACAATTTGTTTATGAAAGAACATATTTTAAGTAATTGCACTAATGAAAAGTTACATCAGCATTTGGTAGACCTAGGTCTAATTTCTCCCCAAGAATTGGGAAAGAAGGCAGACCATTGGGTCAAGACAAGGGTGACAAAAACAACCACTGGGGGTGACCAAAAGAAGGGGGTTACAAAACTTCCACAGGGGAAAGGTGGTGAGAATCCCCAAGATAAAATGCCTGAGTCTTCAAAAGGGCCCCAAAAACCTGCACAGGGGGGTGGGTCCCAAACCTCTTCCCAATCTACCAATAAGTACAGGGAAAGAACTTTGATCCTGCAAAGGCCTGGTGTAACAACTGTAAGAAGTTGGGGCACTTAACTGGAGATGCTACTTGTCCTAACAAGAAGCCCCCCAGTCCTACTACAGCTTCCCCTGGTGTAGCCAGTCTCCAGATGGGAAAAGCAGTGTGCCAAGAGCAAATCGGGTTGCACACTGAAGCAGTTCTAGTCACAAAAGGGGAAGTTGAGGTTGCCACTTTAGCTGTGTGGCCACCCAGATTAAAGAAAGAGGTAGAATTGAAAACCCATGCAGCAATGCTGGACATCCCTGAGATGGTGTGTGTAAAAACAAGAGCACAGAGCAGAAAACAGGGTGAAAAAGAAGTGTTGGAGCCTGAAAGTATGGCCCAACCTTCCAAGAGAAAAGGTAAGAAGACTAGGAAACCAGCTTCTGTACAGCAAGAGGATCAGGGCCCCTCTCCTCAGGGAGAGGACTTGGACACCCCAGATGGAACTGAGCTAAGGGAGCTTGACCCTTACCAGGTTGAACTCATAGGCCCAGGGGGACCGTCTAGGGAAGAGCTGTGCCTTGGACAGCAGGACTGTCCAACTCTTGAAAGCCTGAGGCAGCAAGCTGCTAGGAAAAGGGAGATGCCAGTGGTACACACAGAGTTTATTGGGAGGAGGGACTACTGTACACTGAGGCCAAAGACCCCAACCCTGGAGCCACTAGGAGAGTGGTAGTGCCTCAGAAGTACAGGGAGTTCCTACTAACCTTAGCTCATGACATCCCTCTAGCTGGACATCTGGGCCAAATCAAAACCTTGGAAAGGCTAGTTAGCCACCTTTACTGGCCCCAGATGTCTCAGAAAGTAAAGGAGTTTGTCAGCTCCTATGTCACCTGTCAAGCCAGTGGCAAAACAGGTGGACACCCAAAGGCCCCCTTGATACCACTACCTGTGGTTCCCTTTGAAAGGGTAGGTGTGGACATAGTGGGTCCACTTGAACCTCCCACAGCATCAGGAAACAAGTTTATACAAGTGGTAGTGGATCATGCCACTAGGTATCCTGAGGCAATTCCCCTTAGGACTACTACAGCTCCTGCAGTAGCCAATGCACTCATTGGTGTCTTCGCCAGGGTAGGGTTTCCTAAGGAGGTGGTTTCAGACAGAGGTTCCAACTTCCTGTCTGCTTACCTAAAACACATGTGGAAAAAGTGTGGAGTGCAGTACAAGTTTACTACACCTTATCACCCACAAACCAATGGTCTTGTTGAGAGGTTTAACAAGACATTGAAAGGCATGATGATGGGGCTCTCTGAAAAACTCAAAAGGAGATGGGATGTCCTCTTACCATGCTTGCTTTTCACCTACAGGGTGGTGCCTCAGAAGGGAGTAGGGTTTTCCCCCTTTGAACTTCTGTTTGGCCATCCTGTCAGAGGACCACTCTGTCTTGTTAAAAGGGGGTTGGGAGAAGTCTCAATGTACTAGGCCTAAGGTCCAGAATGGCTGAGTACATGGAAAAGGCATCCAAGAATCTTGAGGCCAGCCAGGAGCTTTAGAAGCACTGATATGACCAAAAAGCTGCACTTTTAGAATTTCAACCAGGGCAAAAGGTGTGAGTTTTGGAGCCAGTGGCACCAAGGGCTCTCCAGGACAGATGGAGTGGCCCTTACCCCATCTTAGAAAAGAAAAGTGAGGTCACCTACTTGGTTGACCTGGGCACAAGCAGGACACCCAAAAGGGTGATCCATGTGAACCGCCTTAAGCTTTTCCATGACAGGGCAGACATCACTATGCTGATGGTGACTGATGAGGATCAGGAGACAGAGAGTGAACCTCTCCCTGACCTCCTCTCATACAGCCCCAAAGATGAGTCAGTGTACGGAGTTGTCTTCAGACACCCTCACTGCCCAGCAGCAGACCGATTGCAAGCAAGTCTTGCACCAGTGTGCTAAGCCCTTTTCCTTGACCCCTGGTCAGACAAACTGGTGCACCCATGATGTGGACACTGGTGACAGTGCACCTGTCAAGAACAAAATCTATTGACAGTCCGATCAAGTCAAGGAAAGCATCCGAGCTGAAGTCAGCAAAATGCTGGAGTTAGAGGTTATTGAACCCTCTGAGAGCCCCTGGGCAAGCCCAGTGCTTCTAGTCCCCCCAAACCTCATCCACAAGGTGGAAAGAGAGAAATGAGGTTCTTTGTGGACTATAGAGGACTCAACTCTGTCAGCAAGACAGATGCTCACCCTATCCCAATAGCAGACGAGTTGATAGACAAATTGGGTGCAGCCAAATTTCTAAGTACCTTTGACTTAACTGCAGGGTACTGGCAGATTGGCATGGCACCAGGAGCAAAAGAAAAAACAGCATTCTCCACACCTGATGGGCATTATTAGTTTACTGTTATGCCCTTTGGTTTAAAGAATGCCCCTGCCACCTTCCAACGGTTGGTGAACCAAGTCCTTGCTGGAATGGAATCCTTTAGTGCAGCTTTTCTAGATGATTTTGCAGTCTTTAGTTCCACCTGGCAGGATCACCTGATCCACCTTGGGAAGGTTTTAAAAGCCCTGCAAACTGCAGGCCTGACTATCAAGGCATCCAAATGCCAGATAGGGCAGGGAACTTTGGTATACTTGGGCCACCTTGTTGGTGGAGGCCAAGTGCAACCCTTACAGCCCAAGATCCAGGCCATCCTGGACTGGGCAGCTACCAGAATCCAGACCCAGGTCAGGGCATTCCATGGCTTGACTGGGTACTACAGGAGGTTTGTGAAGGGATATGGGTCCATTGTGACTCCCCTCACAGAACTTACCTCCAAGAAGATGCCCAAAAAGGTAAACTGGACAGTTAGCTGTCAAAAGGCTTTTGACACCCTGAAAGAGGCAATGTGCTCAGCACCAATTCTCAAAGCTCCAGACTTTACCAAGTAGTTCATTGTGCAGACTGATGCCTCTGGGCTAGGGATAGGAGCGGTCTTATCCCAGACCAATGATGAAGGCCAAGACCAACCTTTTGCTTTTATAAGCAGAAGGCGTCTCCCCAGGGAGCAGCGTTGGAGTGCCATTGAGAGGGATGCCTTTGCTTTGGTTTGGTCCCTGAAGAAGCTGAGACCATACTTGTTTGGTAATCACTTCAATAGTTCAAACTGATCACAGACCTCTCACGTGGCTACTGCAGATGAAAGGTGAAAATCCTAAACTATTGAGGTGGTCCATCTCCCTACAGGGAATGGACTTTGTAGTGGAACACAGACCTGGGACTGCCCATGCCAATGGAACTGGACTTTCCAGGTTCTTCCACTTAGAAAATGAAGACTCTCTAGGGAAAGGTTAGTCTCATCCTCTTTCGTTTGGGGAAGGGGGTGTGTGAGAAAGTGCCCTCTTTCTGCATGGTTGCCCCCACTTTTTGCTGAACTGCTGATGTACTTTGACTGAGTGTGCCCTAGGCTCCTGCCAATCAGGTACCCAGGGCCTATGTTCTTTTCCTAAAACTGCTTTGAAGACCAAACCCAATTGGCACTCTCTGGCCACAGGTCAGTCCCTGGTAAATGGTACCACAGGTACGCAGGGCACTGTGACCAGGGAAGGCCTCTAAGGGTGGCAGCACTTACTGTGCCACCCTTAGAGGCCCTGTACCTTTCTACTCACACACTGCCTTTGCAGGCTGCGTATTTTGGTGCAGAACAAAGTGAAGAGTCGACATGGCACACATCCCTGTGTGCCATGCCTTACAGCACCACTGCCCTGGCATAGATCAGCCACCCCTCTAGCTGGGTGCACTATACCAGTGGTGAGGGTACAGGTGCATGAGCCCTGTACCCCTACAGTGTCTAAGCCAATTCTTAGACATTGTAAGTGCAGTAATGCCATTAAGAGTATATGGTGCTGCGAGTTTGTCATTACGAACTTCACAGTACCATAATGGCTTTACTGAAAACTGAGAAGTTTGGTATCAAACTTCTCAGCACATTAAACCCACACTGATGCCAGTGTGGGATTTAATGAAAAATGCACACAGAGGGCATCTTAGAGATGCCCCCTGAAAAATGACCTACCACTATTGTTCAAGCTGAGTGGCTGCTCACCACCTGCCACCACCAGACATGTTTCTGGACCCCTGGGTCGAGAGCCTGCTGCTCTCGGGGGTCTGAAACAATGCATATCCTGGGACGAGGTGCCAAGCCTCCTCTCCCAGGATGGACGGGGTCCACGAAGGGGAAGCTTCAAAGGCTTGCCGCCTTTGCGAGCTTCCCCAGGCCTGTTGCTGCTTTCAGGAACTGGCCCCCACCGGTTCTGACCCCCAAATTGGGCGGGAGAATCTGAGGGAAAAATAAAGTGAGGAAGAGAGGTGTGCCCATCTTTGCAAACCCCACTCCTCAGGAGGGGAGGCGAGGTGAAGCACAACTCTCAGTCCTCGCCATCTTGCAGATGGGGGGGACCCAGCCAACCAGAGTGAGGCATATGCCCCCCTCCCACTGGAGGGTGGCATAATAGGGCGTGTACCCACCCCAAGGAAGGGTCCCATTGGTCCCAACCTTTTACTTACCTGTAACACCGCTAAATCTAGTATTTAGGGGCACCCCTGAACCTTGCCTCCTCAGACTAGAAACCACAAGAAGAAAAGTAGAAGAAGGACCGAACAGCCATGCCGAAGCTAAGAAGAGGAGGACGCCCACTGACTTGGCCCCAGCCCTACCGGCCTGTCCCCATCTCGAACCTGCAGAAGTGAAACTCCGGTGTGTCCTGCAGCCAGCAACCTCAAGAACCCGAGGACCTGCCCTGCCTTCCAAAGAAAAGACTTTGTCTCCTGTGAAAACCGCATTTGTTCACCAACAGACTCCAGCTCCGGGGAAATCCACGAGTCTGTACCACTCTGCACCCGTCGCCCACGGCCCGAGTTCGAGAGGCCCAACAACACGAGGAGGTCTCCCCAGCGATCCAGACCCAAGATCCAGTGATCCCTGACCTGCCTCCAGCCGACGCCTGCAGCCTCAATCCGGAAGGTCACCCCAACCACGACCAAGAGCTGGTAAGAAGATCCCACCCTAAAAGACACCCCTGCACCTGACGCCCCACGGCCTTGGGTGGCCCAACCGACGGTGTCTAACCAACCCCCAGCATCCCAACTTACTTCTCCAAGTGGTGGTCGCACCCAGAAGACCTTCGTCCCCGAGCCTGCAGTGTGTTTGCAAACCAGAGACTCCCCATGGAAAGTAACAGGGCACCAAAACGACAAACCAGCACCCTGCACCCGGCCGCCCTAGTGCCACTGAGGGTGCACCTTTGGTGTTATCTTGAACCCCCATTTGCCCTGAGCTTAAGTCCAGGAGCTTTGCTCCCACAACCCAGTGGCCTGCTCGTAAGCAGCCACCAACCGGAGGCCCCCTATCCCCCATTGGATAACATTGGGCCTCAGCACTCTGCACCCGGATGCCCTAGTGCCGCTGAGGGTGTAACAAGAGTGCATCCTTGACCCTGGGGGACCCCTGAGTCTAACCCCAGAAACCCAACTCCCACAACAAAGTACTTACCTGTTAACCGATAACACTATTTCTTCCCATAGAATAACATTGACTGTTTTCTGTGAAAAAGTTTCTAAGTGTGGAGTTGGAAAATCTATAAAAGTCTCTAAAACTGTAACCAAATAACCAAAACGCTTTTACTTACCTGTTTACAGGAAATGCCCCAGTGCAGTATCCAGGTATATTACACTGTGTAAGAAAAGTAATCTGTAAAGTAATCTACTTGACATCCTATTGAATAGCCAATACAAAGTATATGTACAATATTTCAAAGCATTGCATTTCCAGTAATTCTACTTTAACCAAACCAAAGTATATATACAACTGCAATTCAAACTGTATTATTACTGCAAAGAATAATTCACTTACCTGTGCCAGGCTTGTTTGGTTCTAGTAAATAAAATAACTAAAATAATATTTTTATACAAACAAAATTGGTCTGAGTTCAGTCTTTGAGTGTTTGACAATCATTTGCAGGTTGAGTGTGTACAACAAATTCTTAACACTACCCTCTAATAAAGCCTTACTGCTCGCCCACACTACCACAAATAGAGAGTAAGGGGCTATCTACTTTTACCTCTGCCTACCTTTGGTGTTCCACTGAACTTTGGTATAGTATATATTTATTTTAATAGTAGAACAGAATGAAAAAAAAGCTGCAGCATTAACTTAATTTTGAATTCAATATTTAAATGTTTTAATGTAAAGAAAATATGTTTTTATTATGCATTGATAAATATTAAAAGTGATTTATAGAATGAATTAAAATAATGTAATTATATTTGTAATAAAAATGAATGTTACATTAATGTATAAATTCAAAATCGTTGTTAAAGCATTTTACAATTAAATAATACATATGTACTATTTTTTATATTTGCTTAATATTAAATTATATTTATATTTTTAAATATTTTAAATAAACTAATTTAATCAAGCATTGTTTCCTGTGGGGCTTTATTTTAAGTCCCTGCCAGCATTATTTCTATGGAAGGGTGTTGTAGTATCAGTGGTTGTTCCTGTGTGATGCTGGACTGACTACTGTTTCTTTATTGGCAGTAGTACTTTAAATCCATAAAGTTGACTCCAGCCCACTTTTCAGGGGATGGAGAATTGTAAATCTTCACTTTTGAATAACTTTACACTCAGATTTTGTGAATAGCCAAAAGTAAAAAGTTACTCAAAAGTGCAAGAGTAAATTACACTTGCTAACTACTAAAACGTGTAAGTTACCTTTGTGAATAGCCCAGTTTGTCTTTCATAAGGAGTTACTGCAGTTATGCTCTTTATCACATATTTGTCATGCAGTTTGTAAACAAGTCTGTCATGCAATTTGCCGAGAAAATTGTTATACATGCATAAGACTGTGAAGTAATTTGATTTATATGGATTTTATAAGGTGACAAATAGATTTTGCGCATGCAGTCCTGCATGTACGAAGTGGTAATGTTACAAATGTCATGCAAATTGATATACGTAGGTGTTGTAAGTTGTCATGCAGATTTCATGTTTACTGTCATGCCTCATGTGCTGAAAGGTAAAAAATCATTCATGCAGTCAATCAAGTGATAGAGCATGCAGTAATGTAGTGGTTTGCAGATCATCACACAATTTGGTCATTCTAGGGATGCGTATGTGACATAGTGCATGTGATGATTAACAAGCTACTCAGAGTGTTACAGAAGAATTTGATTGCATTTCAGCAATGATAAAACCATTTACTCGTAATGAGGCACCAGTATTTGATGTTATACTATTGCCACCAACAGCAATTTCGACTGCTTCAGCCAGGTCAAGCGTTGCTCTTTAGATGGCTTTCGAAGGGAGTCTGAGTTTTCAAAATCCCCTGTAGCTTCTTCTCTCCTATGGGATTGATGATATGTTGGCAGGGCCGGACTGGTCGTAGCGGGCATCAGGCGTTTCCCCGGGAGGCTGGAAGGGTGGGGGCTGGTTTTGCAGCAGTGGAAGCCGGTTTTGTTACTGGGGGCTGATTTTGCAATGGTGCTGCAATATTGGCCCCCAGTAACAAAAGCAGCAGTGCTTCACAATTGCACGTCGCGGCTGCCCCACCACCTCCCTGGGGGCTGGTCTGACAAAATTGCCAGAACTGCTTTGGGTTCCCAGTCCGGCCCTGTATGTTGGAGGCTGAAGCATGCCTGCTACCCAATCATTACAGCTTGTGATTTAAATCACTATTGTCTCTCTCTTTATAGAGTGATAGTGAGTAGGTCTTGTCTGTCCATTTCTTGTGGTCCTAGCTAAATAGAAGATAGCTCTTCGCTGTCATCTTGAAATACAGGTGATTGTCAAGGGCTCTTTTCCTTTCTCAACGTGATATCCAGAGTTTTGCATCTTACTCTGAGAAATATGTTCTACCTAGAGTAGTTTTCTTCTTGTAAGGTACTATGATTTGTTGTGGTGCCAGTGTGGAAATTACAGTTGTTTTCTGAGAACATTTCTTCTGCTTTGGTTGTACGAATGCTGGATCCTTTCAGTTTTTGGCATTGTGTGTGACTGCGTCAAAGGGGTGTTCCTTTGGTGTTACGTGGCCATTCATATACAACCACCCATGGGTTTTGCTGCATTTCCCTATCTACTAACATTCATAGACAGGGATTTGCGTCAAAACCTTGCGCATCCTCGAGGCTGGCTAACGAGAAGAAATGTTTCCATTTTTCTTCATTTGTACAACTTTATCTGTGTGCTGCATTGTAGAGCACACAGACAAAGTGAGAAAAGTATTAAAAGATAGTTTTTGCAGTGGAAGGGTACCCTTCCTGTACAAAACCTATGCTTTAGAGAACGTACAAACCCTTGTACTATGGCGCAAAGGGTGTGTGCATTGGTGTATGGCAGCCAGAGGTTCGCCAGCACTGGGGGAGAGAAAAAATTTGCCATATCTTCATAGATATATGGCAAATTAATTCTCTCTCCCTTTGAGGCAAGGAAGCACAGCAACTTTGGCTGCTGAGCTGCCTTGTGTCAAACATTAGTGAATCTTGACCTCAATGCCTATTTTGATATAGCACAAATGTATATTTACATTTGTACGTCTGCAATGTGCAGCTTTTGTCCAGGAGTGGGTGAAAGGTTGAAACCATGCACAAGGTTTCTTTAGCTCTATAGTGCTCTAAATTGTCCTAGATGGGACGCATGCCCCAGACCTATACCACACCAATATAGTGGTAATACAAAGCTGAGGAAACCGAAACACTTGAATAGGGCCTATCGGCTCATCTTGCTCCCCAATATAGAGGTCAAAGTGCTCGCCAAAATACTGGCCAACAACTTGGTGGGCATCTTCTCCCAATTAGTGTACTCTGATAAATCTGGCTTAATGCCGGGGAGGGCAACCCATCACAATTTACGGAAACTGTATAACTGGCTGGGAGCGGAGGTGCACACTCAAGAGCTGCTAGCCATTTTATCACTGGACGCTGAAAAAGCGTTTGTCTCTGTAGACTAGATGTACCATCACTAGGACGCTGTGAACCTTTGGATTTGGCTCCAACTTATGTAAATGGGTGGCGCTTCTCTATGCAGCACGTAAGGCAGCGATTAGAGTCAAAGGGCTAGTATCGGCTCCCTTCACTATGGGCCACGATACAAGGCAGAGGTGGCAGAGGTGCCCGCTTTCACCCCTCCTCTTCACGTTGGGCGTAGAGCTCTTGGCCTGCTGAGTGCATGAGTGCGGGTAACGGTGGATGTGACGGGGTTTCCAGAGGGTATGGGTCAGGGGGAAAACAATCTCACTCTTCGCAGATGATATCTTGCTATACCTCTTGGACACATGGATAGCCATTCCTACAGCTCTTGTGATATTTCAGGCCTTTGAGAGGTACTCGGGGTATAAGATAAACTGGGGAAAATCCACACAGTATGCGATGAGCCCCTAGGAGTTGTTGGGGGACTCTTATTATAACTTGGAGGTGAGAAGGGATGGGTTTTAATATTTAGGCCTTGAATTAACGAAGGATAAATAGCAATTTCAAGATAGAAACCTAGAAGGGTTCTCCGTGAATACCAGATAGACACAGAGCATTGGAGATGATTTCCACTGTTGCTGTTGGTAAGGGCCACCTTCTTCAAGATGGTCAGACTCCCTAAGTTGCTCTACATCATGCACAACACCCCATTTCGGATTCCAGAGTCCTACTTCGATAAAATAGACAAAACAACACAAAAATGCTCCTCTGGGATGGATGCACCCCTCGAAAAGCCTTACAAGCCCTCACATGGTCCACATACAATGGTAGCATTGCGCTGCCGGATATTAGGGCATACTTGTGGGCTACACAACTACAATACATTAATTACTGGGGATTTGCACCTAGGATAGACCCAACATTTAGCCTGAAGTGGTCAGTTATTTGCATTATTTATATGGCAACCATAGGAGTGGGACACTTCTGTTACAGCCCACTCAGGCCACCCTAGAAGTGTGGGATGGCGCCAATAGAAGTCTGGACTTGAATGGCTAAGTTACTCGCCACACACCGCTGTGGAAGGGGCATGTATTATCAGAGGTGGGGAGACTTAAGGGATTCCACAGTGGGTAGAGTCCTAGCCGAGGGAGGGTTGAAATCAATTTAGGCCCTACAAAGTGAATACAACCTGGATCCCTCACAGCACTATACATTTTTACAGCTAAGGCGCAGGTGGAACACTTAGACTGGGCTGCAAATCCCAAAGGTACTGCCCTGGAGAACCGGCTTCTCGGTGAAGAGTCGAGCAAAGGGGCGGTGTCTCAGATCTACCGTACCGAAAAACAAGCCAGATACCCTGGGGAAACTCCAGGCAGCCTGAAAGAGAAAATTGGGGCCTATGAAGGATGTGGACCGGGAGGTAGCCTTAATGCACCCCCGAGAAGTGGCTATTCAATCTAAATTGAGATTAGTCCAACTGAAAATCCTTCATACAATCTATTACAACAGAAGCTGACTGCATAAGATAGGCAGAGCAGCAGACCAGCAATATTTGTGCAGTAAGGTGAGAAAAGGAACTTTCCTGCATTCTCTCTGGGATTGCCTTGGAGTTGCCAAATATTGGATGGCCATTAAAGAGGAGCTGGATCGTCCCAGCCAGCCCACAATACCTCCTTCTAGGAATCCCAATCAATGTGGACCTTACACCGTGCACAGTTGTAAGTCTGTAATTTGGGCTTCATGTTGGCGAAAAGAGATATTGCTATGTACTGGGGCGGGCAACAAACGCCCTCAATAAGAAAATGGATCACAGGCATGGACGAGTGCATGGGGGGGGGGAAGAAAGAGTAGTTTATAGAGCCAGAGGGTGCCCCTGAAAGTTTGAAAAGATTTGGGCAAGATGGAGAACACATTACGGATTTGAATAAGTATTGAATGTTGACCGATCTGGAAGTACAGACTAAACAGGGCGATTGGGAAAAAATTCTGGGGACTTGTGAGAGAGCCACGGGGTAGGGGACTAGAGACCAGATTTGAGAGGGAGGAAGGATGGGTCCTAACCGATGCAGGGAAGGGTGGAAGGGTTCTGAATGGGACCAATGTCAAACTTGTTATTGCTTCTATCATGATCCTATTGCAACTGTTGACTGTGTGTATAGTTTATAAAATGTCCAAGATGGGATGTGGCGCTATACAAACTCCCCAAAAACAAATATCCCCGTTAGATGCAGTTGTAGGGATTCTGCACAAACACAGAACTATGCGCAGGATTATGGGACCTTGGTGTATAGGGACTGAGTCTTCCTACCACCTTAGTACCCACAAGCCCAGGACCAACTAGTTATAGTGTCTCACTTGCTCTCCTATGAATATAGCACTTTACATCGCATGCGTTTGTTACATCACAGTACCGTTACAACCCAAGTCGTTACAATGACTTGCTCTAGGGGGCGCACTGGCTCCAGACGCAGGTCCAGCGAGGCGTTCAGGCTCCAGACGCAGGTCCAGCGAGGTATCCGGGCTCCAGACGCAGGTCCAGCGAGGCATCCAGGCTCCAGGCGCAGGTCCAGCGAGGCATCCAGGCTCTCATCCTGGTCATCCTGGATGTTGGGTGGCTTGCAGGGGTTGTTGATGTGTGCTGCACTTGGCCCTGGCTGCTACAGTCTGCATTTTTTTGGTTTTTATGCCTATTTTCTATTGGAGGTTGCAGATAGGCTATTTTTTGCATTAGAGGCAAAAAAAACTCACGTTGGGCTGACTAACGTGAGTTTTTCTGCCGCTAATGAGCCTATCTGTAGTTTTCGCCCGCTAACACCGGAATTCCTATTGCCATCGCGCTAATGTTAGCAGCAGTTTTCACCGCCGATTCCTGATACTATCGCCATGTAGTGACAGATTGTAAATACGCCGCTAACATAGCCATAGTTTTCAGCGGTAAGCGGCGATAAAAAAACTACTGCTAACTAGCGTTAGCGATAGTTATTGCAAGTCCTTGTACATATGCCCCCTAGTCTAGTCCAGCTATACTGAAAAAACACCATGCAACCTGCCTCTCCAGAAAAGTAATCAATCACCCACAGGCACAATTCACATGGGATGTGCAATTGCTAGTTTATTTGTGCGTTACAGTCACTTATGACTAAAGAAAGCACTAACCTCTTACCCGCTCTATAAAATGAACTGCTTGACATGAAACCAAGGCTGGCTCACCTGCATTTGATGGCTCAAAGCTAGCAAATCACACTCACCATCTCTCTCTTTCTCATGCAGTCTCCTCAGTGAAAACCTGATCCCTTGTTACACCTCACTCAAGACATCTATTCCTGAAAACATGCACACAAACACAAATGCTTCGCAACAATCCACCACTCATATTACATCTACTGTATCCCCAAAACATGTGTGCTTCATTTTCGCAGATCCCATTACATATCCTATTACAACAATCTCTAGTGCTAGATATCAGCTAGCGCTTTACAAAATCCCCCTGAATTGAATTGAATGTCTTCAAAACAATCAAAGATCAATCTGCCAAGCAACCTAAGAAGAATCACCTCCTGTCAATCTATTGGTCCATCTCCTATACATCATAACAACAGTGTCCTCCTGAATTGCAAACATTAAAGCTGAACAACTTATGTTACCTGATAGACAGCAAACAGTGTTTTACACATGGTTTCCTTCACCAAAGCACATAATCAACTCAGCTCGTCTATTGATTTGATTTTCCGAGGAGATTTTAACCTCCACTTTGAACAATATAAATACAACCACATTCCTGTCAACATCTTGACCTTAAATCACCCTGCCCATGTTAAGCAAGAGATGTAAATCATAACTTAGGAATAGTATAATTTACTATTCCAACTCCAGTGTGTGCAACAGCAGGGAAGGTGTTGGAATAGTAAATTATACTATTCCTTAATTTAGAGCGCCCCCTAGAGCAAATCGTTGTAACGACTTGCGTTGTAATGGTACTCCAATGTAACAACACTCCCAGATCTCTCAGGAATCGTGGTAACAAGACACACCCTTTCGCTCGCACTCTTGTACTTGTCCACAATAAGATCTGACAGAGACACGAAACAGTTTAAAATATTTATATTAACTAACGTGCCCTAACATGCAGTATATGTGCCACGACAAGCAGGAAAATGCATAGTACAAATATAGTCAGCATAGCAGCTAGTCCATAAATCATGAAGGGAGATGTCATCATGAAAAGACAAGAGAGCCTAACCTCCCTCCCCTTGCTATATATTAGAAGATCTCTGGGCTTTGTCAGCAGACCCCATACCTTAGCCTATAGATGGTAGATCTACATCATAGGTGCTGTCTCACTCTTCTCCCTGGAAAGGTCCCTCTCCAAATGTGTACTACCTATTCGTGTATTCTAATAAAACTCATGTACGTTTGTCCAAACAACAGCTGCATTGGTGTGTTTTGTCTAAGGGCTAAGGCCTGGCCAGAACAAAATAACAAGGGGCATTGTTGTTCGACCTTGCACATAATGTTCAGTCAAAATCCCAGGAACATGCAGAGAGTGAACACAGCGATGAGTTCTCATGTGAAAATAGTAATTGAAATTATTGTAAAAATAAAGACCTGTATTAACGTGTGCAAAGCAGCAGGCAGGCTGCAACGTGCTCATGATCACTTAGTGAAGACGACAATGTCCCAATGGGCCACGTGACACCCTCCCCTTGGCCAGGTCGTTAGCACTATGCTAAGACAAAATCAGAGGTAAGCAGAGGAAAAGAGTCTCAGTGGTATCCCAATTAGGTGGAATTGTGAACCCAAAAAATAATTTTGTTGCAAAATAAAAAAATAAAAATAGCCAAGTGGGTATACCCATTCATAGCAAATCTTCAGATTGAGAAATGTTGCGGGAAAATCGGAATGCCATAAACTCTAGTATGTTGTCTGAACCTTCCATAGTAAAGAGGTATGCCATCCAATTGAGCAAGTCAAACGACCACACATGCACCTCCTACCCAGAAGCTGTTAGGAGCATATCAGGGCAACCTGCGTTAACTCCTGTCTATGAGGTGCTGCGCATGAGCACAGGTACTCAAGTCTGCCGTTGGTCCAAGTAGAGGATTGCACACCAGGCGCTTTCCCATGGAACATCCCTGGTCATGGTGTAGTGTAGTTCCTATTTCCCTAATAGGCTCTGCGCATTGGAATCGTTATCGGGTCCAGCAGAGCATTGATATCCGTTGGCATGACTGATGGAAGTGTTAGACAGGTGTCTAGCACGCATTCTTCACCGCAAAGCAGGCAGCATAGAACAGGTAAGATGCAATCTTGCCAGATTGGTCTGAATGACAGGAACCACGTTGTATTAAGTTCCCGTAGACGAGGTATGCCCAGAAGCTGTACTATGCGCTCACTGCACTTCCGTTCTAGGAGAGCCTTCTCCACATCGCTCGGAGTGATGTCGGCGGATAGGCTTGCCATAGCGTAATAGTAGGAATAGAAATGGGATTCCTGCAACAAGTGCTAGAATTAATGGCACACCACCAAACACCGAATGTGCGACGTTTGGGATGATTCCGAGGACTGCCTGGAAAGGTGCTAATAGTCCTGAACATATGGTCTTAAATACATGTACAATTCCGCTCGTATCAGATATGTTAAAGATACGTCCCATCATTTCTACGAAATGTATAGGCCAGTTCGTACATATTAAAGCTTGTATCTCAGCCGAAGTCGTTGCTACTTGAAGATCATAGGTTTCTTTGGCCGAGGTCAAAGGCACAGTTTGTTGTATAAGCATGGCTTTCATTCTGCTTAAAGTATCAAATCGTATAAAAGAGACATTCAACGAAGGCCACAAAGGCGACTCCCTGACTGTGTCTATTGGGGCAAACAATACTTGCATACAGCAAGTGACCCTGGAGTCTACTGTTACCAGATATGGGATGCCTGGCAACATGCCACAGCAACTCTGATCATTCAACATGAGGTAACTCCCATTAGAAAGTTGGCCAAACGTTGGATTAATCACATCAGCTGGTGTACCTAGCTGGTGGCAGGACAAATTTGCCACAGAACCATTACAAGCCCCGTGTAAAGAAATGTCCTGACATATGAGTGAACCGCTTAGTGCATTTCCACAGTGTGAACCGCTAAGAAACACTTCACGATCCCCACTCCAACATCTGTAACTGGAAGGTAAATCCCAGGATGTCTTAATGTATTCTTTACCCAACCTTTCATATTTGCCTGCTTGCATTTGTTTGAGGCCATACTGAAACTGGAAAGTAGTGACAGGCAGAGTGATTTTGCCATGAATAAGCCATTCTGTAGCTGGTTTTTCTGCCACAGTGAATGGCAATTTCTCCAGTTTTTCAATGCTCAGCACTGTATACTTTGCTCCCCTTTGTGCCAGTTCGATCTGTTTATCAGTTAGATTGTATTCTGCAAACAGAGCCGACGTGTTGATAAAACGCCAAGGCACATAGCCCGCTAGCAAAGATTGCAGCGTCCAGCCTAATAACATAATAGAACGTAATTGAGATTGGCCTTGCTGTAACATGGCTAAATCTTGTTCCAGTATGTCAATAGCAGAGGATACAATGTTGTCCAATGAATAAATTCTGGATGACAAAGTTGTTAACCCATTGTCGACCACAGAGAGAGTTTTCTCTAAATTAATACGATCAAGTTCACGTATTCGTTCTGCTGCCTCTACCTGTGACACCTTCCATGCTTCATTATAAGCAGCATAGATGCTGGCATATATGAAACGTTTTTGACGCGGTTTTCTTGGTCCTAGCAAGAATTCCCTAAGGTCTGCGTCTTCTTTAAGTAAAGATAAGTGTTGTTTCACATCCTCAAGTGTAGATTTTTGTAGCCAGTCGAGGCACAATTTACCTACACTATATGTTGTTACTACCCCCGGATGTTGTCTTTGGACGTATCGTGGGTTTGGCCTATGAATAGTAAAGCCCTGAGTTTTATTCAGGAATCTCTCTTGACAGGTGTTTGTGTCTGTGGGCCAGATCAACCATTTTCTCCAATCAGGATTTGTTCTGTTGATTTGAATTATTGTGTCAACTGTAACCGCTGCCTGTGTATTGTTATCACTTGCAGGTGTTGGTACAGAAGGTGTTTTCATGTCCTTGATCTTGGCTAAACCAAGGCAAGACGTTTGTTGCACAGTGTCATTCAAAAAGATTATTTGCTGAGGGATGATACATGCTCTAAATAAAGCTTCTAACCCCTGCACTTGCCAATCTTTAGAACCCCAGACAGATTTTGTGTCTATTGTGTCTTTCCACAAGTCGAATCCATGTCTAGACAGTTGGGCAATAAATGCTGCAGAGTAAATCTGTTTTGTATTTGTTAAAATAATTTTCTGTCCTGTTTTGTTTACATTTTTATAGTAAAATGTTTCCGGATCAGATGTATTGTACCCTGAAAAATAGGGAAACTTTTTAGCAAACGTTTTTGAACTACCTTTTGGTGGTGTAGGACAATGCTCCCATTGGTTAAACATAAACACATTTCTAGGTGTTGCAGATTTATGCAAAAAATGATGACCATAGTGGTTATAGCAATACAGCTGTTCATAGTCTGATGAACTCTCTAAATATTCATTGTTAGAAAATGCAGCAGACCTTTCTAGATCAAACATCATGTCATTTACAGTCTCAAAGTCCCAATCATCAGAAAAGGTACTGGACGAAATAAAATCACTTAGTGAAATTTTAAATAAATGTGGAATGTTCAATTGTTCCGTAGGGCCGAATATATCGAAATCAGTTTTGTCCCACACTATACCATCCTGTATAGGAACGGCTGTGATGTTCACTGCAGACAAGTCTCTTGCTTCACGATGGGAAGATTTGTGTGGTTTCAAAAGTAAGTTCACATGTTTACTTTCAATGTCCAAACGGATGTATCTGCCATTTATAAGCACGCTGATAGTCATAACCAAAGCTAGCCAAAGCAGAAAGAAAAATAATCCAGAAATAATCCACAGTTCAATCCATGGTGAAACCAGATAAGTCTTTTTCAGAAAATGAAAAAAGTCTTGTACTTGCTGTTTGAAAGTTAATGCTGGCGTCGTTTCAGGCTCACTCGGATCCTTAGAAAACGTATCATCAAAGTTAATGAAATAGCCAGAAGCAGTTCTGTCAATTGTTGGAATTGCATCAGGATTCGTTGAAATCGCTGGAACCAGTTGATCACTTGTTACATTGGTGTAGACAGGTGTATTTGGACGAACTGTTACTTGAGTTTCAAGAGGGATGAGTTCCATAGCATTGTTGCTTAGTCCTTCATCTGTTACTGCTGAATTCTCGATGGTTATCAGTCTTTCAGTCTGAACCTCTTGGATAGTAGTGAGAGGAGTGCGTCTGCTACTAGGTCGGAGTCCACGAGGCCTACTATTTAGTATTGGCCACATACTGTGGTTTGATGAGGTCGATTGACACAAATCTTTTCTCCTTTTTTCCAGCAAGGAGCGGCAGAAGTACTGTTCTTGTTCCGTGGACGGCTAGGATAGGTACTGGTTGTCTGTAAGAAGGTCCAAATTCCTTCTTGTCCGCAATCTTCTCTCTGACTAGATCCCCAACTTTTGGGATCCAGACAGGCCTTGCTGGGACTGCCGGTTTTTCCCCAGTGGTGGTTGGCTTCAGGAACACGTTGCTTTGTTTCGATCTTAGTTCATTTAGATCCTGTAAAACAGCCAAACGATCTTTGATATCAAAGGGTTTATTTTCCACCACTGTGCCTTTACATTCGAGATCAGGAACCCACATTCTTGTCCCAAATAGGACCTCATATGGAGTGACCCCCCTAGAGAACTTCTTGGCAAATTATTTAATGAGCGTTGGACCCCATAAAGATGCTTGACCCACCCATCACCCGTACCTAATACTCTAGCTATTAGAGATTGCTTTATGTCCCGGTTTTTCCTTTCCACAACAGAATTTCCCTCAGGATGAAACGGAGAGGAGTACCGCAATGCAACGCCCAAACTGGCCATGGCTTCTTTGTAAGCCCGAGAGCTAAACGCAGGGCCCTGGTCAGAATGTAGTGTGCCTATTGCATATGTGCCGATAAAGACTCGCAAATCTTTTATAACAGTTCGAGCGTCAGCCGAGCGCTGAGGCCATATCCATAGGAACCTTGAGTTAGTATGTGTGGGATTGCATTTGTCCAAAAGGACGCCTGCGTATAGATAGTCTAATGCTGTCTAACAATGGTGTCTGTCCCTGGCAGGCTACTTCGTAGCATGGTGTCTGGTGGCGTTCTGCATCACGCTGTACCTTACAGTCTATGCAGTCATTGATGAAGATGTGAATCTGTGTATTCATTCCAGGCCACCAGTACATCTCTTTTAATGTTAATATTGTTTTAGAGATCCCTTGATGTGACAGACCCTCCCCCAGATGTGCTTCATAAATCAAAGCTGCTCTACGTTCCATGTTTGGAATTACCCTATCCCCCACTCCAGGGATTCGAGCAAAAGAACCGTTGTTTGCATCAATTACATAAGAGTACTTGAGTGGAAACTTTTTGGTAACGCTGCACCACTGCCTTTGCTTGTAGCATTGACAGCCAACAATATCTCACTGTCTATTCTCGTTTTTGAACGAGTGATCGCAGCTACGGAAGCCGTGTGAACAGCCCCCTTTGCGGCTTCGTCAGCCAATGAATTCCTGCAACGTGAACGCCATCACGTTGATGACTCAGTGTATGTATCACGTGAGCCTTTGGTAGTTCGTTTTTAACTGAACTACTTGTTCCCAAAGCGTTTTATGCTTTATTGTGCCACCTTTTGCATCTTTGAACCCATTTTCAAGCCAATTTTGTATATATTCATTATACGACTGAACACAGTAAAAAGAATCGCACACTATTAGTGTGGGGAATTCGCGATCTGTACTTTCAAGTGCCAGTTTGAATGCTTGTAGTTCAGCTCGCTGAGCTGTACAATCTCCTAGAGATTGAGTTTTTGTGACCATAGGTCTGAAGTTGCCATCTTGCATGCGACCTTTAACGATAGCGCACGCCACACTGTAAGCTTGCTTACTCCCTGTAGCGGGTTGTGCTGATCCGTCAGTGTAAATTATGAATTCGTACTGATCGAGAGGCAGAATTTCAGTGGGCAGAGGACATTCATGTTCATACTGCAGGAATGCTTGTGTTTTTAGATCAGGATCAAAAACATATTCAACATCTGTTGCAGCAAGAGAATTAACCCATTGTATCCATCTAGGATGTAATGCTTTAGCATTCGGAATGCTCGCTTTTGTGACCGCTTCTAAGGCAGGTACTGGGGTTACGACAATAATGCGTTTCCCTTGGGCTAGGGCTCTTTCTTTTGCTACAGCGGTTTGAACTGCTGTCAGTATTTTTTCAGTTGAAGTGAAGCGCATTTCTGCTTGTGTATACAAATGAGATTTGTATGCTATTGGTACTTTTTCACCCTCATTAAATGTTAAGTAGGTGAATCCGCTTTGACCCGAAATTATTCGGATCACTAAGCTGCGTTGACTTACGCGTGTTTGTAAGTGATTTGTTGCTAACATGTTAGCTTGGAGTGAACGCAAGATTTCTGTGTGTTCTTGTGTCCAATTTTTGATTGAAAAATCAGGTTTTATTAATTCGTAGAGAGGTTTAACCCTTTCTGCGTAATTTAGAATGTAAGTTCTTCCAAAATTTAGGAAACCCAGGATGGATTGTAAGTTTTTCAGCGTTTTTGGAGGTTGGAGCAGCGCACACTTTTCTAAAAAGTTAGCTGCCAAGCTCTTGCCTTCACTTGAAAACTCATATCCTAGAAAAAGGACATTGAGATGGGCAATTCTGGATTTTTTAAAGTTGAATTTATAGCCCTCAGAGGCGAAGCCCAGTATAATGGTGCTCACCCTGTTCAAGTGCCTATCCAGGTCATCGTCTGTCAGATAGATTTCATCGACATATGACAATGCCTCATTATAATAAATTTGTAGTAACTCCGTTACCCTCGCTGAGAATAACCCAGGGCTGTTCTTGAACCCTTGTGGGAGTCGACAAAATTGACGCTGGGTCCCCATTATTGAGAAAGCTGTTAAGTACCTGCTTCCAGGTGCTATGTTTTGACAAAAGAAACCATTTGAGATGTCTAATGTGGTTTTATATTTTTTGCGCACAATGTTATTCATTAATGCTGTGCTATGTGCATTTTGCACTGCAAATGTTTTAGAACAAGTGTTTAAGTGTCTGTAATCCAAAACTAGACGATATGTATGGACTGGTTTGGATACAGGAAACAAAGGATTGTTCATTGAGGAGGTGCATGTTTCAATCACCCCTTGGTATTCAAGTTGATCTAAGATCTCCCTGACCTGCTTTTTAACTTCTTGCTTTATTGGGTACTGCCTTTGTGCAGTAGGTTCATTTTTTAGATGTATTTTATGGTGAGGTGAGTCCTCATCCCATCCTACATGATTTTTATATAATGCTGGGGCCTGGGCAACTGCCCATTTCCTGGCATAAGTATATTTTAGGTGAATTGGAATATGGTTTGAGAAGGCAGGCATAATAATGTCCTCGCCATGTGGGCACTCCCTGACAAATTGTGGTGGCCAGTCTTTTTCTGCTAGAAGTATGTCATAGCCCCTTGAAAGTTTTTCCCAAAAGAGTGTTTTCACCTGTCTTGGTATATCTCCCTCCATTCGGAGAGTTATTTCATATAACGTTTGTGGAGTACTAACCCTGGTGTCCACAGTTTCTACTGTGATGTACTCATTCAAGACCAAACATGATATAATAAACTCAGTGTTATTAATAAATATATTAAAATCTCATCTTTTTATTATTATCTTTAAAAAAAAACATTTTTGGGAGTGCATATGATAAATACATGTAAGACATATTAAACAAATTATCAAAAATAAACAACATATAAATTACAAATTAACAATTTACACAAAACACCACAATAAATGAATTGTTGATTTTGACAGAAGACCAGAAACAATGAAAAGACAAAAACAGTGGCTATGCGATGGATCTTCTACGCGCGTTTCGTCGCAATCTGCGCCTTCATCAGGAAAGCCACAAACAAATTCCTACAAATAAAATTAAAACTATATCAATAAATGTTTTAAATTAAAAACAAACACTGAGTTAAACAATACAAAAAATTCAATAAATTCGATCGATTCAATCAATTACATACCTTCACCATAATTATGAATTTAAAATTAAACTTGTATATATCATAAACCATTATATACAATGACGTTAATGCATGAAGAATGGAAATTAGCATTGATAGCAGTTAGCAAGTCAAAGCAACTTGAGAAATAATTTGTGCCCCCGTAATAAAGAAAAAGAAAAAGAGATCAAAAAGAGTGAAATAGAAAATACATAAGCTATGGGTATCAGATAATGAATCAACCATAGCTTATCAAGATTAAATAGTACACCCGTGATGAAAGGCAAGCAAATGCGTCCTAACAGCCGATATAATGGGTGATGCTTACTTGGTTGGAAAAAAGTGGGATAACCTTTAAATGATATGAGGTTACCAAGGTGCAAGCTCAAATCTGTAACAAGAACATATAATATATATCATAAAAAACCTAATTTATAGTCACAAACACGCTTAAAAATCTAAGATGGTGTCCTCAAGTAAACGAACTTCTTGACTAATGAAGTTTATTTATTGTCATGATGTCTCTAAAAAGGAAGGAGACAGCGGTCACTAGTTGACAGCAGCATTTACTAAAGTCGCTATAACATTCTATAACTCTAGTAACTTTCTAAATATTGAATTACCTGCGATGCGAACTTCATGAAAAAGGGATGCTCAATGGAAATGAACGATTAAGATACGAGAAATGAGCGAACATCAATCTTCGCGTGTTTAAAGTACAAAGATAGGCGTACCCTATACGAAAATAACATAAACATAATCAGTGTTGAAAGAAAATATCATGGAGCTAGTCTAATTATTTAAAACTGAAGGGAGTTAAACAACTCTTACCAGTACTGAGAAATGATATTTCAACAGCACAACCTACGGCGATCGGATAAAAGCGCCGAGGACGAATTGTGGATTATCAGAAAAAGAAGATGATTGTAGATAAGGAATTCGGATGATGAATCCTCACTGACATTGATATACCCACAGCTAGTCTGTGCGGGACTGCTCTTCTCCTTTTTTGCTATCGTTGTTGAATCATTTGAACTGATTACTGTACCTTCACCATTTGAATTGGTATATACATCTTCATATCATTACGATAAGAGGGGTATATATTTTGTGGTAATTTTGATTATTGTTATTTTTCTTTCTTTCATTTTGGTGTTTTTCTATAGCTATCTTCTTATTTTTACTTTGACTTATTCTTTTTTATACTTATTATTTCTAGTAGGACATAGCTCACACTAAGATGGACCAACTGAAAACATTTGGCTTCACTGATGAAGAATTCGCCACTCTGGTTGGCACTAGTCATGCTTTCAGTAATATCTCTAAAACATCTATTCAAGATAATGATGATATAGTTAAACTATCTAATCTCAAAAAAAAGATTAAAAGAATAGAAGCACATGGAGAGTTCATGCTAGATTACTTGAAAGCTGGGGTTATACCGCAAGGACTAAAAGTTCGCAATATCCCAGGTCTTTTTGTCGAATTTAGAAAATTTCTAGAAAAATGGAGCATGATAGCGAGCAGGTGCTCCAGAGACCTAATGATACTTATCATTGAAACAGCAAAAGAGAATGGGGCCGATTCTGATGCGGGTTGGAAAAGCTTCCCGACCGAATCGGTTGGGAAATGGTGTCCGACCCACTCGGATCGGGAAAGTCCGACCGGCGGAGTAGGATGCATCCGGATGCTTCCAGATACGATTTGGTTGAACTTCCATTGACTTCAATGGGAACATTTGTTCCTAACCGCATCAGAATTGGGCCCTCGGTCGGGAAGACACGTTCCCGATCCGATTTGGAAGGAGCAAATGCCGTTAGGAGGCCTTCCTAACCGCATCAGAATCAGGCCCTCGGTCGGGAAGCTTTTCCAACCCGCATCAGAATCGGCCCCTTAGTATCTGCCCTGAAAAATGAACTAGCCGAGCTAGAAGAGAAAATAAGGAAATCCAATGCTCTTGATGAAGCGAAAAAGAAACTAGAAGAAGCAGAAAAAGATCTTACGTCCTTCACAGAGTATTTACTAAAACGGAAAACAGAAAAACTCAAAAAAGATATAAGATACTATTCACTAGAAAAGACCTATCCATATCTTAGTGAGAATTATTATAAACAAAATCAATACACTAGTGAAAATAATTCTAGAATGCAACAAGTCCGTACCTTTTCAGACACCTCGGATTCGGAAGGCGAAAGTAATACACACCTTTATGAACAGCAAGGGCCATACCATCCCTTTGCCCTCAATTCCAACACTAGGCAGCCTTTTTTAGCCCAGCGAGGGACTCGCAGAGGGCGACAAAGAGTCCGCTTTCAACCCCAAACCAGATGGAATTATTCGAACCAATATTATCAAGCAGACAATCAACACATGCTAGAAACCAGGAACAGACAGTACTGGCGGTAAAAGAAACTATACCTATCTTTAATTTATCATCTACCAACTTAGATAATGCTGCATTAAATGTACTTTCTAAGGGGTTATCTTATGTCCCCCATACACAAGTGAATATATTCGAGCTTTACACAGACATTGTGTCCTTTTTTCGAAAAATCAGACTTAAAAAGTTCTTCGCAAATGAAGAACCAATGACTATAGACACATCTAAACACACAGAACTATCGGTTCAGTCTACGTTCACTCCTGCACTTGACCAAGTGGGTCCTGAAGTAGCAGTATTCGAACGTACTGTTCTTAATCGTTTGGATCAAGCTCTGCATTTTGTACCTAAACCTTTGTATAACTTAGACAAAGAGGAATTTCTGTCTCTAAAATCATTAGCCGATAATAAAAATGTCACTATAAAAAACTGTGACAAAGGAGGTGGAATAGTAGTCATTGATACGAGCTCCTATGAACAAAAAATGCTCACCCTCCTTGAAGATGACCGTTTTTATATCAAAGTAACCAGAAATCCAACAAATAAAACTGCCTTGAAAATCAAAACGTTAACAACCCAAGCCTTTGAACTAGGACATATTACTAAAAAAGAGCTAGAATATTTGAATAGCTCTAAAGGGAAAATGCCATGTATATACGGGGTACCTAAAATACATAAACATAGTGAAGACCCTCCCTACCGTCCGATTGTGTCAACTATTGGATCAGTGACTGAACCTCTCTCACGTTATGTAGATAATTGGATTCGGCCATACATTTCTAGAATTCCGTCGTATATCAAAGATACGAGAGACATGATTAATACAGTTGAAAACTTGCCCTTTAAACCACAGAATAATATCCTTGTTACCCTAGATATAGAGTCCTTATATAGCAATATCCCACAGATCGAAGCTATACAGGCAGTTTCCTGGTTTATTGACACGTACAGTGTCCCATGTCCAAAATCTTTTATTTTGGATTGCCTCCAATTGGTTCTAACTGAAAATACCTTCGAATTTGGTAACAACTTGTTTAAACAGACCAAAGGTGTAAGCATGGGAGCATCAGTGGCACCGTCGGTGGCCAATATTTATATGGCTTTATTCGAAACCAAATTCATATATAACGAAATTGCCCCATTCTTTGAGTCAATCCAATACTGGTCAAGATATATTGATGACATCTTCTTTGTCTGGATAGGTACTGAAGATAATCTTGAAGAATTTCTTCTTTGGCTGAACCTTACAGACATTAATCTTAAATTCACGGCACATATCAGTCACCATCAAGTTGAATTTCTTGACATTTTAATCCGACATAAGTCTGATCGACTCGAGGTTGACCTCTATGTCAAACCGACAGCCCGAAACACTTTGTTACACTTTAATAGCTACCACCCGCGGGCACAGAAACAAAGTATACCGTTCGGTCAATTTTACGACTTCGTCGAAACTGTACTAACCTGGCAGATTTCGACACACAAGCGATAGCTATGAAAGCTAAATTCATTGCTCGAGGCTATCCCCATCGCCTCATTAGAGAATCATTTAAACGTGCCAGGTTTTATGACAGACATCACCTACTACACAGTAATACCCATCCCAAGTCCAACCAACTTGTTTGTGTCACTAAACATTCAACTATGAATGATAAAGTCAGGGGGCGTGGCCAAGCCGGCGACGAACATGGCCGCCTGGCTCTGAAGCTCCGTTGAGCTTTCCGGCCCACTGGCATATTCCTGCACTAAACACCATCAATGAGCCCAGAACTTTACTGCACGCTGCGGCGGAGAACATGCTGAGTCCCCGGGGCTGACTCCGACCCCGCTGGGTGCCCGCGTTCGGGAGTGGCGACGTGGGGCGACGGCTGGACCGGCCCCCTCCGGACGGGCGGGACCCAAAAACCACCTGAGGCCGGGGATGCTGTTGGGGCCTACGACTCACGTCGGCCGCAAATGAGGTGAGCGGCGCTGCACCCCTCCCGGGACCTGTGCTCAGCCCTGATTGACAACAGCCTCCCTCTGCGGCGCGCCATCGGCCGTGGAGTGGCTCGTGCCTGGAGGGCCGGCCGCGACGCGCTGTAACGCGTGTCGGAGGTCCGGGCCGAGGCGCGCTGGGTCTCGCAGCACTCTTCCTGCTGCGGCGGGACTCCCGCGGCCCGCCTTCTGGATCGCATCGGCCTGGGGGCGCTGCTAGAGGGGCCTGGAAACTACAATATCCTCGGGTATGGAGGCAATGCTCTATGACAGTGTTGGGGGTCTGCCGCCTCCGCGAGGGCGGTCCCCTCTACATTACAGCACAATCCTTGATCTGCACTGATGGCGGTTGGCTTCATGCGTGGGGCCCCGCGCCGTCTCCACAGAATTATTGCCATCGCAGCTATTGCCCGCAATGCCTGATGACCCCCATACAGCTAGACAATTCTACTACCTGCGCCACATCCCGCTCAGCGACACTGGGGTCCCTCTTTAACCTACATCTTCTTCTTGAGTGCCTCATCATATAGCACCAAGGGAGAGGGTGACCGATACGTGCTACACCCTCTAAGGCTTGGGAAGCCGAGATAAAGACTCTCTGGCACGGCATGGGCCGTAAAGACCCGAAGCAAAGGACTTTGCCATTCGAGAAACTGGGTGCCACCGCTCCGCAACAAGACCCTACTATGGCTGAATCGGTACCAACAGCGGGGCAAGACGATACCTTATCGGACACGGCGGCTTCCCTGCTCCGAGAGATGCGGGCGGGCTTTAAGGCATTAGACACTCGCTTTGATTCCTTGGACAAAACCATTTCGAATCTGGGTGCCAAGATCCAAGTACACGACAGACGGCTTGATGTGGCTGAGGCACGCATCTCAGACATTGAGGATGGGACTGCGCAATCCGCCAAGCGTCTAGAAAGAGTCGAGCAGATTTTGAAGGACGTGGCCATCAAAAATGAGGATCTCGAAGCCCGCAGCCGCCGCAACAATATACGCATTCTTGGCGTTCCGGAGACGGCCCCCGCTGGCCGGATGGACCTCTTCGTGGAAACCTTGTTAATCGAGCTATTTGGCAAAGACTCCTTCACCGCTGGTTTCGTCATAGAAAGAGCGCACAGGTCTTTGGGCCCTCGCCCCAACCCAGGCCTTCCTCCCAGGCCTATTGTGGCAAGAGTCATGAACTTTCGGGACCGGGACACGGCGCTCCGCCTGGCTAGAGACAAAGGGGACATCTCCTGGCAGGGCGCAAAGCTGTCCTTCTACCCAGATTTCACGGCCATGGTGCAAGACGCACGGCGTAAATTTAATGGAGTCAAGGCTGCTATACGTAACTTGGGACTAAGGTATGGCATGTTGTACCCTGCAAGATTAAAGGTCGACGTGGATGGCAGAGCTCGGATCTTCGAAAACCCGACGGAGGCACAGGAATTTTGCCGTGTTTATAAACAGAACAATCGCCCCTCTGGCGGGGCGAGATCGGGCCCTTCCCCCCACACAGCGGATCTGAAGCGAGCGCCGAACTGTTTTCGAGTGCAGGCACAGGTTGACTCTGCATCCACTTTCATGGGACTAATTTCACTGTGACTCTAGGAATATGTTCTTAGATCTCCTTACATTGGCATTGCATTTAGCTGGTTGCTCACCGGGGCGTTGCCGCCCCTCATGGTGTATCCTTTGAGAATGGTTTGGTTAACTCTGGGGTACTGTTGTTTGAATTTTACATTTTGCTGTGCAATGATATGGTACCTCACGGTATTCTTTTTGTTGGGATTGGCCGCGTCTCGGACGGGGTGCGGCTGGGAGGGGGGGGGCTTAACTTCAAGCATTTTGTCTCCAGGGACATGGTTGGTCGTTCACAGCTAACGTTACTAGTTAACAGTCACCACATCGCGCAGTTGGCATTGATCTCCTGGATAGATGGCAAGAGTTGGTAACGTAGAGGGTCCCTTGGACCTTTCCCTAATCTCATGGAATGTACGGGGCCTTAATGATAATAGAAAGCGTAGACAAGTGCTTCATTATTTGCTACGACACAAAGTAGATATCGCTTATTTACAAGAGACTCACCTTCCCAAAACAGACAAGGCACACTTCGGCTCCAGCTGGGGAACACATAGATACTTTGCTAATTACAGTAACTACGCAAGGGGAACTGCCATTTTAATACACAAAAGAGTCCCCTTCCGATTTGGCTCCATGCTTAGTGATGAAGAGGGACGATACCTAGCGGTCACCGGGACTATACTGGGCCGGAACGTTACATTGCTTTGTGTCTATGACCCCAACACAGATGCCCCTGACTTTTTTCATTCCCTCCACACACGCCTCATTCAGCTGCAGCCACAGACGTTGATTGTAGGTGGAGATTTTAACCTATTACTTAACCCTGACATGGATTGTACCTCCAGGGCAGCTGACACCAAGCCGCGCGCCCGCAGAGCACTCCAGGATCTGTGCGAACGATTCGCGTTGTTGGATGTTTGGCGCAAGCGTAACCCGAGCACCACAGAATATACCCATTATTCAGGCCAGCACAACACTCGGACGAGGATAGACTACTGGCTACTTTCCCCCGACATTTATGGTTGGTGCACATCAGTAGGGACCCTCCCTAGGACTTATTCAGACCACTCCCCAGTGACGCTACATCTTAGGGTACCACGCCCAGAGGGCTTTGAACGTCAGTGGCGTTTCCCTAGTCGTGCCTTACATGATGAGGTGTTCAAAGAGGAAATACGAGACGCCATAGAGGAATATTTTGCTGTCAATACTGGTTCGGTGGACACTTGGGCGGTATTGTGGGAGGGCTTTAAGGCATTCATCAGGGGCACATGCATAGCTAAACACGCAGGTGTCCTTAGGGATCTGCGCAACACACTTTCACGCCTAGAACGTGACCTTAAGACTTTGGACGAAGCCTCCGCAGAGCTCACCCAATCCACCTATGAGGGGAGGAGGCTGGTGCTCCTGGAGGACTACAGGGAAACAGCGGACCGGGAAATTCTATACCTAGGAAAATACCAGACGGCCCGACGTTATGGTGAGGGTGAACGACCAGGCAGGGTTCTGGCCCAGCTACTCCGGCCCCCATATCACAAAACCTACATCACTGAAATACATTCTCCGGACGCGCACACATACACCTCCACTGTGGACATTCGAAACACATTTTTGGAATATTTCACTAATCTATACTCCACCACTATAGGGAGCGACTGTACAGCCCAAGAAAGATATCTAGACGAGATAGCCTTAGTGTACCTTGAGAAGCACATGCAAGATTTCTTGGCGGAGCCCATCTCGGTTGCAGATGTTTTGTTGGCCATTGAGACCATTCGTGGCTCATCGGCACCTGGGCTCGACGGATTTTCCGGCGATTTCTATAAGGAATACAAAGAACTATTAGCTCCGCGACTCATAGAGGTATATGCAGAGGCATTGGAGTCACAAATTCTACCCCCACCTTCAGGGAGGCAGTCATAATTCTCCTGCCCAAACCCGGTAAGGATCCCACACACTGCGGATCATACCGACCACTGTCCCTCCTCAACTTAGATTACAAAATCCTAGCTAAAATTCTCTCAAATCGATTGTCCCAACTGATGGAATTCGTCATCTCACCGGCTCAATCCGGTTTTGTACCACATCGTTCCACCTCGCTGAACCTCAGAACACTTTTTCGGTCATTCATCGGATAAGCCCAGACACCCCAGCAGCCGCCATTCTTCTCGACACGGAGAAGGCCTTCGATTCCTTAGAGTGGCCTTTCTTTTTGTCTGTGATGCGGCGCATGGGTATGCCTTTGGGTTTCATTGCTGCGACCACACTATTATATAATAAACCGACCGCTCGACTGCGCCTCAACGGTACACTCTTGGATCCTTTCTCTTTATCCCGAGGAACCAGGCAGGGTTGCCCACTGTCTCCTTTACTATTCATTCTGGCTATGGACCCCTTGATTCGTCACTTTCAGGAGCGTCACCTACACAGGGGCCTACAATTCAACACTGGCCCCCTCCTGGTCTCCTTGTATGCTGACGACACGATCCTTTATGTTAGACACCCTCACACTAACTTGCATGCACTAATCAGAGAAATCCTCCGCTTTGGTCGTTTCTCGGGACTGGGCATAACTTGGCACAAATCCATCATATTTCCGCTGACAGCCTCAACTCAACAATGGGATTGCGAATTTCCCTTAGAATGGTGCGCAGACTCAGTTAAATATTTAGGAATACATATTCACTTAGATACCGCCCAAATCCTAAGTCTGAATTATGGACAAGCAGTCCACGCGCTTACGATTCAGATTGAGAGATGGCTGAGACTCCCTTTGTCACTTGCGGGTCGAGTGTCAATTCTAAAAATGGTAGTACTCCCCAGATTTTTGTACCTTTTTAATAATGTACCCATTCCTCTTACCAATGGCTTTTTTCAAACAATGCGTACTCTATTGTCTAGATTGATCTGGGGTGGGAAGCCCGCACGAGTCCGCTGGGATGTCCTCACGCTACTTTATGAAAGAGGGGGATACGGAGTTCCAGATTTAAAATTGTACTACTTAGTTGCCCAATGTAGCTATGCTCATTCATGGTACCACCCTGACGCTCGAATCCCATATCTACGGCCGGAGTCTGATCTCGTCTTGCCTGGCCAGCTTTCGGCCATTCTACCGGTAGGGTTCCCTCGAGACCCAAGGGATATCCAAACTGTCTCCTCCACAAGCAGGGCGTGGAAGAAGCTTTGCCGGGCCATGGGCACTGACGTACTTTATTCGTCGGCCCTGCCCATCGTGAACCCTCGCTTGATTCCAATCACAGAGGAACGATTGGTCCAGCGCACACTTGCCAAATTTGAAATTTCACGGATAGGGGACCTCTACCCAGATGGCCACATATTTTCCTTAATGGAAGACGCACGTTTCCACACAAGCACCATAATGGATAGGTTCATCATGGGCCGCATCCGCTCCGCCCTACGCTCTACCTTCTCCACTTTTCCAATTGAACCCACCTCCTTTCACCCCCTTACTATGGTGATAGAAAACGCAGACAGCATTCATCTCACTTCCAAACTATACAAAGCATGTGCAACACTGAGGCCGGTTGATGACAGCAAGGTCCGTAAGGCATGGGAAATGGATCTGGGCACGACAATAACAGATGAGCAATGGGCCGCCTGTTGTTCGGTTACACGTGACATCTCACTCAATAGCAGACACAAACTCATACATTTTAAATTCTTACGCCGTACGTATTTCACCCCGACATTAGCACATAGGATAGACCCCTCCAAATCACACAACTGTCGCAAATGCTCAGCCCCTCATGCCGATTTTGCACATCTCACTTGGACGTGTCCGAAACTGCAACAATATTGGGAAGGCATACACCACATGCTAGGGAAATGACTGATCTTTCTTTGATCCCTACCCCCGAGGTAGCCTTGCTGGGGTATACAGTAAACTTCCCTAAAAGATTCGGCGATTTGCATCACTGTGCCTTCTGTTGGCAAAGCGAGAGGTGGCCATCCATTGGGGCGCAAGTCAGCCCCAACTGTCCAGACCTGGCTACGCAGTCTGGCGTACTGTAACGTCAATAGTGAAGTATACATAAGTGTTATGCCTAGCACTTCCCGCCCCAAAGATATATGGGGCCCGTATCGATTCTACATTGAGAAACAGCGCCAAGACGCGAATTCACAAGTGGAGGAGGGCTTTGTCCCAGAGGGAGTGGGATGAGATGTTCCGCAACTGGCTCTGTTCAGGGCCTTATTGCTGCTGTGTGTCATTACTATGTACAGATGTCTAGCAGGTGCAGACCACGAGTACGGCTGTTCCGGATTGGGAGTGGGTTTTTCCATTGGGATCCGACTATTGTTCTCTTTCTCTTTGCATGTCAAACTGTAAATGTTGTCGTTTAATATTGCCTGGTAATTATCTCACGGATTGCCAATTAGGATATTCATTGACAGAAATGTGGTTGACAATGTATTCTGAAATGTTGATGAACGACTTCATATGTATAATATTTTCGTATTTTGTAAAATGGAAAATAAAGTGTTAAAAAAAAAAACTATGAATGATAAAGTCAAGCAAATTGTCAATTCCAACTGGCTTATATTGAATAGTGACTCTGATCAACAATCTAAATTGAAAAAACCCCTGTTTGCACATAAACGCAATAGGAATATTAAAGACATCATTGTACATTCGAGATTCAGCTCCACGGCTCCGTCCATACAGAAATCTTTGGATGGGACCGAGCCGGTTAAAGGTACATATAAATGTTCCAACTGTAAATCATGTCAAACTGTGATTGAAGGTGCTACTTTTGTGTTTAATGAATACACGATACGTGCCAAAAAGATGTGGAATTGTAAAACTAAAAATGTGATTTATCTTATAATCTGTCCCTGTAATTTAGGCTATGTCGGGGAGACTTCTCGTGCCATTGCTACACGTTTGACTGAACATCGTTCAGCCATTCGTACTTCAAAATTGAATGCGCCCATAGTTAAACATTTCTTAGACTGTGGCCACACAGTAAATGACATCAAATGGCTCATTCTTGAAAAAATAGAGCATGTAAATACTGATAGAAGCGATGAAATAAGAAGAAAAAGAGAAGTCTACTGGATATTTACCTTAAATACATTCAAACGAGGCCTAAACAGTGAATTACCCTGGGAGAATGCCATCCTATTTAATAACTCTTAGATGATATATACTATTAATGAATTTCCTTCTTATTCATTGAACATTTCAATTTTTTAGTATATACTAAACCTATGTTTTGGCTCTTTTCCTACTGCATTACCTAGAATCCATTTAACCTAGCGGTTCCATGCTTCTAGTAGTCCCTCTTTTTGCTTTATCTGGAACCAGCCGCATATTTTGCGGTTCGAATCTACAGTGAGGCATTTGAGTTGAATTATTCATGTTTTTCATACACACAGAGGTACTTTTAGTTTTTAAGACATACATTATTAGAAATTATTTATTTTGATCATTCAGATTTCTAACGAGCAATCTTATGCGTGCTAGTGATTAGATCCTTCTCCTCCTTATTAAGAAGGAGTCTGTTTTCTATTTCCATCTATCATTCGCTCATGTGATATCCCATGTGACTTCCCGTGCGGGATTTAAACTCAGGAAATGCCGGTCTTGGCGTTTTTTCCCCTGAACGAAACACGTCGTCTATTGCCATCATCGCGTTGACTAACTGGTAAGACCTAATTAACGCCCTTAGCTTGAAACAACTTTGTAGCTTTTATACAATGCACTTATCCCTAATATGTTATTATTCCTTTTACGTTATTTTGCATTAGGGTACACTAATCCTTGTACCGCAGTCAGTGAGGATTCATCATCCGAATTCCTTATCTACAATCATCTTCTTTTTCTGATAATCCACAATTCGTCCTCAGCGCTTTTATCCGATCGCCGTAGGTTGTGCTGTTGAAATATCGTTTCTCAGTACTGGTAAGAGTTGTTTAACTCCCTTCAGTTTTAAATAATTAGACTAGCTCCATGATATTTTCTTTCAACACTGATTATGTTTATGTTATTTTCGTATAGGGTACGCCTATCTTTGTACTTTAAACACGCGAAGATTGATGTTCGCTCATTTCTCGTATCTTAATCGTTCATTTCCATTGAGCATCCCTTTTTCATGAAGTTTGCATCGCAGGTAATTAAATATTTAGAAAGTTACTAGAGTTATAGAATGTTATAGCGACTTTAGTAAATGCTGCTGTCAACTAGTGAGCGCTGTCTCCTTCCTTTTTAGAGACATCATGACAATAAATAAACTTCATTAGTCAAGAAGTTCGTTTACTTGAGGACACCATCTTAGATTTTTAAGCGTCCGTTATTTACTCCCGCTCTGTAATAATTAGTCTTCCGATTAGTTTGTGACTATAAATTAGGTTTTTTATGATATATATTATATGTTCTTGTTACAGATTTGAGCTTGCACCTTGGTAACCTCAAATCATTTAAAGGTTATCCCACTTTTTTCCAACCAAGTAAGCATCACCCATTATATCGGCTGTTAGGACGGATTTGCTTGCCTTTCATCACGGGTGTACTATTTAATCTTGATAAGCTATGGTTGATTCATTATCTGATACCCATAGCTTATGTATTTTCTATTTCACTCTTTTGATCTCTTTTTCTTTTTCTTTATTACGGGGGCACAAATTATTTCTCAAGTTGCTTTGACTTGCTAACTGCTATCAATGCTAATTTCCATTCTTCATGCATTAACGTCATTGTATATAATGGTTTATGATATATACAAGTTTAATTTTAAATTCATAATTATGGTGAAGGTATGTAATTGATTGAATCGATCGAATTTATTGCATTTTTGTATTGTTTAACTCAGTGTTTGTTTTTAATTTAAAACATTTATTGATATAGTTTTAATTTTATTTGTAGGAATTTGTTTGTGGCTTTCCTGATGAAGGCGCAGATTGCGCCGAAACGCGCGTAGAAGATCCATCGCATAGCCACTGTTTTTGTCTTTTCATTGTTTCTGGTCTTCTGTCAAAATCAACAATTCATTTATTGTGGTGTTTTGTGTAAATTGTTAATTTGTAATTGATATGTTGTTTATTTTTGATAATTTGTTTAATATGTCTTACATGTATTTATCATATGCACTCCCAAAAATGTTTTTTTAAAAGATAATAATAAAAAGATGAGATTTTAATATATTTATTAATAACACTGAGTTTATTATATCATGTTTAGTTTTGTATTGAGTTGGTGATTATTGTTTGACCTTTTCAATTGCCTGGGGATTTACCTCAAAAGTATTGTTGCCCTGCCCTAGGAATTGGAAGTGCCTGCAGGGGGTCCTTATTATTTACATTGATGTACTCATTCAAGTCCACTATCTCCAGAAGTTCCTTCAGGTTCTGGCGAGCTATTGTGACTTCTGCTGCACTGTCCAACATTGTCTGAGCCCATTCTCCGTTCTTGAGTTGTGTTCTCAGTATCCTCGGCATGTCTGATCTTCAGACCTGCTACCTTCTTTTTTGAGAATTGAGGTTTTGATTTATTTTTCTGAACGTGTTTGTCGTCTTTGGATTTCACGCATTCTTCTTTATGTTCTGACCGTCTTCTTCTTTCTGATGTCTGTGACGATATCTGAAAGGTACGAGAGGAACGTGTATCAGTATCTTGATACCTGTCGGGTTTTCTTAAATTATCCCTATTCCTGAGGTTATACCTCCTTTCGGAGTGCTCCTTTTGAGGAGACCTGCCTCAGGAATGAGAACGTTTCTCGTTTGAATTTTGTTTATTAGTTTCCCACTTCTTTTTAGAAGATGTAGGAGTTTGTTTAATAGAGTCCTTCTCAGGATTCTCAGATAGTTTTGGCTTCAATGGTCTTCCACCCAAACTATCTCTGCCTAATTCTGCATAAGATTGTTCTATTATTCTGGGTAGTTCTGTTTGATGTTCTGTTACATCAAATTCCCTTAATCGTTGGCGGATCGCCACTGCTGCTGCCTCCCCCTTAATATTAGATAATATTATTGTTGAGACCTGGTCGAAATTTTTCAGTAATTTCATACCTAAATTTAGAGCAGGCTCTGCCCCGTATTCGTTTTGAATTTGTTTTAGGACATCTGGTATTACTGCAATTGATGGAACACCATGTGTTTTAGTATAGATGGCAGCAAAGACTGAGCCCCAAGTGGTGTAGTCTTCCAGTTGTGGTGTGATCCCCATTGGTAAACAGATTGTTAGTATTCTGTGTTTCTCATAAGGGCTAGTATTTGGAAATACTGCTTCGATTTGAGTAATTTTTTGAGCTATCCAGAATGGAATTTGCTCACGTTTTGTGGGCATTTTACCCATGACTGCGTATAAAGTCTGTGGTGTAATTTTTAGTGTATTCCCCTGGTGAGGGGTTTGATTTGGAATGGTCAATGGTGGTTGGACTGTGAAAGTCTGCATCACATATTGGACCAATTGTCTGTAAATTTTTATTAACTCTTGTAGTTGAGTAAGCAATTCCTCGTCTGACATTACATCGATGTCAGGATGAGGTGTGTAGCCGGCTAGAATCGGCCATGTTGCTCCTGGTCTACCTAGTGGACCGAGCCTGGTAATGTTTTTGTGATGTTTTAGGGCGCCTTTAAACCAGAGCTGATGCTCCTGGTATGTTAGTGGAATTTCAATATCCTCAAAAGGAATATATTCCTCTGGTGGTTCATCTTCTTTGTAGAAGTGAAACACTCTTGTGACTGGATTTGATTCTGGGAATACTATCCATGAATAGAATACCTCTGTCTGAAAGGATTCGTGTGCCTCTATCACGAAAACTGCTCTACCGCCTCTTGGTAGTAGGCCATGTTTTATAAGTTTTAGAGTGATGGGTCTTCTTAAGTTTGGATGGATGTCTATAACACCCTCCTCGGTTTCATTTAAACCTGTAAAGTTAAAAGCTGTTACGACTGGTTGAGCCGCAGCTCCACCGGTTTCGGTGGCATTGTCCCCGTGTTCGGACATTTTGTTTTTTGAAAAATGTAGAACAAGTTTCAAGGAAACAAAAGATAAGGTGCACAATATTTTGGAAAAATGTTTCCTTCAACGTTGAACAAACCAAGCAACTAATATATAGGGTTTTTTGTCCTATTTAGTTTTGGCGGATATTTTAACCCTACCCACTCCAGACGTCTTATGGAGTATGTGAGTAGGGGTCTCTGAGAGAAAAGCACGACTGAGTTACTCAGTATCTAGCGTTAAATTACCGCCTAACCAAACGTTTGGGCGCCATGTAGTGTAGTTCCTATTTCCCTAATAGGCTCTGTGCATTGGAATAATATACCCTATAGGCTTGACATAGGACTGAGGTCGGTATGTCCCTATCGAGTATATTAAACTTAATTACTTGTGCCAGCTAGCTCAGAGGCCACTAGAAACTCCTTGAAAACAAGAAGGGAGTAGTTTCTGGCAACCGCAAAAACATGACAACTTTGTTTCCCTTTAGAATCGGAACATTTCTCAGAGTCGTGGAAACAATAGATAACAGTTTCACTCAGCTCAATCGTGCATGCTTAGTTTCCTCAGAGTTACACAGAAAGAATAGACGGGCGTTTCAATAAAAAGGTTTTATTGAACAGTCTTGTTTCTTGTGTAAGAGATATGTGCTGTTATGATCACAAGACAGTATGCAAGATATATTATGTACAGCGTAAGCAGTAGAAATAAATAATACTGCGCTAGCATTATCTTTTAGCATATATTCACATACATAAATAACATGAGCTAAAAATGCGAGTACTCATATGATGCGTCTCTAAGCTAGTTCTACCCCAATGTACCTAACCTAGTCTAGGTGTAGGGAAAGGTAAGAAGTAGGCGAAGTATTCTCTAGTATGGTATACTAAGAGTATGTTAAGTCTAATATGCCAAGAGTCCCTCTAGGTTCTAGTCAGCTCCATACCTTGAGAATGAGAGAGGTGGGAATCTCTTTCCGGACTCGAACTCTAACACCCCGCGAAGGGAGTCAGATCAATGGAAGCTGGATTCTCTGCGAGCAGGGATGACAGCGTCTTCTCAGTGCGTCAGGCCGGGATACGGGCTCCTCTGAAGTCGAGGTCTCCTCTAACTTGCTTGGGCAAGGGAAGGTATATTTATACCTGGTAGGTACTTTGGAATGTTAGCATTGACGTGAAGTCGGACAGAGGAAGACGTCAGGAATGAACCCTAAAGGTATAGCGGTTCATGCATAATAGATGAGTTCTTGGAGAAATCAATAATCCTGTGCTAGGGGAACTCCCGAGAGCTTAAGGGTCTGGTTTCTAAGAACTCGTTGTGACGTTAGGGTGGACGGATGTCGGTGACCATGCCTGTATTTGGAGTGCACGGCTAATGCCTAAATAAGGACTGGGATTCTATGCCTATATAAGGGCAATGCGAATTGTGCCTATATAAGGACATGTTTCAGGAAAACCTATATACGGACACCTAAAGCGGAATACAACAATGGGCCTTCAACGGACCCATTAACAGCTCGTAATCCATTGCAGCGTGGGTTGTATTGGAGAGGCAGACATCCAGGGCCCATTGAAAAGGGCCCCGGAGGCAGTGGAACACAGGTTGCACGCAGGTAAAGTAGGCATAATGGAAGGTGAGCCAGTAGTCGATGTCAAGAGTTTGTAATGGCATTACAGCAAAAAGCGGGTGCATCCGGTCAAGATACAGCTGCAATTTGGACCGGGTTTGGCAGCTCCACAAATCGAGCAGCCATTGCAAAGTAACAATAGCAAAACAAGCAAGCTGCAAATCAGCAGGAGCACCAGGGGATATCCTCCGAAGGTGCTGGAAAAAATAGAATTAATAAATGCTGGGAAGACTCCAAAAATAGTCTGAAAGGTGACAAGGCCGGAACCCACAAGTTTAAAAAAGTGGGCAAGGCCCTCTGTATCAGACGCATTAAATATGGTGAATTAATTCTCCAAAATGGAGTGGGATATTCGTGTTTAGCAGTGAGTGAATCTCACTTGCGGTTCTCGCCACTTGCAATTCGAAGGTCTCACGAGCTGATGTGAGAGCCACTTCTTGTTGAAACAATAGCTCTTTGAGTCCGCTTAGCTTATTGAAATCTGTTTTCAAAGTTGGAATGGAAGGCCAAAGCAAACTATCTGCAATCCCAAACGGGGGTGGAAACAGGACATTGCTGCAACATGTAACTCGTTGGGAAACTGTTACTATATACGGGATGCCAGCCCGCAAGCCGCAGCAGTCGTGGTTATTTAAAATAAGATAACTGCCGTTGGAAAGCAAAGTTAGTGCGGGAATAATAACTGGTACAGGAGTACCTTTTAAAAAACAAGCCAGATTAGGGGCCGAGGCGTTGCAGGCTCCGTGAAGTTTAACTTGTTTACAGACTAGGGAATGTCCTACTGTGGAATCACAATCCTCCCCTGTAAGGAAAACTTCCATATCCGCTCGTTGACATCTAAAGGTGAAAGACAACAACCATAATTCATGAATATAAGTACTGACGAGGGGCTCAGGTCTACCCTCCGGATAATGTTTCATACAGGATGTAAACTGAAAAAGTGAGATAGGCAGTGAAATAACCCCATGTATTAACCACACAGCTGAATCGGTCTCTGCTACAGAAAATGGTAACTGCTCTAATTGTTGAATATGTAACAATGTATATGTGGCGTCCTTCATTGACATTAATTTCTGTTTATCAGTCAAATTAAATGGCAAAAACAGTGTGGATGCTTTCGGGTAGCTTTCCACTTTTGAGCAATTGCAAGGTCCATGCAAATTGCATTACAGAACGTAACTGATTTTGACCATGATACAAAACAGACACTTCATGTTGAACAATGTCAATGACTGATGATACAATATTATCTAATGTATATATACACGAGAATAGAGCCTATTAATGCTGTTATCAACAACTGCAAGAAATTTTTCTAAATTAGCCTGGTCAGGCGCAGGCGGACCGCTGCTTCCATTTGCGATAGCTTCCAAAATTCATTATACGCTGCATAAACAAAATGTTTTGAACGAGGGGACTTTGGACCTAAACGAAAATCAGCCAGATCAATGTCACCTGACAAAAAAGAAAGGTGTTGTTTCACAGATGACAGTGTAGAATGTTCCAACCATTGTCGACATAGCTTACCCACAGAAAATGTGGTAACAGTATGGGAATGTGGGAAACGTGGATCAGGTCTACTTTGTGTAAACCCTTGTGTAGTATTCTGAAAGCGTAATTGACATGCATTGGAGTTCGTTGGCCACAGTAACCATCCCAAGGGGTCAATGGTGGAAGATCTAAGTGTGCCATTCTGAAACATGACAGCTAAGTCTTCAAACATGTAGTTGAAATGTGTTTGCCATGTGTCATAAGGGGCCAATAATGGAATGAAGGGAACATTTAGATTCTTGGCTGTGGCTAAACCAAAACAAGTAGTCTGTTGTACTGCTTCATTTAAAAATATGAGCTGAGACGGTATCAGACATGCGCGATGCAATGACTCAGTGCCCCGCACTTGCCAATCTTTGGTACCCCAGATGTATTTCAAATCAATTGTGTCCTTCCAATACTCATAACCCTGCACGGACAATTCAATTGCAAAGAGTAAACCAATTTAGTGTGGGTCAGCATAAATTTAGTGCGGTTGGGTGTCTTTAGTTTATAAAAATAGGATTGAGGGTCAGAAAGATTGTAACTAGTAAAATACATAAATTTACTCTCTTGGGTCTTTGAACTCCCATGTAACGCATTGGGCAATGCTCCCATTAGGTGTAATTGAAAGATGGTCTTGGACTACTGGTTTTATGTAAAAAATGATGGCCATAATGTTGGTAACAGAATAAATCTGCATAGTTGGCAGAATTTAAATACAAATCTTCAGTGTCAAAAGCAGTATAATATTTCAAATCGGAAAACAAGGAATAAACGGCGTTAACATCCCAGTCATCCAGAGTGCATATCAGGCAAAACCACATCTCCTAAGGAAACGCGGAAAACGTATGGAATGTTCAAAAGTTCAGTCAGGCCATGGATATCGTATGGTACTTTATCCCAAACAATGCCATCAACAACTGGGAATGCCGAAATATTAACTAGGGTTTGATCTTGTTTCATTTTATGCAATGATGTGTGAGGGGCCAGAACAGCGTTAACAAAGTTCACAGCAGAGCGTTCAGGTAAATAATGGCCATTGAACAGCAGGAAAAACACAGTCCAGAACCCAATCCACATGAAGAGGAAAATCATTGTCAGCACCATCCAGACGTATGTCCAGGGCGGGACCAGGTAAGTCTTTTAGAACCAGGAGATGAAAATACTGGTACGTGTAGGGGGCTCCGCCTCAGATGAGGACAATGAAGATGTATCAGACGAAAAGCTAGTATGGTCTATGTAGTAACCACTGGACCCCAGCTGAAACAACGGTAGTTGTGATTCAGTAGAAGGTGAATGGACTGTACTTTCAGGCATGCCAATTATAAACTCAACGGGAGGAGAAGCATACTCGATATCCGCAGTTGTGGATGTAGAAGGTAAAACAGGCAATAAATCAATTGAAGTTTCCATCTCCCCCTCCATTTATTGGGGAGTAGTCGAAGAAAGAGATGCCATCGGATTCAGTGAAAGATCCCGGCGTGGAATGCTTCAAGGCATACTATTCAGTATCGGCCATATGGTGTAGCTTGACATTTTCGATGGAAATGTAACAATTCTCCTTATGACCAGGTAGTCGAGGTAGAATCACAGTCCCGGTGCCTTTCAAACCAAGGACTCTGACCGGTGCACAGTACGATGGACTAAATTCTTTTTTGTTCTCCACCTTCTCCCGGACCAGATCTCCAACTTTAGGAAGCCAGCCAGAAACAGGGATCAGCACCCCTGCATCCGTTGAAGAGAGCAAATGAGCTTTCGCTTGTGAATCACAAGCTTTTGGTAGGTCCTGTAACACAGCACAATGGTTATCTACGTAAAAGGTTGCAGCAGCCACCACAACATCTAGACCATCAAGGTCTGGCACAAACATTTTAATGCCAAAGAGCATTTCGTATGGGGTTCACCCACCCAGAGATCTTCTTGGGAGATAGTTAAGTACACGCTGGACTCCATAAAGATGAGTCAGCCAGCCCCTGCCAGTACCTAAAACCCTAGCTGGTAAAGATTGCTTTAAGTCACGGTTCATCCGCTCTACAACAGCGTTGCCCTCAGGCCGATATGGAGACGAGAATCGCACCTGCACCCCCAGAGACTTCATTGCATCCTGGTAAGCCTTAGAGGCAAACGCAGGACCTTGGTCAGAATGGAAGGTGCCACAGGCAAATGTCCCGACAAAGACACGCAAATCTTTTATAACAGTTCGAGCATCAGTACTGCGTTGCGGCCGAACCCAAAGGAATCTAGTGCACGAATCCACTGCAACTAAGATGTGTTTAAAAGCAGTGTCAGATGTCAAAGGACCACAGTGATCAAGATAAATACAACCAAAAGGTTGATTTGAAATGTAAAGTTGAGTGTGGAGTGGACGTGCAACAGTAGAAGGTTTAATTTGTTGACAAATGTCACAAGAAAGAACATATTTACGTGCCTGTTGGTATAAACCACGCGACCAAAAACGTTGCTGCAAAAGTGAAATTGTTGCAGTTACTCCAGCATGGGCAGAAGCCACGCCTTCATGAGCGGCAATGATCAAAGAAAGTCTGCGGTCCTCGTTGGGAATCAGTCGATCCCCAACGGATGGAATAGTTGCAAGTGGGACTTGATCGGAAGACAAGTGATATGTGTAACGCGAAGGGAAACCTTGGGGAAACTCTGTTACCTCTTTCGTCGTTGCTATAGCCACCAAAATATCAGCATCAGTTTTAGACATAGACCTAGTGACTGCTGCTACTGAACATGTGGCTACTGCAGATTTGGCTGCCTCATCCGCCATAGAATTACCAACAGCATGTGTTACCACACGCTGATGACCTAACGTATGAATAACATGTGGGAGCGGCAAACGTTCCTTAAGAGCGGCCACTCATACCCAAAGCGTTTTATGCTTAATTGCGCTACCTTTAGAATCACAAAAATCCTTTTGTGTCCAGAAGAACAAATTTTCATTGAAGGATTGTACAAAGTAAAAAGGATCGCACACTATAAGGGTGGGCACTTCAGGATCAGCGAATTCAAGAGCCAAAACCAAAGCACTGAGCTCTGCCAATTGAGCCGTGCAATCTCCTAGAGACTGTGTGTGCACCAAGGAGGATTAAAAATCCCCATCAACGATCTTCCCTGCCACAATTGCGCAGGTTGCAGAATAAGCATGTTTAGAACCAATGGCTGGCAGCGCAGATCCATCAGTGTAAATTATGCATTTGTACTGATCAAGAGGAAGTAAAGACAAAGGAGGAGGATGAACATGTTCATATTGTAAAAACTCCTGTGTTTGCAAAGAAGGGTCAAAGATAAAGTTGACATCAGCCGATGTCAAAGAACTAGCCCATTGTATCCAACGTGGATGCAAGGCTGTAGAATTTGGGACACTAGCCTTTGTAACTGCTTCTAAAGCAGGTACGGGCAAAACCATGAAAATGCGTTTTCCCTGAGCCAGAGAGAGTTCCTAAAGAATAGCCATCTGCACAGCGGTCAAAATCTTTTCTGTAGAAGGGAACCGCATCTCAGCTGGAGTATACAAATGCGATTTATATGCAATGGGGACAGTGTCCCCCTAATTGAACGTCAAGTAAGTAAAGCCTAATGCCCCTGCTACAATCTTTTATGACCAAATTTGTAGAATTGTCTCGAGTTAACAAGAAGTTGGTCGCAAGCAGATCAGACTGCAGAGACCGAAGAATTGCGGTATGTTCCGGAAGTCAACTGGAAGACAAAAAGAGAAGGTTGTATCAATGAGTAAAGAGGTTTGATACGCTGGGCATAATCAGGAATGTATGTCCTCCCGAAATTAAAAAAAACCAGCAAAGATTGCAATTTTTTAAGTGTAGATGGAGGTTGCAATTGTGCACATTTTTCTAGACCCCCTACCTTAATTACTGAGCTCGTAACCAAGAAAAAGAACCGCCAAGAAGGTGATGTGAGACTTAGCAATATTGAATTTGTAACCAAAGTTAACAAAATGTGTGATAATGCGGTCCACATGCAAGAAATGCGGCTGTAATTCATCATCCGTCAAGTATATGTCATCGACGTACGAGAAGGCATCGGGGTCGACCTCATGCAAAAGGGACATTATGCATGCCGCAAACACACCAGGGCTATTCTTATATCCCATAGGTAATCTTGCGTATGGGCGCTGATTGCCCAACGCACTGAATGCAGTCAAATCACGGCTCTCAGGAGCCAAAGAGTGGCTGAAGAAGCCGTTGGATATATCCAAAATGGTTTTGTACTTTTTTCGAACGATGTTGTGCACTAACGCAGAGCTATGTGTGTTCTGAACAGCAAAGGTACGAACATGATTGTTCAAATGTCTGTAATCCGAGACTATATGATATGAACGGTTTCAATAACGGAAAAAGAGGATTATTCATCGACGAAACACAGGGTTCAATCACACCCTGGTATCCCAATTGAGTCAAAATGTCACTTACGGACGCTTTAGCGTCTCGTTTGATTGGATATTGTGGTTGGGGCTGAGGTGTAGAACGCACAGGAATAACATGAACTGGGGAATCCTCGTCCCAACCTGCCTGATTGAGGTATAACGCCGGGGCTAAGAATAAAGCCCACTTGGAGGCGTAAGCCAGTTTATCATCATCAGAAACATATTGTGAAAAACTGGGTAGAATAACATCTTACCCTCTAGAGGAAGATAGGACAAAAGGTGGAGGCCAATCAACCTCCGCCAATAAAATATCATAGGAAAAAGTGAGATTTTCCCAAAAGACTGCTTTAGTCGGGAATTTAATATCACCCTCAATTTGGAGGCTTACTTCATAAAGCCTGTCAGGAGGGGCGATTCAAGTATCAGCTGTTTCTGCGGTAATGAAAGTGTCAGTTGCTTTCGCCTCCAGATGCTGCTGGAGTGTCTGCCGCATTATGGTAACCTCCACTGCGCTGTCGAGGAGGGTTACCGCCCAACTCCTGTCGAGGAGCAGGGTTCTCACCATCTGAGGCATACTTTGCAGTCAAAGCAGCAACTTTTTTCTTCTGAAATTGGGGCCGATATTGAGGTGGTTCCTCCTGCTTGACTTTTAGATCAAACTGGCGCTGCGGGTCACGTCTAGCTTGCCCAGACGGCCTCCCCCACCTAACTGTTGATCCACGATTCCTAAAAGGAACGAGGAGAACAAGGATCAGGAACCTGGAACCTCTCAGGTGTCTTAATTTTAGAGCGGTCACGCAAATCGTATCTACTCTCAGAAGCGACAGGTGGAGGCGAACCTGCAAGTGAACCAGGCTTCTGTTGTTGCTGCCGCTGCATCTTATTCCAAGCCTTTTTAGGGAAGACTGGATGACCCTCCTTTTCAGGAGGGGGTTTATTTTTTTGCCTTTGCAAATGGTCAAATCCCCAAGCTATTGCGACCTAAAGAGGTATACACATCTGCAATAATAATCGCAAATGACGCTGCCTATCCACGTCCGGCACCGCTGCTAGGCATTGACGTACTTGTAAGCAAACTGCTTCACCTATAATATTGGCCAGAATCATATCGGAGACAATGGGGAACATTCCCACTAACTTCATCCCCAAATCCAGGGCTGGACCAGCCCAGTGTTCATCTTGTACCTTTTTCAGAACGCTCGGTAGAACGCTCATGGAAGGGGTGCCAAAGCACAGTGTATACACTGAAGCAAACACTGTCCCCCAGGTGGTGCAGTCGGCCAAAGCGGGAATCAGACCACTCAGCAAACTCATTGTAAGGATCCTGTGTTTTTCAACAGGAGTTGTGTGTGGAAAAACAGCTTCAAGTTCTTCAAATGTCTGTGCAAGCCAAAATGGCAAGTCATCACGGTTTTGAGGACGTTTGCCTATCACCGAGTTTATCATGACGAGACTAATGACAAGACAGACTATTTACTATTTCGAAAGCTCAAAAAACTGAGCTTTTCTGAAAATCTCTTCCCCTTCCTAACTTGCCACTCCGTAGCGAGGAGATACCCCTCCGGGGATGATTCGAGTGCTTTATAAGTTACAAATAGTAATAATAATAATAATAATAATGTCCTGGTGGCTGAGGTGCGGCTCCAGCCGGAGCCAAATGAATAGCATGTGACATAAGCTGTATTACACTTCTGTGTATGTGAATCAAAGATGTATGTAACTGACATAGCTCTGCGAGTGTAACATTAAGATAGTTTGGATGTGGTGTATAACCAGCCAAAACTGGCCATGTGGCCCTATCAATAGATAAGGGGCCCATTCGAACAGAAGTAACAGGGTGAAGAAGGGCGCCATTAAACCAAATGGTATGCTCCCAGGCTGTCAACGGAACTTCAAGTAATGCATAAGGACAATAAGCATGCGGAGCCGCAGCCCCCGTGTATTCATGAAACAAATTATCATTCCCATTCACAGCGGGGAAAGTAACCCAAGAATAAAAGACTTCGAAGCGAAAAGCAGCATCTGCTTCGACAACAAAAATAATATTAGCTCCTGCCACGGGGACTCCATGTTGAGTCAAGAAAGCTGTAACCGCTGCGTGGTTATGTGCCGCAATAGCGACCGGTTGTGCCATATTAGAAATGGGACAAAGACAATGAGGAAACTGTAGCGCAAAATAGGGTAAAGAAAACCTTTTAAATTTCAAGCTTGAAAAACCTATAAATACAAAAATATAGGAGGCTAAGCCCCTCCACCACGGACTTCTCTGGAAACCGGTGAGAGGGTAGAGTGGACAAGCACAAGCGCTACTCAGGGGTCCCGTGAATAAGTACCAGACCAAACGTTAGTGGCGCCATGTTGTAGGGATTCTGCACAAACACAGAACTCTGCGCAGGATTATGGGACCTTGGTGTATAGGGACTGAGTCTTCCGACCACCTAAGTACCCACAAGCCCAGGACCGACTAGCTATAGTGTCTCACTTGCTCTCCTATTCACTCACAGAGAAACAAATGATTAGACACCCCAGAACACAACACTCCCAGATCTCTCAGGAATCGTGGTAACAAGACACACCCTTTCCCTCGCACTCTTGTACTTGTCCACAATAAGATCTGACAGTGACACGAAACAGTTTAAAATATTTATTTTAACTAACGTTCCCTAACATGCAGTATACGTGCCACTGCAAGCAGGAAAATGCATAGTACAAATATAGTCAGCATAGCAGCTAGTCCATAAATCATGAAGGGAGATGTCATCATTAAAAGACAATAGAGAAAAGACAATAGAGCCTAACCTCCCTCCCCTTGCTAAGAAGCAGGATTATTATATATTAGAAGATCTCTGGGCTTTGTCAGCAGACTCCACACCTTTACCTTTAGATGGTAGATCTACATCATAGGTGCTGTCTCGCTCTTCTCCCTGGAAAGGTCCCTCTCCAAATGTGTACTACCTATTCGTGTATTCTAATAAAACCCAAGTACGTTTGTCCAAACGACAGCTGCATCGGAATGTTTTGTCTAAGGGCTAAGGCCTGGCCAGCGATACCAAAGGGGATGATGGACGGAGCGCTTGAGCTAATCAAACACTCACCCCCAGTCAACTGATCTGGGTTTAATCCATCATCATTCTTTAGCTCACTCCACCACCCCAGTTCAAACATGGCCATATGCAAATCAGTCTGACCCTGTGCCTCATGGGAACAGTCCAGCCCGAACTGCCAAGCCATGTCTTCCCTGGACCGGAAACAAGCATCCTGGGACCGGTTTCTGGCTATTCAGCCGTCATCAGCCAGGCTAGCTTGAATCCAGTGGCAAATGAGCAAGGGACCCACGTCTGGGCATACCCTGCCAACTTAGGGCGTAACAAAGCGATACCAAAGGGGATGATGGACGGAGCGCTTGAGCTAATCAAACACTCACCCCCAGTCAACTGATCTGGGTTTAATCCATCATCATTCTTTAGCTCACTCCACCACTCCCAGTTCAGACATGGCCATATGCAAATCAGTCTGACCCTGTGCCTCATGGGAACAGTCCAGCCCGAACTGCCAAGTCATGTCTTCCCTGGACCGGAAACCAGCATCCTGGGACCAGTTTCTGGCTATTCAGCCGTCATCAGCCAGGCTTGCTTGAATCCAGTGGCAAAGTGAGCAAGGGACCCACGTCTGGGCATACCCTGCCAACTTAGGGCGAACAAAGCGATACCAAAGGGGATGATGGACGGAGCGCTTGAGCTAATCAAACACTCACCCCCAGTCAACTGATCTGGGTTTAATCCATCATCATTCTTTAGCTCACTCCACCACCCCAGTTCAGACATGGCCATATGCAAATCAGTCTGAGCCTGTGCCTCATGGGAACAGTACAGCCCGAACTGCCAAGCCATGTCTTCCCTGGACCGGAAACAAGCTTCCTGGGACCGGTTTCTGGCTATTCAGCCGTCATCAGCCAGGCTAGCTTTGAATCCAGTGGCAAAGTGAGCAAGGGACCCACGTCTGGGCATACCCTGCCAACTTAGGGCGAACAAAGCGATACCAAAGGGGATGATGGACGGAGCGCTTGAGCTAATCAAACACTCACCCCCAGTCAACTGATCTGGGTTTAATCCATCATCATTCTTTAGCTCACTCCACCACCCCAGTTCAGACATGGCCATATTCAAATCAGTCTGACCCTGTGTCTCATGGGAACAGTCCAGCCCGAACTGCCAAGCCATGTCTTCCCTGGACCGGAAACAAGCATCCTGGGACCGGTTTCTGGCTATTCAGCCGTCATCAGCCAGGCTAGCTTGAATCCAGTGGCAAAGTGAGCAAGGGACCCACGTCTGGGCATACCCTGCCAACTTAGGGCAAACAAAGCGATACCAAAGGGGATGATGGACGGAGCGCTTGAGCTAATCAAACACTCACCCCCAGTCAACTGATCTGGGTTTAATCCATCATCATTCTTTAGCTCACTCCACCACCCCAGTTCAGACATGGCCATATGCAAATCAGTCTGACCCTGTGCCTCATGGGAACAGTCCAGCCCGAACTGCCAAGCCATGTCTTCCTGGACCGGAAACAAGCATCCTGGGACCGGTTTCTGGCTATTCAGCCGTCATCAGCCAGGCTAGCTTGAATCAAGTGGCAAAGTGAGCAAGGGACCCACGTCTGGGCATACCCTGCCAACTTAGGGCGAAAAGCGATACCAAAGGGGTGATGGACGGAGCGCTTGAGCTAATCAAACACTCACCCCCAGTCAACTGATCTGGGTTTAATCCATCATCATTCTTTAGCTCACTCCACCACCCCAGTTCAGACATGGCCATATGCAAATCAGTCTGACCCTGTGCCTCATGGGAACAGTCCAGCCCGAACTGCCAAGCCATGTCTTCCCTGGACCGGAAACAAGCATCCTGGGACCGGTTTCTGGCTATTCAGCCGTCATCAGCCAGGCTAGCTTGAATCCAGTGGCAAAGTGAGCAAGGGACCCACGTCTCAGCATACCCTGCCAACTTAGGGCGAACAAAGCGATACCAAAGGGGATGATGGACGGAGCGCTTGAGCTAATCAAACACTCACCCCCAGTCAACTGATCTGGGTTTAATCCATCATCATTCTTTAGCTCACTCCACCACCCCAGTTCAGACATGGCCATATGCAAATCAGTCTGACCTCTGTGCCTCATGGGAACAGTCCAGCCCGAACTGCCAAGCCATGTCTTCCCTGGACCGGAAACAAGCATCCTGGGACCGGTTTCTGGCTATTCAGCCGTCATCAGCCAGGCTAGCTTGAATCCAGTGGCAAAGTGAGCAAGGGACCCACGTCTGGGCATACCCTGCCAACTTAGGGGCGAACAAAGCGATACCAAAGGGGATGATGGACGGAGCGCTTGAGCTAATCAAACACTCACCCCCAGTCAACTGATCTGGGTTTAATCCATCATCATTCTTTAGCTCACTCCACCACCCCAGTTCAGACATGGCCATATGCAAATCAGTCTGACCCTGTGCCTCATGGGAACAGTCCAGCCCGAACTGCCAAGCCATGTCTTCCCTGGACCGGAAACAAGCATCCTGGGACCGGTTTCTGGCTATTCAGCCGTCATCAGCCAGGCTAGCTTGAATCCAGTGGCAAAGTGAGCAAGGGACCCACGTCTGGGCATACCCTGCCAACTTAGGGCGAACAAAGCGATACCAAAGGGGATGATGGACGGAGCGCTTGAGCTAATCAAACACTCACCCCAAGTCAACTGATCTGGGTTTAATCCATCATCATTCTTTAGCTCACTCCACCACCTCCAGTTCAGACATGGCCATATGCAAATCAGTCTGACCCTGTGCCTCATGGGAACAGTCCAGCCCGAACTGCCAAGCCATGTCTTCCCTGGACCGGAAAAAAGCATCCTGGGACCGGTTTCTGGCTATTCAGCCTGGCCAGAACAAAATAACAAGGGGCATTGTTGTTCGACCTTGCACATAATGTTCAGTCAAAATCCCAGGAACATGCAGAGAGTGAACAAAGCGATGAGTTCTCATGTGAAAATAGTCATTGAAATTATTGCAAAAATAAAGACGTGTAGTAACGTGCGCAAAGCAGCAGGCAGGCTGCAACGTGCTCATGCTAACTTAGTGAAGTCGACAATGTCCCAATGGGCCACGTGACAATGCAAATTTTATTTGCTAGCTTTCTTTCTAAGGTTTATAAAAATAGTCAGATAAATATCATTGTCATTAGAAGTTCAAGTTGCTTTAAATGTGAACCATAAATATTTTCAGTATAAACAAAAAAGAAATATTGCACATCAATTTTTCTTAGTGTGATGCATACATGATACTAAACATTGTGATTTAATATTCGACTATTTGAAATATTTACTATTGCACAGCCAAATATTTTGTAACATTACAGGCAGGCTTGTCAATGTTTAACTGGCATAATATGTTAAATCTCTTTATCACTACATATTTTCTTTCTTTAACATTTTGATCTTGAAATGTCTCCATTCTTTTCAGTGTGCATAGTGTTTTGCTATAACATACGTGGGTATATCATGATATGTGACTGAAGCAGACTTACACATGGGATATGGATCTCTCACTCTGTCTTATCTATTGCACAGTTTGTGCAGAAGACATATGAACTCACTGAACTACTAAACCATACCATAAACTACCACCTGATTGCTTCTTTCCTCTCCTGTTACTCCCTTCATGAATGTCTGTCTGGGTAACCTACAAGTAAAATATGTTTTCATTATTTAGACAAAATACAGCTATTACTAACCTCCTTAACTTTTAGAAGCTCTAAGAATATAACACATTAGCATATTTAATAATTAGTTAGGATTCTATGGTAGTGATGTTTCCCTCTATTTTAGACATCTGGGCCCATATTTATCAAGGTTTTTCATCGCCCTTGCGCCACGCAAGGGCAATGCAAAACCTAAATATTTATCAAGCCACATAAGGCCACCTTGCATGGCCCTGCGTGGCTTGATAAATCGCAAGGCAGTGCATTCTGCCGCACAATTAGAAAGAGGAAAATGCATCTGAGGATTGTTTTGTGCAGGAAGGTGTCCAATTACGATTACTTAATTTGCACACAATTGTGCTCCAGGCTTCTCTTTGTGGTTTTCCCATTGTGACTGATTAATTTACGCTCACTAACTACATGTATTCTGCACACAGAACTAAAACACGTTGCAGGGGGTGTAGCCGGTGTATTTGTATTTATTAAGCATATGCTCGCTGAAGCTTCATAGCGCTAAACAAATGAGGAGAAGTACAGTAAAACAAAAGGAAGGCTTTACATTGACAGGTTCAAAGGTAGGTTTTTAAAAGCTTGCTGATAGGGATCAAGACTGAGGAAGACCGGCAGTTGCTGGGGAGTTGATTCCACTCCCAGGCTGTGGCCACTGACAATGCTCTGTCTCCACAGGTTTTGTTCCAGGTTTTCGGGAGTCCTGCAAGAAGGATGTTCTATAGTGAGATCTGATTCTAGGGATATGCCCAGATTGCTTACCATCCTGAAGGCTCAGGACGAGGGCGATAATGTCAGGGCAGATGGAGGGCTGCATTTTGATCATGTCATTCCTGGTCATCAATGTTTTGGTGTTTGAGGGACAGAACTTGAAGAAATTTTTGGATATCCAGTAATGAGAGTTGTTGCCAAATTAGAGTGAATAGAAAAGAGGCAGTTTTAGGGCGATTTGACTGCTACAGTTGAAAAAGTATCTGCGTCTCATCTGCATACATGCATACACATGTATCGGTATCATGTAAAAGTTATGTTAAGTGGACCAAATAGATTTTTAACAGTAGCAGTGACAGTTCTGATCCCTGTGGTACTCCACAGGATGCCAACTTGGGGTCAGATATGAAGGGTGGAAGAAAAATGGTTTGTGTAGGAGAGGTGAGAAATGACTCAAGCCAACATACTGACAGATGGTAGCAGCATATGTTCTTTTATCTTGAATGTAGGAAGGCATGGTCAATGACACTGAACGCTGCTCATAGGTCTAGTAAAATGACAGCATCTGTATCTCCCTTAGCCACACTAGGTCTACCATCATCTAGCACTGACAACAAAGCCAATTCTGAGCTGTGTTAAACTCTAAATCTGACTTGAAATTACTAGAGAAGGCTATTGGCTTCAAAATAGGTTTCAAAGTGCTCGATGACTAACTTTTCTAGCACTTTACAAGGAAAGGTAGGAGAGAAATAGGCTGAAAATTATTTGGGTTCGCAGGGAAATCAGGAGTTTGTTTAGAAGAGGTTTTATAATGGCTGCTTTACAGTCATCAAGGACCCTGCCCTGTCAATGAGGACGATTGAATAGTGCAGTTATGTCCACTACCAGGAAGGGAGCTAGTTGTTTCATGATATAGTGGGTTAAGGGTCCCAAGGAGGTAAAGAAGGTTAAGACCTGAAGGATTTTGGGTGTTGAACTTTCTCTTAAAGAAAATTTGTTAACAAATTCTGTATCAGGTTGACAATCAAAAGTGAATGCCCGTCAGTGGTTGTACTGTCAAGAACAGAAGTGCCTTTCCTATAGTGTCCCTGATGTTAGTAATTTTCTCATTAAAAAAAATCAGAGAGGGAGTCACAAAGATGTTATGAGATAGGGAATTTGCCCTGTTTTTACTGAGAGGCTACAAGATAGTCAACAACTACGAACAGTTCTCTTGATGAACTGGAGGCTTTGGTGATTCGCATTGAGTAATATTTACCTTTACTGACAGGATTCCATCCCCTAATATGGCTAGAGCCTGGATATACCACTGTCTTGTATCCAACGAATAGTAGCTGCATCAGTGCCATTCAGCCCTTTTTGTGCTAAGTTTTAACAGAGTGCACATCTGTGTAAACAATGGAGCAGCTATAAAGATGGCTTTATTAGAGTGTAATTGGGCTTAATTAGAATCAGTTTGTTGAGGATTAAAGAGAGGTTGGAAATAAATGTTGCTAAGAGAATGTTTACATCCTCACTCACAGAAATGTAGGTTGTAATCACCTCTCTAAGCCCTTCCAATGATAAGGACCTCCAGCACACTGCATAAGTTGTGATTTGCCAAATAGGGATACATTGACTATTGGGTTTCACGATTAACAAAGGCGCACTCAAGTGATCTGTCCATGCCACTGATATGTTAGGACAGGATGTGCATTTCATGTCAAGGGAGATAAAAACAGCATCAAGAAAATGACCGTTGTAATGTCTGGGATAATGATTAAGATGATTGAAATGAAATTAAATAAACTTATAAGCTGCAAACAATTGCCCAAAAGCGTCAAGGCGCTGATAGCGGTTAGTCTTAGGAAGGAGGAAAGGCAGCAGAAGATATAAGGCCTGAAAACTTCTGTTAAAGAGTAAAAAGCCAAGTTTTTAAGGCCTTATGAAATGGAACATGAGCTTGAAGACTGGATATGAAATAAGGAAGAGAATTCCAAAGCTTGGATGCGGCCACCGAAACGGCTCTACCTCCCCAACTCGATTTACGATACTTAGGAACAGTTAAAAGATTTCTGCCTGCGGATCGCAACTGTCTGGGGGGAGTATATCGTTGGAGCATGATTTTAAGCGCTCCAGGCCTGATGTTATGGAGAGCCTTGTGAAAGATACAAAGAGCCTTAAAAATATTTTGTTTGTTCACAGGCAGCCAGTGAAGCTTCCGAATCCCCGCCAAGACTGATTGGAATTTGGGAACATAAAGAATCAGTCTAGCTGCCGCATTCTGGACCAGGTGCAGTTTGGCAAGTACAGTCTTATTGATATCCAGGTACGAAGCATTACAGTAGTCTAACCTGGATATAATGAGTGCCAAGGCTACTTACTTACACGCCGGAAAGGGGATATAAGGAAACACTTTCCTGAGGTGCTTAATAATCCAAGAACAGGACGAAACTGTCCGTTTTACCTGCAGGTCGAACAATAAATTGTTATCGACCAATACTCCGAGGTTCTTAGCGGAGTCAGTTGAAGTGGGTAAAGCCCCTAGCCTATCTGGTCACCACAAGTAGGTCCATATGGATGGCTGACTGCAAAAATCAAGACCTCCGTCTTGTCTCCATTAAGTCTGAGGTAGTTTTTTTCCATCCATGAGGCCACAGCCTGCATACAATTTTTGAAGTTGGCAGCGACTGCCTCTGTGTCCTTAGTGATAGACACGATAATTTGTGTGTCATCAGCATAGGACAACGCTCGGAGCCCAAAGGAGTTTTGCCAGCGGGGAGACATACAAGTTGAATAATGTAGGGCTCAGGGAGGAACCCCAAATGGCAAGGTTATGGACTCCGAACAAAACTGGTCCACCATAACTATCTGAGACCTATCACTCAAAAAAGATTTGAAGAGCTTCAGCGCTAGGTCTATGACCCCCAGTTCCTGGAGCCGCTCAACAAGCAGGGTCGGACAGATGGTGTTGAAGGCTGCGAATAAGTACAAAAGGATCAAAGCCGCATCCTGCCCTGTATCCACCAATGAACGGATTATGTTGACTGCTAATACTAATGCAGTCTCAGTCCCATGGTTACTCCTGAATCCAAACTGAGAGATATCCATCAGTTGATGTTGTTCCAGGTAGGTCATCAGCTGGGCATTCAGGTGTTTCTCCAGAATTTTTGTAGGTACAGGCAGCAAGGAAATAGGCTGATAGTTTTTTTTAACTCAGCAGGGTCCAGGTTAGACTTTTTGAGAAGAGGATTGACAGCAGCCTTTTTCCAGAGTTGAGAGAAACACCCAGATGTAATGGCTTTATTCAAAGTTCCAGTGAGATGGGTAACAATGATATTAGCTCCCAGTTGCAAGACATTGGGTGCACAGGGTTCCAGTGGGGAGCCTGATTTAACGCTGAGGAGATAGAGCTCCATCAGAGTGTAAGAGAAGTGAAGCTGGATAGAAGAGCAGTAAGGCTTTCTCTAGTGGTCGTAGTCTTTGGTAGACTTGAGTCAGCCTGAAAATACAATTGAGAAGGGATGGGAGACTCAGAATTGAGGCAGTCAAGTTCTTTATAGATCTTGAGAATTTTGGTGTAAAAGAATTTACCATTCGATCACAAAAATCCTGAGAATCCTCAGTACTGGAAGGGGCAGAAGGAGCTGATAGAAGATTGATAAGCTTGACGAGATCTCTAGATGATTTTGCTGAGGCAAGCTCATTAGTGCAATAAAGAGATTTTTCTTCCTTGATGGCCACTTTATATTCTGCCCGGATGGCCTTATAACCACCTCTTTCCTGAGAGTAGTAGCATTTCCGCCAGGAACGCTCTTGAAAATGACAAACCTGCCTCAATAGTCTAAGTCTCTCTGAGAACCAGAGCGAGGTAGGAGTCTTTCTTCATGTGTAGATTTCCTTCAGCGGGGCCTCAATATTAATAGATGAGGTAAGGCACGAGGAAAGTTCCGCGGCCGCCAATTAGGTGTTATAGTGATCTGTCTACTTACAGTTGTTCAAGGCCTGGGATAGGGATTCTTTACTGAGCTCTTTCCAATTTCTTTTGGAAAGTCTGTTACTTCCACCCATAACTGTCTCCGGTGAGTAGACCAGGAGAGAGAAAAGGGGACAGCATAGTGATCAGACCATGTGAGGGGAAAAGGATTCGAAACTTTAAGTCAGACGTCATTAGAGAACATACCGTCCAGAAAATGGCCTGCTTCATGAGTAGCTGCATTACTAATTGAGAAAGCCCGCAACATGACATCATTTCTTTAAAGGCTGGAGAGTCCTTACACAAATCATTTTCCAGATGGAAATTAAAGTCCCCCAGACTGTAAAATTGCTTTTACCCAGGTAGAGTTCTATTAGGTGAGCAATCTCAGGGATAAATGCAGACCTGGAACCAGGTGGCCTGTAGACTAAGATCCCTGTGAATGATTCAGTAGGCCACATTTTTAGTGAAAAGTATAGCGCTTCATAAGGGGATAAATTGTGGAAAGGATCAATGAGGGAGGTGTACTTGGTTTTGTGTATAACTGCCAGCCCCCCTCCTGCTCTGCCAGTTCTGTCGTCTCGTAATGGTGTAACCTGGAGGAATAGCATCTACCAGGTCAGGACCAGAAGACTCAATGGCCCAGCTCTCTGTAACGAAGATCCAGTCAGGCTCATGGGTCACAATAAATTCTGCAGCCTCTACTTTGTTTTTAATAAGGGACGTAGCATTGATAAGAAATCCCAAATGGCTGGTTGAGTTAGAAGTAGTCAGTTCCTTTAAGGGAGGGGGCATGGGGGATTCGCAAGCTGTACTGGAGGTAGGTGCTGAGGAGATGACCTGAAAGTTACACAAGGGGCAGTTACTGACCCTGTTGTGATAGAGTTTGCTAAAGTCAATGGGAGAAAGACAGACTGATGGGTTGGCATAATTTTGCAGACTTAAGAGCTGGTCTCTAGAGTAAGTCAGACCAGAGGCCTTTTCCCGAATGAAAATGCCGGGGGGCCTGGCGCACGGCGCAGTCCAGGCACGGACGGACGGACGCAGAGGGGCTTGCCTTTGGCGTGCCCGCTGCGTGTCCGTTGTGCCATATTACATTTAAAGACGTTCCCCCTGCACCACTAGCTAGCCTTCTAACTAAGCATGAAGTGAGTGAATGAGCTCGTCTTACCTCCGCACAATCGTCAATCAGAGCCACGGCGGACCGGGGAAGGAGCCAATAGTAAAGGAAAGGTATGGGGCTACAAAGTGATGCAAATAAGACAAAATAAAAGTTAAAAGCAAATAAAATGCAGCAAATTGCAACAGCATGGCTGGAGCAGCCTACTGCCAGGCTCACCGCTGCGCGTCTGTTCCGCCATATTAAATTTAAAGACTTTCCCCCTGCACTATTAGCCTGCTAACTAAACATGAAGTGGATAAATAAGCTCGTCTTCCCTCCACACAATCGGTACTCAGAACTGCAGAGGACCGGGGAAGGAGACAGCAGTAAAGAAGAGGTGAGGGCTACAAAGCAGCGCAAATAACATAAAATAAAAGTTAAAAGCAAGTAAAATGCAGCAAACAGCAACAGCACGGACGGAGCAGCCTACCGTCACGCTAACTGCTGAAGTGAGAGGTTTTAAAACTCTAGAGGCCAGATTTATCAAGGAGTTGTGTGGTCCTTGCGTCTTGCAAGGTGACGCATGGTAGCATAGTTCCTTAAGTCAAATTTACAAATCCACACAAGGGACAATTTGCAGGGCTTTGCATGGCTTTGTAAATAAATGTAATGCCACACAGTGGCTTGTGCTGCTGTATGTTACATTTCGAGCTATAGGTGTTCAATCAGTGGAGTTTGGGCATTCCCATGCATTCACCCATGGATTTGATACAATTCGAGATTTGCAAATGTAAACCTGGGATTGTGTAAAATTGATACGCCTCCCAGAGGAAGGTGTAACAAGGAGAAAATCTTTTTTGCTCCTCGTCATTTCCTTTTCTGTGCGTGATTGATTCAGCTTCACACACAGAAAGAGGAAAATGCCTCTTTGGATTGTTTGTGTGTAGGAAGGTATCCCTTCCTAAACAAAGACAATCCTTACCAATCCTTGCAGCATGGCGCAAGGGTGCCTGCATAGGTGCTAGACAGCACACTGTGCACCAGTGCTAGGACGGAAAAGAAGTGAGCCATATTTGAGTAGATATTGTGCATTTCTGATCTTTCAGTTTCATGTAAACACAGCATAGGAACTTTGCTTGCTGCCCTGTGTTGCGTGAAACATTAGTAAATATGCCCCTTGGTGTTTTAGGAACTTATGTAAACTGGCGTCCAGAGATTCTAGTCAGAAATTGACACCGCTTCACCCATCCTATTAGCACATTTGTGTCACAATATAGAGTAATTGGGAGGCAGCAGCTCATCTAAATAAGGGCCAGTGAAATTTGTTGGGCAGGTTTTTGTAAGGCAACAAAGTCAAGATCGTCACACATATCAGTGATTTGATTGCCATGTCTAATTGCAAAACGTACATTGCAGCAGTGGGGGCTCCTCCGCTGACGCGGAGGAGCGTCGCCGTACTGCTTTTAGCAGTGGAAATGAAGGAAAAATAAAATGATAATAACCGGATGTTATAATAATTTTATTTGTTCCTGCGTCTTTGCGGGGTGGGGCTGCTCTGCTCTCAGAGCAGGGGAAGGAGTGGTGTCACTCTGTAAAGTGCGCATGAATGTTTGACCGGCCCTCTCGGGCCAGCCAAACACTCATGCACACTTTGCATGTTCTCCGTGCAGGCTGCATTGCAGCCTGCATGGAGAACATGCCCAGGCCTTTATTCCCCATCTGACCGCCGAACCACGGTGCTTAGACCAATCAAAATGCTGCATTGCAGCGCTGTGATTGGTCAGGGGAGCCGGGCTGCTTTCTCTTTCAGCTGGAGCGTAGGGATGACAACAAGGGACGACGTGGAGAGACGCGAGGAGGTAAGTTTTCTTTTTATTTGTCTCCCCCGCCTGCCCAGCCACCCCCGATCCGTGCCTGCCGCTACTGCATTGCAGAGCTGAGTCTTTAAGTGACTGTGCTTTTCTGAGGGGTTTTGAAAAAAATATTCCCAGTGGTTTAATGTCATGACAGAGTACATCACATTATAGGAGTTCTCATTCTAAGGTGGCTTTCAACTGATATGAGATAGTGTGATACTGTGAGAAATTGTGCTGTTGGTTGACTAGGGTGTGAGCCCTGGTCAAGCAACCGCCACAATCCCTTGCAGAGTAGACCACAAAAAGTCACTAAATTAACCTGAGCTCAATCCTGGGTAGCTTGGCACAAAAAGCAGTCAGGGGTAACTTAGAGGTAATGTGTTAAGTATTTATGCTGCACACAAACAGTAATAAAGTGAAAACACAAGAAAAGAAAAATCCCAAACCAATTTAGAAAAATAGAGTACCTTTTATTGAATTATTTGACACCAAAAATGACAAACATCCAATCAGTAGAACTGGGCCCGGTCAGCACTTACCTTCTGACTCAAAAATTTTTTCTAAAAAGGTAAAGTACAGCGGGGCAAGCCTGCGGAGCTGCCCCAGGAGGGAGCGTCATCCTCAGATAGCCTCGTGTCAAAGCCACGGTGAAGATTTCTGCGTTTGGACTTAGTCTCTGAAATGGAAGTCAAAAATCTCCAAGGAGGCAGAGGGCTGTTGCTGAAGCCAATTCCATGAGGTCGGATACCCGTTTGGCGGAGGACCGCTGAAATAGCGCCCCATCCACATGTGCTGGGGGACATTCAGGGGCCGGTTTCCCACACCTCTTGCCCTTCCCTTTATTGGCAGCTGTCTGGGCCATTCTTCCAGGCTCCAGACTTTCTTGACTCCTCTCCTGGACAGCCATGGACCTGGTGGTCGAGTAGATCAACTCAGGTGACCCTAACATTCCCAGGTGTGACCTGATCTCAACTTCCTTCCAGACAGTGTGCTCCAGGTCAGTCCCTAACAGACTGTCCACTGGCATAGCTGGGCTCACAGCAACTTTCAGAAGACCTGAGACCCCCCCCCCCCCACTCAAAGGAAACCAGAGCCACAGGGTAGGTGCTCTCCATATTGTCTGCTACCACAATCTGGTGGAATGTATTGGGTATCACCTGCTCTGATGACAACAGATGACACCTGACAGTAGTCATACTGGTGACGGTGTCCCTCAGAGCCTCCACCTTCTTCCCATTGATGGTGACCCACTGCCTATACTTTGAAGTATTGGAAGGCATGTGGGCGTTGTGCACCATCTCTGTGTCACCCAGGAATACTTGGGTAACCTCACTGGTCTCCCCACAATAAGTAGGGCTATCACCTCCTCAAGTGCTACACTGGCTATTCCTTGTGACTGCCCACCACTGGGGCGTGATGTCCTCTTGGAGCACTTGAAGAACATAGAACAGGAGTAAACCCGTTGACCCAGCTGAGACCGGGTAAAGTTATATAACAAAACCAACAACGTCTCAACTGGTAACCATTAAAAAAGACTATTACAGAAAGTGCATTAATCACTAAAGGAAGGAAACGGGAGACCAAGAACGGGCGTAAAGGTTGTTATTTAGCAGGTAGTTAAATCAGCACTACATTACAATTAGATTGAGGTAACCATAACAACCAAATGTGCACTAAACGTGCTTGTGTAAGTGATAGGTGCAGTGACACAAGTGATATAAGAACAGCGTGAGACGGCGAAATACAATAAAAACAAACAATAATTCAAGGTCAAAAGGTATAACTTAGATAAATGCAAAAATAGTTTGTTTTTTGTTAGTTTCAAAATGACCCCGTTGAAGCCGTGGATGACGCTGCAAAGTCGACGGCGTTTCGACCTATTCAGATTAAGGTCATCATCAGGACGATGGTTACAAATATCTTAGGTAGTGCTGGTGGCACAAGGAGTCTCAATCATGATATTGTAATTGCAGCAGGGGGAATCAATCACAGTAGGGAAACAGCGACGGGCAAAGTCGATCGCTGTAAAGCTTGACGGAGGGTCCGAAATACTGCAGTAGATGAGTGGAGAGTCTGGGCGCTGTAGGATTGCAGCCCGTAATGGAGGGAGATCCCAAATAAGAAGGTAAATCTTGGGCGTCACGTGGCGAAAATGGAGCACTTGGCATCTCCCTTGACATGACAATATTGGTACCACTCATAGCACTTAGGGACAAACTTTCTAGTATTCTTGTCTATGAAGCCTTTCTTCTGGTGGCCACATTGGGGTTGGGACCCTTTCTCCTGTGAATTGTTTTGGGAGACTTGAGAGAAATCCTCGGTTTTATTTTTATCTCCCTCCTCTTTCTTCTGGTGGGAACCCTGTCCACCCTTTTGGGAGTCCTCTCCAGATGCCTTCTTAGACACTCTGGTGCTGACCCAGAGGTCTGCCCCTAAGACCAGTAAAATCATCCACTTTGCTGCCCCTCACCCAATCCTTCAGTGCCTTGCTAACATAATCTAGGAAGTCCACCCAGGGCTGGTTTGGGAGCTTGTGGCTGTCCCTGAACCTTTGATGGTACTTCTCAGAGGTTAGTCCAAACTTATCAACATGTATTGCTTTCATGGGGGCATACCTTATCTGATCCTCTGCCTCTGGTGTAAGAAGTGTATCCATCCCCACTGTGGGCATGTGTTTCCACAGGCTACCCCCCCCCCCAGTATTCCTCTGGCACCTTGTATACCCTGAATGCAACTTCATAAGCAGCAAACCACTTGTCTATATCATCTCCCACCACATCGTTCGGCACCAGCTCCTGGGGTATGTGGACTCTCACGAGCAGACATTGTTAGTATGCTGACCCATCAGTGTTGGGTCCTGTAGGTTGCCTTGCCTTTAGCTCCAGCTCCCTCACGTTCTTCTCGTACTCCAACAGTAGTTTATTTTCAGCTAAGGCCCTCTCAGCCTTCTCTTTTGCCAAGGCCCTCTTAGCCTCAGCCTTCTCCTTTTCAGCCTGCAATTTTAACATGGCCAGCTCCAGCTTCCTCTCCTGCCTCGTGTCCTCCAACGCTTCTGGTGACAGACCCCTGGAAGACACACTGCTCCCTGCCTCGTCCTGGTTCCTCTCTGGGGACAGTGGGGCCCTTCCTGCAGCTCAGGGTCCCTCTCTGGGTCCCGATGCTCATTTTCATTTAAGTCCATGCCCTCCTCAGGGTCATTCTCCACTGTTGCTGCTTGCAACCTCTTGACTTCCTCATGGGCCTGAAGATTATCTGTAGATCCACTTTGGAAGCTTTCCTACCCACATTCAGCCCCCCCTCTCCTTGCAGAGCCTTTGCGGCTCAGGCCTAGTAAGGTTGTCAACATGGATCAGATCCATCTCCATGGTAACAGAGGAGGTAAGGGCTTCTTAAATTTAGAAAAAAGGAAAAGCAGCAAATGGAGGCTAGGGAGACTTTAAAAAGGCTCAAGTTGGTGACAAATTATTTACTTGGGATTTTGTGTTACACAAACCACTGTATGGCACTGCACAAACACAAGTCCTGATCCACACTGCTGAACATCAATGTGGGAAATTGTGTTGGTGGTTGACTGGGGTGTGAGCCCTGGTCAAGCAACAGCCACAATACCTTTCAGGGTGAACCACAAAAAGTCACTAAATTAACCTGTGCTTAACCCTGGGTAGCTTCGCACAAATAGCAGTCAGGCTTAACTTAGAGGCAATGTGTAAAGTATTTATGCAGCACACAACCAGTAATAAAGTGAAATCACAACACAAGAAAAATCCCAAACCAATTTAGAAAAACAGAGTCAATTTTAATACATTATTTGACACCAAAATGAGAAAACTCCAATCACTAGAACCGGAGTTATGAATTTTAAAAGTTCTTAGTAAAAGCTAGCGCCTAAAAGATCAAAGCCTGAACCACGAACATCTAGTCGGCGAGACTGGGTCAAAGTCTAGAAATATGCTTGACCACGAAGGAGTGGATTGGGCCCAGTCAGAGCCTAAATTTGGACTAAAAACTGTCTGAGAAACATGTTCTGAGAAGGTCAAATTCAGCGGGGCACGGCTGCAGTAGGTGTCCAAGGTGGGAGAGTCATCGTCGGATAGCCTTGGGTTGAAGCCACGGTGAAGATTTCTTAGTTTGGACCTAGTTTCTGGAATGGAAGTCGAACATCTCCAGCAGAACGAGGCAGATGGTTGTAGCTGAAGACAGTTCCACGAGGTCGGATACCCCCTTTGGCGGAGGGCCTTTTGAGACCGATTTGCTGATGCAGAGCAGAAAGTAGCGGGAGAAGTCGTGAAGTCAATCCGACGGGCGATGCGCCTCCGGCAGATAGGCGAGCTGGTTGTTCCCAGTCGTCTCCTGGTTGTCAGAGCAGTTTTTAGCCCAAAAATGTCCTAAGTCCCAACTTTTTAATTTTGGTGAGCTAGTGACCTTCAGCATCACCTTTAAGGGTCTTGCACTGGTGGGGCACCAATTGGAGGAGCTGGGCTTATTCAGGCAGTGTTCAGGTGTGGGTCCAAGGTGAAGGGAATATTTTGTGTCACTGAGGCTCAGATGAGGAGGCCAGCAAACTAGCCATTCTGAGTCAATCTAATGGTCCTGGGTTCAAGTTGCAAGTCCAGTCCTTCTTCCTCAGGCAAGAGGGCTGCAGGGCAGAAAGGCAGTAATTCAGCAAGACAGCAGCAGGTCAGCAGTCCAGCAGAGTGGCAGTCCTTTCAGCAGCACAGCAGTCCTTCTTCCTGGCAGAGTATCCACAGGTCCAGAAGTGTGCTGAAGAGTTGGTTTCTGAGGTCCTACTTTATGCCCTGATGTCTTTGTTCTGGAAGCTAAGAGAAGCTTCTACACAGTGGCTTTGAAGTGCATGGAATTTCCTGAATCCCCTGCCCTGGCTCCAAGCTGGCTGCAGTGGCAATGGGTAGGTATTAGGTCCTTTGTGTGAGGGCAGAGCACTCTCTATTCAGTTGCAAGTGGGCCTGTGCTCACCTTCACCCCCTCATCCTGCCAACAGATGGCCCAATAAGGCACATCTAATCCCTGTATTGTTTGACCCAAGACAGGCTGCAGGCACAAAAGGGTAGAGGGCAGGGAAATGCCAACTTTCTGAAAGTGGCATTTTCAAAATTGTAATCCAGAACTCGACTTTAATATTAAATAGGGCTTTTCATTACAATTCCAAGCACACCAATCATGCAATAGCTACCTGCTCCCAATTGGAAATTACAGCGTATTAAATGTAATAAGGAATCCTAAATGTTATCCTATGGGGGGGGCAGGCATCACAGTAGTGAACCACAAATTTAGGAGTTTTTCACCACCAGGACATGTAAAAACTTAAAAGTACATGCCCAACCTTTTAATTACACAGCACCCTGCCGCATGGGCTAACTGGGGCCTACCTTATGGGGTGACTTTTATGTTATAAAAGGGGAGTTTAATGCTTGGCAAGGAGGTTTTAATGCCAAGTCTACATTGCAGTTTAAAACTTCATTCAGGCTGCAGCAGCAGACCTGGGACATGTTTCAAGGTGCTACCTGAGTGGGTCGCAGAATAAGTGCTGCAGGCTCACTGGTAGCATTTAATTTACAGGCCCTGGGTATATAGTATACCGCTCTACAAGGGACTTAAAAGTAAATTAAATATGCCAATTAGGTATAAGCCAATTTAACCATGTTTTATGGGAGTAGGAACAAGCACTTTAGCACTGGTTAGCAGTGGTAAAGTGCACAAAGTCCAAAGGCCAACAAAAATGAGTTCAGCAAAATGGAGGTGGAGAGGCAAAAAGTTTGGGGGAAATCTATCCTAAGGCTGAGAGGTCTAACAGACACACTAATAACAGATTAATGAATTTGGCACAAATATATTAAAGGGGGTGGGGGCTTACCTGGCATAATCCTCTGTGCTTTAAAGTAGGTTGGGTAGATTGGACCATAGTGGTTGGTGGTGTCTAGCCATGGACTGGCACAGAAGGGCTTGCCTTTGGCATGGCACCAGCATGCTCAATGCTCGGACATGCAGTACCAACTTGTAAATAGGTCCAGGTAGTATGACACATGAAAGTCTGGTGCTCGCCTTAGCATGGCCTTCCTGTATCCAAGACAGCACAGTTCAGGAAAATAAAAACACACAACCAGCCAGAAAATGTTCTTCTGAGCCGAGTGGATATAAGAATAAATGGCAGTACAGGTAATCCCTAAGTGAAAGTTCTAAAAAAACAAATACAGTGTCCTTTATATATACTATATAGTAATGAACCAATCGATGTCCAAAAGATTGGAAAAGGAACTGAAACTGTGACCCTTGCAATGATAGCACAATGCAGTGACACCAGGGCCCAGAGGCTGAGGGGCCAGTTAAACCCTGATTATTGATATATTTTACTACCTATTCAGGAGCCGGGGGGCATTTTACTGGTTGCACGACATATTCTTAGATAAACTTGCTAACTCCTGGTGGCATATTTTATGCATGTTGGAACAAAAAAATGCTTACTTATTCCTCTTTTCCAAGCCGCACGCCTCACTATAGTTAGGAAATAGCAGTTTTAATGTAAAATTAGATTTTCTTTTTCTTAATACTTGAACCTGTTTTACCCTCACAATCTCCACTTCCTACACACCTCTTGTAAAAAAGAGTGGTTACTGGTGCACTTTTGCTCACTTTTAGTAACACTTATACCAGGGCCAAGATTAATGCCGCCAGTATTGTGAAACAGCGTGACACAAAGCAGTACAAGCATTTGTTGTGACCTATTTTCCAACGCAAAGTACTTTATGCTGTTACTTTGATTGGTGATACCAAAGGGGATGATTGACGGAGCGCTTGAGCAAATCAAACACTCACCCCCAGTCAACTGATCTGGGTTTAATCCATCATCATTCTTTAGCTCACTCCACCACCCCAGTTCAGACATGGCCATATGCAAATCAGTCTGACCCTGTGCCTCATGGGAACAGTCCAGCCCGAACTGCCAAGCCATGTCTTCCCTGGACCGGAAACAAGCATCCTGGGACCGGTTTCTGGCTATTCAGCCATCATCAGCCAGGCTAGCTTGAATCCAGTGGCAAAGTGAGCAAGGGACCCGCGTCTGGGCATACCCTGCCAACTTAGGGCGAACAAAGCGATACCAAAGGGGATGATTGACGGAGCGCTTGAGCAAATCAAACACTCACCCCCAGTCAACTGATCTGGGTTTAATCCATCATCATTCTTTAGCTCACTCCACCACCCCAGTTCAGACATGGCCATATGCAAATCAGTCTGACCCTGTGCCTCATGGGAACAGTCCAGCCCAAACTGCCAAGCCATGTCTTCCCTGGACCGGAAACAAGCATCCTGGGACCGGTTTCTGGCTATTCAGCCGTCATCAGCCAGGCTAGCTTGAATCCAGTGGCAAAGTGAGCAAGGGACCCACGTCTGGGCATACCCTGCCAACTTAGGGGCGAACAAAGCGATACCAAAGGGGATGATTGACGGAGCGCTTGAGCAAATCAAACACTCACCCCCAGTCAACTGATCTGGGTTTAATCCATCATCATTCTTTAGCTCACTCCACCACCCCAGTTCAGACATGGCCATATGCAAATCAGTCTGACCCTGTGCCTCATGGGAACAGTCCAGCCCGAACTGCCAAGCCATGTCTTCCCTGGACCGGAAACAAGCATCCTGGGACCGGTTTCTGGCTATTCAGCCGTCATCAGCCAGGCTAGCTTGAATCCAGTGGCAAAGTGAGCAAGGGACCCACGTCTGGGCATACCCTGCCAACTTAGAGCGAACAAAGCGATACCAAAGGGGATGATTGACGGATCGCTTGAGCAAATCAAACACTCACCCCCAGTCAACTGATCTGGGTTTAATCCATCATCATTCTTTAGCTCACTCCACCACCCCAGTTCAGACATGGCCAGATGCAAATCAGTCTGACCCTGTGCCTCATGGGAACAGTCCAGCCCGAACTGCCAAGCCATGTCTTCCCTGGACCGGAAACAAGCATCCTGGGACCGGTTTCTGGCTATTCAGCCATCATCAGCCAGGCTAGCTTGAATCCAGTGGCAAAGTGAGCAAGGGACCCACGTCTGGTCAGACTGATTTGCATTTGGCCATGTCTGAACTGGGGTGGCGGAGTGAGCTAAAGAATGATGATGGATTAAACCCAGATCAGTTGACTGGGGGTGAGTGCTTGCAATGTTCAACACTCCGTCCATCATCCCCTTTGGTTTTGTTACTTTGATTGGTGTCACAGCGCAAATACATCTTTGCATTTTGTTGCTGCAATGGCATCATAATGTAAGCTAACACGGTATTCACAAGTATTCTGGCAGCCCGTTTAGGTCCCTTTCTGCCAAGCCTCATTGCCGCAGACCACGCAGGCTTTGTTCCCCATCGCCATTGTAGCAATAATACGAAACAAATCCTACATTTAATTGACAAGGCCCAGCACTCAAACAGAGAACGAATGCTCCTGGGTATCACCACTGAAAAGGCGTTCGACTGGGTCCACTGGCCATACCTAGAGGCTACACTTAAACACTTTGGACTCGGGGAGCGCTTTTGTTCGTGGGTCCTCAGCAACTCCCGCCAGCCAGTTGCAAGTGTTAGGGTGAATGGGCAGACATCAACTCTGTTCCTTATATGCAGAGCCACGCGCCAGGGGTGCCCTCTTTAACCCCTGCTTTTTGCGCTCTACATGGACCCACTGGCCCAGCAAGTCTGCGGTTACCCGAGAATTAAAGGGATCCCTTTTGGTGGGGAAGACCACACCATCAGTTTGCATGCTGCTGATGTCTTAATGACCCTGGAAGAGCCCTTCCCCTCACTCTCAGACTTTCTAAATGAACTGGAGACCTTCGGCCAAGCGACGGGATTCAGAGTGAATGTGCATTAATCCCAAGCCCTCAATCTCTCCCTTATGCCAGCTATATAACTGGCCCTTTCCCGTAGCTACCCGATATAATGGGCAGCGACATCCATCCCCTACCTGGGTATACAATTGGCCCCCACTGCTAATGCAACTGCATCCCTCAATTATAAGACTTTACACCAACAGATTTAAATGGACCTAGCCCGTTGGAGGCCATATCGTCTCTCCTAGCTTCACCGGGTGGCCGCCCTTAAGATATCAATCCTGCCCACTTAATCTTCCAGGCTCAGCCAGTTGAACCCCCCACCGGTACCATCTTGGCCTTGCAAAGCGAACTGAACCGCTTTGTGTGGGCCGATGGTTGCTCCCGCATGTGGAAGGAACTGAGCTACAGACCCCTTAATAAGGTCGGCCTGGGCATCCTGAATTGTTTGTGCTATTATAGAGCAGCACAACTCCGGTGCCTCCTGGAATGGTCCCGAAAAGAATCTGAAAAGCACCAGCTGTTCATAGATAGAGCAGTGGTGGGACAGCACCTGTGGAAAATCCCCTTTCTACATAAGACTGCTCAACCGAGAAGCCTCTATCTCTCACCCATCACCAAAACCTCTCTCTAGAGGCCTGGGACCGAGGCTGATAGTGGGCAATGAGGATATCACCCCGGGGCTAAATTCCACAATGTTTCAATGCTGGCAGAGAGCCAGATACCGGTCCATAGGCCACCTATTTGATGAGAAGGGTCCCATATCCTTTGAACAACTCAAATCTGACTATGCCATACCTGAACCCGAGCGGTTACACTACCTCCATGTTTGACACTTGGTGATGCACCCTACAGTCCACCCGAGAGCACAACGCCCCCTCACCACTTTTGAAAAGTGGTTGGTAACTAAGGCATCAGATAGACGCCTCATCACCGAGCTCTAAAGCCTTTTGCGCCCACCCACCCTGGTGGTCAAGTCGACACGCCAGCGATGATGGGAATTGGTAATGGGCCACTTACTGACCCAGAAGGAATGGGAGGAAATATACTACCGCGCACAGCACACAGCCCGTAACACAGCCAGTATTGAAATGGCCACCAAGATCGCCATGTACTGGTATCTCACTTGAGTCCACCTACACTGGGGCAACCTCACGCATAAACCAGAGTGCTGGCATGGCTGCAGTTCCCCTGGCACCTTACTACACCTGCTATGGGATTGCCCGAAACTCACCACTTACTGGACACAATTATTAGATGACGTAGACACTCACCTAAACACTCAGCTCCCTTGATTTCCTACCTATACAATTTTGGGGTTGCCCAATTCTCTCACCTTTCCTCTCAAATCCTGTAGGGGACAACAAATTGGGCTGACCCTGGGAGCAGCCTTGCAGAACATCCGGACACACTGGGGACAGGACAGGCTCCACTGACTGCCTCTGGTATATACTGGGAATAGAGAGGCAGACCCTCACGGTCACAGCACAAGGCACTTCATATTCTGAGAGGAACAGGAGTGGGAGCACACCGCTTCACCCCCCAGCGCCAGGGAGAGGTACAGAGACCTGAGAGGATTGTGGCAGCTTTCTCAGCAAACCCCAGATGAATTTCGTTTTATCTCTACTGATGAAGGATAAAATCCAGAAACACATGTGTCTAGAGATTAACAGCACTAACCTGCACCAACTTTGGTGAAACACTCTGCAAAATTTCAAGTAAGCATTTAAATTGAACTGCATTTACCAGGATGCAAAGGGGCGAACTGTGCTGGGAGGTGAAGCAGTGTGCTCCCATTACCCTTCTGTTTAAAAAGGCTCCCTTGAGCCACTTAGCTGACGAACTCTTGGAGATGCACTTGTGCGCCAGGGAGAGGTACAGAGACCTGAGAGGATTGTGGCAGCTTTCTCAGCAAACCCCAGATGAATTTCGTTTTATCTCTACTGATGAAGGATACAATCCAGAAACACATGTGTCAAGAGATTAACAGCACTAACCTGCACCAACTTTGGTGAAACACTCTGCAAAATTTCAAGTAAGAATTTAAATTGAACAGCATTTACCAGGATGCAAAGGGGCAAACTGTACTGGGAGGTGAAGCAGTGTGCTCCCATCCCCCTTCTGTTTAAAAAGGCTCCCTTGAGCCACTGAGCTGACCAGCTCTTGGAGATGCACCTGTGTGCCAGGGAGCGGCACAGAGACCTGAGAGGATTGTGGCAGCTTTCTCAGCAAACCCCAGATGAATTTCGTGTTTATCTCTACTGATGAAGGATACAATCCAGAAACACATCTGTCTAGAGATTAACAGCACTAACCTGCACCAACTTTGGTGAAACACTCTGCAAAATTTCAAGTAAGCATTTAAATTGAACTGCATTTACCAGGATGCAAAGGGGCGAACTGTGCTGGGAGGTGAAGCAGTGTGCTCCCATCCCCTTCTGTTTAAAAAGGCTCCCTTGAGCCACTGAGCTGATGAGCTCTTGGAGATGCACCTGTGCGCCAGGGAGAGGTACAGAGACCTGAGAGGATTGTGGCAGCTTTCTCAGCAAACCCCAGATGAATTTCTGTTTTATCTCTACTGATGAAGGATACAATCCAGAAACACGTGTCTAGAGATTAACAGCACTAACCTTCACCAACTTTGGTGAAACACTCTGCAAAATTTCAAGTAAGCATTTAAATTGAACTGCATTTACCAGGATGCAAACGGGCGAACTGTGCTGGGAGGTGAAGCAGTGTGCTCCCATCCCCCTTCTGTTTAAAAAGGCTCCCTTGAGCCACTGAGCTGACCAGCTCTTGGAGATGCACCTGTGTGCCAGGGAGCGGTACAGAGACCTGAGAGGATTGTGGCAGCTTTCTCAGCAAACCCCAGATGAATTTCGTTTTATCTCTACTGATGAAGGATACAATCCAGAAACACATGTGTCTAGAGATTAACAGCACTAACCTGCACCAACTTTGGTGAAACACTCTGCAAAATTTCAAGTAAGCATTTAACTTGAACTGCATTTACCAGGATGCAAAGGAGCGAACTGTGCTGGGAGGTGAAGCAGTGTGCTCCCATCCCCCTTCTGTTTAAAAAGGCTCCCTTGAGCCACTGAGCTGACCAGCTCTTGGAGATGCACCTGTGTGCCAGGGAGCGGTACAGAGACCTGAGAGGATTGTGGCAGCTTTCTCAGCAAACCCCAGATGAATTTCGTTTTATCTCTACTGATGAAGGATACAATCCAGAAACACATGTGTCTAGAGATTAACAGCACTAACCTGCACCAACTTTGGTGAAACACTCTGCAAAATTTCAAGTAAGCATTTAAATTGAACTGCATTTACCAGGATGCAAAGGGGCGAACTGTGCTGGGAGGTGAAGCAGTGTGCTCCCATCCCCCTTCTGTTTAAAAAGGCTCCCTTGAGCCACTGAGCTGACGAGCTCTTGGAGATGCACCTGTGCACCAGGGAGAGGTACAGAGACCTGAGAGGATTGTGGCAGCTTTCTCAGCAAACCCCAAATGAATTTCGTTTTATCTCTACTGATGAAGGATACAGTCCAGAAACACATGTGTCTAGAGATTAACAGCACTAACATGCACCAACGTTGGTGAAACACTCTGCAAAATTTCAAGTAAGCATTTAACTTGAACTGCATTTACCAGGATGCAAAGGAGCGAACTGTGCTGGGAGGTGAAGCAGTGTGCTCCCATCCCCCTTCTGTTTAAAAAGGCTCCCTTGAGCCACTGAGCTGACGAGCTCTTGGAGATGCACCTGTGAGCCAGGGAGAGGTACAGAGACCTGAGAGGATTGTGGCAGCTTTCTCAGCAAACCCCAAATGAATTTCGTTTTATCTCTACTGATGAAGGATACAGTCCAGAAACACATGTGTCTAGAGATTAACAGCACTAACCTGCACCAACTTTGGTGAAACACTCTGCAAAATTTCAAGTAAGCATTTAACTTGAACTGCATTTACCAGGATGCAAAGGGGCGAACTGTGCTGGGAGGTGAAGCAGTGTGCTCCCATCCCCTTCTGTTTAAAAAGGCTCCCTTGAGCCACTGAGCTGACGAGCTCTTGGAGATGCACCTGTGCGCCAGGGAGAGGTACAGAGACCTGAGAGGATTGTGGCAGCTTCTCAGCAAACCCCAGATGAATTTCGTTTTATCTCTACTGATGAAGGATACAATCCAGAAACACATGTGTCTAGAGATTAACAGCATTAACCTGCACCAACTTTGGTGAAACACTCTGCAAAATTTCAAGTAAGCATTTAAATTGAACTGCATTTACCAGGATGCAAAGGGGCGAACTGTGCTGGGAGGTGAAGCAGTGTGCTCCCATCCCCCTTCTGTTTAAAAAGGCTTCCTTGAGCCACTGAGCTGACGAGCTCTTGGAGATGCACCTGTGCGCCAGGGAGAGGTACAGAAACCTGAGAGGACTGTGGCAGCTTTCTCAGCAAACCCCAGATGAATTTCGTTTTATCTCTACTGATGAAGGATACAATCCAGAAACACATGTCTACAGATTAACAGCACTAACCTGCACCAACTTTGGTGAAACACTCTGCAAAATTTCAAGTAAGCATTTAAATTGAACTGCATTTACCAGGATGCAAAGGGGCGAATTGTGCTGGGAGGTGAAGCAGTGTGCTCCCATCCCCCTTCTGTTTAAAAAGGCTCCCTTGAGCCACTGAGCTGACGAGCTCTTGGAGATGCACCTGTGCGCCAGGGAGAGGTACAGAGACCTGAGAGGATTGTGGCAGCTTTCTCAGCAAACCCCAGATGAATTTCGTTTTATCTCTACTGATGAAGGATACAATCCAGAAACACATGTGTCTAGAGATTAACAGCACTAACCTGCACCAACTTTGGTGAAACACTCTGCAAAATTTCAAGTAAGCATTTAAATTGAACTGCATTTACCAGGATGCAAAGGGGCGAACTGTGCTGGGAGGAGAAGCAGTGTGCTCCCATCCCCTTCTGTTTAAAAAGGCTCCTTGAGCCACTGAGCTGACGAGCTCTTGGAGATGCACCTGTGCGCCAGGGAGAGGTACAGAGACCTGAGAGGATTGTGGCAGCTTTCCAGCAAACCCCAGATGAATTTCGTTTTATCTCTACTGATGAAGGATACAATCCAGAAACACATGTGTCTAGAGATTAACAGCACTAACCTGCAACATCTTTGGTGAAACACTCTGCAAAATTTCAAGTAAGCATTTAAATTGAACTGCATTTACCAGGATGCAAAGGGGCGAACTGTGCTGGGAGGTGAAGCAGTGTGCTCCCATCCCCCTTCTGTTTAAAAAGGCTCCCTTGAGCCACTGAGCTGACGAGCTCTTGGAGATGCACCTGTGTGCCAGGGAGCGGTACAGAGACCTGAGAGGATTGTGGCAGCTTTCTCAGCAAACCCCAGATGAATTTCGTTTTATCTCTACTGATGAAGGATACAATCCAGAAACACGTGTCTAGAGATTAACAGCACTAACCTGCACCAACTTTGGTGAAACACTTTGCAAAATTTCAAGTAAGAATTTAAATTGAACTGCATTTACCAGGATGCAAAGGGGCAAACTGTGCTGGGAGGTGAAGCAGTGTGCTCCCATCCCCCTTCTGTTTAAAAAGGCTCCCTTGAGCCACTGAGCTGACGAGCTCTTGGAGATGCACCTGTGCGCCAGGGAGAGGTACAGAGACCTGAGAGTATTGTGGCAGCTTTCTCAGCAAACCCCAGATGAATTTCGTTTTATCTCTACTGATGAAGGATACAATCCAGAAACACATGTGTCTAGAGATTAACAGCACTAACCTGCACCAACTTTGGTGAAACACTCTGCAAAATTTCAAGTAAGCATTCAAATTGAACTGGATTTACCAGGATGCAAAGGGGCGAACTGTGCTAGGAGGTGAAGCAGTGTGCTCCCATCCCCCTTCTACTTCATATTCTGAGCTCTGGCGTCTCTTTATCGACTTGCTATTCTCTGAATTCCACAAACTCATGTGCCCCAGATATCTCCACCTGCTCCGACTATTGGAGCCTTCTGTTGATTCCAATCAGGAGAGTACCAATTAAAGAGACACGCTAAGACACAAGAGACCACATTTATTATCACACTTTCTAGTGCTGTGGTTCCCTGGGGGGAGAGGGAGCTTGGGGAATGTTCTGTTTATTGATATCTATACTACAGCTCATGGTTATGATTAATTTTCTGTGTTCTAAAAACAATAAAGTGATTTTAACAATAATGTAAGCTAAATGGGTCTTCTGTTGGTGTTACCATGCTATGGCAGTGCAATACGATGCATAGCAATACCAGGAAAGGTCATGCAAAATAGAGTAAAGGAGTGCAAGCCCAAATGTAGTTAATATATACAGTTAAAGGAAATCAGGAGCAAAAATATCACCTTAGCAAGACAGCAGAACAGTCATGTGTAAAGGAATATTGTGATATTCATCTTCAAACACAGTCAAAGTCTACTTCAAAGAGCTGTGGATAACACAAGAAGAAAGGAGTTCAAAGAAAAAATGTACAAGACCAGACTGACACCATTAAGTAAATATCAGGAAGGAATAATAAAATATTACTGTCTAATCAGCGCTTTTAATTTGCTTAAAAATAGAACCTCGCTTGAGCCACTCCAGGCAAGCCTAATACAATTCTTTCGCAAATGAAGAGCCTCATTTACAATGAATTGGTGTACGGCAGCGGTGCAAGTCTTTTTGCTGCGCTGCCCTACGCTAATTTGAAAGGGTAGTAATGCCTCGTATTTCCAAGGTATAGTGCATTCCTGTCCTTTCTGCCTGCGCACAGTTTGGTGCCTAGCGCTAACACAGGCACCCTTGAACAATCAATGGACGCTTTTTCCTCTTTCTATGTGTGCTGTAGAATGCAGCGCACATAGAAAGAGGGAAAAACTAGGAGCAATAAACATATTTCTCCTTGTTATGCCTCACCTCAGGAGGCGTACAGTTTGGCACTTCTGCAGGTTTACATCACTCTGTAAATCAGGGGCAGCGTCACATTCCATGGGTGTTGCATGGGAAAACCCACCGCAACGCCCATGGAATGCCTCCTGGGCGCAGAGTAAGGCGACACAGGGATTTGCGCTGCGCCACTTTACTCATGAATTATGAGGCCACTGAAAGCCTTGCAGGGTGGCTTTGCGTGGCTTCAATCTCTATGAGAGCCCTGCGTCACCCATGTACCATTTACATGTTACAAAAGTGATGCAGGGTTCTCATAAATAAGCCCCTACATTTCTTCTCATCTGGTTATTCCAGCAGACATGTTGAAGAGGCCAGGACCTCACAAAGTGCCCTCTTTGCTTTCCTGCCCAATGTTCTAAAGACAAACATTTCCCCTGCACCCAAACAACTCAGTTTCCCAAAACCTGGACCAACTCTGGCACACAACAAGACACAGTTCTGCACCATAGCCAGCTTTCCACGTGTCTCTGGTGCCATAGACCCATGTGACCTTGGTCCCTCCTGCTGAGGTTGAGCACCTCTCCAAAAGCAAGAATCACAATCATTCCGTCAATGTAGAAGTAATATGTGGTGCACAGTACTGTTTCACAAATGTGATTGCAAATTACACTGGCAGCCCACAAGATATGTATATCTTAGGCCACTCGACAATCAACCAACAGTTTGACAGTGGCTTACATGGATGATCGAGTGGGTAGCCCTCGTCAGCATGAAAACATTTCCACTCCATGAAAATGAAAAATTCATGTAATGCCTTGTAAGGCAACACTACATAGGGTAGCATTAAGTTAATCTTGTCTGTGGATTTGTTGTGGGGTGGGGGGTGAACCACGTCCTTTTTTATAATACTCCAATATGCATTGTTGTCACAGTTTTGTTTCAGTTAAGTCATTCGTTTTGTTTGTTTAAATTGAAATGAAATGAGGATTGCGATACCCTGCTGATCTGTAAAAAGTCAGAATATAACACAAAATGCTGATTTTATTTATTAAGGATATACATGTGTATTGTATGGTGTCATGTTTGTGTGCACAAGCAATTTAAGTTTACCATCAGCATGTTTAACATTTTCCTATATATGAGTTACACAAATGCAAAGACAATTATATCTTGGTTGAATGGGTAGACACAGTAGCTACAAAAACAATGTCTGCAAAAACATGTGGCCCTAAGGAGCAGCACAGACCACATACTCGCTTCTTGTGTGAAAAAGGCCACTTTATAGAAGACAGGTGCACATCACATACATTTTACCCTAGGCCTTCGCCTCACAAAACTAGACCTCAGTATGCATTAGTTCACTTAACTCCCCCTACCCCCACCCCTAAATTTGCCGCCCGCTTTAACATCCTTATCTTGCAACTGAAACTCCTACCCAGGCAATGAACTGTCAACCTTTACAAAGATAAAAACTTTGCCCTACAATTATTATCATCTAACTATCTACAGTATCCTAACCCTTAACTTTTCCTTCCTCCAGGTTTAACTTTAGTACCACCACCCCTCCCCCCCACCCATTGTCCTGCATCCCCTATGTTCACAACCATCATCCTAATGTATACCATGGCAACTGAAATGCCCACCACCACTCAGAAAAGGCCTATCTTCCCTCCTCCCCTTTTCAGGCCTTCCCTAGAAGCCTTCCCTATCTCTGCTCCCTTTCAGAACCATATCTAAGGCCTCTTTTATCTGAATCAAATATAACTGCAACCCGTATGGTGATAGATGCACTCCATCCCTTCTGAAGAAATATGTGGCCTCGAACCTCAGCTCCAGATGTTCTGCCTTGCTAAACCTCTCTTGCCTACAAAAATTCTTCATATCTCTGTTAATCTTACACCGGGCGCTGTCAATAGCTGCCGGCCTGGTCGCCCCTCTCCAATGTTGCCGCTGAACAAATTCTGTCCAAATAAGAAATATACCTGACCGCTGTCTCCTAATTTCCAGCATGTCCTTCTTCATCTCCTTCAAAAGGATAAGGCCTTTACATACCACTAAATCATGTTTACCTAAATGCAACACCAAAATATCAGGACATCTGTGCCTCCTCAATAGCTGATTCAAGCAATTTAAAAGTTCATGCCAACGCATACCACCTTTTCCATGCCATTTGACTGTAAAAAGCTGCTCATCCAGCTCAAGGTTACCGCCTCAGCCTTTTTGTAGTTCATGTCATTCAGCCCATTTACTTAATGAATGTTCCACAATCCATGCTGACAAATCATTTGCTTCGGGCCCAGCTACCACACCTGAAAATAACACAAATGTGAGATACGGAAATGGCGGCATCACAAACCAGAAGCAGCCTGATGCAAATTGGCCCGATGCCATAATCCTTTCCCTGCCCCAGCCACTTTGTGCTGCTTCTGTGGCCGTACCAATCCTAAAGGAGTGTGTCCCAAATTCCTTTGGGTTTTCTCAATGCTTTCCGAGGCACCTCACATGACCCACAGAAGGTGATGAGCTGGCACCGGAGACCCATCCATGTGACAGAAGACTTCCCCTCTTTTTGCACCACTTACCTCCCCCCACATTGCTCCCCACTGTACCGGACACACCTCCCAGGCCGGAAAAACTGGAAAGTCTCACTCTATTTCCTAGCGCCCACTGATCTGTTTTAGACTGAAGAATGCACAATTCCAGCCGTCCTCCTGGCATTCAACATCCCCCAACTCCACCCCGGGATACCTTTCCTACCCAGCAGTTCCAAAACCCGAAAAGCCCTGAAAAACATCCATGACATGAGAGATGAGTAAAGAACCCTTTCTCCCTGTTCAGTGCATATCTGTGGAAGCACTGCTAACAGTTTGCCAAGCAACTGCCAGTATAAAGGCCTCCGAGTATGAGGCCGTCAACCCCTTTCCCTGGACCACCCTTCTAACATTCTCCTTCACAGCTCCCCGGCCGAAAGCTTGTATCCCCATAAAAGTTTTCCCAAGAATGCAATGGCTGCCAATTACCCCGATATTGTGACCCTTGAAAGCCCTTTTTCTATGAGCATTAGGATGTACTGTACCACATCCTCCTCCCTGCCCCACTGGTCAGACTTCCACTCAGCTCCCCCTGCTTGAAACTCCTTCCAGGCCAGAGCATTAACCTTCCTGGTGGATATGGCTAGGGACCCCTACCACCAACTGCAACATCCTCTCTCTCCTGTGCTCCACATGTTGTCTGGCATCATTGTCCTGTCTTTGTCTGCGTCTGTGCCAGCCCATGGACCCTCTCTCACTGTGAACGAGACAAAGCGTCCTTAATCTCATTGTCCACCCCTGGCACATGCTTAGCTTAGAAGGCAACATCATGCTTCAAACAACACATCACGAATACTTGCAGCAGCTTAAGTACCTGTTCATCCCTCGCTGACTGCCTGTTTACCACGGGTATGACTGACATGGTATCCAGCAAAGCGATACTCCTATCCTCTTGCTTCCATGCTGTCGACCATTCTTCTGCGCACCACCTGCCCTGCCAGTAAAGCCCAAATTTGATCCCCCCAGAAGCATTCAAGTATATCTGTACGTCCCACTCCCATTCCTGTGGACATACCTTGGGAATTCTATTGAAATCGTTGAGGAACCTGCACCACATGCGCAGGTCCTCCCTCGTACCCGCAGTTAAACGCATGTAATGATGAGGCAAGGACAGCCCTGCCAAAGACATGCCCAGGTGCCTACAGAAAGTCCTACCCATCCTGACTACCCTACATGCAAAGTTCAAATGTCCAAGCAAGACTTGCACCTCTTTAACTGTCACCTTTGGTCTGTCCAGCATTGCACCTAATAACAGTTGCATTTGCACCTACTTGTCCACTGGAAGGCGGGCTTTTATAGATATGGAATGCAATTCAATACCCAGAAACAAAAGCACCGTTGCTGGCAGCATAGTCTTTTCCGGAGCCAGCGGTACCCCAATGTCACCCACGAGCTCTTGAAAATTTGTCAACTGGCGCTGACAGTCTGCAGAACCGGGCAGTCCCACAAAAAAGAAGTTGTCCAGATAGTGCGTTACTGCCTTCTTCCTTGTCTGTGACGTAAAACCCACTGTAAGAAAGAGCTGAAACGCTCAAACAGTGCACAAGATATCGCACAGCCCTTGGGTAACGCCTTATCCATGAACCATTGGCCTTCAAACTGCATGCCTAGCAACTGAAAATTCTCCAGATGAACTGGCAACAGCTGGAAGGCTGACTTAATGTCACACTTGGCTATGAATGCGCCCCTTCGATCTGTTCCACCAATGCCATAGCCACATCTATTGAGGAATATGACACTAAGGTCACCTCACCTGGGATAAGTCATTGACTGAGTTCCCCTCTGGCCATGATAAGTGCTGTATAAGCTGGAATTGTCCCTGCTCCTTTTTCGGCACCAACCCGATCGGGGATACAATCAAGTTGGGCATAGGCCATTGGTCAAACGGTCCTGCCATTCTACCCTCCTGCACCTCTTTTTCCAGTTTCTCTCTCATGACTTACTTATGCATCGCCACAGATTTCAAATTGCCAGCCCATCTTGTGACTCTAGTGCCCCTGTACCCCAAGCGAAACCCATCCCTGAAAGCATCGCTCAACAACTGTGCGTCGTGTCTGTTCCGAAATCCCGCCAACGACTCGTCAAGTCGGAAGTCCTTAATTGTGTCTCCCGTCCTCCTCTGCTTCCTGCCGCTAGGTTACCCTGCTGACCATTGTACCCCTGTGATACTGGTTCCACTGTCTTGCCTGATTACCTTGTGTGGTTCCTCCCCCCCTTAGCATTGGACCAGCGAATGTCGATCCCCACACTTCGAACATTTGTGTCTGAACTTGCAGCAGTCCCTAGTACATGAGCATTTATTAAAGTCCCAGACATCCCCATTGTCCCTCCCTGTGTCCTGGCTGCGGTCCCCACCCCCGCAGGTGGAGTGGGACAGAAAGGGCTGAAACACCAACTGTAATCCTCCTGCTGTGTATGCCGTCTTGCCGAACTTCACCGACCTCATTGTCTGCTGATCTAGTTCTGTGTCAATCCCCCCACTTCGTCTCTGTGTCCCAAGCCATCCTTGCCCTAAATTCCTCGTCATAATGTGCCCACGCATGCCCCCATACATGATGTGTGGCCTGCGGATGCCGTCCATGTATTTAAAGAGGGATATACACACCGCTGTGGGTATTTCTCGCAATAAAACTTGCAAAAATTAGAACGGCCGCCGTCCAGTTCTCTATTGTCGTAGGCACCCTGAGCCTTCTAGACAATTCAACTTCCTGCTCTCTTGACCCTTCCTTGGCCCTCACTTCTCTGTGGAGGAGCTTCAGTATCTCCACATATTCCTCTTTCATATTTTTTCTTTCGCTGCTAACATTAAATGCGCACCCAGTGGCTTGGTCACCCCCATATACGACAATCTCTGGATCTTGATTTCTTTACTTTCTTTTATCTTTGTTTCCTCCCCCCACCTTCTCCTGTTTGTCTGTCCCTTCCACTTTCCCCTGCAGCATCTCCTGCCTTTTCTTTGCTGCTGTGTGCGCCACTTTTGCTTCTTGGCCCTCTGGGGGTACCTTACCTACCCCTGCTTTGGCATTGTCAACCTGTGCCTCCGTAGCTATCCCTGCATCTTTTACGCATCATCATTTACGTAAACGTACGTCCCCCCTTCTTCATCACCTCCGCCATCACCCCCATGGACACCATGCCCTGTTGCTGTGTATGTCCCATTTGTTACGAGCACCCTTACCTGGTGTCATGGTCGGCCTTCTCCGTGGATCCAGCCACTCAACCAGTTGTGAAGGGGCTCCACGAGCCGAGTCTGTCCGACGTGTGCCCGGTCTGTCGTGACACTTCTGTAACAAGCTATGAACAAATGCATTATGTGAGCCCCCCTGCGCACCCCATGCCCTCTACCTGTCTTCATCGTCCTGTACATCAGCCACAATTTCCCCTTCCGATAAGCTTGCCTTGTCATAGTCCAGTTGCTCCTGCTTCTCCTCAAGCTCTTCCAGCCCTAAGAGCCCCATAGCCTGCTCTCCAATCAGTCATTCCTCCTATGTTGCACTTAGGTTACCATTTCCGAGGTTGGACTGGGTGCCGTGGTATACCTTCCTGACCCCAACACCCAACTCACGCTGCATTCCGCCAGTGCTCGCTGTCCTAGAGGCAGCATTGACCCGTCCCGGCTGTTTCACTACCAAGGCCACCTCAGACCTTCGTGTGGGAGTGTTGTTGCCGTCCCACGTAGCTATCCGGCTGGCCGCCTGAGACTGTGCCATCTCTTCTCCTCGGGGTTTGTGAGCCGCATAAGACTCTCCCAAGTCTGCATGTCACCCGTTGCGCTGTCCCTGAAAGAGAAAATGCAGGTCCAGCATGTCGTCGTTAGGGGCCCTCACTCCCTGTCCTTCACCCTGATCTGCCACCCATAGCCAACTCCGCCCCATGACTTGTCCCAATTAAGCTCCCTACCCAGCTCCCTGTCCTGCCAACGCCACCCATCTCCGGATGCCACCTGCTCCCTTCGACTTTCTCCCCCCGAGTGGCCACCTCTCCTCACCGGAGACCTCCACGCCATTAAACCTCGCCGGGCATAGATACTGACCGGGGGCTTCACGCCACCCCCATCCCCACCCTCCATCCATTCCTCCCCCTCCCTTTCCTCCAGGCCCTCCTCATCACTACACTCCAGGGCTGCCACAAATTAAGGCCGAGGCTGGACCCTCCACGTATTGCTGGGCTCCCTCCCCTGGCAAGTGTGCTCCACGTTCTACTTGCTCCCTACAGCCCTTGGCTCTTTCCAGCCTCCACCCCACCCCTCCTCCTCACTCCAGACCCCTGTAGTGCTTTTGGGGCCCTCTCTAGCCACCTCCCTGCTGCCAAAGACACCGGGCCAACCACCCTAGTGCCGTCAGCCCCCTCTTTCTCCCTGCCCCCACACCCCCTGCTCCGTCCATCACCCCAACCTTAAGGGCTGCAGGCTGACCTACAACCACCTCTCCCCCCAGTCTGTTGCCCTGAGGCAAACAGCTCATCCCTCCCCATCTCCCCACCCTCCTCCTTCATCCCATCCGAAACATTCATACTCTCCCCCTCCCCTCCTTGGCCTCCACCTCCTCCCACGCTGCCTCTATTTTAAGGGCCGTGGCACTGGAAGTGACCGAGGCCTTCCCTGCTATCCTGGCTGAGCCTTGGCCCCGCCCCCTCTCCGCCTATAAAGGACAGCGCGGGCCCATACACTGGACCTTTCCTAGTGCGCGAGCCACGCGCTCCTTTTGGGGCCGCTATGCTAATCCCGGAGCAGCCCCTCCCCCTTACCTGCACACCGTTGAGTGTACATGAGGGCGAGTAAGCAAGGACCGTTGCCACCACACCACCCGCTGCACACCTCGCCGGGCACGCCAAGACCCAGGTGCCCAGCAGCACCAAGTCCATATGACCCACCTCAGCTAGCAGGCGCATGGCCTCTTGGGCATGAAAATCTAACATGATTACCTAATGCTACCTACCCTAACTCGCCTGGAATTATTAAAATATAAAATTGTCCTAACTGCTACTGACGGCCACCGTGTCACCACAAAATGGTGGCAGGTATAAAATGGCTGTTTATATACTGGGCGATAAAGCCCAACACAGCCCAGCCCAAAAGAAGTCCGATGCAGCTCGGGCTGCACCATGTCCCAAACTCCCCGGGGGGCACACCTACCTTCCTGAGGTCGGCTGCCCCCCAAAGCCCAATCTCCACACACCAAGCTACAACTTTGTTAAGTGTTCATGCTGTTGTGTTCTCATATTCATGTGTGGTGTTGTGAGCCCATGAATCAAAGAAAACAAAATAATAATGTGATGTGCTGTATGCTGAAGAAGGTGAAAGTAAAATTTGTTCTGATTTACGCATCACGGGGTTAATTGAGGTGTATACTGGCAAAATCTTGTGGTACAACCTACTTTTTCTGCATTTTCAACAGGAACAGTATCATCTCACGTGGGATGCTGCATTTAAATTAAACATTCATTTGAAGGATTTATTTATCATTACTGCATCCAAACAAGGCTGTAAATTTGCAATACACATTAAAGTCTATAGTGCCGTTCTTCACTTTCACATGAATGTACTGAAAATATGGTGTTGCCATAGTTTCAATAATGTTGTTCTACATTATTAATAGCAGATGTTCTCCTGTGCATGGATTTAGGTTTGCTATGTGGCAAATCTATCTATCTATCTATCTATCTATCATCCCTTCCCTTTGTCTTTCTCTTTTTCATACATTCACAGTTCCACGAGGCATGCCATAATTGAAAACTGCAGGCTTTCAACGTAATATGCCATGAGTTTGCACCACGTAACATCGAATACCTCTGTGCTATAACACTCTAAACCCTCATATCTTTTTATAGAATGACAAATAACGAATGTTCAGTCAGCCAGTATGTGGCATAGCAAATATGATCTTTGTACCGTCACATGCAACATATACAAGTATATGAGTAAAGCATTGAAAATAATTAACTTACACTGTTTTATTCTGCAAATGCCTGCACCTCGACACTTAAAAAAAGTGCAATATGCTGTGAAACCTGCAATGTGACAATGTTTTTTTTTAAACAGGATAGATGCACGATATAAAATTCTAAAAATCGTAACGCAACAGGTGCTCATGTAAAACGCTCTGACACTTTCGGGTCGAGTTCGCTCTATATAAAACTCCCCTATACCCCTCCAAAAAAAAATATATATTTTATTAATTCAAAGCAGTACTCGTACACATTCAAACTACTTTCCAATACACAATATTGTGATATAGCACTATCTTTTTGGTAGAACAGAGTGAAAAATGCATCTTGAATGAATCAAATAGATTTGTAGAGGGCGAGTGCCACCCCAAGTGGTGCCCTGGCACTATGGATCAGATGAGGAACAGAGCAGAGAAGCTAGAATAGGAAGGTTTTCAGTGCTCTTCCGGAAGTACAAGTGGTCTTCTAAGGAGCAGAGATTAGGAAGAAGAGAGTTCCAATGCCAGACCTCAAGAAACATGAAGAATGGCCTAATTCCCTCATTGGATATAGAATGCAGAGTGCGACTGGGGCAGTGGGACAGACATCTGATTATCAAGTAGAAAGATCCTTCTTTATGAATAGCCGGATGGACTAAACAAAGTGGTTTAAAAAAAAGAATGTTTGGCAACTGGTGGTCAATGTAAGACTTTTAGGATGGGTAAAGACTAAGGACGGGAGAAGCCAAGGATTTCAGGCAAATGTCTCGAATAATGTGAAAACTTTGAAGAACATATGCCAGCTGTTTGAGATACAGTAAGGCATAGTGAATTACCACAGTCAAGTCTGGAGAGAATATGGAGTTGAATGATTTTTTTGCAATGGTATTAGGAAGTAGAGGAATAATTCTGTGAAACGTCTGCAGACGGAAGAAGCAGGAGGAGTCCACATGGCTTACTTGCTCTGAAAAGTAGCAAGGTTTCAAAAAGGAAGTCAAATTTTGTTGCAGAAGAGACTTGAGGTGGGGAGGGGCCAGGCTCAGTAGGCTACCATACGGGTGACCAGACAAGATATGGTTGCCCATGATCAGTGCCTCACTTTTATCACTGTTTTGTTTGAAGCAATTTTTGTTCATCCACGTGCCACAGCTGTCATACAGGAATGGAATCTTTCCTGAGTGTTGTTCAAGTCATCATTGAATGACTCAATGATCTGAGTGTCACTACTGTAGGTCCTACAACTGATACCAAAAGAATTAGTCAAAGGGGCAAACAGAGTAACACAAATATTGAAGAGAATATTGAAGGATGAATCTTCAGATTCTATGCACATTACTGGGAGAAAAGAAGAAAGGAATGGTGGAGGTTTGGCAGCCTGAGCCCTATGGGACAGGAAGGAGGAAATCCACATGAGGGTGTGTTGCTGAATTCAGATGAAATAAAGGCGATTGAGTAGGATCTCATGGGAGACCATGTTGAGCACTTCAATACATCGAGAAGGATCAGAGTGATACAGCCTCCTGATCCAGGACAGTATGAATATCTCCAGAAACCATTAAATAGGGTTTTGATCCCATGAGATTACCGAAATTCAGATGGTACGACATCTAGAAGATTGACTTTAAATGAAATCGAGGAGCGATGATTGACCTCCCTTTAGAAGACTTTGTCAGAAAAGGGAAGAAGAAAGATTAGGTGAAAATGACTGAGTACTGAAGTACGTTTCTATGTGACTATGGCTCATTTCCAGACAACAGCATTTGTAGCTGAAAGATTGCAAAGATCTAAAAGCAGTAAAGAATTAATTGCTGTTACTAACACAGGGAGGGGGCAAGGATCAAGAGTTGGTCATGATTTTATAGAAGTGATCGAAGAATGTACGGTATTGATACAAGATAAGAGTGAAGTGCGGAGGAGAGGTCGAGGCAGAGTCAGTGCAACATATTGAGATGATGTTCTCCATAATAGGAGGAGTGTGAATTATGAAGGACAGCAAACTGTTGTTGATTTTCTCTTGTACAAAGTTTGCTAAGGCAGTGCAGAGATCTTGGGATAGGGTTAGGATTAGTACAAGCAGAGGGGGAACAACGTTGATTTAACAAGATATTTTTGTTAGGTCTCGGCTCTAGACGCGCATGCGGTGTCTCGAACCGATACATGCTGTATCTACATCTGGGCTTACAGCCACACCTATAGGCTTGACATTTGCTGGCAACATGGGCACTCAATTTTTCCTTCTCCCCATTTGTGAAGGGCATGCATACGTCATGCCTCTTCCAGTCTTTAGCCCTCCCCAAGCGCTGCGCTCAACTATGTTAAACCTACGCAGCGGCCATTGTTATTCATTGTTTCACTGGACTATTTTATTATGTTTTTAAACTGGGTTGGGTGACTCCTCGCGCCACACATTAGGAGCGTTGTTCTAAACTAGCTCTGTGCACTGATTTCATTATTTTTAAAATCCTGTGCCTGGCTGCAACCACCGCTTCCTCCTGTGGCATCTGCGACATGAAGCCTCCAGCGCTGGCCACTCCCATGAGGTCAGCATTACCAGACTGAAGAGGCTCCACTACACTGATCAAAAAGCTTGCAGTGTATCACCGTCATCTTAAATGAGAAGGGGCAGCTCCTCTTACTTGGCAAAATGTGCATGATTGAGATAGTGCTAAGGACGCTGTAAGTGTTTGCTAACCCTTCACTACAGATTCCTACGCTGAAGGATAGGTTCAACTAGTCCCTTGTCTCTGCGTCAGCCTCCCCATAGCCATCCTCACTGTTCTTTCTAAATCCCCTTTCTGTTATCTTACACCTTGTTTTCAGCACAGATTCCCTACTCCGAAGAGATTCCCTACTCCCCTTCGCAGCTGTCTGGTGTGTGTATGTGTTTGCAGGCCGTCTACTGGCATTGTATTGCATACTTCAGCAGTCTGACTGTCTCCAAGTCCTTTGCCACTCCAGGGTCAGCCGGGACAAGTTGGCTCAAGATAAAAATTAACAAGAGTGGAGTAGCGTCTGGCGTAACCTCTCTAGGACAGGAGACACCTCCACCCCCGCCACATGGCAGGCTGTCGTGCAGATGCACAGGAGGATGGCTCGATAGAGTCGCACATGAGTGTTGCTAGCGTGACCTGTGCCCACACGGAGCCGAACCTGGGCATTGCTACAAATCTGGGTCACACTAAAGATATGAACTGTCAGTGTATCAAGGATCGCTAGATTCCGTTTCTCTCGTGATACAATCAGTAAAGCCTCCCGGTACAGGCAGGGCCGGACTGGCCGTAGAGGGCACCGGGCATTTCCCCGGTAGGCCGCCAGGGTGGGGGCCGATTTTGGGCCCTTGGGGGCCGTTTTTGTTACAGGGCTGTTTTTGCAGCATAGCTGAAAAATCGGTCGAATGCACCCCAATCCCCCCGGGTGGGGGGGGGGGGCGGCCGAGCACTTTGCCAGGGCCGGTTTTGCTTCCCAGTCCGGCCCTGGGTACAGGACAATTTTGCAAAGATAGGGCCAAAATGATTGTTGTATTCAACTATATACAACAATGATCGAATATGGAATTTGTACCTAGTTAGTTCACTCCTATGTTTATTTGTTTGCATTAGGTTACAGTTTGTTTTAACTACAGCAAGGGGCTGTGTGTCTCAATGTTTAGCGTTCTGACTATTTCTCTGTGTTTCTGCCTTCACCCGAGAGTCTCTTTCCCAGTTTGCATCTAGACCCCACCCAGTGACCCAGATCATGGCTTCCCTCTCTTTCGTAGATGTAAATGTTGCCCCCCTATTTCACCCACCACTTCTAGGGAGATGCGTCACATTGTAAAGCCCTGCGTCACATTATACCTGGGTCAGGTATAATGTATGCAGGGTGGGCGTTACCAAGCAGGAAAGCCTCGTAGAAGTGACACAGTGAAATCTACAAGATTTCACTGTGCCACTTCTAGGATGCCACTGCGTCCAAACCTTATGCCTGCTTGAAGCAGGCGTAAGGAGTTACACAGTACAATGAGTAAAGGCCTCCCTGTGCATTGCTGGAGTTGCGTCGTGCTTGCGTTACGACTCCAGCAATGCTTGACTTTTGGGCCAACAGATGCGTCAGAATTTCTGACGCATCTGTCAATCCTTGCGCCATGGTGCGCCGTATTGTAAATACGGCACATCCATGCCGGCGCAAGGGTATCACAGGCTGGTGCAGGGGAACTGATGCATCTCTACAGATGCGTCAGTTTCTTGTAAATCTGCCCCTAAGCGTGAATTTAATATTACTTGGGATTAAATTGGCACTGGTGTACACACATTTTGTGTTTATGCGCATTATAAAGGATTCTTTACTGAACCATTTTGCATCGAGACTTACTGAACCATTTTCAGTTCAGACTGTTTATTGCACCTTAAAATATGTGTTGCATGTTTCATTTGCTTGTGTATCGTTAGACATAGAGTGCTTTATGTCTTCACATTGATCACGTTTACCACTCATGCTTCAAGTGAATTGTTACATTTCTTATATACAGCGAATTTTCAAAGTGTTATGAGTATTTGTATAACACACGTGCTAGTAGTATGGCCCTGTAGAACGGCAGTACGTTTTTGATATGTCTTCGTGTGTTGAGTGGGTTTAAGTTTTTCTCGAAGATTGACTATAAATCATCATATAATGTACTTCAGGGTGGTGGTGGTCTGGTTAATCTTGTGACTTTGGTGTTGCCCTTGTTTCTTATGAAGTTTGAACATTTAGCGTGCTACTTGCTGAAAAGCACTTCAACACCTCGTCAGGAGTAGTAAGCGCTATATAAATACAATTACAATATTTTGCACGCATGCACATCATACTTTACAAAATATTTCACATTATAACACCTATCCACATAATTACACTCCATGACACATAATACCACTCCACATAATTCCTGTACACTCAATACCACATAATTACTATCCACATATTTCCACTGCACACCATTCCACATAGTTCCACTACACATAATTCCACTCAACCCTACACAATTCTACGCCACACATTTCCACTACAAGCAATTCCAATCCAACCTACATATTGTCATTAACAACGCCATTAGCTCTCGGATTGCCGAGATCTATTGGCTTTGCCAATGCTTGTTTTTTCATTGCCACAGCATAGGTGGATTTCGATTTGGAGCAATAATCATTTCTCCAGAGGAGGGCTTAGGGGGAAGTACTACTTTACATATTCCTAAATGGAATTCGCCAACCATTGTGGAAGGGAAAAGGAGGATTGGTGGGGAAAAAGGGAAATAACCGCTACAAAATGGATGGGTGTAAGGGACATTGAAGGAGGGGTTTAAAGAGGAACCACGTAAGAGTAGGCAACTGCAATTCACAAAAGACACATTTAAATCTACAGTAGTAGCTTTACTGAGAAAACAGTCTTAAAATACTCCATACCAGCCTCCATACATGACCAACCACTGGTACTATAACACACTCCCATAAAATCTATGGAGGGAGGCAATAACATTGACACATGGGGAAACATAAAATACATTAAATAATATTTTTAATGAAACTTTGATTTATTTTAGCTATTCCTAAATTGGTTTTTCAGTTAAAAACATGTAATTGTTAAATTACCAATCAATGTAATAACATTCTAATAAACAAAAATGTCTATAACAATTTTTTAACCAATCACAAATTAAATAATGCATAAATTGCATTCAAGAGTGTGACACATTCAACACAAATGATACTGTAAGATTTGGTGGAGCGACTATTACCATTTAATTTCATTAAATTAAATAAAAATCAAAGAACCAAGTAGGCTAAAATGTAATAATATGTTAAGATTTGGTACGTCTTTGTTGTTCCTTGTTACGGTGGTATTACTTTCTATAAGGAGAACTCTGCTCCAATGACTGAGATCTCCACAAATAGCTGGAAAGTTACTAATAGTAAACCTTAGGTAACACATTAGGTTGTAGGAGACTCCACCCCCCCTCATTTTAGGAGGTGTAGACTTGTAAGTCTCAATCGAGGTGGAGGTAACAGCATAGCAAAGTGAACTCCATTTATGGGGAGGTTTGCACTTGGGTGTAGTATACATCTACACATGTGGAGTTCTCCATAGGCAAACGTATCTTTATGAATCGGCCTCTAGATGCTTACATTGGCATTTAGCCCTCCTGAGTTCATTCAAATACCAAAGTGCAGTGGAAGTAATTTAGCAAGAGTTAAACATTTTAAGTTAAGCGTAGCAGTTTTTGAGGAGTGGCAGGCAGTGATGTTAAAGGTCGTATCTAAACTGAGAGGAGTGGTTGAGTTATGGAAAGTACAGTTAAGTTTGGAGTGATTGTTGCTGCTTCAGCATATAGAGTGAAAAATAGAGAGGTTATCAGAATTCTTGAGGTTAAGCAAAGCAGAGCCCAAGGTAAACAGAATGGCAAAATGATATGCCTGTACTAAGAGAAGAGGACAGTTAGTGAAGCTTAGGTTAAAAGTATGACCTGCAGTGCAAGATGATCTGGTGACTAGTTGTTAGAGGCCGAGGGAGGATAGGGTGTTTGTAAGCTCACGGGAGTCAGGGCAGTAAGTGATTGCCAGATGGATAATGGCATTGTAACTGAGGTGCCAGCTTAGTGGTCCAGACAAATAAAGTGGCTGTGAAGGAACAGTATCAATGTTATGTATCCCTGGTAGTTATAAAGAGAAATTCTTAAATGTGGCCTAAGAAGAAGAAGACAGGGGGATGTAACAATTATGGCTCTTAAAAGTGATGGTGACCTTAATTACACCATCTTCCATTAATAAATTTATAATGGCGAAGACAGAATACATTTCTTTATAAGGATCCTAGTTCTGTTGAAGACCTCATGCAAACATTTGTCCCATACTGCGAGGTCAAACACAACGTGTTGACAACTGATTGCTATGGAGTATTTTCCCACATTTAAAGGAGTGAAACCATGGACAGCACAAAATGACCTTGAAGAGACCTGCAATTGCTGTGTCCTCAGTGGGACTGATTTATTCACAGATGATTATTTGAATTTCGTTGAGGCGCATTGGTTTGTACGTTGTAGGTGTTAGACCTGGCTTTTTCAGGGGGCTTATCCCCAGACTTTTTGCATTTTGGCCTCCTGTTTCTGACCTGTTTTGTTGGTTTTATGACTCTGGGCCCTTTACCACTGCTGATCAGCGCTAAAGGGCATATGCTCTCTCTGTAAATTGTGTTTATGGATTGGTGTTTCTATGATTGGCTTATTTGACTTACTGCTAAGTCCCTAGAACAGTGCACTGTGTGTGCCCACGGCCTGTAAGTCAAATGCTGGTAGTGGGCCTGCAGCATTGATTGTGCCACCCACATAAGTAGCCTTTCAAAGGCCACTGCAGTGTCTGCGTGCAGTTCCTTCTGCACCCAATCGCCAGGCCCTAACCTTCCCTTTTATTACAGGTGAGTCACTCCTAAGGTAGGCCCAAGGTACCCCTGTGGGCAGGGTGCACTGTATGTGAAAGGCAGGACACGTACTGGTGTGTGTGACATGTCCTGATAGTGAAATACAGTGTATTTGGTTTTTCACTATGGAAATTTATTTATAACATCTTATAAGTATAACTTCCCATTGGGACAGGATGGAAAGATGGAGTTTAGTATGCCTGAATTCAGAATATAAAAATGCATCATTTAGTAAAGATGATTTTAAATTGTGTGTTTGAAAATATCACTTTTAGAAAGTGAGTATTTTCTTGCTTAGCCATTCTGTGTGCCTCTGCTGGTTTGTGGATTGACTGACTGGCCTTGGAGTGACAGGGGCTGGGGTTGTGCATTTTCTTCAGACAGCCACAGAGGTTGAGGTGTGTCCTGCCTTTCCTGGATGAGTCAGGACTGGGCTGAATAGAACTGGGCTGCATCTAAAGTGGTGGGAGGAGACTTCCCTGCACCTGAATAGGCCTGGTCTGCCTTGGACAATGCTGTCTCCACCTCCTGCCAGGAAGCTGGGCCAGAGAGGACAGAACTGGTTTGGACTGAGCACAGAGCCTCTCTGCCACAAGAGAACAAAGATAAATTGAGTATACATTTTGGGGCCCAGACCCCAGGACTTTAGATTACTTCTGGACTCAAGAGGAACCTCAGCCAAGGAGAAGAGCTTGGAAAACTGAACGAGAAGTACTGCCCCTTTGCTGTGTGGGGTTGGCCTGCAGTTGCTGTTTCTGCCAAGGAGAGGGCCAGGACCTTTCTGTGTGCTGTGTATCCTGCTTTAAGAAGATCTCCAAGGGCTTGGTGTAGAGCTTGCTTCCTGTTCTGAAGTCTCAGGGACACAAAGACTTCATTTCCCCTATCCTCCTGCGACTGGAACTGCAGTTTCAGCTGCTACAGAGGGAAATAGCAACACTGATGCCGGCGAGCGATGCCGCAACCTGCAACGAAGCCGTGGGCATGTCTCGTGAAGTGCATGACACACAGCCCTGACTTACACCGCAGCCCCGACGCTTGCCGATGCCGCACCGTACCGACTCTGATGCCATCATCAGGAGGCTGCCTGCACCGGAGCCGAGGACACTGCTCGTGACGCACCGCCCCAACTTGCACCGCAGCCCCTACCTCACCGACGACAGTGCTTCATCATTGCAGGGCCGATACCTAATGTGGGTGACCTCCTGGCTCCATCGACCCCGCATCGTCGTAAGGAATCCACGCCTCAACGCCAATGTGACATCACCTCCGTGGCAACAGTAAGGAACTGACGCCTCACATTTTTGATGATATTTTGATATATGTATGGTGGATTTTTTTAGTTTTGGTCTTGTTTACTTTAGATAAAGATTTCCTATTTTTCTAAACTGGTGTGGTGTCCATTTGTAGTGTTTTCACTGTATTACTGTATGTGTGCACAAATGCTTTACACACTGCCTCTGAGATAAGCCTGCCTGCTTGTGCCAAAGTACCAAGGGGTGAGCAGGGGTTGTCTAAGTGTGTAACTCCCATACCCTGACTAGAAGCAAGGGTCTCTACTTGGACAAAGTTGCAAACCATTGCCAACTAGACACCCCCGTTTCTAACAGTAGGTGTTTAGGATTCTCTGTGAATCTGCTGTGTGCCACACCAAATCACAAAATTGTCTCAAGGACAGTGTTAGAAATGGGATCTCGAGTTAGCAGTGGTTTGCACCCTGTCCAAGTAGGGACCCACAATCCTAGTCAGGCTAAGTTTACCTGTGCTCACCCTCTGGTAGACTTAGAGCAGTCAGGCTAAACTAAAGAGGCAATGTATAAAGTATTTGTGTGTACACACACACACACACACACACACGCACACACACGTGCACACACACACACAAGTACTCCACACCAGTTTAGAAAAATAGGCAATATTTACCTGAGTAAAACAAGAGCATAAAGACAAAAATCCAACATACACAAGTCAAGTTATGAATTTTTAAAGATTAAATCAAAATGCAGTGCTTAGAAGTCTATAGCTTCAACTGGGGCTGTCTGGTCGTTCTTGACCAGGACAAATACACAAGTTCAGTTCGACCGCGATGCAGGGCAGGCCGGTTACAGGGATCACGCAAACCCCCTTACTGTACCTTGGATGCGTCGGAAATCAAAGGCGATTCGTTGCGCAGAGAAGGTGGTGTGTGCAGCTGATGCATCGGTTCCTATAAGGCAGTGCAGGGTCGTTGAAGCTTTGCCACTCAGGGACAATGCGTTGCGCAGAGGAGGTGATGCCTTGTTTGCTGGTGAGAGGCCTGGGTTTCTGAAGGTGACACGACGTTGATGATGCACCAATGTCAAGAGTGTGGGTCATCGATTCTGCAAAGTCGAAGTCAATCTGCTGGGCTGAAGGCGATGCGTCTGTCAAAAAACACGCAGGGCTGGGGCTGTGTTAGAGTCGGAGCAGTATGTCACAGACCGGTAAAGCAGTGCTCGAGACCCATGCAGTGGCGGTTCTTTGGAGGTGCTGCGGCAAAGTTGGGTCTGCGTTGAAAGCCGAGGTAGTTGCATCATGCACATAGCTTCACCATGCGTTACAGTAACAGAGGAGGCTCACGAACGGAATGGTGTGGGTAGACAAAAGATAAATTCTTCAGAAAAGAACACATGGTGAAGCTATAAATGAATGGAGAAGAAGGGAGCCAGGACATAAACCTTCTACAAAGTAGGGTGACTGAAATGGAAAACTTTAACCATGCCATATAATGGTAAAGATCAAAACATCAGCAGCCACTAGAAATTAATCAGAAAATAATAAACAAATAAGCCTGTAATTGATTCTGAACATTTGATGATTGCTACATGCCACAGATGAATAGAGTTATGAACAAGTCGAGGCCCTGAGGATATCCCAAAAGAAAGTGATTAATGAAACGCGTCGACCTAGATGAACTGGGGAGTTTGGGGCAAATCAACAACTAAGTTTAGGGAAACCTAAAATGGACATTGGAGGCTGAGAAAATATGGTCTTGTTATAATCCCAAAGTAGATGCTTTAAATTAGGAGTTCTGTTTTATAAAACAAAAGGGATAAATTGAAAACTCCAGCATTCATCAACTAAAAGACTGGTATAATGAATATGTTTTGTTTGATGTAATGTCCTGTCTATAATGTGGTTTGTGATTGATGTTTTTTGTGCAAACAGGGGAGCTTAAAATATTGAAAATAGTTTGGTAGTGTTGTCCAATGAATATGAATAGTGTGCATGTATAATATATATATTTTTTAACTAAAAGGTTTATTAAACAAAAACAAGATAGAGACCAGTTACTTGATCATTATGCAAAAATAGTGTCGACTAAATGATTATCAGCAAAGTTAAAATTTGTTATTGCATATAAAAGTGGCTCAACCTAGCTAATAAAACAGCCCTTTTATTTCATACCTTTCATTTTCGGACCTGCAATTAAAAAACCAACCTCACTAAAAGATGTGTTTTTAAGTTGTGAGTCCAGAGACACCAAACTCCAATTTTCTATCTGCTCCCAATTGGAAGATACACTTGTAAAGTGTTACAAGGCAGTTCCAAGTATAACCTATGGAAGAGATAGGCTTTTCTGTAGTGGAAAACAAATTTAGCAGTTTTTCACTACTATGACATGTAAAACTTAAAAGCACATGTCCTACCTTTTACATACACTGCACCCTGCCTATAGGGCTACCTAGGTCCTACCTTAGGGGTGCCTTATATGAAATAAAAGGGATGGTTTGGGCCTGGCAAGTGGGTGAACTTGCCAGGTCGACATGGCAGTGAAAATCTGCACCCACAGGCTCTGTAGTCGCAGGCCTGAGACATCTTTGAAGGGATACAGGGTGAGTGGCACAATCAGTGCTGCAGTCCCACTAGTACTATTTGATTTACAGGTCCTGGGCACACACAGCGCACTGTGCTAGGGACTTATTAGTATCTCAAATATGTCAATCATGGAGAAACCAAATGCCATAACATTTTAGACACAGAGCACATGCACTTTAGCATTGCTCAGCAGTCCTAAAACCAGCAAAAACAAACTTAGGCGCACAGTCAAAAATAGGAGGTCAGAAGCAAAAAGACAGGGGAAACAATGCCAAACGATGCCAGGTCTAAAAGACAGGTGTACACAGTTTTCATTGAAGGACACCTGACTGCCAAGATGACATCAACCATCTCGAGAGGAAATTCGAAGGCATTCAGCAATTGCAGCTCAATTGTAACATTTGAAGTTGAATGTTGCAATGGCCTGGATTTAGAACCCTGCCCTCATGCTGCGACAGAGCAGCAGTCTGATCGAAGCACATATGCTCAAGCCCAGGAGTTCTCCATACCCAGCTGCCAGCATTACTTGGGCCAGGTCGGTCCTAATCTTCTTGAGAACTTGGGGCAGAAGTGGTATCGCAGGAGAGGCATACAGGTGTACCGAGTTCCACTCAAGGCGGAACGCCTCTCTGAGTGAAAGATGTGTTGGAAACTCCAACTCACAGAAGTGCTGACATTGAGCATTCTCAGCAGTAGTGAATAGATCAAGCCAAGGTTCTCCTCATTTATGCAAGAGGCCTTATGCCACCAACTCTGGGGGTAATTATCACTCTTAAACTGCTTGGTGCCAACACCTGTGGGCTCAACCGTTCAGCTTACTCTGGTGGTCCAGCCATTTCTAGATGCACAGCACCTCCTAGCACAGGGTCCAAGACCCTACCCCATCCTGTTTTTATAATACAACATGGTGACGGTGTCACTCGTGAGCTCTTGAACTAGCTGCACCTTGAGATGGAAAGAAGGCTTTCAGCGCCAAGCAGATTGCCCTCCACTCCAGAAGGTTGATGTGGAGCAAGAACTCCACTGGAGATCAGAGGCCTCGGAGGTCCACCTCTCCCATATTGCCCCTCCAACACAGAAGTGATGCATTGCTCACCACTGAAAGTTCTGGGTGGAGTAGAGAGAGTGGTCTCCCTCTGACCTGATCGCCGTCCAGCAACCACCACTGCAGATCTTTCACAGTCTCCTCTGAAATCTGAACGTGGTCAGAGAGGTTCTCACTGGGACTCAAGATCCCACAGCAGAGCCTGCAAATGAGAGTTGGCATGCTCAACCAGCAGGATGCAGAAGGCTATCAGCCCTAGTAGTTTAGAGTTAGAGTTGACCTCACTGAAATCCAGGACCAAGGCTGAGAGACCAGGACTATAGCCTGAATGTTCCGGACACCCTGTCCTCCAAGAAAGGCACAAGACCAAACCGTGTCCAGAAAGACTCAAATGAAAGGAAGCATCGGGGAAGGAGTCAGGTGTGAATGTTGATAGTGAAGCCCAAGGATGACAGGAGGTTTGCCGTAGTCTGGAGGTGGTTGATGACTGCCTGGGATAAGCCCGACTTCAACAGCCAGTCATCGAGGTAGGGGAAGACTGGCAGCCTACACTCCAAAGGTGTGCTGCAACCACCGCCATCACTTTTGTGAACACGTGAGGGGCACTGAAGAGACCAAAGGGGAGTACAGCAAACTGAAAATTATGTTGTCCCACTACAAACCACAGATAGCCAGTAGGCCAGAAGGACAGGTATGTGGAAATATGTGTCCTGCAGGTCCAATGCCGTCATCCAGTCTCCAGGGTGGAGGACAGATAAGACTTGGGCTAGAGTGAGCATTTCTAATTTCTCCTTCTGAAGGAAGGTGTTGAGGAGGTGCAGGACTAACATAGGCTGCAGGCCTCCATATTTCTTGGGAACCAGAAAGTAGCGAGAGTAACAACCATGCCCTACTTCTGGCGCTAGCACCCTCTCTACAGTCCCTTTGGCCAAAAGTGCTCGCACTTCCTGCCCTCAAAATGAAGAGGTGGTCCTCCATCAGTCACTGGGGTGCTGGTGGAAGATGCGGCGGGGAAGAGGGAAAGGGTAACGCGTATCCTCTGAGAACTATCTGTAGAACACACCTGTGCGATATTATTGCCTGCCACTTATGGAAGAATCAGTGGATTCTGGCGCCTGCTGGGGGGCAGTTCTCCTGTAAGGACACTCAAAAGAGGTTTAGCAGATGGGTTTGCAGGGGGAGAGGTAGATAGAGCATCCCACTGACCTTGGGGGCGATGATGGTGGCTACCACGTCCTCTACTGCAAACTTCTGGGTTCCTTATTGAGGGTGAACAGGCTGGTGGTATGGGGAACCTCAACCGAATCTGAGAAAGGAGCGGTAGAACTCTTTCAGTTGGCGAGGGGGGGAAACAGGCCCAGAGAGTGTGCAGTAGCCCTGCTGGCAAGTCAATTAAAGCCAGGAATGGCGGTGAATGGCACAACTGGTGCTGATTGCATGCCAATAAAATTGGTGGTGTCTAAGGCACAGCAAATCGTGAACTTGGGTGTATCAGAGCCATTTTCAATCGCTAGAGTGAAACAGGTCAGACATCTTCATGCACACTAGGGAGGACTTGTGCCTCAGAGTCACAAAGTGAGTGGGAATAGCATCCCAACAAGCAGCTGGTGTTAACTGATCACAGTGCCAGACTGGTAGAGGAAAACACTTGATGTGCAAATGTTTCCATCTGCTTAGATTGCCTGTTGGGGGGAGTGGGAAGGTTTTGGGGTTAGACCTGCTTGTGGAGGCTTGCACCACTAGGCTTTCGGGAAAGGGTGGCAATTTATTGATTGAGCTAGGGGGGCTACAATAGGGTTGGTCACAAGCCACTAATAAGGTATCCATAAGTGCCTCATTGAATGGAAAAAGGGGCTCAAAAGAGGTTTGCCCAAGTTGGAGGACTGTCTTGGTCTTAACCGCCAAGGTGGGGAGCTGGAGGCAAGTACTTCAGCCACCCTATGTATTACCAAGGTGTAGGAAATGAATGCCTCTGTGGCCAGTCCAGGGAGTGAGAGTAGGCCCGTTTCTGGGGAGGTACCAAGACCACCAGCCTCCACCAAGTCATCATACCATTTACCATCCTGGTAGGGTTGAGAAAACCGGGTCATATTCATTGTATGAGTCCATACTGAAAAGGTAATACAGAGGGGGAGATTTACTAAGATTTTGTGCTGTGATTGCGTCACAAAAGCGCCGCAAATCAGCGCAAGATCTTTTTTTCGCAATTTACTTTCCAACGCTAAACTTGATTAGCACTGGAAATAACGGAAAAGTAATGCGAAGCAGCACATAGCGCTGCTTTGCATTAATTTGCGCCATGGGGGCATACCAAGGGTGGTGCATGGGCGTTCCCAAGCAACCACCCAAGGTTTCTCACGCTAAACCCAATTTACTAAATAAAGTAGATTGGGTTTAGCGTGAGAAAACTGCGCTCTTTTCAAGTAGGCGCAAGGAAGGTGAAATGCTTTCCTTTCTCCTTCCTTTTCCGACTTTGCATGTGTGCTACACTTTACAGCACACATACAAAGTGGGAAAATGGTTAAAGTGAGTGTGTGCACAGTATTTTGTACTGGAAGGGTTCCTTCCAGTACAAAACCTATGCTAGACTCACGGAGACACCCTTGCACCATGGCGCAAAGGTGTCTCGGTGGCGCACGGCAGCTGATTTCAGTGCCAGCGCTAATAAGAGGGAAGAAGAGTGCCTTATTTTAGTAAATAGGGCTCTCTCCTCCTCTCTCCTTTTCACGTAGTGTAGCGCAGCATTTGTGGCTGCTGCAGTGTGCTATGTGAAAAAATTGTAAATCTACCCCAGAGTGTGTATTCTCCATTGTGGTGGCGGTAATTCAAGTGGGGTAGTGGTGCTTCGGGTGACACCAGGCGCGACTTCGATCGAAGTCAGACCGGCGTAGATTAGGCATCAAAACAATTGGATCCCTTCCTCCAGAGTCAATGGAGTCAGCATTGGCGTCAAAGTACCCAGGGCTGGCATAGTTTGTGTTGCCGGAATCGGGGTTGGGACTGGAGCCGGAGGCAAGACTGGCTCAGTGGGTCCAATTGGCGCCAAGTGCGAACCGTAGGCGGTACTCCAGATGAAGGGCCTCTAGAACGGCTTCGTCAACTCAGGGATTGAACTTTTGACTGTGGCTTGGATCGGTCCTGGCGTGGAGTCTTTTTATGCATTTGCAATATAAAGTTTCGCCGCATGGTCAATTTGCAATATAAAGTTTCGCCGCATGGTCCCTGGTGATCTCTGGGTTCGTCACACAGTTGCTGCAGGTCTTGGAGCCAATGCTTGACCCCACACACCACAGGCATACCTGGTGGAGACCTGTCACAGAAATTTGTTTACAACAGTCCCTACAGGGCCTAAAAGTTGTTGTTTTGGGGAGTGACATCTCTTGCACACTGATGAAAAATTTCAAGGTAAATGCCTCTAAGAGACATGAAGGGAGCTCAGAATCCATGTCTGGTGGCGTGAAAAGAACTGACATCAGTGAGCAGGGCTGGCACTTCTATAGGCTCAGCACATCATTTTGCGGAGTAGAACAGCATCTGGGCAGAGCCGCACATCGCCACCTGACGGCACACCGAGTTACTGCCAATAGGATTCTGGATCCAGTCTGACAGCTGGGGAATATTCAAAAGGTGAGGGATCTGCAGATAGAAGTCTCTTTTAGAAATGTGTTTATTGTCATCCAATGTGAAATTAAATCTGGATGGCGGGACAGTGTCATGATCGTGTTCTTAACAAAATCTCAGCATTGCTCAGCTGAAGAGATCATTTTTGACTCTAGATCACGTGGCATGTTGCATGGTTACTCGTTTTGTATTCTGCAAGGATTAATAATGTGAAATCTTGATCGTTTTTGCTATATTCAGTGAAAAGCAAATTCCCTGTGCTATAGTGTTGTATTTTTATGTGCGTTACAAATGTATTACGTTCAAAAGAAACTATAGTTTCATTGGTATGAAATGATGTTTGTGCTAATTCAGCCGACAACACACTGGTGTTTTATTAGCCTTGTTATAAGTTTAAGACTGTCATTTATGTGTACGCTACACTATAGGTTCAAATACATCCCATGTATGCAGGTAATTGTTCAAAATAATTAGATTTAGTTGTTGGCCCTTTGCATGAATAACAGAACTTTTCAACTGTGACGCAAGTCAAATTTGATTACTTTGCTAAGTGTTTAAGTTGAACTTGAAATAAATATCACTTAAGAATTAAATTTATCTTTTTAACATTTTATTGTGTGGGTGAAGATAGTATCCCTGGGAGTGTTGGTGTACAATGGTAGGGAATATGATTAATATTGGCAACTTGCATTAATTCTGAATACCGTGGTACATCAAACACATAATTATGTGAATTACATTATTGTGTCCCCGTTATTTTTTGTATCATGATTTAGAAACACATGGTTGTGTCAACAAAAAAAATGGTTATATTTTCAAATGTGTTATTAACTTTATTTATTATTCCTAGTACATGTTTCTTGTTTCTCATTATCAAGCTGTAGGTGGTGAGGGTTATGCCGTGTGGCCATGGCTCATTACACCAGTAACTATCCAAAGTCATGTAGCGTAGAAGCAATCAGTGCCTCACACCACAAAGCAAAAAGTATGTGAGCATTGTTTTAAGATTTAAAATGAAGATTAGGCTGAACGGACTTCACTGGAGGCAAGAGTCTGTACAGTTAATCAATGACGTGTCAATGTGTCATGTGACAGTTGCACGTTGTGTACTTCATGACACAGTGGTCTGGTGAAATGTCACTGGAGGACAGATCCTGGGACAGGAATGGACTTGAAGAAGAAGATGTCATAGCTCGTGCACCTGAGCATAACTCTTACGACAGAGACAGAAGGAGAACTGACCTAATTAACAATTTTTTTCATGAATTCTTTTGTTATTTATTACATATTAACATTATTCATGTTGAATGTTTTCAGTTTGTATATATAAATAATGAAAAAATATATCTCTATTTTTTTCCTAATTGAATAACCATTCTCCTTCATAATTTGTGCATATTCTACCAAACTGAGATATGACATTTCTAACGAAAATACAGTTTTGAAACACACAACTCTAGGAGCTCAAATGACATGTCCTTTTTAGGCTCACAATGCCACACGTCAATGTGTGAATGTTAATGGTAGCTGTTAGACGTATAAAATATAATGCCATGTCCACTTGGTAATTGTCCTTCACTGAGCACCCAGCATCATAAGACATACGAAAGAACTTTGTAAATATTTTATTAATATAGACACATAATATATCTATTTGCATGCACCCATCATCACACACATCGACATATTTAAAAATACATTTAACCAATAATTCTAAATATATATTAAATGTAGAAATATTTGATAATGTTATCATCCTAAGAATTCTGTGTAGGCTCTGTAGTAAAGTGTTTACAACTCCTTTCCAATTCAGTGAGACCCTACACACAGCAAGATTACCTTAAATTAGCAATATAAATATTAGCATTTGATGCAAAGGAGGTAGGAGCCTTCAGCTTATTTAAAAATAACTGCCATGGGGGTTATGAGTAGAAAGTCATGCCAGGGGAAAAGGGGTTGGGATGGCGAGGAAGGGGAAGATTTGAGTGTAGTATAAGTGTCGAGTATTGTGTTTTGTAAAGTCAGAAATTTGGGTTTGAAGGAAGAAGGTAGGTGATATATGGTTTGTGATTGTGTAAATGTAATGGGTGAGCCCTGATGAAAAAATTGATGAACCCAGAGCAAACCCTTGTTCCTCCAGCTCTTCCAGTATATAGGTTTACCTTTAAGAAGGATGTGTTTGTTATTCCAGATCGTAGAGTTGAGAAAAGTGTCTAAAGTATGTACAGCCAAATGGGGGGCAAGGGATAATAATTTACCAGAATGCTTAATTACAGGATTGAAGAATTTTTGTGGCTTGACTTTCTACTCATAACCCCCAACGCATCCACCATTTATTCCCGTTTAATGGCAACCCCTGAGACACGTGATAAAACCAAAGTAGAACTCCTATGGGAATCTGATTTGGGAACAAATTGGCCTACTTCTCTTTGGAACAGAATTTGGACAAAAATCAGGAAATCATCTAGGGCAGCTAGCACAATACAAACAATTTTCTTCATATATAATAGATTGTTTTTTACTCCTGTATACCTAAATAAAATACACAACACAACCCCGACCACTTGTTGGACATGCTCCCAGAACGGCGCAGATCTCCAACATATGTTATTTACTTGTCCCCATGTTTTAACATTCTGGAAACAGGTTTGGCGCCAAGTCAACACTATTTTTCACAGCACAGTTCCCCTTTCCCTCACAAACATTTTCCTAGGAAGTCTAGCACCGGAATGAGGAAAGGATCAACTCCGATCCCAGCTACCACTTATTGATTTGATGACAGCTGTAGCTTTCCAGCAGATATCAAAGAACTGGAAAGATTCCTCTAAACTGTCTTATTTAGCATGGTGGTACGCCGTGTGTCACAACCACCGCCTTGACACAGCACTTGTTCATCCTATCTCTCTTGCTACAAAACGATTACACCTATGGGGCCCTTTCACACAATTTCTAGGAAACACTGGAGAGAAGATTTCTTTGTCCGATCCCTCACAGCAAGAGGTGTCCAAGCCTCCCTGACTTCCTACTTTTCACTCACGATTATGCTTAGTTATATCATTCTCCATACTGTATTTTTATTTATTTAATTTTTTTTTTTTTTCTCTTGTTGAGATTATGTGAGCTTGTTATATATTGCTATTACATCTCTTATGAACCTGTGACTGCATTCTTACCTTCTTTTTTTAAGATCCTTTTATTACTTTATGGAGTAAGGTGTAGCTTTATTGCTTTTTGTCATGACTTCCTGTTATTGTGTATTAACAAAGGATTGTTTCGATGAAGCATTTTCTACGTATGATCATATAAATATTCTCAATAAACCTCTTTTGAACTTAAAAAAAAAATAACTGCCATGCATGCAGTGTGCTGGTGGTAGGAAAGATGACTTTCTTTCCACCTTGGAATTGAAATACAAGGATATGTTGGACAATAAGTCAACCTCTCACTTACATATGAAAAACAAGTTTAATAATTAGATGCAAAATGCGTGTCCCTGTCTTAAGTAATATGACATTAAGGTATCATATGGCCTTCTACTGTGCTGAAAGTTTTTTAGTGTAAAATTATCAACTCATTAAACAGGCTAAATTTGCTAGTGGTCATCTGATTAAAATTATTTTGCTCTGTATTGACTATCACCTATTATATTTGCAAATATTGAGCATGTGTATGATGTAATTTACAATGATATGAAAATAATTTTACAGTTAGACATACAAGTGTTATCTTAAAGTAATTGATTCTCACAAACTATTATTAAGCCAAACTTTTTAGTTTTTTGCTTGCAAAAGATAAACGTTATGATTTTTGATTACTGGAAGATAATGCCAGCAGTCATTTAAAAAATATTACAGGAGAACAATCTCAAGCATAAGCAGCAGAAGATGGTAAGTAATTTTTTTCCATATAGCAGACAAGCAATTAATATCTTATGAAACACATGCAACATTTTAAAAACATTACAGCGTCAGGCATCGCATATTAATATTTAAGAATTACATACATATGGTACTGACACATAAATAGAATGAGTTACCCAAGCGGACATATCTAAAAAATACACACAGTGACAGAAACATATGCCTGAACTTCTTCATGCAATGGACATCATTTGAAGTTTCCTCTTGTGCCATAAATACAATTTTAAAATGTCTTTATTGTCTAGGTGGTTTTCAAGTATTGTATATATTGCCTCCTACTTAAACAACATCCTTCAGTACTCTGTCAGAATGCTTATTTTTAAACATTAGAACGAAATAAATAACTTTAGATAAAGTCAGAACATTTACAGAGGCATTTTTTTTGGGTCAATGACAACCCGCATTGTATCCTTCTTTTTACACATATGATTGTATACTCCCTGTTTCCAGAAAAATAACATATCATCTGCCAGATTTTCGTAATCCTAAAGAACAGAGACCAAATCACTCTCATAATTTTTGAGTGATTTTAACCAGTAGGAAAGTCATATTTTTGATGAAGCCTAACCAGGGGCCATAGTGAAATACATATGGGCTATGGATGCAAATATGTTGCATTGATATCACAATTCTTTAGTGATGAAACATTCACCTTACAAATTAACATAAATGGTTGTCTGTATAAGTAATACATTTACAAGTCGGAATTAAGTTAAGTATCATGGAAGAGGGGCGTGGCCAAGACGCCGACCAAGATGCCCGCATAGTCTTGGAGCTCCGCTGGAATCCTCCTGATAAAATGCATGCAGGCTATGAAAAACAGCAATAAATAATAAAGAAACCACAGCGGCGGCAGCTGCAGCAGTGCACGCAAAGAAGCCCGCGGTCCCGGCGCGATGGAGGCTTCTGAAGCCGCAGATTGGAACACCTACCCGCGGCTCCCTCAGGCGTGTGACACCGCCGAGCGGCTCCGGAGGTAGAAGGCCTGCCACCAACCCGACCCAAGAATAACGGCGATGCCGCCTGCACAGGGCCGAAACAGCGCGGCCGCAGTCCCGATGCGACCGCTGACACAGTAGATCAAAATCCCTGCTTATTGGAACTCAGGAGCGAGGTAGGCCCGTGCTGGCTGAATCTGTGGCCTACTTGTGTCCCTGCCTCCGGGCTGCACTGGGCTTGTTGGGGCCGGGCGGGCCCCCCGTACACTGAGCTTCCAGCCGGATCTCTCCTACCTGGGGGTCCTGGCCCAGTCTAATCCACCTGAACTGCTTGGTGCCCCAACCTGAGCCCCACCCCCACCAGAGACACACAGTCCCCGAAAAACAGCATTTAAAATAAAGGAACTGCAGCAGGGGCAGCTGGAGCGGTGCAAGTTAAGAAGCCCGTGGTCCCAGCGCGCTGGAGGCTTTTGGAGCCGCAGATCGAAACACCTATGTGGGCACCGCGGCTGGAGCTGCGGGCACGCTGGGAGGACATCTCCCACCGACGGGCTTGTGGCGTGGCCGAGCAGCACCAAAGTGCGATGGCCTACCACCGAACCAAGAATAACTGCGACACCGCTTGCACAGGGCTGACACAGCACGGCCGCAGCCCTGTTGCGACCACTGAAACAGCAGATCAAGATCCCCGTTCGTCGGCACTCGGGAGCGAGGTAGGCCATCGCTGGCTGGATCTGGGGCCTACTGGTGTCCCTGCCTTCGGGCTGCACCAGGCTTGTTGAGGCTGGGCGGGGTCCCCGTGCACTGAGCCTCCGGCCGGTTCTATTCTGCCGGGGGGTCCTAGCCCCCGTCCAATCCACCTGAACTGCTTGGTGCCCCAACCTGTGCCCCCCCCCACCAGTGACACACAGGAAGACCGGATAATATACTGCGCGCCGCAATAACTGAGTCCTGGGAGCACACATAAGCGCGAAAGAGGAAAAGAACAAGACAACAGCATCTTAGAGTGCAGAACTCCTAAACAGGCCTCAACAGGACCAGCTATTCTATTCCACCTCTCCAGCCCCAGCCACCAGGCGACTTTCCACATTACTATCGGAGCAGGGCCCCACGCTCCACAGCATCGCATTGCGGGGCACTCACCACTCATAATCAGTCAAACACTGCGCATTTTTGGCTGCAACGGGTCATGGTTCGAGGAACCCGAAACAACGTAAATTAACCGTTGACAACGCTAAGCATGCAGGCGACACCACTGGCCCGAAGTGGGGGGAGGGAGGGGACAACCCAGACAACAATATGGCCACACACCAGGCCCCTGACTCCATCTTGGCGGAACTACAAGTGGGCTTCAAGGAACTGGACACTCGATTCGACGCTCTAGACAAATGCCTGGACGACATGGGGGCACGACTGGACACGGCAGAGGGCAGGGTCTCAGACCTTGAAGTTGGCGCAGCCCAAACAATCAAGAGACTGGAACGCGTCGAAAAACTCTTGAAAACAGTAGCCTTGAAAAATCAAGGACTTAGAATCGAGAAGACTGCGTAATAATATTCGTATAATAGGGCTGTGAGATGAAGGAAGATAACGGTTCTCCTTAACGAGACTTAATACACCGCCTACTGTGTCAATAACTGAGCCCCATATATGGAAGTGAGATGACACAAAATTATTGGAGCTATTTACTATTCTCCACCCAGTTTACTGAGGAATAAACTTAGGACACTAAATGTTAAGCCCTGATGAAGTCTGCTGAAACTTGATCAGCCTGAGACGAAACACGTGTTGGCAAAGGGTGCTCAAAACTACAAGGAAATAACTGAACTATTGGAACCACAACCTCAACTTTATCTCTGTGTTCCTGAAGAACTGTGTTTACTGAATAAGGCTGCCTGAGTCCGCCAACTCGGGTCGCCAAGATGGATTCGTGGAGCAATTGCTGGCGGATCTGTTTGGCAGAGACTCCTTCTCCCCAGCCTTCCTAGTGGAAAGGGCCTAGTGCTCGTTGGGGCCCCGACCGAACCCTTGATGCCCCCCTCGATCAATAATCGCCCGCCTGCTCAATTTTCGAGATAGAGACACCGCACCGATACTGGCGAATGGAGATGGGCACACTCCACTTGCAGGGCTCAACAATCTCCCTTTACCCGGACTACACCATCATGGTCCAGGGGGCCCGCCATAAGTTCACCGGTGTAAAAGCCACCCTCAGGAACTTGGGACTGAGATATGGGATGCTGTACCCTGCACGCCTGAGGGTGGAAGTGGACGGCAGGTCGTGGATCTTCAACACGCCATCAGCGGTGCAAGAGTTCTGTCACTCACTATCCAAGAAGAAGCACACGCAAGTACCTTCCTCCCCTGCAAGGTCACCTCCCGGCTCCAGTTCTGGAGCCAGTGCAGACTTATTTTCATCCAGCTAAACCCCACTGGGCCCAACACGAAGCACACATCAGCTTAGCATAATAAGGATCATTATAGACTGTGCTAATTTCTGAATCTTTATTGCATGCCATGAGAAATAGTCATTTATATAGCTCCAGAGGAATCAGCGTAGCGTTGCCACCTCTCAAGTGTTGACACACTAGTTCTATAAGAAGTTAGTACATTAACAAAGTTGAGAGTAACAATAATTGGGTATGGGTTCTCCCCGTGGTACAAGGAATGGGGATGGGTGCGGGGAGGGACGGGAGGGAAATGTTCAGTTTAAATTACAGTTCTTTTTACCAGAGACAGCAGCCCATACTGTGCAGCCACATATCGAGGCTTGCTATATAAGCCTTCGCTATGACAATGAGTACTGAAGGTAGAATTCACCCTTTCGCAACCATCGCGTTAGTGTCATGGAACATCCGGGGACTCAACAATGCCCGCAAGGGTAAACAGGTGATTCAACATCTACAGAGACATCAGATAGATATTGCATTCTTACAGGAAACGTATCTATCCCCTAGCACCCCAACAATCTTCGCCAGGAACTTGGGCCCACATTGTTACTTTGCAAACTACAGTTCGTATGCCAAGGGGGTCTCCATACTAATACACAAGCGAGTCCCATTTAGCCCACTAGAAGTGAAAAGTGGCAAGGAGGGGCGATATCTAATAGTGAAGGGCCACTTGCTGGGACACACCATTCTGCTGGTTAATGTATATACACCCAATACAGATGACCCCGACTTTTATCTAGACTTACTAACTCAAATTGACCGCATGGAGGCAACGCAGGTATGCCGGGGGGAGGGGGGGAATCTGAATATACTGTTAGATCCCACCCACCTCAAACTCCCCTGATACAAAACCCAGAGCCCGACGCACGCTAGCTGAACTTAAGGAAGAATACAGCTTAGAAGATGCCTGGTGCCACTTGCACCCCACGCAGGCAGCATATACGCATTACTCGGCATATCACAACAACCGACTGGACTACTGGTTACTATCACCCAGTCTAATAAATTGGACAGTCTCCATGCAACACTTACCATGCACCCTATCGGACCACTCACCAGTGATGGTGAAGATGCGTATCCCCCAGGCGAGCGGGGTAGAACAACAATGGAGATTTCCTGACATGGCCCTCAGGGACGAAGTATTCAAGTCTGAATTGCGTCAAGCCTTTGTGGAATACTTCGAGCTAAATGAAGGTACTTTGAACTCATGGGCCACACTGTGGGAAGCCTTCAAGGCTTATATTAGAGGGATCTGTATCTCTAAGCACGCTGGCATTCTTAAATACTTCCGACGTACACTCTCCCAGTTAGAAAAACAGCTACAAGAACTAGATCAAGCACAAGTGACACACCCTCAATCAACATACACACTACTGCGGGCCAAACAGATGACAGAATTTCACGAGGCAGCAGATCGGGAGGCACACTACCTAGGGAAATACACGACAGCGAGAAGGTATGGGGAGGACGAACGCCCGGAGCGCACATTAGCATGCACACTGCAGCCCCCTAGAGGTCAGCTATACATTTTGCCCTCCAGCGGCCCGACGGTACAAGGGTATCAGACACGCCCCACATACAAGACACAGTGCTTACTTATTACACAAATCTGTACACGTCCCGCTCCCCTGGGGATGTTGCGGAATGCAATAGATACCTAGATGAAATAGCCATGGTCTGGCTCAATAATGCACATCGCCAGTTTCTTAGTGAACCCTTAACAGCAGAGGAAGTTACCCAGGCAATATACGCCATGGATGGCTCCAAAGCACCAGGCATAGACAGCTTCTCGGGCTGCTTTTACAAAGCACACAAACATTTACTCGCCCCCTATCTCCTAGAATTATACCAGGAAGCAATGGAGAAAGGCGTCCTCCCACCCACCCTTCGGGAAGCCGTGATAATACTACTCACCAAACCAGGAAAGGACCCATTACAATGCGGATCTTATTGCTCATTGTCCCTATTGAATTTTGATAATAAAATACTCACTAAAATGTTAGCTAATAGGCTCTCCCTTATACTGGACCAGATTATTTCCCCAGCACAATCTGGGTTCGTCCCTCATAAATCCACGGCTCTGAACATATACACACTTTTTGCAGTCCTCCCCAGAATCTCGCCAACGATCCCCGCTGCTGCAGTGCTATTAGAAGCTGAAAAAGCGTTCGACTCCCTGGAATGGTCTTTTTTACAGTTCACGCTTTGCAGAATGGGCATTCCTGGGACGTTCTCTTCCATCATCCATCTATTATACTCCAAACCTACTGCCTACATTCGCTTAAATGGAACATTGACCAAAGCCTTCCACCCTATAGGTGGGACTAGACAGGGATGTCTGCTGTCGCCCTTGTTGTTTGCCATAGCACTGGACCCACTAGTGCGTCACTTGCAAGAACGGCACATTCACAGAGGGCTTCAATTGAAAACCGGACCGCTGCTCATCACGCCGTATGCGGACGACATTATTCTGTACATTTGGCAACCTATTGACAACCTTGATCCGATACTCAGGGAGGTGAATAGATTCGGGGCCCTATCTGGCCTTCAGATAAATTGGGGCAAATCCAAGCTGTTCCCACTGGCTCGATGCACTGGGGAAATAGATACTGAGTACCCTCTTGTAAGATGTGAGGACTCTGTAAAATATTTGGCGATACACATCCATAGAGACCCAGAGCAGATACTGCGACTGAACTAGAAAAACTAACTAGTAAAGTAGAACGTTGGTTGAAACTGCCAATAGCGATGGCAGGCAGAATTGCCATAATTAAAATGGTCGTGCTCCCCAAATTCCTCTACCTGTTCCGCAATATACCCATCCCATTGACAACCTCCTTCTTTGCACACAACTCTTACGCCTCGTATGGGGCAATAAACAGCCCAGGATCTGCTGGGACACACTGATGCTGCCATATAAAACGCAGTGGATTTGGGGTACCAAAGTTCTAAATTTACTACCTAGTGGCCCAGTGCAGCTTCGCCAGACACTGGTATCACCCAGATGTTAGAATCCCGTACACTAAGCCTGAAGCGGACCTCACACACCCGATTCCATTATCTGCAATTCTGCCAGAGGGTTTGAAACATGACCTTCAGGATATTCAAACTATCTCCACAACTAGTTGGGCATGGAAGAAACTTGCCAGATCCACAGGCGGGCACCTACTCTATTCACCGGCCATCCTGCTGACGGGCAATACATGGCTGCCTATTACACAAGAGGAAATTATTAAGCGCACTTTTACCAAATTTTCCCTCGATACAATGGGAGACCTGTTTCCCCAGGGACATGTATTCTCTCGGACAGAAGACGCTTGGTTACACTGCGCGTCACCGATGGACCACTTTGTACTACACAGACTTCAGAGTGCTCTCCAAGCACAAATCCCCAGTTACCCACTCAAACCACTGCAATTCACCCCCCTCACACTGCTTATCAGAGACTCTGGAGGAGGGCGCCTAAGGTCCAAACTATACAAGACGTGTATTAAATTACTCCCCACCAAAGACATCCGAATAAGGGGGGCGTGGGTGCGGGCTTAAGGACACGCAATTTCGGACTTCCAATGGCAGTATTGCTGTGCACAAACACGCAAAATCTCCATGAACCATCGCCACAAGCTGTTGCATTTAAAAATGTTATGGCGCGCCTACATCACCCCCCACAAAGTACGTCAGATGGATGCTACTAGCTCACACTCATGCCCTAAATTTTTGGCCCCCAACGCAGACTTTATACACATGACCTGGACATGCATGAAATTGGCCAAATACTGGGGAGCTGTATACACCGAGCTGCCCCGCATGTTACACAAGACACTTACACCCGACCCATTACAGGCGCTACTCGGGTTTGTGCACAATATTCCAAAAGCTGGGTGTAGATACGCGGCAATAGCTCTGATGCTAGCTAAAAGAGAAATAGCTATACACTGGGGCAACAAACACCCACCGAATCTCTAGAGCTGGATCGACCAGAATAACCTTCTGCAGCACCAACAGCGATATATACGCTCAATTACAACCACCCAGCTCACGACCACGGGATATTTGGCAGCCACTTCATACATATCTTCTTGAAGCAAAAGCAGACTCAGACCACACTGCCGAACCCGCTGCACAACAAGACACATAGATAATGACTATGGCCTAAATGGGACACACACCTACACTTTACGCTATTGTTCATTCAACACAGCGAGAACACAGTAACACGAGTTGTGTAAGGGGTAAAACCAGAACTACTGAACGCTGTTTCGGAAATGTTACAAATACAGTACGAAATGTAACACTGTATGGAAAAGATATGTATGTCATAAATCTGCGGCATTGTTATCGGAGTAAAAAATGAAAATAAAGTTACAAAAAAAAAAGTATCATGGAAGAACGTTTTAGGATAACACGTTCTGGAGTTCCAAGTTACAGAACGGTTGATGGCCTCACATTGTGATAAACACCACTGGTCTCCTGGGGCATAATTTTCATGCTTAGTCCAAAAGTGACTATTGGTCACACCCATTTTTCAACTGACCTTCAGGATAGGAAAGTCGATTAGTTCAAGCCTTACTTACGGAGGTGTGGTGGGATTAGAAACTCAAAATGCAATCATGAAATCTATGTTCAGCTAGTATTTTTATTCATAATAAAAAAGTACTATTCGTCCAACACACAATATATCACTGTATATGATCATCAGACACCTATTACATTAGTACACTAAAAGCTTAATTTCCAAGCATGGTTAATTTGGAGGCAGCCTAGGCTCCACCTGTAGGACATGTATTAAGTCATAGTTCTTTGCATAACAGACATCATCCCTCTTAGAGTAGTTTGTGGGTAGTGTTTGTGTGTGTGCTCCTGTGGGCCCAGATAATCCCATTCTACGAGTGCGTAGTTCTTATTTTCTAACTCACTGTTTATTCTCACTCTTGGTGTTGTGCTTTAACAGTACTTTTCTATCCTTTGTTTTTTTTTGTGAGTGTAGTTCAAGCTAGACCTGCAGCTGCTTGCCAGTAGTGGATGCGGCGCCATTCCGAGTGTTGTGTTTAGTTGTGTATGAACCAGGACAGGTGAGTATATTCTGAATATTCCTTGCAATCCGAATTAGTGATGAATAGTATCGCAGGCGATGTAATAGTGGTGTCTTTATTTTGCAAGATAAATCAAAGCTCTAATGTGATTCTTATGTAATCAGAATCACTGAATCCGAAAAAACGAAAGAACAGCTGTGAGAAGTTGGCCTGGTATATGCTGACCACTAGTTAAAGTGGGCACCTTGCACCAGTCCAAACGACCCTTATGATGTATGAGGTCAAAGATAACCTTTAGAAAGCTATCCTAGTGGTAGCTGTGGAGAGCAGCCTTCAGGCTTAATCTTGAAGGAATGTAAAGCAGCTTGTTTTACCAGAATATCACCTCCTATATTGACTAAATGAAAGGAGAACCACACAGTAGTTATATAAAAATATGTATTTATTAATATAACACTCTCTACTATCCTCTACACGAGGATAGAACACAAAGCACACAATAGGAGATCAATAGAACAGTTGTAAGTAGCACAATACACAGTGGGCTCCAGGGGGAGACCAAACCATATACTAAAATAGTGGTATAACAGTCACGACTGAGACCAAGACAAGGTCTGGACCACGTAGAATCGCTGGGACCCCAAGGAACCACCCAAGGTGAGTAGATAGGGACCCCACGGAGGACGGGTGCAGTGTGAGAACACGACCGCGGACTCCGTACAATTCTATGGGGAAGTCGCGGTTACACTTTTAAAGTTTAAGGACCCTTCTAGGAGGACTTCGAGCGAACCCTTTGGAACTTAAGAGTTTGAAGAGCCACCCCACCCGTGGATACCGTAGTACCCGAGTTACCTATCCCAGATGAGCCGGGTGCATAGGTCTGAAGTGGCGTCGGAAACTGCAGTCGTTCTCAATGGAGGGCTGTGAAGAAGTACTGCTGCCATGAATGTGAAAAGGGTCCGGTGGAATCCAAGCCTGGATTCGGGAAGGAAGGAACCTGAAAGCAGAGGGGACAGAGTCTGGGTCACTTCAGAGTGGCCAGGGGCTCGGTAGACGAATGCCCACCGATGTCGGTGCTTCAGGTGCGAAGAAGGGATGCTTGACTCTGCAGCCACGAGGAACAGGAGACGTCGAGGATGACCAGGAGCCGGAGGTGAGCTGTCCCAAGAAGGATGTCGAGTGCTGAGGGGTCAGTGTCTGGCTGGAGCACCAACAAGCCTTGTCAAAAGCAACCCGCGCAGGAAGGTCAAACAGGTTACGGTGTGGACCAGCAAGGTCCAGAGGACTCACCAAGCAATGGGGAGTCAGGCCACGTCTGGAGCAACCAGGAAAGCCCAACAGGAATCAAGATGACCCTCAGAGAGACCCACAGGCCGAAGGACCAGGAGTCGCGAGGGGAACTCGGGCAAGATTGCAAAGTACCAGCCCACGGAGCACTCATTGTGGGGAGGCCGGAGTTCTTTGGTGCAAATAATGCTCAGGGTCAGGACTACACGGAGTCCAATGCACAAGCTTGGGAATCGCCAACAAGCATATGCAACTGCAAATGGACGCGGTGAACAGGGGTTCGGGTTATGCAGTCCTCACGAGGGATACTGGCCTCAAACTTGCTGAGAGGGCAGATCGACCTCAGGAACCTTCAGAAACCCACCTCCTGTGTTGCTGAAATCTTCGGAGTCTGCAGGAGCAGCAGACCAGTCAGTTGCGTTAAGGTGCCTGCTAGGGCAGAGGAGTGACTCCTTCACTCCAAGGGAGATTCTTCAGTTGTCCTTAGTGCACCACAGGTCCTGCACGAAGCCTGTATGGAGCAAGGGCACAGACAACGCTTTTGGACGGAGAGGGAGACGAAGTCGGGCCCAGTCAAAATCCAGCGAAGTCCAGAGTGTCCAGACGGTCGAAGGTCAGTGGTTTCTTCTTGTCGAATCTTGTCCACATAAAATCCAAAGTCTTACAGCCAGGTAAGCCCTTCTGTACCCATGGGAGAGGGTTGGACAGATTTGGGGGACCCTCCTAGGGGAGGGTCAGGACAGAGGGGTGGTTACACCCATGTCCTTTGTCCAGTTTCGCACCAGAGCAGGAGCCAATGGCTCCCAGAACTGGTTTGAGCTGGACTATGCACAGGGACACCAAATGTGCCCCGGGTGCAGACTTTCAGGCACTCTCAGAGTGCACCCACCCAGCCCCAATACACTAAATCCTGTCTGAGAGGTGGTCACACCTCCCTGTGACAGGATGCCTATTTTGCTGCCTTCCTCTGCTCGAGCTTGGCTCAGCAGCAGGAGGGCAGAAGTGTGTCTCTGGTCGGCAGCATCCATTTTGTGCTGACCGGGTCGAGGTGGCTGGCACCGGATAGAGCAGTGACCCCACGAAGCTTGCTTCAGATGGGTGGAATCAGACCGCCCAACCCGGTTACCAGTGTGGAGGTATGATTCCAAGGTGTTTGATACCAAACACGATATGTTTCTATGCAGCCGTTTTCGAGATAACATTTACCACAAGGTTATAATGCACCTCTACCTACATGTCCGGCTGAGTCACAGACAACCCGGGAGAATGGTCTCCGAAGGCTACAGAGAGGCTCTGCTCATGCAGGGGCACCCTCTCACTAAAAACCTCAGCACCCTGCCTTCAGGATTGATAAGGCCTGCTATAGGGGTGACTTATAAGTTTTAAGTGTAGTGACCGATAGATATAGTGAACCTATATCTAAAGTAAGTGATGCAAGCACCATCTTACACAGGCTGCTGTAGCAGACCTGGAGTTCCATTTTGCATGGCCTCTCATGGGTGGCATAATACATGCTTCAGCCCATTGGAGACCTCTGGGGTACCTATGCCCTGGGTACATGGCTACCATATACTAGGGACTTATAAGAGTACCCTGTTGCGGGGATTCTGCACATATACAGAACTATGCGCAGGAAAACAGGACCTCGGTGTATAGTATTGTACCAACCATACCCCTTAGTACCCAAAATCCCAATCCGACTAGCTATAGTGTCACATTTGTTCTCCGTACTACAGCGAAGCTACCAATGATTAGACATCCCAGAACACGGACTCTTTCAGGAATCGCGGGTGCAAGAACACTCTTTCATTATTCACTCATACTTGTCCACAACGTGCGTATTATTTCATTATTCACTCATACTTGTCCACAACGTGCGTATTAAGAGACACTGTATAGTTTAAAATGTTTATTTCAACTAACGTGCTCTAAGACACAGTACACGTGCCAGTACTAGCAGCATAATGCATAAAGTTAAAACAGTAAGCATGGTTACAATTCCATAGAATACAAACGGGGACAGCATTTTATAAAGACAGTGGATATAGGACTGAAAGGCCTTGCCACCCTGCCGGTGCTAGGAACTAGTTTATTATAAAAAACAGAAGACCTCTGGGTTTTGTCCGGGGGACCCCATACCTCAAGATCTAGATGCAAGGTTTACATCATCAGACAAGCACAGCTCTTCTCCCTGGAAAGGTTGTTCTTCAAGTGCCACAAACGGGAGATCACAATATTAAAAGCACATGAATTTCTCCCGGTGCAGCTGTATTCCATGTTATGTCTAAGTGCGAGGGCTGACCAGAACAGCAATAACAAGGGACGTTGTTTTTCGACCTTGTACATTGTGTGCGGACGAACCCCACAGAGGACATGAGAAAAGGTGAAAGGCAAAAAGACAGACAGTTCTAATGCTGAATGGGCACAAGCAGAGTCTGGAAAAACAAAGTCACAGAGTAACGTGTGCAAAGAAGGCATCATGGCAGCTAGGCCTAAGCTAACCTAGCAATGTCGACAATGAGGCCACAATCCACACTACACCCTCCCCTGGTCAGTCCATAGGGCAAGACATAGGACGAAAACAGAATTCGAATAGATGGAGCAGAATGTAAACGTCTATTTGTGGAAAATGTCCCTTTGAAGGCTAGGGAATGGGGAAAAAAAATTTGGGATACAAAAATTCTAGATAGGGCCAGAAAAGAGGGCACTTCCAAGAGAATAAAAAAATCCAGTAATGCAGTTCGTTGAAAGTCGATGTCCCCAATCCATCAGAGTGTATGCGCAGAAAACTGCAACACCTTCCAGAAAGACATCATTGTCATTGTTTGAAAAAAGAGATGCCATCCAGTTCAACAAATCAAAACTGCATTCATGTTCCTCACAATAGGGAGCAGTGATCAGCATTGCGGGACAACTTGCGTCATACTCAATATAACTTCGTTGTAGGAGATGCTGAGCAGCCGCCCAGATATTCCATTGCGCCAAGACCCCAAGTGCAGCCGCACGCACCATTAATCCAGCCCCGGAACATTCCCGTTCATGGGCCACTAAGGGGCCCATCAACTGGTCGAAATCCGGGTCTGAACAAGACGTATTGGAGAGGCAAATATCCAAGGACCAAGAGAATGGACATCGTAAACAGGACATCACAGGTTGCACGCAAGTGAAATACGCAAAGCGATAAGAAAGTCCATAAGACACGCTGAGTGTCGCCAGCGGTAGGATGCCGAAGCTGTCAATCATGCGCTCACGGAGCATCCGTAGCCGCGCTGGGTCGTATAGACCCCCAGGAAGTGCAGCCATTGCGCAAAAGGCAAAATATAAGCAATATTCCAGCAGCTAAGGCTAGGATCAATGGGAAGCCTCCAAAGACGCTGGAAAAAATAGAATGAATAAAAGCCGGAATTTCACCAAATATAGTCTGAAAGGAGGTCAAAAGGCCAGAGCCCACAACTTTAAAAAAGTGCACAAGACCTTCGGTATTAGACTCATTAAATATACGGTGAATCAGTTCACCGAAATGTTGGGGGAGGTTTGTGTTCAAAAGGGCCTGTATCTCACTGTGGGTACTAGCCACCTGGAGGACGAAGGTCTCCCTTGCGGAAGTGAGCATAACCTCCTGGTTCAATAATAGCGCCTTTATTCTGCTCAATTTATTGAAATCCGCCTTCAAAGTAGGTATGTAAGGCCAAACGGAACTATCTACCATCCCAAGCGGGGGTTGAAAAAGCACATTTTTGCAGCACACAACGCGGTGTGAAACTGTTACAATGTAGGGGATGCCTGCCTGCATCCCACAGCAGTCCTGATTATTTAAAAGCAGATAGCTACCATTAGCAAGCACAGTGAAAGTAGGTGATATAACAGGAGCTGGAACGCCCTTTAAAATACAAGCAAGATTTGGGGCAGAAACATTACAAGCCCCGTGCAATTTAATATTTTTACAAATTAGGGAATGACCCACTGTAGAATCGCAAGATTCCCCTGTGAGAAATACCTCCTTGTCATCCCTAAGGCATCTGAATGTGAAAGGTAGGGACCAAAGTTCATGTAAAAAGGCACTGCCTAAAGGCTGAAAACGGCCTACAGGATAATGTTTCATGCATGAACTGAATTCAAACAAAGAAAAAGGCAAAGTAATAACCCTGTGAACCAGCCACACTGCAGAGTCAGTCTCCGCCACAGAGAATGGCAACGGCTCTATCTTTTCGATATGTAGGAGAGTGTATGTTGCATCTTTCATGGACATGAATTGCTGTTTCTCAGTCAAATTAAATGGCAAGAACAAGGCAGATGTGTTTAAAAAATACCATGGAACCTTGCCCATTTTCAGTGTTTGCAAAGTCCATGCAAACTGCATCACTGAACGCAATTGATTCTGACCATGATATAACACAGACACATCATCTTGTACAATATCAACAACAGATGAAACAATATTTTCTAGTGTGTAAATGCGGGAAGAGAGGGTGTTAATACTATTATCGACAGCAGCAAGCACTTTTTCTAGATTTGCTTGATCTATTTCCCGTAAACGGGAAGCAGCTTCAATTTGTGAAAGCTTCCAGATAGGTCGCATAAACAAATCTTTTAGGACTTGGACCGCGAGGCCCTAGAACAAAGTCGGACAGATCAATGTTGCCTGATAGGAGGGATAAATGTTGTTTTACGGAATCTAATGTAGAGTGCTGCAACCACTGTTTACATAATTTACCAACAGAATATGTTGTAACTGTACGCGAGTCAGAAAACCTTGGATCTGGCCTATCCCGTTTGTAACCAGGAGCAGAGTTATGAAAACGCAGTTGGGCCACGCCAACCAGGCTGACTGATCAATTGCAGAGACATTAAAGGAATTATTTTGAAACAAAGTTTGCAAACTTTTGAGGGAAATATTTAAATGCAAGCTCCTGTTTGGCCAGGAAGACAACACAGGAATGGAAGGTGCATTCAATTGTTTGGAAGTAGCCAAACCCAAACAAGTTGTTTGATATATAGTACTATTTAAAAATAATATTTGGGTTGGGATAAGGCAAGCACGGTGCAAAGCTTCTGTACCGCGTACCTGCCAAGATTTAGTGCCCCAAATAGATTTTAAGTCAATGGTGTTCTTCAAGTGCTCATAGCCACCCACAGCTAACGCGTCCATAAAGGAACTGGAATACAGCAATTTGGTGTGGGTCAACATAACTTTTTGATTCGAAGAAACGTTCAATATAAAATATTAGGACCCCGTGTTTGATCTATCAAAGTCTGTAAAGTAAGTAAATTTATTTTTAAGTGTTTGGGAGCTACCTTGCAGAGGGGTCGGGCAATGTTCCCACTGGGTATAATTGAAACTACCTCGAAGTGTACTTGGTTTATGCAGAAAATGGTTATCGTAATGCTGGTAACAATATAAATCGGCATAATTAGCAGAATTTAAGTACAAATCCTCAGCATTAAAAGCAGCATAATATTTTAAATCAGAAAATAACGATTCAATGGCATGCACATCCCAGTCATCTGAATGAATATTCCTTTGTACCACATCACCCATGGAAACACGAAGCACACTTGGTACATTAATAATCTCTGTCGGTCCATGGATTTGGAAATTCACTGCACCCCAAACGATGCCATCTGCAACTGGAAAGGCGGAAATGTTCACAAATGTGTGGTCACGCTTCATGATATGTGAAGAAGTATGCGGAGCCAAAGTTCCAGCAACAGAGGTCACCGCAGAGCGTTCTGGCAAGTAGTGACCATTGATGAGCAAGAAAAAAACTGTCACAAAGCCAATGAACAGGAAAATCAGGAATAGCACCAACCAGATGTATGTCCACGGAGGGACCAAAAAATTGTCTCTGAACCAGGATACAAAAATACTGAATTTGGTCAGGATAAGTGATGAGGTGGAAGACGAATCAAAAGAAAAACGTGTTGGGCTCAGTGGTGTTGTAGGCAAATGAGCCACTGACTCACTTGCGGGGTATACATACTCGGTTTCCTCATTGCAGGAGGAAGCTGGGAGATTGAGCAGGCGATCTGGCAAAGCGACCATCCCAATGGCAACATCAGCATCTGTGGAGACAGGAGGGCCACGATTTCTTGAAATTGCCGGACATGATACCGCCGGTGTTACACTATTCAGGATCGGCCAGATGTTGTAGCTTGACATTGTCCACTGAGATGTATCTGTTGTCTTTGCGACCAGGAAGCGGTGGTAAGATGACTGTACGAGTACCCTTCAAGCCAAGAACTGGAACCGGTGCACGATAAGAGGGGCCAAATTCTTTTTTGTTCTCCACCTTCTCTCGGACCAGATCTCCAATCTTCGGAAGCCAGCCGGCAACCGGAAACTGCAACGCAGCGTCAGTGGCTGAAGGTAAGTGTTCGTGTGCAAGTCTGTCACGGGTCTCTTGTAAGTCCTGCAACATAGTAGAATGATTAGCTACGTCAAAGATTGCGGCAGTCGCCGCCAAGTCTAGACCATCAAGGTCTGGCACAAACATCTGTATGCCAAAGAGCATTTCGTATGGGGTCCGCCCACCCAGAGATCTTCTAGGGAGATTATTAAGTGCACGTTGCACGCCATACAAGTGGGCAAGCCAGTTCCTGCCAGTACCTAAGACTCTAGCTGTCAAGGATTGCTTTAAGTCACGGTTCATTCGCTCCACAATTGAGTTGCCCTCAGGCCTATATGGAGACGAAAATTGCACCAGCACCCCCATAGACCTCATTGCGTCCTTGTACGCCTTAGAGGCGAACGCTGGACCTTGGTCAGAATGGAAGGTGCCACAGGCAAAAATTCCCACAAAGACACACAAATCCCTGATGACATTTCGAGCGTCAGCACTGCGTTGTGGCCACACCCAGATGAAACGTGTGCACGAATCAACTGCAACTAAGATATATTTATATGCAGTGTCAGAAGAAAATGGACCGCAGTGATCAAGGTATCCACAACCAAAAGGTTTATTAGAAATGCAGAGCTGTGTTTGTGGCGGACGTGTAACCGTAGAGGGCTTAATCTGTTGACAAATGTCACAAGAAAGGACATAAGTACGGGTTTGTTTATATAAACCACGCCACCAGTAACGCTGCTGCAAGATTGAAACAGTTGAGGACACACCAGCATGGGCCGAAGTCAAGCCTTCGTGTGCGGCTGTTATCAAAGAATTTCTGCGGTCCGCGTGGGGAATCAGCCGATCACCAATGTCTGGAATTCTTACATAAGGAACCTGATCGGGACTTAAGTGATAAGAGTACTTGGAAGGGAAACCCTGTGGGTAATTAGTACCTTCCTTTGTTGCAGCAATAGCTGCCAAAATCTCATTATCTATTTTTGTCATGGATCTTGTAACGGCTGCTACTGAGCATGTGGCTACTGCTGATTTGGCAGCTTTATCTGCCAAACTGTTACCGACTGCGTGTGCGCCCACACGCTGGTGGCCAAGAGTGTGAATCACCTGTGTGAGAGGCAGACGTTGTTTAAGATCCGCCACTCGAACCCAAAGCATTTTATGCTTAATTGTGTTGCCTTTAGAATCTCTATAGTCGTTTTGCGACCAAAAGAATAAGTTGTCATTAAAAGCCTGGACACAGTAGTAAGAATCGCATACAATAAGTGTAGTCACCTGCGGGTCTGCAAACTCAAGGGCGAGCACCAAAGCACGCAGCTCGGCCAATTGTGCGGTACTGTCTCCCAGTGCCTGCGTGTGCACAACACTCGATTTGAACTCACCGTTCACCATGTGTCCTGCCACAATAGCACATGCTGCTGAGTACGCATGCTTAGAACCCGTGGCCGGTTGCGCCGAACCATCGGTGTAAATGATACATTTGTACTCCTCAAGCGGCAGCAAAGACAGAGGAGGAGGATGAACAAATTCATACTGTAAGAACTCCTGTGTTTGAAAAGAGGAATCAAAGATGAAAGTGACATCCGGAGATGTCAAAGAAGTCGCCCATTGTATCCAACGGGGGTGCAAAGCCTTAGAGTTTGGTACACTTGCCTTTGTCACTGCCTCAAGGGCAGGATAGGGGGTGACAACCAAGATGCGTTTTCCCTGTGCCAGTGCGCGTTCCTTAAGAATCGCCATTTGCACCGCAGTCAAAACTTTCTCCACAGTGGAAAAGCGCAACTCGGCAGAAGTGTAAAGATGTGACTTGTAGGCAATAGGTACTGTGTCACCTTCGTTAAACGTCAAGTACGTGAAACCTACTGCCCCTGGCACAATTCTAATCACCAGGTTCGTGTAGTTATCACGAGTCAACAAGAACTTAGATTCAAGTAGATCAGACTGCAAAGATTGCAGTATAGTGGAGTGTTCCGGAAGCCAGCACGACTTCGAAAAGGTTGGTTGTATCAAGGCATAAAGAGGCTTGATTCGCTGGGCATATTCAGGAATGTAAGAACACCCAAAGTTAAAAAATCCCAGTAAAGACTGAAGTTATTTCAGGGTCGTTGGAGGGCGCAGAAGTGCGCACTTCTCCAGGAAGTGGGGAGCTAAGCCCCTACCTTCATTGTTGAGCTCATAGCCCAAAAACAACACAGTATATTCTGCGATGTGAGATTTGGCAAAATTAAATTTGTATCCTAAGTCCGCGAACTCAAGAATAATGCGGTCTACTCGGGAAAGATGTGGCCATAGGTCGTCGTCCGTCAGATATATATCATCCACGTACGAATACGCATCTGGGTCTATGCTGTCCAACAAAGAGACAACACGGGCGGCGAAGACCCCTGGGCTGTTCATGTAGCCCATTGGCAAACGCCGGAATTTGAATTGTTTTCCACCGGAAGTGAACACGGTCCATTGGCCGCAGTCCGGGGATATATTGTGAGTGTAAAAACCATTGGAAAGATCAAGAGTCGTTTTGTATTTTTTACGAACAAGACTGTCTACGAGCGCAGAACTATGGGTATTCTGTACCGCAAAGGTTCGACAATGGGAGTTCAAATGCCGGTAGTCCAATACCAAGCGGTACGACCCATCGGGTTTAGAAACCGCGAAAAGGGGATTATTCATTGGTGATGGTGCCTGCGAAGAATGAGGAGAACACTGGTCAGGAACCTGAAATCTATCAGGAGACTTAATTCTCGCTCGGTCGCGCAAATCATAAGTGCGTTCAGAAGACACGGAAACCGGTGACGCTGCACGCGACCCTGGCTTTGGTTGTTGCTTTCCCTGTTTCTTCAATTTCCAGGTCTTTTTTTAGAAAAGAACGGTTTCTCGTCTTTATCAGACTGAGATTTTTGTTGTGGATGTGTTTGAGCTTGCGTTTTAGCAAAAGGCTCAACCCCCAAACTATTGCGGCCAATGGTTTTATAAGCCTGCGCAATAATTTTTGGTAATTCGCGTGGCTTGTCTGGCTCTGGGACCAAAGCCAAAGCATTAGCGACTTGAAAGTTGACCGCATCACCCTTGACGTTCGCAAGGATTAGGTCAGCCACTACATTGAACACTCCCACCAGTCTCATCCCCAGTTCCACAGCCGCTTCAGGGCCATGTTCATCTTGTACACGCTTGATCACGGTGGGGAGGACCGTCATGGATGGAGTGCCGAAACATTTCGCATACACTGCTGTGAATACCTTGCCCCAGTTGTTGCATTCTGTCAACTCAGGAATTAAGTCTTTTGGCAAGCTAATAGTCAAGATCCTGTGTTTTTCCACAGGAGAGGTATTTGGAAACACCGCCTCCAGCTGGTCAAATTTTTCTGCAAGCCAATAAGGCAAATGATCCTTATTCTGTGGGCGCTTGCCCATCACCGAATTAACCGTGACGGGACTTATGGTTACACCGCCATGTCCATCTGGATGCGCCGCAACTCCAGGAGGGGCCATCTGGACATTGCCTGTAACATATTGTACTAAAGCTCTGTGCACACGGATCAAAGACGTATGCAGCACGCGCAGTTTACATTTGCAGTTCATCTACTGGAACCGCTAAATGACGTGGATGTGGGGTATACCCGGCCAAAACAGGCCAAGTGGCCCCATCTATCGATAAGGGGCCTAAACGAATCGGGGTGACCGGATGTGGGAGGGCGCCATTAAACCAAACACGGTGTTGCCACGCCATGAGCGGTACTTCAAGAGCCTGATAAGGCCGATAAACATTGGGAAGTGACCCATGAGTAAAACACCTCAAAATGGTAAGCCGGATCAGCTTGGACCACAAAGATGAGGGCGACACCCGCGTCAGGCACTCCATACGCTGTCAAATGAGCTCGGAGCGCAGCGCGGCTATGTGCCGGGATATTTATATTCACAGCCATTAAGACCAAGAATGAAAAACAACCTAGTGCGTGGCAGCGCAATGTAGGGTTAACATTAAAGAGAACACCTTTTAATAACTTCAAGCTTGAAAGAACCTATAAAAACATCAATATAGGAGGTTACACCCTCACAAATATTTCCGGAAACAGAAGTGAAGGGAATTGTGGACAAGCACAAGTACTACTCAAGTGTCTCGCAGATAAGAAGCCCCACGTTGGTGGCGCCATGTTGCGGGGATTCTGCACATATACAGAACTATGCGCAGGAAAACAGGACCTCGGTGTATAGTGGTGTACCAACCATACCCCTTAGTACCCAAAATCCCAATCCGACTAGCTATAGTGTCACATTCGTTCTCCGTACTACAGCGAAGCTACCAATGATTAGACATCCCAGAACATGGACTCTTTCAGGAATCGCGGGAGCAAGAACACTCTTTCATTATTCACTCATACTTGTCCACAACGTGCGTATTAAGAGACACTGTATAGTTTAAAATGTTTATTTCAACTAATGTGCTCTAAGACACAGTACACGTGCCAGTACTAGCAGCATAATGCATAAAGTTAAAACAGTAAGCATGGTTACAATTCCATAGAATACAAACGGGGACAGCATTTTATAAAGACAGTGGATATAGGACTGAAAGGCCTTGCCACCCTCCCCGTGCTAGGAACTAGTTTATTATAAAAACAGAAGACCTCTGGGTTTTGTCCGGGGGACCCCCATACCTCAAGATCTAGATGCAAGGTTTACATCATCAGACAAGCACAGCTCTTCTCCCTGGAAAGGTTGTTCTTCAAGTGCCACAAACGGGGAGATCACAATATTAAAAGCACATGAATTTCTCCCGGTGCAGCTGTATTCCATGTTATGTCTAAGTGCGAGGGGCTGACCAGAACAGCAATAACAAGGTACGTTGTTTTTCGACCTTGTACATTGTGTGCAGACGAACCCCACAGAGGACATGAGAAAAGGTGAAAGGCAAAAAGACAGACAGTTCTAATGCTGAATGGGCACAAGCAGAGTCTGGAAAAACAAAGTCACAGAGTAACGTGTGCAAAGAAGGCATCATGGCAGCTAGGCCTAAGCTAACTTAGCAATGTCGACAATGAGGCCACAATCCACACTACAACCCCAGTATCCAATCTGGAGTGTACCAAAGTACATGCGTAACATTTTAGGGAGAAAGCAGATAGACAGGGGTCCTGATTAGCAGGTTCCCAGTCAGACTAGTCAAAAACCAGCAAAATACAAGGCAAAAAGTGGGGGTAACCATGCAGTCAGATCCTACCTTCCTACAACAGCCAACACGTGTTTCGCCCCCTTAGTGACGTGCAGGCCTGGGGCTTTTCAAGGCTGATCATTAACCCTGGGCGTAGTTCGCGTAGTAGCGCTACGCGTAGCTACGCGAAGTGCACTTCGCAATACGCTTGCTACGCGTAGCACTACGCGAACTGCGTAGTGCGGTAGGAAATGCTGTTCGCAATTATTGCACAGTGCCGGATGCTTGTCCGCACTGTGCCATCATTGCAAACGGCATCTTGCACAGTGCAAGCGGTCGTTTTCTGCCGCTCAAGTAGATTTGTAGTCGAGCGGCAGTTTTCTCAACGCGGACTGGTAGTTTCTCATTGTGAGCATACGCGACCACTCGCAATGAGAAACCTGACCTCCCCGCGTTGAGAAACTCGCCGGGAGGTTTATTTTCCACGCTCGCGATCGGCAACTTGATGTTGCTGATCGCGAACGAGGAAAAAGTCTCGCCGGGATGTAATTTTCCTTGCTCGCGGTCGCCAACTTGATGTTGAGGACCGCGAGCAAGCAAAAAATGCCCGCTACGCTACGTGTTTTTGCACTGTGCTACGTGCAATTCGCGTAGCGCGTAGTTGCGCAAACTACGCGAGCGTAGCGTAGTTTTCCGCCCAGGCCTACTGATCATACATACAGCAATTGAGGGTGGAGTGCGAAATCGCAATGTAAGTATAACATGATTAAGTGATCCATAAGAAAAAGTCATTATGACAAAATTCAAACATAATTTAGAAAGGAAACAATTCATACAGCAAAAGAAGGTAACGCATGTTGCGATTCACTTCGTTCTTTAAGGCCTTCTGAATACTTGTTAATTTAAGTCTGGCAGTGAGCTTGGGAGACTTGGTTCAAGCATTGCGAGTGCTTTGAAAATTCTGTAGTATGCAATCTGTGAAAAGTGTCCATTTCTTGACAGGGGAGATGGGGCGAGATGCTAATGCACAATATTGTGTTCTAATCCAAGTGTTCACCTCAGAAGTGATATCTTCATCCCATTTCATCCTTTTGAGGTTTTGTGTGTGTACGCCAGAGCTGGTAGAGGGAGCAATCTCCAGTTTCGAGGTGTGGATTGTGAGAAAGATTTGCTGCGGTCTGTAGTCGCTATCAAACTGGTCCCCTAGGGAGAAGTTGTTTATGTGCCTAAATAATGCAACTGAACATAGAGTAAAGTCAATGTAAGAGGTGGGCTTTTCTGTTGCCTGCGTCCAGTCTGGCGGCATGTCTTCACTCAATCGACCGTTTAGGAGCCGGAGGTCCGGAAATTCACAGTTTGACAGGAAGGATTCAGCCAGTAGCATGCAGTACACACCTATGGGTCATTTCTGTCCCACACGTATAGCGCAAAAGACATGGTTACAGAGGAATGGAAGAGCAATTTAAAGAATACAGGACAGGACACGAAACCACTCTCTTCGATATCTAATAAGTAAAAAGGTTTCTTTTCACAACATCATATGTAGTTGCAATCACTGCCAGTTCTCCAGAGCCCTCTGAGCTGACGGCAGTGAAGATGAAAGGCAGCCCAAATCTCGATGTGAAAGACCACTGGGGAAACAAGCTGAAATCAGCGCAGCAACATTATTTCCAGAGGTTATTCCCCAAAATATTGTAATTCATGATATTTCCCTGCCTCCAGATTTAGCAGGAGTAATGGTAATTCCTGGGCGGGAAATAACTGGTGCGAATCTCATACACTTCCTGGTTGTATGTGTCAGTATTCAGGTAAGTATTGAACGTTTCTTAGTTAAAAGACAATAGAAATTATTTGAGGTGCATGTTTGCTTCGAGGGGTCAAAGACGTAGCTTACGAGACTATGATAAAATTACACACTTTATTGAAGCTCAAGAAACCTCTTAATTTGTTTTTGCTTCTCAGGCAATTTATCTTGAGGAAGTGAGGAATGAAATTATAATCAAGAGATATGTGGGTAGGGTCGTTACGCAGTAACTCTTAAGCATTGACCAACTAAATTACAGAGATCGTGATTAAGAATGAATGGGCACCATCTTAAAGTACAATTCTGTGTGTTCAGGGGGTAAGTATGTTAATTATTTTTATGTGAATTTACTAAAGAAACGTCGGGCATATTTACAAGCCCTCACCGCCACCGGAGTGTCACTTTTTTGACGCTCCGGTGGCACAGCGCCATTTTCCATATTTACAAGGTGGCGCTAAGCCACTTAGCGTGGCTAAACACCACCTTGTAAATATGCTCCTTTCCACCACAGTCCTCTGTGGCAAAGGGGCGTGCAATGGGTGTTCCACTGCAACACCCATTGATTTTTGACGCTGCCCCAGATTTACAAGGCTGAGGCAGCGCCAAAAACTAACGCCATGGAATACCAGGTGTTAGAATGGCGCAACGGGAAGAAATTATTATTTCTCCTTATTTTTTTCTCTTTCCATGTGCGCACGCACATGGAAGGTGCAAATTGCCTTTATTGATGTGTGCCTTCCTGCACATAAACAATCGTCCCTGCAGCGCAGGCACCCTTGCAACATGGCGGCAGGGTGCTTGCATTGGTGCTAGGCAACTTTCTTTTGCGCGAGCGCTAGGGCAAACACACGGGTGCACCTTATTCTTGTGAATACGGAGCATCCCTGCGTTTTGAAAATGTCGGAGCGCTGAGCTGCCAAATTTGGTGCAGCTCCACATTCCGTCATTTTATTGTAAATATGCCCGTCGTTTTCTGGAATTTCACCAACACATCCTTCTTGACGGTTCAGGTATATTCATAAATAATTATCTGTGGAAGTGTGTTTTTAGAAGAAAAAAAAACTAAGGTGCAGGTACATGAATGAGACTTTCACGTGGTCTTTGTCTGACATCAGTCCTGCACGGTTTATCTTATTTTAATCTAAAAAGCATTGGGACTAGTCAAAAACATCATTATTTTTATTGATTCGAAATCAGTACTATAGCTGGTGTTAAAAATTATTTGACTGAGATATTTTTAGCAAACTGAATATTCTTCTGAAGCCACTCTGGAATGTATGAGTCCAGTTACATTAACACATTATGATTCCGAATCATGTAAGCCACTCAAGCAGACAGTTACATAAACATGGTACAGGGTACTATATCTTTTTTAATGTAATATGACTAAGTGGTACATACATTGTTCTTCTTTTGTGTGCCCACTGGTGACATTCAGCATTTAGCCAATGATCCTTCCAGAATATATAATTAATACCTTCATCTTGCAAATAGATGTGATTGGGATGGAAAAAGGTTCCCCTGTATTGTAGAGCATGAGTCATTACTACAAGTTCTACTGTTAGAAGGTGGTTCTGACCATCTGAGCCGCCTGGATTTTTCGCTTTTTGAACACCTATTTGTTGAGCTTTTACTGTGGGAGAGCCTCATAAGTTGGGACTCACCCACAGTGAACTCATGATGAAAGGGACTGCATGTGTATTATACCGGTGTCCCCCTGGCGCGAGTAGGCCGCTGCGCTGCAGCCACAGTAAGGGGCACTGGGCTGGTTACATGCAGACACGTGTGTACATGCGTGTGCACAAGTGTAAGGGCTGCGCAGGGGGGATTCCTAGAGTGCGCAGCCCAGGAGCAGCTACAAGTTGAATGGTGTGGCAGGACTTATGCAGAACTGGGTGGTGACATGGAATAGGCTTTCTACAATGGGAAGAAACATTTGAGGGAAAGTCAGTGTGCTTTACTGTTTTTATTCCATTATTCTCCTATGAGGATGGGGAGCACATGGGCTAGTTTTACTTTCCTAGGGCCTACAAATTCCAGACACGCACTAAAATCCACTGTAACTTCTGTGAGAAGAAGTATTCTGCAGGGTCCAAAGTCATATTTGTACTGATTTTGGGTCATCCAGAAATGTCATATTTCTCTGAGTCAGCTCATAACCAGGGCCTGGCTGGGGCTGACCCTGCCAGGCTGAATTAATGACCTTCCTCTCCAAGCTGTAGCCTCAGAGGTCCAGCCCTGCACAACAAGCATTCCAAGGGCGAAGGCCTCCACTCCAAGAAGAGAAGATGGGTGGAGCTACAGGTTCATCCATCAGCAGCTGTCACCTGGTGCCAGGCACTAGGCTGCTCTGGAGAGAAGGCAGCGAGGGGGGAAGGGGCTCTCAGAGACCATGTGGCATGAGACCCCTGGACGACGCCATTTTGAACAAACCCAGAGGCCTGGCCCGGAAGGAGGGAGCAGGGGCAGAGAAGTGATGTGTCTCTGTGTGATAGAGCAAACAGAGACTTCCTGCCAGCCCCCTCCCCAATTCTTTAAAAGAGTTTGCACAGGAAGAGGAGCTCTCTCTGGGGTGTGGTCTGCTGAGGACGACTGGTGATGGAGCCTGGCACCATGGGCAGCTGGAAGGAAGAACCTCCAGACTGGCCCAGGACCCTGACTTGCGCCACAAGGGGAGACCAGCACAAGTGACCAGGAGAAGAACCAGGCGAAAGGCTGGCGCAGGGAGCCCGTGAAGATAGCTCCCTGCTGAAGCCACCCTCTGTGAGACCAAGAGGGCGAAGGAAAGTGCTCCCAGTGGCTGTAGAGCGCCACCAGGAGCAAGAAGAGGCCAAGATCATGAAGATCAGTCCCCTGGGGGCCGAGATATGCCCCCCAGAAGGTAGGCACCTTTGACCTCAGGGAAGACCAACGACGAAGCGCGTGGGGCTCCGCCACCGGTCTTGGATGTGCCCCCGGGGTGGGTCAGGTCCCGGGGGCTGCCCCCACAAGAAGTCAAGTCGGGAGGGGCCGTCGCGCTCCCCCGTGAAGATGCCCCAGCGGGGTGCCAGGAGCCCACCCTGGCCCCCGGCAAAGAGAAAATCGGGGAGCGCCATCGCGCTCCCTGTGAAAATGCCCTGTGGGGGGGGGGTCAGGAGCCCACCCTGGCCCCCGCCGTCAACGGAGGGCGAGGAGCGCCATCGCACCCCCGCAACAATGTCTCTGGGGCCCGGGATCACAACTCCGGGCCCCGACGCCAGAAGCAAAGCCGGGGAGCGCCGTCGCGCTCCCCGTGAAGGTGTCCCTGCAGGGGGCCCAGGACCCCATCCCCGGGCCCCGAAGTGAAGAGGAGGACGGGGGGAGTGCCGCCGCACTCCCCCGCAGCAGCGGGAAGGCAGGGGGAGTGCCGTCGCACTCCCCCAAAGACCTGCCAGGCTGGAGGCGGCCTCGCGTCTGCCCGGGCGAGTGGGCAGACCAGAAGAGGAGTGCCGGCTCCCGCGGCAGCACGCAAGGGTGCTGGCCGGGCGGGGAGCCGGCGGGAGCCACCGGGGGTGGGCTCCTCGAGTGGCTCTCCAGCGAGCCTGCGGTGCGGGGTTCCCGGGTGGGACCGGGACCCCGAGAAGAAAGGAGTGAAGCGAGGGGTCTGGGTGGGACCGGGCCCCTGAAGAACCGCCAGAGTAGCCGGGGGTGGGCTCCCCGAGCTGCTATCACTCACCTGGGGGTCCAGGTGGGACCGGGCCCCCCCACCGAGGCCGGGAGCAGAAGGAGGTGACCCGCAGGAGCAGCGCGGTTCTCCCCGAGCAGCAAGGGAATACAGCCTTTTCTCTGCTCATGGTGGCCCCAGGAGGACGGGGTCACCGCCAACTGTGTGACAGGGTGCAGGGGGAGCTGCAGGAGCAACGCAGTCTCCCCCAGCACAAAGGAAGAAGGAAGAAGGTCCCTCCCTAATTCTCATGGGGACTTAAAAGAAACAACCCCTCAAGGGCTCAGTCAGCAATGCCCTTTCCCCTGGGCTGGAACTTTTGTTCTACAGCTGGGGGGGGGTGCTTTAAGTATTGCCTCAATGTGTGGAAGGCTGTGCTGGGGATGTCGGGAGAAGGGCATCCCCTGGAGGTGAAGAGGTGCAACTGCACGAGAAGTGAAATTTACCAAGGTTATTTCTTTTAGAGGGACTGGAAGTCACATGTGTAAGGTGGAGTCATAAGCGAAGTGGGGTTATGTTGCCAGACATTCCTGCTAGGGTGTCTGGCTGTAAATGCTTAATCCTGTGATTTTACCTGTGATGCCTTTTAGAGGCTGTGATTGCAATGCATTACAACTGTTATCAGCTATGAAAAGTACCTCATTTAAAGTGATGCCCAAACATGTATTCTTGCTACTGCGTTAGGGGAGGAACAACCCAGGCTGTTAGCTACTAAGATGTAGAGGTTCATACTGTATGGTCAGTATAAAATGCTCAGTCAGGGTTATGTGTCCCCAGGATAGGATTACCTATTTTTAATGCTTGTTGAGATGATGGGGTGGGTCGCTACTGGGATGGTGCCAGTTGGCAAGGCCCTCGCTCCAGGTTGTGTCAAACCACTGCATTAGGGGGCAAGATGATGTGCATACATGTGAGTGGTGGTACTAGACCCCCCCCCCCTGTGGGAGGGGTGGAGATGTTATGCAATGGCACAAAGTAATTCCAACAGCTTATGTATATTTGTAAATTGGTGCATAGTATTGAGTGGTGTGTGTGTCTAATAAATGTACTCTTACTTTTATAAAGCAAAGTACAGACTGGGCAATCAATTATTGAGTGTTATTTATGCGCACCTGTAATGGCGATTACTAGCCTACACCACCTCCCTTGAGTAAGCCTTAGACTGCTCTGCAACGCTACCCTCTGAGAGTCAAGCGCTACACTAGGGTGTTTGGTTCCCAGTGAAGGACAAATGTGACATGTTATTTGTGCAGGCCTCACAGATACTGCCTCGTTTTCCAACATTGGTGTCTAGCGGCGGGAAACATAGTATCCCATCCTGGTGCGCATTTATAGCATTTGATAAGTCCAGTTTTGCCACACATAACCTATGCAGTAATGAGCAAATGGAAGAGCACAAGGCTCTGAGAAGGGTTCAAAGTTTTGGTTATGTGAACTAAAAGTAGGGGAAAGGAAAGCCCCACGCACATATATGTCATGTGAAGATATTATGGTTTAAATGTAAACTGTATTGATATGTCTGAGTTATGTTGATTATCATGTGATAGCGGGATGGTGCTTTCCAGGAAATGATTGCATACAAATGTTCTAAGCCATATTGTACACCTTTGAACCCAAACACTACATGCACTACACCTGCATGAGGAGGGTGTCTCCTCAAGAGATAGGGACAGCAACGGATATCTACATCACAGATGGAGGTGTAGGGGTGGATTGACCTTTGGGGGACAGGAGAGGTAGGGGGGTCCTGGGAGACTCCCGCGCTTTTTAAGGGCAGGGAGGGTTTCCACAGAAGGGGCCCCAGATATCCTTCCCCCGCTGAAAGTTTTCTTGCCATTGGCGCAGGCCAAAACCACTGGAAGGGTGGGGCAGGAGGTTTCTTTACCCCAGGTAGTAACACCCCAGGGGTTCCCATGGTGGGGGACCCCAGGAAAATTTTCCCACGGTGGGAAGAGGGTGTGGTAGAGTTGTGTGTCCAGCAAGCCCCCCAGGTTAACTGGTGGGGAAGGTGAGCAACCCAGGGGTGGCCCCAAAGGAGGGTAGTTCTTGAGCAGGATGTGTAGTGGTAGCCACTAGGTACCGTAGGTGGGCTAGGTAACTGACCCAGTGGAGATCTGAGAGGGGGTGATGTGCTCCCTAGATTCCAGGTGAAGAGTTAGTGGTGGACCCTGAGGTGTCAGGGTCAGGTAGGCGATTACCCAAGGAAGCAACAGGATGTCATTCTGGAGCTGGTGTGGTGAACCTGAAGTGGTGGCTGGGGCGATGCCTAGCCGGTAACCAGTCAGGTAGGTCCTGTGGGACTTGGACCCGAGGACCAGGAGCATGGGGGTGTTCCCCTAGCTCGAGGCAGATGGTGGACTTCTGCAAGGTAGTACCACCCTGAACACAGGTGGGGCCCATCTTAAGTGAAGGGACCCTGTGTTTCCCAAAGGGGTGGTGCAGGCCTAGCCGGGATCTTTAGGGTCCCTGGCTGAGTGTGGTAGTACTACCCTGAAGGCAGGTGGGGCCTATCTTACATGAAGGGACCCTGTGTTTCCCAAAGGGGTGGTGCAGGCCTAGCCGGGATCTTTAGGGTCCCTGGCTGAGTGTGGTAGTACTACCCTGAAGGCAGGTGGGGCCTATCTTAAGTGAAGGGACCGTGCTCTTCAGAAGGGGTGGTGCAGGCCATCCAGGGATCATGAGGGTCCCTGGACGGTCTCCCAAGGCGCTGCAGGGAGACCGGGGAGAGCTATGAAAGGTAGGCCTGGGTGTAGCTAACTCGGGGCCCACAGGCTCTCTCAGGGTACTCCGGGAGGAGAGCGCGCCTCTCGGAGGGAAGGGTGCATAGGCCCTGTTTTCGCAGCGGAGAACAAGGAAGGGGTCTAGGTTCCCGGGGTAGTTTCAGTGTGGAGCTACTGACGGGCGGAATGAGCTGTAGGTTGTCTGACGAGGCACCCTCAGTGTTCCTCCCTGGCACTGCCAGTGTGGTAGTGAGGCCGGTCTGAGGTCCTATCAGGGAGCCAGGCCAGTGGCCAAAGGTGCTTTTCTGTGTGGGGAAAGTACGAATGGCTATGCTTTCTTTAGGGAAGACAGTCATCCCGAAAGGGTGGTGGCAGCTGAATGACCCCAGTGGCAGGGTGAGGGTCCAGAGAGGTTGCATCTTTGGGGTGCAAGGACCAAAAGGAGAGAGGGTACTGGTTGGAACAAACTCCGGAAGGGAGACCAACTAGTGACCCAGGGGATGGGATGTAGACCTATCCCAGAAGACCGCATCGGTGCTGAGGCACTGTACCCTTGTCCAGAGAAGTGGTAGGCATAGTGTTGCGTGACCAAGGGCAAAGGTGGGCCTAGTTAGGCTGAGTCCATGTAGACCGTGAGTGACCTAGAGGTATCAAACCTAGAGCCCGGAGGGTTCTTAGGGTAGTCTGGGATCCCTGTCATGGGTGGAGGTCTCATGAATGGGAGGAGTAGGTGGTCTGAGCGGATAACTGGTGAGTAAGGGGGGTCTGGTCAGAACCCCTTATAACTAGTTATCGCTGACTACGGGAAGAGTACCCATGTAGAGTGGCTACTTCTTCCCTGTAGGAATCAGCTGGGCACGGCGTGTGTTAGAAGGTGGTTCTGACCATCTGAGTCGCCCGGATTTTTCGCTTTTTGAACACCTATTTGTTGAGCTTTTACTGTGCCTGAGTGAGGAAGTGCTAGCACCCCTCACTGAGATATAGGTTCCCTATATCTCTCCTACACACACATGTAACCCTATCAGTCACCCCTAAGGCAGGCCCTATCAATCCTGAGGGCAGGGTGCTTGGCTTCTATGTGAGGGGGTGCCTCTGCCTGAGCAGGGCCCCTCTGTAGCTCTCAGAGTCCATTCTCTGGTGCGGTTTGTGGATGCGGTTAAACCATATACTTTTAAGTGCATTATATCCTCGCGGTAAAATGCTAACTTTGGAATGGCTGCATCGAAACATGTCGTGTTTGGTGTCAAACACCTTGGAATACTACCCCCCCCGCCAGCCCTGGCGGCGGGGGTAGCATTCCACCCTTCTGGAGGGATAGACATGTACCTGCTGTGGAAACGCGGTAGAATCCTGCAGAGCCCTGGCATCACAAAATGGATGCCACCAGTCACAGACACTGGGCTGCCCTCCTGCTGATGACCAACACTCGCAGTGGAGGAAGCCCAACAATAGATATCCTGTCCCAAGGGGTGTGACCACCTCCCAGACAGGGTTTAGTGTATTGGGGCTGGGTGGGTGCACTCTTAGAGTGCTTTGAAGTCCTGCACTGGGGGAGCAGAAGGCTCCTCTGTGCATATGCCAGTTCAAACCGGCTCAGGGGCTACCTGTCCCTGCTCTGGCGCGAAACTGGACAAAGGGAAGTGGGTGTAGCCACCCACTCCCTGGCCCTCCCATAGGTAGGGTCATAGAGCTAGTCCCTCCCCTCCTTTTAGTATAAGAGGGGGAACCTGTGCATTGCACCCTAGATTTTCCCTGGACGACGCTCTGAAGAAGAATCCCGGACCTTCGACGTTCCACTACCTTTGGAAGACTGAAGAATCTCCCTTGGAGTCAAGGAGTGACTCCTGCTTGGCAGGCACCAAAACTACAAACGACAGTTGCAAACTATGCCGCTCCCGCCGGAGTCCGAAGTCCCTGCAGCCCAAGAAGTGGATTTCCTGACTTCTCAAAGGCCATCGTGAGTCCCCAGCGAAGCTGAGGCCAGTGGACCCCAAGAGTAACGAGGAACCGCGACCCTGGGTACTGTGCACTATTGTCGAGTGCAACCCCTTCACAACGTTCCACAAACTTGTGCTTTGGACCACGTGTGGTCCCAGCCTCCAGCAGGAATCCCTCCTAAGATCAGAGGCCTACCACGTCCCGAGTGACCGTGGGCCCCTGTGAGCGAATCCTCCCGAGGCGTCTTCACGATCCCTTGCCAGCCAGCTTGTGGGTCCCCAGAAGACTTTCTAAAGAAACCAAAGGGCTCCCCTGGTTGCTCCAGGCCTGCCCTGACTTACCCTCGCTGGGTGAGTCCCACAGACCTTGCTGATCTGCGCCATTGCCTCTTCACACTTTCCCCGAGACTTGCTGTTACCAAGGCTTGTTGGCTCCAATCGAGTCGCCGACACCGCAGTAAGCTGCAGACATCGTGGGACACGCCGAATCCAGCTCCTGGTCGTCGTTGACGCCTCCTGGACCTCGTGGCTGAAGAGTCAAGGCAACCGCGAACTACCTGAATCTTGCGACGACGGTGGGCATCCATCTTCCTTGCCCCGAGTCACTGCCAAGTGACTTTGAACACTGTCCCCTCTGCTTTCAGGTCTTCCATCTTCCGAATCCAGGCTTGGATTCCTCCGGACACTTCTCCTGTCGCCGCAAGCAGCAAGTCTCCACTGGCTCCCATTGAAAACGACGCCGCGACCCGACACCAAAGAACACCTATGCACCCGGCTCCCCTGGGTGAGGTAACTTCAGCACTACGGTGCTCCTGTGGGCGTGGGCCCTAGAACAACTTACCCTGTAAGTGACTTGCTTGTAGCTTCCTCGAAGTGTCCTAAAACTCTAACTTTCCAAGTGCGACAATTGCGCTGACTCGTACAGGGTTCGCGTCTGTGTTAGACACACCGCGTCCATCTCCTTTGCAACACTATCTAAAACTGTATCCTTCGACTCGTACTGAGTCCGATCGGTGTTCGCCTCGAACACACAAAGGGCCTGTAACTCTGAGATCTCCATTGCACTGACTCGCACAAGGTTCGCGTCTGTGTTAGACACAGCGCGTCCATCTCCCTTGCATCTCTATCTGTGACCGCGTCCTTCGACTCGTACAAGGACCGATCGGTGTGTTCGCCTCGAACACGCAAGGGACCTTTAACATTGATATCCCAATCGCGTCTGAGCGCATAGACTCGCACAGGACTCGCACCGGTCCCAGGTCACCGCGTCCGTCCCCTGTGGGTCTCCTACAACTACCTGGGGTGGTTCTTGGGGGTCCCTCGATTCTAGATGCCCTAGACCTAGCAAACTAAGATTGTGATATTCGATTGTGCTAAACTTATTCTGATAATATTTGACTTGTACATATGTTCCTGACCTCTAATCTCATAAAGAGATTAGTAGAGAGTGTTTATTAATAAATACATATATATTTGATATATATACCTGTGTGGTGTCTTTTCATTTGGTGATTCAAGAGATTGTGTGGTAAAACAAGCTGCTTTACATTCCTTCAAGACTTAGCCTGAAGGCTGCTCTCCACAGCTACCACTAGGATAGCTTTCTATAAAGGTTGTCTTAAACCTATCTACCATAAGAGTCGAATTGTTCTGGTGCAAGGTGTCCACTTTAATTAGTGAACAGCATATACCAGGCCAACTTCTCACAGCCTCATAAGTTGAGACTCACCCACAGTGAACTCATGATGAAAGGGACTGCATGTGTATTATACCGGTGTCCCCCTGGCGCAAGTAGGCTGCTGCGCTGCAGCTAGAGTAAGGGGCACTGGGCTGGTTACATGCAGACACGCGTGTGCACAAGTGTAAGGGCTGCACAGTGGGGATTCCTAGCGTGCGCAGCCCAGGAGGAGCTACAAGTTGAATGGTGTGGCAGGACTTATGCAGAACTGGGTGGTGACATGGAATAGGCTTTCTACAATGGGAAGAAACATTTGAGGGAAAGTCAGTGTGCTTTACTGTTTTTATTCCATTATTCTCCTATGAGGATGGGGAGCACATGGGCTAGTTTTACTTTCCTAGGGCCTACAAATTCCAGACACTCACTAAAGTCCACTGTAACTTATGTGAGAAGAAGTATTCTGCAGGGTCCAAAGTCATATTTGTACTGCTTTTGGGTCATCCAGAAATGTCATATTTCTCTGAGTCAGCTCATAACCAGGGCCTGACTGGGGCTGAACCTGCCAGGCTGAATTAATGACCTTCCTCTCCAAGCTGTAGCCCTGCACAACAAGCATTCCAAGGGCGAAGGCCTCCACTTCAAGAAGAGAAGATGGGTGGAGCTACAGGTTCATCCATCAGCAGCTGTCACCTGGTGCCAGGCACCAGGCTGCTCTGGAGAGAAGGCAGCGAGGGGGGAAGGGGCTCTCAGAGACCATGTGGCATGAGACCCCTGGACGACGCCATTTTGAACAAACCCAGAGGCCTGGGCCGGAAGGAGGGAGCAGGGGCAGAGAAGTGATGTGTCTCTGTGTGATAGGGCAAACAGAGACTTCCTGCCAGCCCCCTCCCCAATTCTTTAAAAGAGTTTGCACAGGAAGAGGAGCTCTCTCTGGGGTGTGGTCTTCTGAGGACGACTGGTGCTGGAGCCTGGCACCATGGGCAGCTGGAAGGAAGAACCTCCAGACTGGCCCAGGACCCTGACTTGCGCCACAAGGGGAGACCAGGACAAGTGACCAGGAGAAGAGCCAGGCGAAAGGCTGGCGCAGGGAGCCCGTGAAGATGGCTCCCTGCTGAAGCCACTCTCTGTGAGACCAAGAGGGTGAAGGAAAGTGCTCCCAGTGGCTGGGGAGCGCCACCAGGAGCAAGAAGAGGCCAAGATCATGAAGATCGGTCCCATGGGGGCTGAGATATGCCCCCCAGAAGGTAGGCGACCTTTGACCTAAGGGAAGACCGACGACGAAGTGCGTGGGGCTCCGCCGCCGGTCTTGGATGTGCCCCCGGGGTGGGTCAGGTCCCAGGGGCTGCCCCCACAAGAAGTCAAGTCGGGGGGCGCCATCGCGCTCCCCCGTGAAGATGCCCCAGCGGGGTGCCAGGAGCCCACCCTGGACCCCTGCGAAGAGAAAATCGGGGAGCGCCGTCATGCTCCCCGTGAAAATGCACTGCTGGGGGGGGGGGCCAGGAGCCCACCCTGGCCCCTGTCAACAAAGGGCAGGGAGCGCCATTGCGCCCCCCGCAACGGTGTCTCTGGGGCCCGGGATCCCAACTCCGGGGCCCGATGCCAGAAGCAAAGCCGGGGAGCGTTGTCGCGCTCCCCGTGAAGGTGTCCCTGCAGGGGGCCTGGGACCCCATCCCCGGGCCCCAAAGTGAAGAGGAGGATGGGGGAGTGCCGCCGCACTCCCCCGCGGCAGCGGTAAGGTGGGGGGAGTGCCATTGCACTCCCCCAAAGACCTGCCAGGCCGGAGGTGGCCTCGCGTCTGCCCAGGCGAGTGGGCAGACCAGAAGAGGAGTTCCGGCTCCCGCGGCAGCACGTGAGGGTGCTGGCCGGGCGGGGAGCCGGCGGGAGCCACCCGGGGTGGGCTCCTCAAGTGGCTCTCCAGCGAGCCTGCGGTGCGGGGTTCCCGGGTGAGGCCGGGACCCCGAGAAGAAAGGAGTGAAGCGAGGGGCCCGGTCCCCCGAAGAACCGCCAGAGCAGCCAGGGGTGGGCTCCCCAAGCTGCTAACACTCACCTGGGGGTCCAGGTGGGACCGGGACCCCCACCGAGGCCGGGAGCAGAAGGAGGCGACCCGCAGGAGCAGCGCGGTTCTCCCCGAGCAGCGGGGGAGCCGCTGCTCTATTATTCACGGGGCTGGAAGAAGCACCCCATAATGCTTTGCAGGCCCGGACCGGCCTGCAAGGGAATACAGCCTTTTCTCTGCTCATGGTGGCCCCAGGAGGACGGGGTCACCGCCAACTGTGTGACAGAGGGGGGGGCAGGAGCAACGCAGTCTCCGCCAGCACAAAGGAAGAAGGTCCCTCCCTAAGTCGCATGGGGACTTAAAAGAAACAACCCCTCAAGGGCTCAGCCAGCAATCCACTTTCCCCTGGGCTGGAACTTTTGTTCTACAGCTGGGGGGGGAGGTGGGGGGGTGTGAGTGAGAGTGAGAGTGAGAGTGAGAGTGAGAGTGAGAGTGAGAGTGAGAGTGAGAGTGAGAGTGAGAGTGAGAGTGAGAGTGAGAGTGAGAGAGAGAGAGAGAGAGATATTGTTAAGGCTCATGTCCCTTTGAGTTTGTACATGACAAAGTGTATTATCCAACATCTAGGGGCTTATTTACAAGCTCCTTGGTCCGCCGGTGCGTCACATTTTATGACGCTCTGGTGGCGCAGCGTGCAGACCCATATCTACGAGGCAAAGCCACTTTACCTAGCTTTTCATGGCTTTGTAGATATGGTGTAAGGCAATGCAGTACAAGTCGCTGCGTTGCCTTACACTGCATCAGGCGGACGGTCCATGGGCGCTGCAGTGGGCTTTCCCATGCAACACCCATTGGTTTTGACACATTCCCAGATTTACAAGGATCTGTAAACCTGGGAATGCGTCAAAACTGTACGCCTTCCTAGGGAAGGCGTAACGAGAAGAAATATCTTTATTTCTCCTCGTCTTTTACTGTTTCTATGTGTGCTGCATTCTGAGGCACACATAGAAAGAGGAAAAAGCCCCAGTGGATTGTGTTTGTGCAGGAAGGTGTCCCTTCCGGGACAAAAAAACAATCCTACCAATAACGCAGACACACTTGCACCATGGTGCAAGGGTGCCTGCGTTGGTGCAAGGCACCAAATTGTGTGCCGGTTCTGGCTGAAAGGACAGGAATGCACTGTATCTTGTAAATACGGTGCATTCCTGCCCTTTCGAATTGGCGAAGGGCAGAGCAGCAAAAATACTTGCGGCACCGCCCTACACCAATTCATTGTAAAACAGGCTTCTAGTGTATGAATTTGATGTAACAGTCTCCGAATTATAGTGTGCAACAGTCTCCGAATTATAGTAAGCAGTTGTTTAACATGCTACTCATGTCACAATGAGTATATTGGATTAAATACTTGGATCATATTAAACAAATAATCATGCAGCACAGCAAGTCACCTTGCTGCGCCGCGTGATATGGAAAAGGCAGAAATGTGCCGTACTTAACAATATACGTCGCAATCCTGTTGTTTCCCAGCACTGACGCACAATGGTGCAAAGGTGCCTGCATTGTAAGCAGGATTGTTTTTGCTCAGGAAGGGACACCTTCCTGCACAAAGACAATCCCCCTGAGACATTTTCCTCTTTCTATGTGTGCTGCAGAATGTAACAAGACATAGAAAGAGGAAGTAACGAGGAGAAATAAAGATATTTCTCTTCGTTACGCCTCATCTGGGGAGGCTAAGCATTTTGACACATTACCAGGTCTACTACTAATGGTAAATCTGGGAATGCACCAAAATCCATGGGTGGAAGCATGGGAACACCCACGCTCCACCCATGGAATGCCTCCCTGAGGCAGAGTAAAACAACACATGGATTTGCACTGCGTTGCGTTACTCTAGATTTACCAAGCCACGCAAGGTGGTCTTGCTTGGCTTGATAAATCAGACATAAGAGTTGCGTTGTTCTTGCACCCTGTTGCGTGGCGCTGTTGCATGGCGTAAGGGCGACGCAACTCTTTCATATATATGCCCCTTGGATTTTAGTTACATACTGACATTTTCACAAGAGGACAATTCATTTGAAGCATGTGCATGCTCATGTCATGACTTTTTTTGGAAGTAAATATGGTAAGGTTTTCAGCTTCTCACACTAGACATTATTTAAATCAGAAACAGATTACTATGCACAAGGATTCAGATATTGAAATATTGCCCTGTGAAGCCTTCGCAATTTTGTCTGGCAGCTTTGTTGGAGCAGGCAATGTTCAAGGGTATGACTCAATGATCCAAAAGTGTGAATGAGGGCACAGTTTGCAAATGTTGATGCACAAGATTGTGAACACAGGTATGCAGTTCCTAGTGAAAGTTAGTGGAGAAGGACTGAGTAGGATGGTTCTAAAGAGAGGAATATGCTCAAATAGGAGCAAGGGCCCTCACACACCCAAATGGGTGTCATGCTTCATCAATGGGCTAGCTCCTCATTGGGCCGGCGCTGCAATGCCCGGTGGGCGCCCAAGAGGGGCACTTTGCCGAAGATCTTTTTAGAACAGCCGTTTAATGACGTGAGGGTGTGTGGGTGAAAGTGAGGTGTAGATTGGTAAGACAAGTGTATTAAAATGGCAGCCGCCTTGTGAGGATCACCCTGGAGGAGACGGAGGTCGGGATGAAAACACAGGTGGTGCTGACTAGTTTGTGCGAGGAAGGGGCCAGAGGCAAGGAGCAGCAGTCCTAGTGAGCGAAGCAGCTGGGCCTCGTTCTGCCAGAGGGACTGGCCGGAATCAGCTGTGGTGAACACCCGATGATGGGATGAGCAGGCAAGGATGCTTAGTTTGATGTGCCCAGAGAAAAGGATGCAGAGACAGACTACAATTTACAGGAGCCCCCTCTCTTCCACTGGCTGATATTCTACCAGTGCCGTGGTGGCCCACTTTGGTGATTGGCCTCACTGCATGTGCTGCTCCGCATTGGAGAGATCCTGGGGCAAGCAGGTCGGTGCTTCGTCCCTCCCCACTCGGCCCACTGATGAGATTCAGCCACAGCGTGACAGGGGTGAGGGCCTTATGGTGTACAGAGCTGCCCTTGGAGACCCCGGGCATTCCTAACCCTACATCCGTGGGTGTAAGGCATCGGTGAAGGAGACACAAGCAGGGTGGGTATGTGGACCGCCATGGGACACGATGGGTCACCCTCACACCCAGCACAAGGAAGGATTGACCTCTACGCCACGCCGCCACCTAAGACTCCCAAGATCATGAGCAAAGAGGGAGCCAAGCAGTGCCATCTGACCCTCCCAACACCGCTGCAATCCTGTAAGCAATACAGGTGCTATGTTCAGCGCTAGAGACTAGGTTGGTGAAGACAGGGTGGACGTGGCCTTATTGAGACAGGACTTACGTAACGCAGTTGACAGAGTGGCAGGAGCCAAGGACCGTATACCTGAGCTTGAGGAGTCGATCACCACGCTTAAGACGGAGGTGGGAAGACTAACCATCTCCCGTGCCCTAGAGCTCAGGGCAGAAAACACAGAAAACCGAGCGCGAAGGAGCAATCTACGCTCCTTTGCGCTCGGTTTTCTGCAATCGGAGGTTGCTACCCCGGAGGACTTTTTGGAGTGCTGAATCACTGCCAGGGTACCAAATGAAAGGCTTTCTGCCTGTTTGGTGGTCGAGCAGGCCCACAGATTGCTGGGGGTGCGACCCACCCCCCGACTCATGATCGGCAAATTGCTCAATTATACAGACAGGTACATGATCCTCCAAGTGGCCAGGGAGAAGGGTGAACTGCTGTTTCAATCATGCACAATCCTCATATTTCCAGACTAGACGCGTCAAGTGCAACAACAATATAAATGTTTTACCCTGTCAAACAAAAGCTTCATGCCATGGCTGTGCCCTGGATGCTCTTGTTCACAGTCAAGCTCAGAGTGGTTCATGCATTCAAACAATTCTTTTTTAACATCCTAGAGGCAGCCTGGAAATGGGTGACAGAAAAGCAACCCCTACAATGCAACCCTTCCTCCACAGTGGAGCACCAAACGGCTGGACACGAAGCGTCGCTGGTGCCCGATGTAACAGTCACTCTAAAAGCAGGGCCTCCCCTAGCAAGCAGGGGGTCTCCAGGAGAGACTCAGGGTCCTCAACATCAGGCATGGACAGGCATGGTACCGGTTGCTGCCCCACCCTAGTGGTGGCCGCAGACAAAGTACAGGGGCCTGGGACAGGGGCGTCCTGTGGATCAGCTCGGAGGGTCTGGATCGCTTCCACCAGGTATATGAATGGGGTGACAAGTCCAGCAAGTTGCTTTACTGGCTGGCAACCCACAGGGTACTTTATTGAGTGATTCCAGGCATTGTACAGCCATCATAAAGGAGGGTCACAGACGACAAGGTGATTGTGAATGTCTTTGCCGATTATTACCAGGCACTCTATGCCTTGCGTGACAGATCCCGCAGGAGCGGATTGCCATCCTGATTGCAGACCTACCCTTACCGCCTATCTCCATTAGTGGCTGGATTGACCTATAAACGCACATTACTCTGGAAGAATTAGAAGAAGCCTCCTGGACATGAACTCTGGCAGAACACCAGGAACAGACTGGTACCTGATCAAATACTACCGGAAAGTCAAAGCCTCGCTATTGACACCCCTGTTGGCCATGAATAATAAAGCCATAACATGGGCCACTTCCCAGAAGAATTAGACTTAACCACAGTGGCCTTGCAAAAGGTGGGGTGTCCTCCTAAGGTCTGGTCCTCCTATCATCCTATATCCTTGATCAATAGCAAGCTCAAACTCTATGCCAGGGTGTTGGCCAACAGGCGCCTCAAGGTCCTACCAGAGTTGGTCCACTTAGACCAGTGTGGCTTTATGCCAAAGCATAGCATACACAGGGTACATGCTGCAATAACGTATCAACATTGTTTGGTTGACCCCTGTGCATTTTTACTTATAGATTTTGAGAAAGCATTAAACTCCCTTGACTAGGATTTCCTCCTGGATGTGCTTAAGAGCCTAGGCCATGGGCCCTGATTTTTGCGGTGTGTGTCTTGCATTTCAACCTCATGGCACAGGTGCGTGTGAATGGGGGCGTTATCTCACGTCTTCCATGAGGCACCAGGCAAGGTTGTCCACTGTCACCTCTGCTATCCGCACTGGCTTTGGAGCCATTGGCGATGTGGATCTGATTAGAGGTGTGGGGATTTTGCTAGGTAGGTGGCCAAGTATGTGGACGATGGACTGCTCTTTCTCTCTCATCAGATACTGGACTGAGACTCTTCCAAATTTTGGAAATATACGGGCTAGCCTCAGGGCTAGTGGTCAATTGGTCCAAGTCCTTACTGTTTCCCCTGTCGGCAAGTTGGACGTGATTGGAATCTCGAGGCTCGAGGACGTCCTGCAAGAGTCTCATATGATGCCCTTTAGTTAACTGCAAGTCGACTTCTACCTTCACTACACACAATTCTACAAGATTCAGCAGGTCCATCATGCCTTTGGGTCCCATGGAGACTCTCTTGAGAAGGCCCATGTCTATAACCCCCTAGAAGTTAAAATGTTCATGGAGCCCTTGGGGAAGGGGGGCATTTCCCACATTTATAAATTCCTTGTTATTCATTCCCTAGATCTCCTTACCTTGCTGAAGGCCAAGTGGAAGAAATGGGTGGGCCCCTGGAGGAAGGCGAGTGGAGAGAAGGTCTGATGGCACCACGAGAACTGGCGATATCCTCCAGGATCTGTTTGATCCAAATTAAGTTTCTGCATGTTACTTACCTGACGCCGGTCCTCTTGTGGCGGGCACAGCAGCCTGACAACCCCACATGCAAAAAAAATGCACCAAAGGAAGTGTGGGGTTTCTTCCACATGGTATGGACCTAACCGGTGATCGCACAGTATTGCGCTGCCATTTTCAATTCCCTGGCCTGAATTCTGGACAGACCCCTTGATCTTTCACATCGCATTGCCATCCTGGGATTATTGGAGGACATGGGTGGAAGCAGGGGGGAGAGTCTACTCATTGGATTGGGTACTCTTGTCGCCAAAAGAGACATTGCACGGAATTGGAACTCCGACCCCCTGCCAATATATCGGCATGGCACAGGGAGATGGAGTGGTGCGCGAGAATGGAAGAACCAGTTTATGTGCCAAGGAGCTGCCCCTACAAACATAAGAAAACATTGGGTAAATGGTGGGCACATTATGGTTTAGAATGATCTGCATGACATATGGCTGTATGTCTTTGTTGGTGATGCAGTACCTGACTGCGTGCACTGTGCGATTTGTTGTTTTCTCTCAAAGTTTGAAAATCAAAACATTTGGTCTATAAAAAAAAAGAAGAAGAAAAAAAAAAAAGAGTACTACAAGAAGTGAGACATATTTCTTGACTTGGAAACTTTCATTGCAAAGAACACTACATAGATGTGTACATAGAAAACCGACTTCAGGCAACAGTGTGCTTCATTTTAACCCTGGCCACCCTAAATGCCCTGTATGCAATATCTCTTATGGGGAATTACTAAGAGTTAAAAGAATTGCAGTAAAAGTGACCATTACAACAAGAAAGTACAGATCATCATAAACAAATTCAATGTACGAGGGTCAACCAAACAAACTATAGAAAATGTCATGCACAAAGCAAAGACATTCAAAAGAAATCATCTCTTGAAAGGTTCTTCTACAACAATTCTAAATCTAAAACAGGTGTTCTATTCATCACTAGATATTGTCGAGCAAGTGACCAAATAGAACACATTCTTCATAACAATTTACATATCTTGACAAAGATCTGGGACAACATATTGGAGGCGATCCAAGAATCACATATGCCAAAAGCAACACTCTAAGAAACATAATATGCAGGAGTGATTCATACACCTATTCAACCATACAACAAACCTCAACATGGCTACCAAGCTGACCACAAGGATGTTATAGGGGTTGCTTCTGTGTATGCTGCCTCTCTGAGCCAAACAAATCATGGAGTTTGAAGACTACAAAGGCAACATTTATCAACTCAAGGGAATGTGGAAAGACATCAGAGCGCCAATCAATGATAATATCTAATGGCAGAGAGCACCAGAACTCTTTATGAGAAACCATTACCTCTCAATGTTATCAAAAATATAAATATTTGGCTTTTGCATATAAAGACGATAGACGAGGTGATTGAGAACAGTATCTATCTGAAAAGAAAGCACTGTGGTTACAAAAATTGGTTACAGAAAATCATGGTTTGAACACAGTCTATGAACGAAACACGTTTCTTCATCATTGAGAAATACACGTGTAATATAACCCATTATCGTGTGATATTTATTGAATTGTGCATAACCCATTCTTTAATTCTCATCCTTATTTAAAGGTTCTACATACCTCGGCAATGTAGATTAGTTTCTCATCAAAATTAGTATATGTAGAAGATGGGTATCAAATTTTGGATTTAGTTATTCCGAATAACACTTTAAGCGCATGTACTTCTAAGATGTAGATGATATCCTCAACAATACAAGAGATTAAACATACATCTTCCTCTTTCTTGTATTCATCTGGCTTGCACTAGCATGCCCCTGATGTTTGCTTTTCTCAGACATGGTGGTCTCTTCGATAGTGAAATGGCGCTATCACAGCCCTAATGACACTGTTTCCAACTTGTGTGATGCACATGGCATGGAATGACTGCATGAGCTGTGGCAACGTGCATCTCAACAAGCGATTGTTTGTAAATTAGGCACTGCACAAGATTTTTTTAGCCCTGATTTATGAAAAATTCAGGCACCTCAAGTTGCTGTGCTGCGTTGCATGAAAGGGAGAGAGCAGAACAGTGCCATACCTACTAAGATATGGTGCTGTTTCCTTTTGGCCTTCGCTGCCACACTGTAGTCTGCCACGGGCCAACACACACACACACACACACACCCTTGCGACATAGTGCAAGGGTGTGTGCGCTATGTAAGGAATAGTTTTTGTAGTGGAAGGGACCCTTCCAGTCTGAACTACCCTTTAACATTTTCCATGCATTGTATCTGTGCTGCAGAAAAAAAAAAAACACATTTCTCCTAGTTACTCTTGTCTTGAGCAAACAGGAGTTTGGCACGAATCCCTGTCTACGAATGTTTGTAGATAGGGATTTGCGCACTCATTACGAGTGACCTGTTTTTTCCTGATCCCTGTGCAAACTAATGTTTGCACAGGAACCAGAATCCTGAATTTTGTGGTAGTGGCTACATGCCTCACAATTTTCCCAAGGTACCTTTCTGCAGGCGAAACCTGGTGAATTTTAACTGGAGAAAATGCCCAGTAAATACCTGTGCATGTGGATTTTGGTAAACAAAGCACCAATATTTTTTTTTTTGGTGGGGGGTTATATAGTGCAAACTTGACTCAATGGTATCAGAGTGCTTTACATGAGCACCACTTGCATTACAGACTGACTCTCTTTTTTAGGTCTCGCATAGCGTTGCAGCGCAACGCGCTGCTCGCTTTACGAGGCATGCAGTATACAGTATAGTGGGGGGAAGCTCCGCCCACTTTCCGAGCATCTTTTTCATTGGCTTGAATTGTAAATCCTGCATTCTCATTGGTTTTCAGCTTGTTAGTCCCTCCTCCTAACAGCCATGTCGTCATTTTTCTCCTTCTATGGCCATCAGCCCCTTTACTTTAAAAACTTTTTTGTTCCCCTGCCTCCCCCTGTTCCCTCCCACAGTTTGTAACTTCTCTGCCCACCACCACCCCCCCACCCCACTCCCGTTCGTACGTTCTTGGACGCCCACACTTTTGTTTACAATGCAATAGGTCTCGTGTAAATACGAGTCCTATTGCATTTGTAAATGCTTGTTTTCTCCTGGGATTGGCTGGGTGAGTTCGCACTATATTTTGCCTGACCTGTCCTATCCTGTCCAGAACACATGCGCAAACAACGTCTTTACAGTCATACACGGGGCAATTGACTGCGGAAGGCAGAGACAGCACAAGCAGCAAAAACGAAACAGGACAAAGTGAAGCGCGGTGGGTTCCACTCTGTGCACGGATCTTAACTGCTCTGCTCGGTTCGCTGTCCTTGCTGCTGGCCCCACCCTCCAACCCTTCCTGAGCTCGGCCACTTCCTCGGGGTCTGCCTGTGATTGCTTCTACGAACACAGGCTTTACTTTCAAATTCTCTAACCGTACGTGTCGGCAGTGTTGAAGTCGCTTGTTTACATAGTGCTTCATAGCCCTGCAATCATCCCGTGCATGAGTGTGTATGTGCAACATGTGCATTGTATATGCACGAGCCTCCGTGTCTGGGAATTGAAATCCTCATCTGTGTCCAGAGCAGCTGTTGCTTGTGCACGAACCCGTGTGGGTTCTTGATCATCGATGTGTAACGGACCGAAATATGTACTTGAACCTCTCGTGTAATCATCAGACACCGTGTGTTCACAGATACCCATGTTCATCACTGCAGTCAGTCGCATATGCCTCTCCCGTCTAACGGTGCACCCGTGCATGACTTGTTGGACACTGCTCGTTACCGTACTCTGTAGTTACACTCACGGGCTCGTCGTTCAATCATCGCCACAAAAGTACGGTCGTGAGAGGAGATTGGGGAAAAAAAAAAAAAAAATGACTGGTAACTGCCGCCGTTGTCATTTGTATTCGAGCCCAGGGTGCTTTATGCTTTCATACGAGTCTGGGCGTGTTTGTAAAATATATTAACACGTGAATGTGTGGCAACTTCCGCTGCACAAACATTTTGTACACGGTGTAGAGAAAGACCTTTTTATAGACGAGCACTTAAAGCTCGTAGTATTTTTTGTTCTTTGCAAAGTGCAGCAAAAGTGACGCAGCGCAGCATATACACTGATACAGGCCAGGCTCTGCTGCATTGCCCATCACTGCAGAAAGGTGGTGGAGCGCAAGCCCCGGCTTCTGCCAAATTTTTTACAGACCACACGTAGTGTACACTGCGCACTTCTACCCGGGGCACCACAGATCTAACAGACTGACCCCAGGAGCACACGGAAATGTAAGTTTAGGTATGCAGCCTCCCATCATCAGTGTGCGTTAAGTGTGAAAACAACTCAGTAAACCTCTGCAGGTCATACCTGAAATTGTGCGCATACGGCCCGTGTGCAGTAATTGCCCCAGTGCCATCTTTACGTGGCCCGTGGTGAGCAGCATTTGGTTAGAGGCGTGGTCCTTCTTCCGCAACTGCAGTCAGTGAGCAAAAACAGGATATATGACCCCAGTGGCCATCACTTCTGAAGCAGGCAAGCAAAATTAGCTAATGTGGTCGACATTCTGTGTGCGCTCTAAAGTGACCAACATTTCACACTATACTCTGTCAGTTTCATTCACCAATGCTGTCGAATGAATGAATGCCTTGAGAGTACAGGGGGTCTCGGCCCAGCACTGCAGACATTCTACAGATATGATTGCGGACCTGTGGTGCGCCGGAGCTTCAGCGGCCAGCACTGCAGAGATCGCAGGCATTTGAGTTTTAGTGGCCATCATTTGTTCCCCCAGTGAAATAATCCTACACATTTATAACCAAAGATCGGCTCTTCAGAAATATTAAGTTCGTTATTCCACTGATTAATACTGCAGATTCGAGCGCTGAAAGTATTGTGTGAGCTTCGAAAACCGGCACTTTATATTTATATCTCAACCAAACAACTTATAGTGCAGCTTCGTATAACTCACAATGACCAACACCACAAACTTGCATCATTGCCCGACTGACAACATAAATCACAGTACATATGTATGTATGTATGTACAGTGACTAGAGCAGCTTGGCATGTTAAATCCGGCATGACCAAACACTCAATACGTACATGAACAACCAACTTTGCAGAAATAAAATCCCTGGGCTGCTGTGCCTAACTCTTCAGAAATCAGGGTGCTGCACTGCAAGCTGTGTATGACTCATATGTTGTAGCACTGCACTCGTATGTGCTGGAGCCTTAGCGTGCAGCACTGGATCACCCTCTGTGAAATGCCATGCCCAGTGAACTTTAACATCATTGTAAAACTTCAAGCCCGTTCAATGCCCAAAGACATTAAACATTGCATGCGCACAAGTCTTTCTCTCTAAAGCATGAGATGTATCCACGTTGCCATCATTGAAGTAAGTGTTGTGTGCAATTCAGTCAATTGTCCTACAAGCATGTAGTATTGTACTTCTGTTTATCTGTTTTTATAGGTGTGTTCATAGCCCTGTCTAGGTGGTCATGCTCATTATCCTATAGGTAGCACACTGACTGTATACCCCATGACATGTTTAACTCTTACCTTCTGGATCCCTGCCACAAATCCAGCTACAATTTATAAAAACTCCCACAATTTTTTTGAGAGTCTGCCCTGGTTGTGCCATCATACCAGGGTGTGCATAGGTGCCGATGGTGAAGCATGCCAATATTAAGTGGATGAGACATCTACTCCAAAATCTTTGTATTTCCCCCATGACCGTCTCTTCTGGCAAGTCTTTTCTAGCTGCCTTTTGTGTTTGTCAGCACACTGACGGACCTGGGGAGTTGAGGCGGGGGTGGCAGTGATTGACAGATTGTAGAATTGCAGTGCAACCCATGTGCACAGCATTTTGGTGTTCTGTGTGACTGATCAGAGCAGTGCTCTTGGGTTGCTGTGCGTCAGTGTGTAATAGTGGGAAGAGGTGTGAGGGATAATACAAATGCAGTTTATACATTATTTATCGCTGTTCCTGAATTGAATGAGTATCTATAGAATATACCCAGCAGAAACAGAGGATCAGCCGGTCTTTGGTGTGCATAGAAGAGCGTTTGTCTGTGGGGGCCCAGTGAAGTGCTTGTAGCAGTGGCTTAATTTGTACCCATGGGCAATGATGCAGAAGGTTCTCTGGCTGCAGCATTTTGGATCCTTGGCCGTTTTTTAAGTAGTTAGAGCGCAGTTCCTTGGTACAGATAATTTGCATTGTCTTCTCACAATATAACAAGGGTGAAAGTGGCCTGTGGTTTCTGCAGATAACCTAGGTGTGGGGCGATGCGTTGCATTGCACCCATTGTGCAGGTGCTTCTTGTGACTTCATTTCCTTGAAGTATCAGTGAAAGGTTGGCATCTATGGCCATTCAGAAATTGTTTTCCTCAGTTGATGTTCATGATGGGGGTTTCTAATTTCTTGAGGCTTATGTTGTAGGTTGGAAGTTTCCCCATTGCCCACAGGTCAAAATCTCATTTTGGAGGAACTGTTTAAGATGGTTACACAGCATCCATTCATCTGTGCAAAGTCAGTCCTGAGCACTCAATATTAAATCATATTTCCACATGTGTTCGTCGTTGTAAATATTCTTTCTTTTATTTCTTGCTGTCTTCAAATGTTCATGTAGCAAATATCACAGACTTGAAGTTTTCTTTTCAATTCATATATATCTCCAAAAAAAGGGTTCAAACTTGTAGCCAACACGTCTTTCGTCTATTGGTACTTACACCAGCGACTTCAGCAGGGCCAAATATATTCCAGACAGTCTTCCACGTATTTAACATTAAACTTTTACATGCCTTAATTTAACAAGCATTTGCAATGCAAGACCTCGTGTGTATATATACTTTAGTATATACTTATATGTGTATGTACTTTGAGGGCTCTGGAGATCAGCCCTAGGATTTCTCTGCTTCCGCTTAGGGACTTTTTTTTCTTTTCAACTGCATCTATTCAACTTTCTTGATAGAAAATGACCAGCAGAGGTCAGTAAAATACCAGAATCACTTTAGCATTCTCTAGATTCCAGTCCATAGAAATTGTCTTCCACGAGCACCCGTAGACAATAATATTTTTTTCAAATCTTGTATTTTCAGTGATATGACCACCGAAGGCCCTGCATTTATATTAAAAACAGAGCTTTGAACTATACCATTTCCGCTGTAAGGCAATATTTCTCTCCATGTGTTCCCATACCTGGGGTGTCACGCAGTTTGGTGCTTACTTTCCCTCCATGTTAAAGAACAGAAGATGTTTCAGCACCCAGGCTAATGTGCTGCATAGCTAAATACATATAAGGTCCCAAAGGCGAGACCGATTGCATTGCAAATGCTTGTTTTGTTAGGCACGGGGAGATTAAGTGATTTGCCCAGAATCACAGGATGTTGAGTGTCCCTGCCGAGACTCGAACCCGGTTCCTCAGCGTAGAGGTCGACCGCTCTAGCCATTAGGCCATATTCTCTCCTCTACTATCTGCATGGTATGCCCTATTTTATAGGTCACAACTTATAATAGGTAATAATTATCGCACCTTTTAAATTCCGATCCCTGGGAAAGGTGTGATAACAATCGCCTATCCAGCCAGGCACTTGAAATGAGGGCCTTTGCAGTCTTTATTGTTGGATGTCAGTAGTTTATTTTCATATTCCACTGCTAGCCCTGAAAATTTCTTATTTGGTTGATTCCTCAAGAAACCTATGCTTCGATCATGGAATTTCATGTAGTTTGGGAGTAGGGGTGGGCGGAACTCACGGAGTTTCACTTTACGGAATTTCATGGAGTTACCTAAAAACTTAGCGAGATTCCAAAGAGTTCCACAAGTGGCAGAGTATGGTACATTCTTCTGCTCACTCCAATGCTTAGCGCCGGGAGCTTGTCCAGCACTGTAAAATCAGCGTGAACGGTAGCGCGCCAGAGGGCGCTGCTTTATGTTGCCGTCCGAGTAGATTTTCTACTTCAGTGGCAGCTTTCTCAACGCGAGCGGTAGCGACCTGCCGTGACCGCCTGTGTTGGGAAATCTCGCCGGGAGGAGGTCTAGCACTCAATTGTCTCACACGCGCTCACCAACTTCAAGTTGGCGCGACAAAAGAGACTCTGCTGGGTGGCGGAGTTTTTCTGAAACTCAGGTACAGCACAGAGTGGCCAAAACTCCGCCAGAGGAGTTTTCCACCCACCCCTATTTGGGACCAGCATCCTCACTTAGCTAGGTTTTTGGTATGAAGAGAAGGTCTGCTTTCTAGGTCGTAGGTGTGATTTCTCTTTATGTTTAATGATCTTGCATTGACAATCGTGCAAGACAGATATTTAGCCCTTTCTGCCCCTGAAGTGCATGAAAGCACATCTGCAGGTAAGTAGCGCGCTGCACCATGGGAGTACAATGCCTGGAAAAGTGCTTTTCAGGGGGATCACGTGGGTAATATTTTCTTGTCCTGCATGAAGACTAGAGTTGTGCTCTTATCCTGATTTGTCACTGCACTTACACGTGAAGTATCTGGCAGCAGGGGCTTTAGTCCACAGGAAAATGGGCCATATGTTGAAATGGCCAGAAAGGAAGACATCAAAAACTACCCTTTAAAGTGAGTGGTAAATAAAAAAAATAAAAAAAATTATGCAAACTTCTGGAAGGACCTGGCCATGGTGATCTGAGCAACAGAGGTTGAATTTACGAATGTCAACAAAGTTTATAGAGAAAATTTTCTACGCAGAAGATACGTAAAAACATCAGGTCGGAGTAAAGGTGGACAGGGTTAGGGTCCCGAGACAGAGATTTCTATTTTTACTCTGTGCAGCGTTTGTACCGAGCCATTGTTTGGCGTTTGTGTTTTTTTTACGTACAATCTGTACTGGAGAACATGACGGCATAGGATGATACCAATGTAAACTTAATAAAGCAATACAGGCATTAACCAGGAATTCCAAATATGTGTTGGTTGTGCACCTAAAATGCTAGTAACCTTCCTAGCGCAAGGGCATGGCTTTAAAGTAAAATGGCATTGATCAAGTGTTCTTAAACCCAATCAGAGTCCTGCTCACATTCGTTCCACTTTTAGTCCAGCCAAGCAATGCCTCACCGCATTCGACGAGGTGAAATACTCAAGCAGGCGTCTTTAACCAGGGTCCCATAGTTATAGCTGGAGTCTCAATATAAAACAGCTTGCTAGTATGCATTCTAAAGTGGCCTGGCCAAGCGGCAGGCGTCAGATACTTTTAAAAGCAGAGACCAAAGTTCACGATCCAAAAATCGGTGCCTTGAACTGATTTGAAATGCTGAACTTTTGATTTGTTGTTGAAAAATTGATATGCAAAGAACCTGATACTTGTGGGAACAATTATCGTATTTCTTGATTGGCACCCCATTGTGATTAGTAACAAGTATAGCAATGAAAAGGGAAAGTGTACTAGTGCTGCGAGCTTTTGATTACTTAAAAGAAAATAGTGGCGACTTCTGGCTTTGTCAATTCAATCTATTTATTTATTTATCAAGCAAAGTTAGTTCAACTGTTCAATGACATTAATAAAACAGATTAAAAGAACGAGAATCATATAGGGTACAGTAAATGATATACGTAAACACAATATGTGGGTATTCAGAGCATACTGGGACCAGTTTCGGGGTATCACCCCTCATCAGCCAGGCTAGCCTGAATCCAGTGGCCCAGCTAGCACGGGACCCACGTCTAGGCACAACTTTCCCACTTAGGGTGACAAAAACAAAAAGAACACAATGATGAACAAATCAAACATTCACCCCGAGTCCCAGATCTGGATTTAATCCATTGTTTTTTTGCTCACTATGCCACCCCAGTTTGGGCCCAGCCATATGCAAATCAGTTTTGACCCTGCTCCTCATGGGAACAGTCCAGCCCAAACTGCCAGGCCAGATCCTCCATGGACCGGAAACAAGCATCCTGGAACCAGTTTCAGGGTGTCATCCCTCATCAGCCAGGCTAGCTTGAATCCAGTGGCACAGTGAGCACTGGACCCACGTGTGGGCATACCCTTCCCCATGCAAAATGTACGTCAAGCGGAGAAGTCACACAACATTGTGTGACAAACATGCAAGCGTCCGAGCCAAACACTAGATAGCAGGAGTATGATAAGCATGTGTAGCTACACCAACAAATGCTACAAACACAGATCTATCCATATACACACATATACACACTGAAGACAAATCCAATCAATCAAATGACTATGACTCTGAATGAGAAATTAAAGGAATGGCATACAGATCTACTAATAAATGACAAGGAGTATAAATAAATGAAAAATAAAAATCTGTTAATACCAACTATCTATTTTCTCCCCAAGATCCATAAGACACTTCTCAATCTGCCAATAAGAACAATAGACTCGGCATGTGAATCACTTTATGAAAAGGTCTCAAGTTATGTTGACTATACTTGGCACCTATAGTGAAGACACTAATTTCCTACATTAGAGACACAAGTGATTTTTTGAGAGTGATAGCAAATACCATGTGGCAAGATAATTACCGTTTGGTGACAATAGAAGTCTTGTCACTATACACCTTAATTAGACACGTTTGATTAAAGGAATTACAGCACTCTTAAATGCTATTAACTATGATAGAAATTTGTCTCACAAACAATGTGTTTCTGTTTACTCATGAAATATTTCACCAGCAGTGCTGAACTGCTATGGGGATTTCTTTTTCTCCTGACTATTCAAACCTCACTATAAGTTTGTGGGAAAAAGAACATGCGTGGAGACCAACTAATGAGAATTATGTTGACAAAGTAATCCTTTGGCTAAGATACATCAATGACTTGTTTCTTATGTGGAACAGCACAGTTGAAGAACTCACAACATACTTTGACAGTCTAAACAGCACCTTGGGTCTTACGTTCACATGCACCATGAGTGGGGGAAAAAAAAAAAGGAATGGACTTCTTGGACATCACAGCGTATGTACAAAATGGCTTAATCAAGAGACCGCCCTATAGTATTCTTAATGGAACGAATAGTATCCTTAACGGAACAAATTTCCATCCTACATCCTTAATCAAAAGTAGCCGTATGGTGAACTTTTACGAATGAGAAAAAACTGTTCGAATGATATAGATATACAAATAGATAGGGGGGCAGTGACAAGGCGATTCACAAGCAGAAGTTATAAATGGAGCGGTCTAAAAAGAGGCCTTGAAAGAGCGAAATTAAAAGATCATACAGAAATTCTGATCACTAAAAAAAAAAAGAACAAACTTTGAGTGATCAAGACCAGACTGAAATTAAATTGGTACTGATATACAGTAAAGAGAGTGAAGATATTCAAAGAAATTTCAACAAATATTGGCATTTGATCGCCAACGACCCCGATACTGAAACAAGACTGGGCGAAAGGCTGCAAATAAAGTTCAGGAAAGCACCTTCATTAAAAGATAAACTAGTAAGGAGTCATTTCTCAGAACCAGGCACAAGGAATTGGTTGAACAATTTCACCAAAGGTAATAGCTATGAGGCCTGCAAAATTGGTAAAAATATGAAGGACATCAATGACAGATATAATCATCCCATTACAATACGACAAATCACACGTGATTTTAGTCGATGTAGATTGTAGTATGTAGCCTATGCCATAGAGAGTGAATATAGATTGAAATACATAGGGAGCTCTACGTGTATGCTCGATGGGAGTATATTGGAACACGTAAGGGCTGTTAAACACAAAAGCACCAGTTACGCAGTAGCAAAGCACGATTTGCAACTTCAGGGCAGCGATTGGAAAACAATACTATGGGATACACAAAGCAATGAGATAAGAACGAGGGGGAGATAGAACCAAAAAAAAACTTGAATTTAAATAAATCAATGACTTAAGAACCAAGTCCCAGTTTGGTCTCAATAATTATGAAGAACGTCATGTGAATTTATAATAATCATCAATGCCAAGAGATATTATTAGTGCTGAGATGACCATGTTACATCCAATTGACTGTATCAGTTTGTCGCTTGAGAGCTGTCATTATAATCTGATAAGCACTAAGAACTCAAAAATTAAATTTATGAAGTATGCAGCATTGAAATTGCAATAATTCTTTACCATTGCTTTATTCATGATGTGAGGATATGAATTAACCACAGAAGTCTTGATTTTCAGATTGACCATCTGTGTTACTCAATCGAATCGTATGGCATGGCACTTGTATAGCGCAGCTTATCACCAGTGAGGGTATCCAGGTGCTAGGCTGCAAGATTCAGTCGAAAAGCCAGGACTTGAGTACCTTCCTGAAGTCTGTCAGTGAGGCTGCTGTTCGAAGGTGGAGGGTGTTCCAGGACATGGCAGTAAGGTGGAAGAAGGAGCGTCCTCCGGAGCAGCAGCGGCGGATGCGATGAGTCTGTGAGCACAGCAGAGGTTTCTGGATGGTTGGTGGAAGTTCAGGCGGTGGTTCATGTAGGCAGGTCCCTGGTCGTGGAGGGCTTTGTAGGCGTCGGTCAGTAGCTTGAAATGGCATCTCTTCTGGATGGGGAGCCAGTGGGGGTCTCGCAGGTGCTGGGTGATGTGGGTCCTTTTGGGTAGTTTGAGGATCAGTCTGGCTGCTGTGTTCTGTATCATCTGGAGTCTTGTCATGAGTTCGCTGGTGGTGCCTGCATAGAGTGTTGCCATAGTCGAGACGGCTGGTGATGAGGGCCTGCATCACTGTTTTTTTGGTGCTGATAGGGAGCCATTTGAAGATTCTGCGGATCATGTGGAGAGTGTGGAAGCAGGCTGAGGAGGCAACGTTAACTTTTCGTTTCATGGAGAGTTCGCTCTCCAGGATGATGTCCGGTCTGGTCTTTCAGTGTGGGGTGGGTCCAAGTTCCGATGGCCACCAGGCGGCATTCCAGGGGGAGGTGTGGCTGCCAAAAATCAGCACTTAGGTTTTGTCCGTGTTGAGCTTCAGGCAGTTGTCCTTCATACAGGTAGAGACGTTTTTCATGCAGTTGTGGAAATAGGACTTCGCGGTGGTGGGGTCTGCTGAGAGTGAAAGGACGAGCTGGGTGTCGTCAGCGTAGGAAATTATGTTGATGTCATTGGCTCTGGGGATGTCTGCTAGCAGCGTCATGTAGATGTTGAAGAGGGTGGGACTGAGAGATGAACCTTGAGGGATGCCGCAGATGGTGCATTTGGGTTGTGAGGTGGAAGGGGGGGGGAAAGAGACGGATTCTTTGGGTGCGCCCATGAGGAAAGATGCCATCCATCTAAGGGCATCATTTTTTATTTCAATCTGGTGTAGTCTTTCGATAACTGTGTGGTGGGAGACTGGGTTAAAGGGTGCGTAGAGGTCAAAGAGGCTCAGGGCAGCAGATTCTCTTCTGTCGAGTAGGGTGTGGATGTCGTCTGTCGCGGCGATCAGGGCCCTCTCACTGCTGTGGGCGGCTCTGAATCCTGATTGTGAGGGGTCTAGCAGGTTGTTTCTCTCCAGGTGTTCAGTGAGTTGGAGGTTGATGGCTTTCTCCAGGACTTTGGCAGTAAACTGGATTCTCTGACCCTAGAAATCAGTTCGCAGAACGGGGAGGATGGGTGGGGCGGTAAGGAATCTATAACTAACCTGTTTCTTACAGATATATCGTTACTGAAGGTCAGTAACTTGTTCATCTGAAAGAAACAGTTAGTTATAGATTCCTTAACTTAGAATAGATACCCCAGCAATACCAACCCTGGAGGTGGGTCTGCAAACCAAGTTCACACCAGAAAGTCCTGGAGAACAGAACGGCCAAAGAAGCCGTCTCTACGCACTTGGCTGTCTAGGCAGTAGTGTCTAGTGAACGTGTGCAGAGATGCCCACGTAGCTGCCTGACAGATGTCATTAAGCGGGACTCCTTGTCCCAAAGCAGTAGTAGCTGCCGTCGCCCTGGTGGAATGGGCGCGCAGCCCCACTGGAGGCTCCTTCTTTGCCAAGGAGTAACAAGCCTTAATGCACAAAACGACCCACCTAGAGATGGTCCTTTTGTGCACGGCCCGACCTTTCTTAGTGCCCACGTAGCCCACAAAGAGCTGATCATCCACCCGGAATTGTTTGGTGCGATCCAAATAAAAGGAAAGCACCCGTTTTGGATCCAGACGGTGGAGCCTCTCTTCTTCTTTTGAAGGAGGCGGAAAGAAGGTGGGCAAAGTGATGGTTTGGCCAATGTGGAAAGAAGTAACCACCTTGGGAAAAGAGGAAGGTCTAGTTCTTAGTACAACCTTGTCTGGATGAACAGCCAGGAAAGGAGGTTTTGAAGAAAGAGCCTGGAGCTCCCTCACCCTGCGAGCAGAGGTGATGGCAACCAGAAAAGCAGTCTTTAAGGTAAGAAGATGAAGAGGACAGTTATGAAGTGGCTCAAATGGAGCGCACATGAGGTAAGTCAGAACCAAGTTCAAGTCCCACTGAGGCATTACGAAGGGAATAGGAGGAAAAAGATGAGTAATGCCCTTTAGGAAGCGATTTACAACAGGGGACTTGAAAAGAGAAGGCTGATCAGGAAGCCTAAGAAAGGCTGAAATGGCCGAGAGGTAGCCCTTAAGAGTGCCCAGAACAGAGCCCTGCCGGGCCAAAGAAAGAAGGAACAAGAGAACCTCAGAAAGGGGATCCAAAGCCTTTGCTGCGCACCATGCCACAAATTTGTTCCATCTACAGGCGTATACCGTCTTAGTGGAGGGACGCCTGGCTGCCAAGATAACATCACAGACTTCGGGAGGCAGGTCAAACGACGTCAACTGCCGCCACTCAATCTCCAAGCAAGGAGGTGGAGGCTGGACAGGTTCGGGTGGAGGACCGTCCCCTGCTGCTGCGATAGAAGATCCTCCCGAAGAGGTAGTCTGATCGGAGGATCAATGGCCATGTGCAGCTGCTCGGGATACCAGACTCTTCGTGCCCAATCCGGAGCCACAAGAATGACTTGGGCCCGGTCGCGCTTGATCTTCTTAAGCACTCTGGGCAGAAGTGGTATAGGCGGAAAGGCGTATAGAAGACCGCAACTCCACTTGCGACAAAAAGTGTCGCCTAGCGAGTGCCGCCTTGGAAATTCCAACGCGCAGAATTGCTGACATTGCGCGTTCTCTTCAGTGGCGAATAGATCTAACCAAGGCTCTCCCCACTGTCGAAAGAGACCTTGCACCACCTCCGAGTGGAGAAGCCATTCGTGATCCATCATGCACCTGCGGCTGAGACCGTCCGCCCTGGCGTTCAGTGAACCTGCCAGGTGTTGAACCACCAGGAATATGCCCTGATGTTCCAGCCATGTCCAGAGGCGGAGGGCCTCTTGACATAGGGTCCACGACCCCACCCTGCCTTGTTTATTGCAGTACCACATGGCGGTGGTGTTGTCCGGGAACACCTGCACTACTCTTCTCCGGACAGAGGGAAGGAATGCTTTGAGTGCAAGGCGAATCGCCCGAAGCTCCAGAAGGTTGATGTGGAGCCCGGACTTCGCCGGAGAACAGAGGCCTCTGATCTCCGCCTCCCCAATGTGGCCGCCCTATCACAGAAGTGATGCATCGGTCACCACTGTGAACTCTAGTTGGGGAAGGGAGAGTGATCTGCCGTCGACCCAATCCTGGTTCGTTAGCCCACTGGAACTTCAGGTTCCACTGCAGAGCCCGCATATGCCATCTGGCATGGTCCACCAGCAGGATGCAGGAAGCCATCAGTCCCAGTAGCCCGAGGGTCATCCTGACCGAAACCCGGGATACAGGCTGAAAGATCGGAATCATAGCCCGAATATCCCGGACTCGCTGTTCAGGAGGATAGACCCGAAACTGCGTCGTGTCCAGAACCGCTCCGATGAAGAGGAGCTTCTGAGAGGGAGTCCGGTGTGACTTCGGCACGTTGATGGAGAACCCCATCGAATGCAGGAGGTCGGCCGTAGTCTGGAGGTGGGAGACGACAGCCTGGGGCGAGCCCGCCTTCAACAGCCAGTCATCAAGACATGGGAAGACTGGAACCCCTGATCTGCGCAGATGAGCTGCGACCACCTCCATCACTTTCGTGAACACCCGAGGGGCGCTGGTAAGGGCAAAGGGGAGCACGGTAAACTGAAAGTGCTCGTGGCCTACCGTGAACCGCATGTAACGCCGGTGGGCCGGCAGGACGGGGATGTGAAAATAAGTGTCCTGCAAGTCCAACGCTACCATCCAGTCTCCAGGATCGAGGGCAGACAGGACCTGAGCTAGCAACAACATTTTGAACTTCTCCTTCTGGAGGAAGCGTTGACGTTCCTGAGATCCAAGATAGGACGCAGGCCTTTGTCCTACTTGGGCACCAGAAAGTAGTGGGAATAGCAACCATGACCTACTTCTGGGACAGGAACTCGCTCGATGGCCCCCTTGGCCAAGAGTGCCGAAACTTCCTGTTGGAGAAGAGCCAGATGATCCTCCGACATGCGATGGTACTGAGGTGGCATGGATGGAGGGGTAGTCTCGAAGGGGAGGGAGTAGCCCCTTCGGAATATTTGCAAAACCCACCTGTCCGACGTGATGGTGCGCCAGTGGGGGAGGTGATGGTGAATCCTGCTGCCCACTCGCGTTTGGTGGCCCTGAAAGGTCGGACTAGGAGGGTTTGGAGGCTGCTGCAGGGGGGGGGCTGTGGTGGACTGGCCCACCCGCTGGTCCCCAGAACCACGACAGTGGTTCCCACGTCCCCGGCCGTGCAGGGGCTGAACAGCTTGCGCTGGCCTGTGGCTCTGGGCGGGACGTGGCGGAGCAAGCCTTCCGTAGCCACGAAAGGGGTGAAAAGCAGACTGCGCAGGGCGGGAGGTGGAGAGGCCCAAGGACCTGGCCGTAGCTTGAGAGTCCTTAAAGCGCTCCAGTGTGTTGTCTGCCTTGTCGCCGAATAGGCGACGGCCATCAAAGGGCATGTCCATAAGGGTGGATTGGACATCCCCTGAAAAACCAGTCGACCTCAACCAGGCGTAGCGTCGAAGGGCTACTGACGTGGAAATCGTCCTGCCTAGTGAGTCGGCGGTATCCAGCCCACAGCGGATGGTAAACTTCGCTGCATCTCTCCCTTCGGCAACTGCACGGGAGAGTATGGCCCGGGCCTCCTCCGGGCACTGAGGCAGCACTTGCGCCACCGTATCCCACACGGAGTGGGTGTAACGGCCCAACAGACATACGGTGTTTACCGACCGCAGTCCCAAGCTGGAGCAAGAAAACATCTTCTTCCCAAGATGGTCCAGCTTTTTGGATTCCCTATGAGGTGGAGCGTTAGGGAATGCGCCTTTGGACGTCGAGCATTGGACCACCAAGCTCTCAGGGGTGGCGTGTTGGAAGAGGAAAGTGGGGTCGCCCGGGGCCTGGCAGTGGCGTCGGGCAACCATCCTATCCGCAGGAGCCCCTGTGTTGGGCCTGGACCAGGTGCCCAAAAGGATGTCAGTTAGGGCTTCATTAAATGGCAGCAGGGGCTCCAAAGAGCTCGCTGCCGGTTGAAGCACCTCTGTCAGGAGGTTAGTCCTGACTACCACCGTAGGTAGCTCGAGGTTGAGAGCCTCGGCCGCCCTACGCAACACCACTGCAAAGGACGCTCCCTCCTCCGTAGCCACGGTAGGAGGAGACAACATGCCAAGGTCTGGTGAGGTATCCAGACCACTGGCTTCCCCCAGTTCCTCTCTCCAGTCCGGCTCGTAACCCAATTGGTCAGTTAAAGGGTCACCAGACCCGTCCAGTCCTCCTCACCCTTTTCTGACTGCCAATCTGGTCTAAAAGAGCCAGGGTAGAACAAGGGCACAAAAGTACCCGTCGGCGCCGGATCCGGCGTCGGTCGACGCAGGTCCGGCTCCGTGTCTACATCGAGGTGGAGGCCAGGGTCGATGCCGGCTGGGGACACAACCGGCAGTGGCTGCCGACTTGGTGCCGGTGGATTCGGCGCAGGGGGAGGTGTAGTCAGGTCGACCGGCGCCGATACGGATCCAGGCCTGGATCCAAGGGGGCCCTGCGGTGCCAGGGCCGGAGCCGCCGGCGTCGAAACCCCAGGGCCCCAGCCGAAGGCGTGCCGGCGGAGTCAGGCTGCCCAAAGATGGCATGCATCGCTTCGTAAAATTGGCGAAGCTGGGCAACGGTCGCTCCGGCTCCTGGGAAGGGGGGGGGGGGAAGGGAGGGGGAAGCCCGGAGTCGACCCTTCGGGCTCCGCACGCGGAGCCGCAGGAGGGGCACCACCCGCATCCCTCGTCGCGTCGGCCGACTGACGGGGAGAAGTCGAAGAGCGACGATGCTTCTTCGACTTGTTCTTGTGCTTCGACTTACCTGACCCTGAGTGCAAAGACTTGGTAGAAGAATGGTGATGGCTCCTCGACTGGTCCCTCGGCCTCCCACGCGACAGTGACCTCGAACGGCGCAGAGCCGACTGCCGGGCCTCCAGAAGCTGTCGGGACCGCTCCCGCAAAGACTTCGGATTCATGGTCCGGCAGTCGGAGCACGACTTGGGGTCGTGGGCGCGCTCCAGGCAAAACAGGCACACGCGGTGCGGATCCGTCACCGACATCAGTTGGCTACAGGAACCGCAGGCCTTGAAACCGGGCATCCCTCGTGCACCAGGAGTCGAAGACTTGAAAACTGTGTCGACAAAAGTCGTCAAAAAGTGACTGGAGGTACCGCTCTCTCCGGATCTGTGCTGGCTGGCGTGGAAAAAGAAAGAACTGACGTCAGCGCGCGAGGGCGGCGTCTAAGTAGCTACCGCGACATCATCCCGGCGACAACAACGACGAACGCGGAACCAACAGACGCCACCTTTCGACGCGCAGGGGTACTGCTGACGAAAAAATTCTCCGGATCCAGCCGGACGCCTGGGGGTAATTCTAAGGTAAGGAATCTACAACTAACTGTTTCTTTCAGATACTAATGTACATTATTCTGTTAATATGGAGGTCTTATGGATCAATTTGTAAATATATATATTGGTGTATCTAATTCTAAAGAACTACTTGTCCCAGAATGCCTCACTGAATGGGACTAGACTATATAAAGTGAAATAAAATAAAGACTAAAGGTCAAAACGCGTTCCTGTTATTGTACTCAAAATATATATTTATATAACTTACTCTCGGTTGCCAGAATGTAGTTAGTTAGGACCATGTTTCCATAGGAGAATCGTTTTTTGATTTGCCTATATATTTGGCACCATTTGACGAATCTTGATGAAAGTTTCCCAAAAAAGTGCCCCGTGATTCTAGTTATGCATTGAAAGCTTAGAAAAGGGGGAAGGGGTTAAAAAAAAAAGTGTTTCCCCTATGTTAATTCTCAGTCTTTAGACACGGCTGCAGCCCGAACCACAGGACGGAATTACACTAAATTTGCCAGAAAGGTAGCTTTTGGTTCGTAGATTACGCTTTTTGTTATTTGGTGTAAATAATAATAATAAATGTAGCTTGTGGAGCTCTCAGCTACCTCAACTGAGGTGTCCCGGCGCTAGAAGCGGAGTTAGTGAGGGGGGTTGGACGGGGCTTTAAGACTGATTAAAAGCCAGGTTTTTAAAGCTTTCCTAAAAGCCTGTTCTGATTCCAGCATGCGGAGGTGGACAGGCATAGCATTCCAAAGCTTTGCTGCATTAACCGAGAAGGATCTGCCACCTTTCCTGGTTTTAAGAAAGCATGGAACCCTTAGCAGTCGCAGGTGGTTTGATCTCAAGGCCCGATCCTGGTGATATATTTGCAATCTCTGCTTGAGATAGCCTGGGCCCTGGTCTCTAATGGCTCTATAGGCTAAAGTAAGTGACTTAAACTCAATCCTTCTGATGACAGGAAGCCAGTGGAGTTGTCGCAAATGAGGGGTGATGTGATGTTGAAGGGGCAGCTGCCAAATCAGTCTAACGGCAGCGTTCTGAATTATCTGCAGCCTGCGGACATGATATGCTGGTAGCTCAGATACAGACTGTTGGCATAGTCCAGCTGTGAGGTCACCAGAGCATGGACCGTGGTCCTCCTGCAGTCCTCCGGCAGGAAATGTAAAAATTTCCTGATAGCTCTTAATTTCCAGAAACACACGGAAGAAACGTGGCGCACCTGTGTCTTGAAAGAGAGGTCCTTATCCAGTTTAATTCCCAGATTTCTGGCCGAATCCACTGGAGTAGGTGGTGGATTCAGCTCTGTGGGCCACCACAGGCTAGACGGTGGAGGCACCGCCTGACTGAAAAACAGGAATTCCGTCTTCTCGGCATTGAGCTTTAAACAATTCTAATTTATCCAGAACGAGATGTTTTTCAGGCATTTCTTAAAGTTGTGAAAGGCCGCCTCCGAGTGCTCCTTAAAGGAGAACACCAGCTGAGTATCATCAGCGTAGGAGACTACCCTCACACCCCATGTCTCAACAAGGGTAGCCAGTAGGGCAAGGTAGACATTGAATAGAAGCAGGCTTAACGCCGATCCCTGGGGCACCCCACAAACAAGGGGTTTCTGAGAGGAGACATAAGGAAGGAAAAACACCTGCTGCAAGCGATTCTCCAGGGAGTGGGGCCGCGCAACCCCGCCTCCCCCATTCTATATATATATATATATATATATAGGCCGGGCACACAAAAAAATAAAAGGGTACCCTAACCCCCGTAGCCTTGGTCCTAGGGACCCTGGCAGGGCAAAAAAGCATATTTTGAAATTCAGCAGTTACGCCCCCGCAAAGCACTGCTTATGACCTCACATATTACATCACTCATGACATGGTCAGTGACATCATCCACAGAACCATTCACACAGCCACTCACATCCCCCACACAATCTCTCATACACACATACAACCACTCACATATCTACAGAGCCACTCACACACCCACTCACTCACTTACCCATACTCCTACTCACACAGCCACCTACTCACAAAAACTCATTCACACAGCCACTCACTCACCTATACAGCTACTCCCACTCGCACACCGTCACTCACCCGCACAGCCTCTCAGAGCCACCCCCACAATCATTTACATATCCATTCATACAATCACTCAGATGTCTACTCACTCATCAATAGTTACTCTCCAATACAACCACTCCCACACCCACTCAGTTAACCAAACACCAACTCAAACAGCCACTTACTCACCCATACAGCCACTTACCCACCCATACAGCCACTTACCGACCCATACAGCCACTTACACACCCAGACACTTAGCCACTTTTAGAAAACACTCACAATCGCTGATGAGGTCATCAGTGATGTCATCAGAGATGTCATCAGTCATGTGACTGACCATGTCTTGAGTGATGTAATATGTGAGATCATAAGCAGTACATTGCAGGGGCGTACGTTATAGTTAGCTCAGCTAACTATAACTGCTGAATTTCACTGCTTTTGTACAAGTTAAATTTCAGCCTAAATATAACTTCCTTGTAACCTTTATTTTTTTTCAGTGCAAATTTTTATATAATGTGAACGGAGGCCCACGTTGCAGCGCAACAGGTATCAAAGACCCAGTGTTAGCAGCTTTGGCCCTGGTGGAATGGGCCCTCAGTCCTGCCAAAAGCTGCTTCTTAGCCATTGCACAGCAGATCTTAATGCAGAGGAGCATCCACCTTGACAGTAGTTTTCCGCACTGTCTTACCTTTCTTTACCCCGGGGAATCCAGGAGAAGCTGATCATCTACCTCATGGCCTTTGGTGCGATTGATGTAAAAGCTCTTCTGCAGGAGTATCTTCTCTTTCAGAGAGAATCATGTATCAAATCTTTGAGAAACATAATCACAAAAGCGGATTTGAACAATGACAGTTGGTCTGGCAAATGTAAAAAGGCCGACAAATAACCTTTAACCGTGCCCACTGCAAATCATTGCTGGGTCAGGGACAAAATAAACAGCAAGACATTCAACAATTTGGCATGTAAAAGATAGTTATTGTGGGTGCCATACCAGGCTCCAAACTTGTCACAGTGCCTGGAATAAACAGACTTTGTAGAGGGATGCCTGGCAGCAAGGAGGACATTCACAACTTTGGCAGGGGGACAGTGTCGGGAGATTGAACGCTATCAACAGCCACCATTCCATCCCCATACATGTAGGTACAAATTGCACAGATTTGGGTGCAGGACCATTGTAGGAAAGTAGGATCTGCTTTTATGGTTACCCCCCACTTTTTGCCTGGTGCTAAGCTGTTATTGACTAGTATGACTGGGATCCTGCTAATCAGGACCCCAGTCTCTCTGCTTTCTACCTTAAATTGTTATGTTCAGTATTTAGGTACATCCCAGATTGGATACTGAGGTACCCTTATCAGTCCCTAGTATATGGTACTAAGGTACCCAGGGCATAGTTACCCCAGAGGTCCCCCGAGGGCTGAGGCATGTATTATGCCACCCATGGGAGACCATTCAAACTGTAACTACAGGCCTGCCATTGCAGCCTATGTAAGCTGGTGCTAGCACCACTTAAGAAAGATATAGGTTTCCTATAACTAGGGTCACTGCACTTACAACCTATAGCACAAGTTACTAACTTGTGTAACGATATATCTGTAAGAGACAGTAGTTAGTGACAGATTCCTTACCTTAGAATATCCCCAGGCGTCAGGCTGGATCCGGAAAGTTTTTTGCGTAGCAGTACCCTTGCGCGTCGGTAGGCGGCGTCGTGCGGCTCCGCGTCCGTCGTCGGCGTCGTGATCGCCGGGATGACGTCGCGGGCAGTACTTAGGCGCCGCCCCTGCGCGCTGACGTCAGTTCTGTACACGACTTTCCGCGCCAGGAGCGCAGAGCCATGCAAGAAGCTGACATAGGTGTCTGAAAAATACTAGGGCCCTGAAAGGGATGTCCTTAACCCTAGAAATCAGTTCGCAGAACGGGGAGGATGGGTGGGGCGGTAAGGAATCTGTCACTAACTACTGTCTCTTACAGATATATCGTTACACAAGTTAGTAACTTGTGCATCTGAAAGAGACACGTTAGTGACAGATTCCTTACCTTAGAATAGATACCCCAGCAATACCAACCCCGGTGGTGGGTCTGCGAACAAAGATCAGACAAGGAAGTCCTGGAGGACAGAACGGCCAAAGAAGCCGTCCCTCCGGACCTGACTGTCAAGGCAGTAATGCTTTGTAAACGTGTGCAGCGAGGCCCACGTAGCTGCCTGACAGATAACCGGCAGCGGAACACCGCGGCCCAAGGCCGTGGTAGCAGCCGTTGCCCTGGTGGAATGGGCACGCAGCCCAACAGGAGGCTCCTTTTTAGCCAAAGAATAGCAGGTCTTGATGCACAAGGTAACCCAGCGGGAGATGGTCCTCTTGTGCACCGCCCGACCTTTTTGGCGCCCACGTAGCCAATAAAGAGCTGGTCATCCACCCGGAAGTGTTTTGTGCGGTCAATATAGAAGGAGAGCGCACGTTTTGGGTCCAGACGGTGGAGCCTCTCTTCCTCTCTGGAAGGATGCGGAGGCGGAAAGAAGGTGGGCAAAGTGATGGTCTGCCCAATGTGGAAAGCAGTAACCACCTTTGGCAAGAAGGACGGACGCGTCCGAAGAACAACCTTGTCTGGATGAACAGACAGAAAGGGAGGTTTGCAAGATAGAGCCTGGAGCTCACTCACCCGCCGAGCGGAGGTGATGGCCACCAGAAAGGCTGTCTTCAGAGTCAGAAGACGAAGAGGACAGTTATGTAGAGGCTCAAAGGGAGCGCACATTAAAAAGGTAAGAACCAAGTTTAAGTCCCACTGAGGCATCACAAACGGAACAGGAGGGAAGAGGTGAGTAATGCCTTTTAAGAACCTGTTAACAACAGGGGACTTGAAAAGGGAGGGCTGATCAGGGAGCCTGAGGAAGGCCGAGATAGCACAAAGATAACCCTTGATGGTACCCAGGGCAGAACCCTGTTGGGCCAGAGAGAGAAGGAACAGAAGGACCTCAGAAAGAGGGGCAGAAAGGGGATCCACAGCCTTTGCTGTGCACCATGCCACAAATTTGTTCCACCTGCAGGCGTATACCACCTTAGTGGAGGGACGCCTGGCTGCCAGAATCACATCACAAACTTCGGGAGGCAAGTCGAAAGGAATCAACTGCCGCCGCTCAATCTCCACGCAAGCAGGTGTAGACTGGACAGGTTCGGGTGGAGGACCGTCCCTGCTGCTGCGACAGAAGATCCTCCCGAAGAGGCAGACGGATCGGGGGATCTACGCTCATATTGAGTAGCTCGGGATACCAAACTCTTCGAGCCCAGTCCGGAGCCACAAGAATGACTTGGGCCCGGTCGTGCCGAATCTTCTTCAACACTCTGGGTAGAAGTGGTATAGGCGGAAAGGCGTACAATAGACCGCAACTCCACTCGTGACGAAAGCGTCGCCGAGCGGAGTGCCGCCTTGGAAATTCCAACGCGCAGAACTGATGACATTGCGCGTTCTCTTCGGTGGCGAATAGATCTAACCAAGGCTCTCCCCACTGTAGAAAGAGTCCTTGCGCCACTTCCGAGTGAAGACGCCATTCGTGATCCATCATGCACCTGCGGCTGAGTTCGTCCGCCCTGGCGTTCAGGGAACCTGCCAGGTGTTGAACCACCAGGAACATGCCCTGGTGTTCCAGCCATGTCCAGAGGCGCAGAGCCTCCTGACAAAGGGTCCACGACCCCACCCCGCCTTGTTTGTTGCAGTACCACATGGCAGTGGTGTTGTCTGTGAACACCTGCACTACCTTCCCTTTGACAGAGGGAAGGAATGCCTTGAGTGCAAGTCGGATCGCCCGGAGCTCCAGAAGGTTGATATGGAGCCGGGACTCCGCCGGAGACCAGAGGCCTCTGATCTCCGCCTCTCCCATGTGACCGCCCCATCCCAGAAGGGACGCGTCCGTCACAACTGTGTGCTCTGGCTGGGGAAGGGAGAGGGATCTGCCCATGACCCATTGCCGGTTCGAGAGCCACCACTGCAACTGTTTTGCAGTCCCCTCCGAGATCTGGACGTGATCGGACAGGTCGCCCTGGTGCTGCGCCCACTGGAACTTCAGGTCCCACTGCAGAGCCCGCATATGCCATCTGGCATGAGTGACCAGCAGGATGCAGGAGGCCATGAGGCCCAGCAGCCTCAGGGTCATCCGTGCCGAAACCCAGGATAAGGGCTGAAAGATCGGAATCATAGCCTGAATATCCCGGACTCGCCGTTCGGGAGGATAGGCCCGAAACTGCGTCGTGTCCAGAACTGCTCCGATGAAAAGGAGCTGTGGAGAAGGAATCAGATGCGACTTTGGCACATTGATGGAGAACCCCAGCGAGTGCAGGAGTTCGGCCGTAGTCTGGAGGTGGGAGACAACTGCCTGGGACGAGCCCGCCTTCAGCAGCCAGTCGTCGAGGTAGGGGAAGACTGAAACCCCTGCCCGGCGCAGATGAGCTGCGACCACCGCCATCACTTTCGTGAACACCCGAGGGGCACTGGTAAGGCCAAAGGGGAGCACGGTGAACTGAAAATGCTCGAGGCCTACCGTGAACCGAAGGTAACGCCGGTGGGCCGGCAGGACGAGGATGTGGAAATAGGCGTCCTGCAAGTCCAACGCCTACCAACCAGTCTCCGGGGTCGAGGGCAGTCAAGACCTGAGCTAGGGTGAGCATCTTGAACTTCTCCTTCCGGAGGAAGCGATTGACGTTCCGGAGGTCCAAGATAGGACGCATGTCCTCCTTGTCCTTTTGGGCACCAGAAAGTAGTGGGAGTAGCAACCACGCCCTACTTCTGGGGTCGGAACATGCTCGATGGCCCTCTTGGCCAAGAGGGCCGTGACTTCCTTCTGTAGAAGCACCAAGTGATCCCCTGACATGCGGTGGAATTGAGGTGGCATGGCTGGGGGTGGTCTCGAAGGGGAGGGAGTAGCCCCTTCGGACAATGTCCAAGACCCACTTGTCCGAGGTGATGGGACGCCAGTGGTGAAGGTGATGGCGGACCCTGCCCCCGACTGGCGTGCTGTGCACCTGAAAGGAGGGACTAGGAGGAGCTTGGAGGCCGCGGACGGGTTGGAGGTGGTGGCCTGACCCGCACGCTGGTTGCCCGAACCGCCACGGCGGTATCCACGTCCTCGGCCACGCAAGGCGCTTGCTGCGCGGGCCGTTGGCCGGGCTGTGGACGTGACTGGGCGCCCCTTCCGTGGCCACGAAAGGGGCGAAAAGCAGGCGTTTGCGGAGGGCGCACAACAGCAAGGCCCAGGGACTTAGCAGTAGCCCGTGAATCCTTGAAACGCTCCAGCGCATGGTCCGCCTTTGAACCAAAGAGACCGACTCCATCAAAGGGCATGTCCATGAGAGTATTCTGGACATCCCCTGAAAAACCAGTGGTTCTCAGCCAGGCGTGGCGACGCAGCGCCACCGTCGTTGCAAGCGATCTGCCCAGCGAGTCGGCGGTATCAAGGCCACAGCGGATGGTATACTTAGCCGCATCACGCCCTTCCGCAATAGCGCGGGTAAGCAGTGTCTGGACCTCCTCAGAACACTGCGGCAAAACATCAGCCACCGAATCCCACAGGGAGTGGGTGTATCGGCCCAAGAGGCAAGCGGTATTAACAGACCGCAAGCCAGCACTGGAGGAAGAGAAAGCCTTCTTCCCAAAGTGATCCAGGCGCTTGGATTCCCTATCCGGAGGGGCGGTAGGGAAGGCTGTTTGGGAGGCAGAGGCTTGGACAACCAAGCTCTCAGGGGTGGGGTGTTGGGAGAGAAACAGGGGTCGCCCGGAGCCGGGCGATGGCGTCGGGCCACGTTCCTATCCACAGGAGCCCCTGTGGTGGGTTTGGACCAGGCACCCAAAGAACGTCAGTGAGTGCATCGTTGAACGGCAGCACAGGCTCCGAAGAGGAGGCCGCCGGCTGAAGCACTTCAGTCAGGAGGTTAGTCCTGGCGGCCACTGTAGGCAACTGGAGATTTAAGGCTCCAGCAGCTCTACGCAACACCGTTGCAAAATTAGCCCCCTCCTCCGTTGCCACGGGAGGAGACAGCATGCCAGAGTCGGGGGAGGTATCCAGCCCACTGGCATCCCCAAGTTCCTCAACCCAGTCCGGGTCAAACTCGCACTGTTGTGTGAGAGGGTCGTCAGACCCCTCCCAGCTCTCCTGGTCCTCCTCAGGTCGAAAAGATGGAGGAGGAGGGACATAAGGGACCCAAGGCCTCATCGGCGCCGGAACCGCGCGTCGGGCGACGCCCGGTCCGGCTCCATGTCCGGACCCGGGAGAACCGGGGAACGACGCCGCCCGGAGCCTCGGACGGCGTCGGAAAGCGGCACCGGGGACATCGGCGTCGGCGGAGGCGTGGTTAGGTCAACCGGCGTCGATGGAGGTTGCGGCACCACCGGAACCGGGGTCGAGGCCGGGGCCGGAGCCGAGGCCGGGACGAAGGCTGGTGGGACAGGCGGCGCCGGGACCGGAGTCGACGGCGGCGCCGGAGCAACCCCATCTGGGCCCGCGGGGCCCGAAGGCGCACCGGAGGGACCTTGAGGCCCGAAGAGGCGGGGCCATGGCCGACAGGAATTTCTGTACTTCGGCCGGAGTCGCCCCGAACCCGGGAAGGACGGGTAATGCGGGGGCAACTCGACAGGCACGTCCGGGGCCGCGGGGCGGGGACGGTGCCGACAGGGACCTCAGCCGAGTCGCGCGACCGGCGAGGCGAAGTCTTAGAGCGATGACGCCGCTTAGACTTCTTGTGCTTCGACTTACCGGAGGAGCGCGAAGACTTGGATTCCGACGGACGGCGGGGACTCCGCGTCCGGCCCCTCGACCTCTCCCGGGACCGGGGCTTGCTGCGGGCGCGGAGCCGACTGCCGGACTTCAAGGAGCTTTCGAGACCGCTCTCGCAAAGCCTTCGGATGAAGTTTCCGGCAGTCAGGGCACGACTTCGTGTCGTGGCCTCGGCCGAGGCAGAAGAGACACTCGAGGTGGGGGTCCGTGATGGACATCATACGACCACATTCCTCGCAGGGCTTAAAGCCGGGCATCCCTACGACACCTTAGGAGTCGTGAAGACTCGTTGAAGAGAACAGTGAAAAATTTCACAAAAAGATAGTCAAAAAGTGACTAGGGCACTGCTCTTCCCGGATCTGCGCTTACTGGCGCGGAAAAAGAAGAACTGACGTCAGCGCGCAGGGCGGCGCCTAAGTACTGCCCGCGACGTCATCCCGGCGATCACGACGCCGACGACGGACGCGGAGCCGCACGACGCCGCCTACCGACGCGCAAGGGTACTGCTACGCAAAAAACTTTCCGGATCCAGCCTGACGCCTGGGGATATTCTAAGGTAAGGAATCTGTCACTAACGTGTCTCTTTCAGATATTCACCCCTATTGCAGGCCTTTACAATCCTGAAGGCAGGGTGCTTGGTTCTAAGAGTGAGGGTGCCCCTGCATGAGCAGGACACCCCTACAGTCTACGGTGTCCATTCTCCCGGGCTGTAAGTGAAGCAGCCATATACCCTATAGAGGGGCACCGCGTAATTACACGATGACCATCTCGAAATTGGCTGCAACGAATCCTATCATGTTTGGTATCAAACATGTTGGAATCATACCTGGAAGAGCCCTCCCTTAAGCTCTCAGTGCTCCCGGTACCAGTCTTCTAGACCCGGACAGCACAACATGGCTGCTGCTGACCACAGACACGATTCTGCCCTCCTGCTGCTGAGCCAATCTCGAGCAAGGGAAGGCAGAACAATAGGTATCCTGTCACAGGGAGGTGTGACCACATCTCAGACAGGATTTAGTGTATTGGGGCCAGGTGGGTGCGCTTGCCAGCACCACTCAGTCTGCATGAGGGGCACATTTTGTGCCTCCTTGCATAGTCCAGTTCAAGCCAGCTCTGGCGCAAAACTGGACAAAGGACATGGGAGTAACCTCACCCCTGTCCAAACCCTCCCCTAGGAGGGTCCCCTGAATCGTCCCAACCCTTTCCTTAGGGTACTTAAGGGCTTACGTGTGTGTGTAGGCAACAGAAGAAATAAGGAAGGCGGTAGACAGTGGCGGTTCAGCGGTTATGATCTTATTGGACCTATCCGCTGCCTTCGATACTGTAGATCATACAACTCTCCTCAACTGTCTAGAGGATATAGGGGTGAAGGGGTCGCGCTTGATCTACTCTCTTCCTTTCTCAGAGACAGATCACAATCAGTAGCATTAGGGAAATGTAATTCCTCACCTTTTTCCCTGCCATGCGGAGTCCCTCAGGGGTCATCCTTAAGCCCAACACTCTTCAATGTTTATGTAGCCAAACTGGCCCATCTCATTAGAAGCTTCAATCTGGAGGTAACATCTTATGCTGAAGATACTCAGTTGATAATAGCGACAGCTAATACTGATTCATCAGGCCCTCTAAGATGCAGAAATTGCATCAAGGCGGTCAGTGACTGGATGAGTGGGCACTGTCTTAAGCCTAATTCAGGTAAAACCGAGATCATTGTGGTCGGGAACCCCTCCCCATCATGGCCCACCAATTGGTGGCCTGAACATTTGCCCCAGCCTCCTCTTCCCGTTACCAAGGCAAAGAACTTAGGAGTCATTTTTGATGACAACCTTAATATGAGTGCGCAAATCTCCGCTAGAACATCCTCAGCTTACTATATCCTAAAAATGATCAGGAAAATTCTCCCATTTATCCCGGATAGTCACAGGAAAATCTTAATTACGGCGCTAGTCCTTCCTAGGTTGGACTACTGCAATATTTAACCATCTTAGAAAAAACACATGACACCCCTTCTGTCAGTCCACAATGCTGCGGCTAGATTGATTCTAAAGCTTCCCAAGTTCCACTCCATCATGCAGGGACTTCGCAAGCTTCACTGGCTTCCGATGTGCAGTCGGGTAAAATTTAAACCCCTCTGCTTGGCCCACAAAGGAATGCATGACTCAGGGCTGGACTTTCTTAGGTCAGCTTTTAAGCGATATAAGCTTAACAGAAAACTCAGATCGGCCAAAGCCAATCTCTTAGCTGTCCCCAAATTTAAAAAGTTGCAATGGGGTGGCAGAAGTATAGTCCTCAACACGATCAAACTTTGGAACAGCCTCACACCTCATCTCAGAGCAATCCCTTCACTATCATGTTTTAGGGAGGAGATAAAGACCTGGCTCTTTAACATCTAAACAACAGCTAACTTGCCTCTCAGACAGCGCCAAGACACCTCCGGGTAATTGCGCGCTTTAAAAAATTCATAACATAGGTCCCTAGATTTGTCGTGGGACACGATTAAATTCAGACATCAATTCAACTTCTCTTGTCTGGGTACTCTGGACTTCGTTTGGGCTTGACTTCGTCCCCCTTTCAGTCTGCTGCATAGTCTGTGCCTGTGCACCATACAGGAACCTTCCAAGGCCTGTGGGCATCCAAGACACCTGAAGGAATCTCCCTTGAAGTGAACGAGTCACTTCTCTGCATCTGCAGGCACCGCAACTAAGCTGACCGGTCTGCTGATCCTGAGCTCCTATGGACTCCAAAAGGTTCAACACAGGTGGTGGTTCTCCACAGCTCTCAATGCCTGCCCTGCCCTCTCACCAACTTTGAGACCAGTATCCCTCGTGGGAGCCGCAGGAACAGAACCCCTCTGCACTGCGTCGACTTGCCGTTGCAAAGCCTTGTTGGCTTCCTTCGACCAAGATCTTTGGGCTCCAAGTAGCCTCAACCTCAAGCATCTCCAGTGACCAAAGTCTTCATCCACATCGCATCGTTTGCACCGTGGCCTGCATCTTTTGGTGAGCTGCTCGAGGTCCTCTTGCGGCTCCAGTGCCTCCGGCCTGTGGGTCCTGTTGAGGGTCACATTTGTTTCTTTTGGGCACCCCTGATTGCTTGGTGCCTGCACTGACTCCCCTGCTTGTGGTGAGTCCCTTGTACCTTGCTGGTCCCGACACAGCACCTTCTTCGACTTCTAAGTTGTTTGCAGTTGCCAAGGCTTATTGGTGCTCCAGACAGACACAGACCCCTCAAACTCTCGACATCCGACATGGGACAGCTCGTACACGGGTCCTGGTCTTCCACAGCGTCGCCTGGTCCTCACAGCTGCAGAGTCAAGGTCACAGTCAACTCTACAGCAACTGCCGACCTCGGTGGGCATTCGTCTTCCAGATCTCATGGTTACTCCTGAGTGACAGACTCTGTCCCCTCTGCTTGCAGGTACTTCTCATCCTGAATCCACCTTGGGATTCCACCGGACACTTTCTCCTTCTCCAGCAGTGGCACTTTCCTGAAGTCCTCTATTTGATTCGACGGCGGTCTCCGACACCACTTCACACCTATGCACCTTGTGTAGGTAACGTGGGTACTAGGGTAACCACGGGTGGGGTGGCTCTCCAACCTTCTGTCTTCCACGAGGTTTCTTCAGGGTCCATTGGGAAGGGTCCTTAATTTTTAAAATTGCAACCGTGACTTACATGTTGATTTGTACGGAGAAGGCGGTTGTGTTCCTACATTGCACACGAACTCCGTGGGGCTCCTAGTCACTCACCCTGGGTGGTTCCTTGGGTCCCCGGCACTTCTACGTCCTCTGGACATTGTCTTGACACGAGTTGTGGTTCTTATACCACTTTTTTAGTTTATGGTTTTATCCCCCCTGGGGTCCACAGTGTATTCTGTGCTATTTACTCTATGCAAAGTATTGTGTGCATTGTGCATATCTCCGGATAGGAGATATCTGTATGTGTTAGTGAGTGTTATATAATAAATACATATTTTTATAAATACATTGTGCGGTTCTTTTTCACTTAATCTATACTTATAAGATTGCATTCTGGTAAAACAAGCTGCTTTATGCTCCTTTTGGACAAAGCCTGACGGCTGCTCTCCACAGCTACCACTTCGAGAGCCTTCTAAGGTTGTCGAAGAACTCTTAAATCACTATAAGGGTTGTCTGGACTGGTGCAGGGTGCCTACTTACATAAGTGGACATCATATACCAGGCCAGCCTCTCACAACCATGACCTGCTGCAATATGAAATCCTCTCAAAACAGTAACTTGATCGGAGACAGATGCTTATACCCAGAAGTACTAGGTACCACACTCCCTTTGCCCACTCTGGAGCCACTAGGATAACTTGAACCCAGTTGTTCCTGATTTTCTTCAGAACCCCAGGAAGGAGAAGCAGCGGTGGAAAGGCCTATAAGAGTCCTGTGCTCCACTCTATCCAGAATGTGTCTTTGACATACAGCTTTCTTGGAAAATCCAGCTCAAAAAGGTTTTGTCACAGTATTCTTAGTGAGGGCAAACATTTCTAGCCAGGGTTTTACCCCTTGCTGGAAGATGCCTGGTGCCACCTTAGGGTGCAGCCACCATTCGTGGCCCATCAGGCATTGTCAGCTGAGTTTGTCCGCCGTGGTGTTCAAAGATCCAGACAGGTAGTTTGTGATTAGTGAAATGACTTACATATTAGCCAGCTCTAGAGACAAAGTGACTGAAATACCCATTGATGGATGGTAGAAAGGCCTTCATCATCAAAGAAATGACCCAACACTCCAACTGGCTGATGTTGAAACGGGTATCCGCCGGAAACCAGTCATCTGATCTCGACCTCTCCAAGATGATCTGCCCATTCCAGCAATCAAACAAACACACAAAGAAGGGGGGAAGAGGTTACATTCCTACCCCGACCCCCCCAGTCACAATCTTTACCACACAAAAGGGAGGTAGGAAAGTGTCTTCCAGTGGTGGCACGTGCTCAGTGAGTAAAAACTGCCCTCACTCACAAATTTGTGACATGCGTCATCATCAACAATACAAACAAAGTTATGGGATCACCAAAGAGAAGTGCAGCTTGTGAAGGTTAAAACTAGCTTGGATTTGTCCCTAATTTAAATTTTATTTCTGGGCCCCCCGCCAGGGTTCAAAACGTGAAGGATGGTGGTGATAAAAGAAAATTAGGATCACTTGACCCCCTCCTTACTGAAAAGGTGTCAACATGTTTCTGCCGATTCAACTGGGCCCACAATGTTGGGTCACTCCGGCATTCATCAGGACCTTCAGGATCCCAAAACACACCCTCTGGTCCTAATTTAGGATTCTCTGGGTCTTTTCCCCTCCAAGATAGGGTTTTTGTAATTCACACTCTCGTTTAAACCTCTAAAGAGAGGAGGCCTTCCATAAGATCCTCTTGCTCTAAAAAATAAATATGTAAGAGCAAGAAACCCTTCTAGAGCCTTACGTCGTCTCACTTTCAAGCTCTTGCTATCCAAATCGGAGTATCGATATGGACAAGTTACCATTTCATTCAACCGCAGGTGTCCATCACTTCCATTTCTAAAGCACGTGTCTAACACACATCAACTAAGGCAGAGCAAAGTCTCACACTCACCGAGTTCCATCAAACGGTTAGCTTGAACGAGTGAGGGAGTAGGAGCGGCTCCCTGTAGTCACACACTACACGGAGACAAAATGTGTACATGTTCAGTTTAGTGGTAGGCTGACCAACAATAGTCTTACACTGAGTTATACAACAGGTATAGTTGCTTTTTCTCAAGGTGTTTCGCCCTTCGACATTTAGGACCTTGTGGTAATCTGGCGTTTCACAAGTTTTTTTACACGCCCTGTGTTAGCGTCATATATAACACACTAGGTGGTGAAATTGCCGATCTAAATGGCACCCCATCAGGTGTCCACACATTACAGTCTGCGCTTGATAGGGAGGCCCTGTTCTTACACGGCTCAGGTGCCCGGTGTTCAAACAAGCTCCTATGCGCCAGGGCCATTCTTGTGGTATCAGGTAGGTGTAGGTATATAGTTCCCCACTCAACTCCTTACTTCATCAAGGTGAGAACTCTGCCTGGCTATTTCCCGCCTCTCGCCGTGAAGGTGGCAGCCTCCTTCCTCCGTGACTCTCTATATTGGGAAGTTTGTTCCGGTCACGTGGGGAAACGTTCCTGCTCATAACCGGGACGTGATGACGTACTAGTTCCTCTCTTTGCCCGACTCTCCATTGGTCTCCTATCGCCCTCGTGCGATTGCTCGTGTGCTTTTTTGCTTTCTTTTTCCCACAAGAACAAGAAAAACTTTATTGGTGTGTAATCTCACTCGGGAACGGGCGTGTGCATACATATAAATAATTCTCTATTTGGGTCAACGTGCCCTCACATGCATTTGTACGGCATAATAAGGAAAATAAAGCATTCTCAATGTATTTGGCCCCAATGTAAGTGTCACTGTTCTGTTAATTGTCACCATGGTGGGTGTAATCCAGCAAACCGCTCAAACATGGTGTACATGTACCTCAGTTTATCAAGGGTTTTACAGAACTCCTGGGACAAATGAACGATGTTCTGCTCTCAGACCCATATGCCCCAAAGTCATATAACCATGTACAATGCAAAGTCTGCTTCCCCATTGCATTCTAACTCTTGTCTCACTTAGTCTGGGGCTCGGTCCCGTTGTTACAAATTCCCTGCTCCTGTTGTGTCGTGATGATATAAACCTGGCAGCATTTTACAGATAAATCCTTTCCAATATTACTAAGGAATTCATCTGCTGAGGGAATTCCAGTGGATGTCATTGAGCCCCACCTCATGACTATGTATTCCGTATACTCTCTTTTGTTCCCTTAGAAGGAGTAGCCTCTTAACATCTCCTGTGGACTTGCAAATCTTTGGTTTATCCAGAACTGTCAAGAAAATGTCATTCACTGAATGATGTTCCCCTAAGTAGTGTGTAGTGAATTTAGTGTTGGACCTTTGACATCGGATATTGCTCCTGTGTTCCATGATGCATATCTTCACCTTTCTTGTCGTCATTCCTGTGTATTGTTTTTTACATGGGCATACTATTAAATAGATTACGTTCTCTGAATTATAATTTGTATGGACCTTCTGCACCCATGGGTTAGTCAGGCCCACATCAATGCTCTTGGTGTTCTTAGTCAGGTGGCATACATCACACGAGCCACACCTTGTGTGGCCTGTCACCGGGGTGTTGTCCCAAAGACCCTGGCTTCTATACTCTGCTGTAGCCTGGGGTCGGGTATGAACTAGCTTGTCTTTCAAGTTAGCACTTCTCTTGTAGGAGAACAAGGGTCTATCTATGTTGAGGCCGTTGGAGTTCAGGATCTGCCAGTTCTTGAGTATCAGGCGCCTTATGTGGTGTGAAGCTGTGTTGAAGGTGGTGACGCATAAGGTGTACGTCACAGTAGGTTTTTCCACTTTTTCTAAAAGGCCCTCTCTATTAGCATTCATGGCTCTTTTTCTTGCTTGTTTTACCACATTATCAGGATATTATCTATCCTGGAGTTTCTTGGTTCGGAGCGATTCTTCCTCTACAAAGTCCGTCTTGTCTGTACAATTCCTCCGGAGACGGAAGAATTGTTCCACTGGCAAGTTCTCTCAAGGATTTGGGATGGAAGCTCTCGTATGATAAGCAGACACATTAATCACCACTGTCAGCCCTGGGTGGGGCATGGAGAGGGGTCTGCTGCCAGTCCAACTGCGATTGAGCCACCAGTGCGGGTCTTGTGCAGTCTCCTTCTAAACATGGATGGAATCAGTTGGTGCTGGTCTCACAGTGACTTCAGGCTCCACAGCGGAGCCCACATATGCCACCAGGCATAGTTGGCAAGCGGGACGCAGGAGACCCAAAAGTTTCAGAACAACTCGCTGAAACATCTGGATCATAGCCCAAATGAACAAGTTACTTACCTTCGGTAATGCTTTATCTGGTAAAGACAATATCTAGCCGTAGATTCCTTACCTTTGAATTTCCCCAGGTGTCAGACTGGATCCGAAAGAATTTTTGTGAGCAGAACCCCTGTGTGCCGGTAGGTGGTGTCGAACAGCATCGTCCCCGGCGGAAGTGTCATCCGTGTCACCCATCTATATTGGCAACCTTGGCGCGCAACAACATCAGTTACTTTTCACAACTTTCCAAGCCAGAAGCGCAGAGCCATGAAGTGCACTGACACTGGTGTGTCCAAACTAGGGCCCTGAAACAGATCATCCTTGACCCTGGAAATCAGTCTGCAGAACGGGGAGGATGGATGGGTCGGTAAGGAATCTGCAGCAAGATATTGTCTGTACCAGATAAGGCGTTACCGAAGGTAAGTAACTTGTTCATCTGATAGAGACTTCTAGTTGCAGATTCCTTACCTTTGAATAGATAACCAAGCAATACCATCCCCGGTGGTGAGTCTGCGGACAAATTTAAAATAGGAAGTCCTGTAGGACAGAAAGGGAGAAATGCCTGTTCCTGCGGACCGGACTGTCCAGGCAGTAAAGCTTGGTAATCGTGCGCAGGAAAGTCCCTGTTGCTGCCTGGCGGATGTCCAGGACTGGGACTTCACGTGCTAACGCAGTGGTCGCAGTTTTAGCCCTGGTGGAATGAGCCTGTAAGCCTTCAGGAGGCTGCTTCTTTGCCAGTGCGTAGCAGAGCTTGATGAAGAAAATGACCCATAGAGAGATGGTCCATTTCTGTACTGCCTGGCCTTTCTTTGCACCAACATAACCCACAAAGAGTTGGTCATCCACACTGAACTCTCGTGTACGGTCAAGGTAGAACAACAAAGCTCTTTTTGGGCCAGACAGTGGAGTCGCTCCTCTTCCTTACACGGATGGGGAGGAGCGTAGAAGGTGGGCAAGGTGACAGATTGGCCCACATGAAATTGTCAGCACCTTCAGCAGGAAAGAGGCCCTAGTGTGAAACACCAGTTTGTCCAGATAAACTGATAAGATTGGAGGCTTGCAAGATAAAACCCTACAGCTCACTCACCCTCCGGGCCAATGTAATTGCCACAAGAAAGGTTGTTTTCATGGTGAGCAGACAGAGGGGACAGTTGTGAAGAGGCTCGAAAGAAGCAAACAGTAATGTGAGGACCAAATTAAGGTACCCCTGAAGCATAATAAAAGGAAATGGAAGGTAACATATGTACAAGGCCCTTCAAAAAAGAGGGTTGGTCAGGCAGCCGCAAATCGGCAGACAGAGCTGAAAGATAACCCTTCAGAGTGCCCAAAGCAGAGGCCTGTTGGGCAAGGGTAAGAATGAAAAGCAAAATATCAGAACGGGAGGCTGAAAGTGGGTCAATGGACTTTTATGTACAATATGATACAAATCGTTTCCAATGGCAGTCGTATACAGTCTTGGTGGAGGTACGCCTAGCTGCCAGAATAATATTGCAGACTTCGGGAGGAAGGTTGAAAATTATAACTTGTTGCCACTCAATCTCCACGCAAGAAGGTGGAGAGCCGACACGTTCAGGTGGAGGACCCTCCCCTGCTGCTGCAACAGATGATCCTCCTGAAGGAGCAGCTTGATCGGAGGATCGACACTCATGTTGAGAAGCTCGGGATACCACACTCTCTGTGCCCAGTCTGGAGCCACAAGGATGACTTGGACCCGGTTGTTCCAGATCTTCTTGAGCAGTCTGGGTAGGAGTGGTATGGGAGTAAAGGCGTACAGGAGGCCTGAGTTCCACTCGAGACGAAAAGTATCTCTGGCGAGAGCCGCCTTTAAGACTCCAGCGTGCAAAACTGCTGACATTGTGCGTTCTTGTTTGAGGCAAACAGATCTAAGGCTCTCCCCACTGCTGAAAGAGACCTTGCACAACCTCTGGGTGGAGACGCCATTCATGATCCGCAAGTCGACAGCAGAGTTCGTCCGCTCTGACGTTCAGAGAATCTGGCATGTGTTGAGCCACCAGGGATATGCCCTGCTGTTCAAGCCATGTCCAGAGACGCAGACCTTTTGACAGAGGGTCCACAACCCCACCCGCCCTGTTTGTTGCAGTACCACATGGCAGAGGTGTTGTCCGTGAACACCTGCACTAGCCTTCCATTGATGGAGGGTAGAAAGGCTTTCAATGTCAGTCAGATTGCACGGAGCTCCAGCATGTTGATGTGAAGTCTGGATTCTGTTGGAGACCAGAGTACTCCGATATCCACCTCTCCCAGGAGGCCGGCCCATCCCAGGAGTGACGCATCTGTCACTACTGTAAGATCTGGTTAAGGAAGGGAGAAGGGTCTGCCTCTGACCCAATCGCTGTTCGTTAGCCACCACTCCAGGTCCTTTGCAGTTTCCTCCGAGATCTGGACCATGTCGGAGAGGTTTCCCTGATGCTGCGCCCACTAGAACTTGAGGTCCCACTGCAGAGCCAGCAAATAACATCTGGCATACAACACCAGCAGGAGGCCATGAGGCCCAGCAGCCTCAGTCTCACCGAAACCCAGGTTAAAGGCTGAAACATCGGTATCATAGCCTGAATATCCTAGACTCGCCACTAGGGAGGATAAGCCCGAAACTGCACTGTGTCCACAACAGCTCCAATGAAAGGGAGCGTCTGAGAGGGAGTCAGGTGTGTTGATAGTGAACACCGGAGAATGAAGGGGGTTTGCAGTAGCCTGGAGGGGAGCCTGCTTTCAGCAGCCAGTCGTCGAGATAGGGGAAAACTGGCACCCCTAACCTACGCAGATAAGCTGCGACCACCGCCATCACCTTGGTGAACACTCGAGGGACGCTGGTAAGGCCAAAAGGGAGCACGGTGAACTGAAAATTCCCTTGGCCTAATGTAAACTAAAGGTAGTGCTGATGGGCAGGCAGGACGGGGATGTGAAAATAAGCATCCTGCAAGTCCAACGCTACCATCCAGTCTCCTGGGTCCAGGGCAGACAAGACCTAGTTGAGGGTTCGGAGAGCTAGGACAGTACGAAGACCCTTGTCCTTTGTGGGAACCAGAAAGTAGCGGGAATAGCAACTACAGTCTACTTCTAGCACCAGAACCCTCTTTATGGCTTCCTTGGCCAAGAAAGCCATGACTACCCCACGGAGCATGGACAAATGATCCTCCGTCAGCTGGTCGTAAAATGGGGGCATGTAGGGAGGGGTAATCTTGAAGGTGAGGGAGTAGCCCCTTGGGACGATCTGCAGAATCCACCTGTCCGATCTTATGGACTGCCAGTGGTGGAGGTGATGGCAGATCCTGCCACCAACTGTACACCCATGATCTAAAAGTGTACGTTATGAAGGTTTGGAGGCTGCAGGGGGAGAGGGGGTGGTGGCTGGACCAGACCGCTGGCTATCCGACCCACAAGGTCGGTAGGAACAGTGCCCTTGTACACGCACAGGCCGGAAAGCTTGCACAGCTCAGTGGCTGGGATAGGGTTGGCGCGGTTGAAAGCCCCTTCCGTGGCCACAAAAGGAGCGAAAGGCAGCCTGGGGACATGGGGCAGCCAAGAGGCTCAAGGACTTGGCAGTAGCCTGCAAGTCCTTAAAGTGCTCCAGCACAGAGTCAGCCTCGTCTCCGAAGAGACGGGTGCCATTGAAGGGCACGTTAATGAGGAAAGCCAGGACATACCCGAAAAGCCAGACGTTGTCAGCCAGGAGTGGCATCTGAGGGCCACAATTAACTAAATCGCTCTGCCCAGCGGGTTTGTCATGTCCAAGCCACAGTGTAAAGTGCCTTTGCGGCGTCTCTTCCGTCTGGACCTGCTTGGGAGAGAATGGCCCGGGCCTCCCCTGGGACCTGTGGCAGCACTTGCGCAACCGTTTCCCACAGCGTGTGGGAGTAGCAGCCCAATAAGCATGCAGTGTTCACTGACCGCAAGTCTGGTGAAGAAAAAATGTTCTGTCCCAAGCTGTCCAGCCTCTTGGATTCCCTGTCTAGGGGAGTGGCAGGGAACGGGCCATGGGAAGTGGAGATTTGGACCACCAAGCTCTCAGGGAAGGGTGTTGGATGAGGATATTTGGGTCTTCTGGAGCGGGCGGTGGCAGCAGGCAATCTCCTGTGCAGAGTTTGGAACTGGTCCCAAGAAGGGCATCAGTGAGGGCTTCGTTGAAAGGGAGTAGGGGTTCAGATGAGGAGACTCCCAGTTGCAGCACCTCCATCAAGATTTTGATCTTGACTGCCACGAGGGCAACTGAAGGTCGAGAACCTCAGCCGCCCTCCGCACCACCATTGCATATGCATCTCCCTCCTCCGTAGTCACGGTAAGGGGAGAAAGCATGTTGGTATCTGGAGACTTATCCAGTCTGCTGGCATCACCCAGTTCCTCACACCAGTCCATGTCCTGATTAGAAGGCTGGTATTTAAAGAGTCTAGCAACCACTCCCATTCCTCTCTGAAGCCTAGCCTTTCGGAATATGGCTCAGACTCCAACCTAGAACACGGGGTTTCCTGTTGGTGCCGGGATCGGCGTCAGTTGACACTGCTCAGGCTCAGATTCATGGATCACAATGGGGATGGCGCCGCTGGGAGCATCGGCATCGGGCCAGTGTAGGTCAGGGTGGCACAACTGGCGTCGGTCCAGATAAATGACAGGATCCATGGTGGCCCCATCAGGCAGCACCCGCAGAAACAGATGGGGCCCCCTCCGGCCCAAAGGTGCACCGGAGGGGTCGGGCCACTGAAAAAGGAGACGCATGACCTCACAGAACTCTTTAATTTGAGCGAGGGTTGCTCTGGCTCCCGGAAAACTGGGGAGGCGCGGAGACGGCCCAGGCACAGGTTCCGAGGAACCAGGCCTCAAACGCCGATGTTCCTTGATGGTGTCGGCAACCGGAAGAGGAGAAGTCAAAGCGCGCTTCAACTTCTTGCGTTTTTTGTGCTTCTTAGCCGAGTGCCTGATGATTTCGAGTGGGATGAAAAGGACTTCAGACTCCTGGAACGGTCTTAAGACCTTCCTCTCGAGCGGGACGTGACTTCCGAGTCACATGCCGGGCCGCTAGAAGCTTCAGGGACTGCTCCCTCAAAGCCTTCGGCGCCATAGCCTAGCAGTCGGAGCACGACTTGGAGACATGGTCGCGCTCTAGACACCACAAATATATGAGGTGCGGGTCCGTCACCGACATGCCACAGGGTTTAAAACAGGGGTCTCCAACCAGTAGCTCGTGAACTACTGTAGCTCTCCACCTGTGTGCAGCCCAGCTCATTAAATTAGAAAGCTTTTGCTTGGATGAATATACATATAAAAAAATTGAGATTATACAACACTAACAATATTAGTATCTCTCAATGCATTTCATTGAACATAAGTAGCTCTCAGTACAGAAAAAGTTGAAGACCCCTGGTTTAAAACCTGCATTCCTCTATGTCATCCTTGACACATGACAAAATGTCACAAAAATCTTGTTCAAAACCTGACAGAGGGGTAGCTCTTCTCTCGGCTCAGCGCTGGCTGGAGCGGAAAGAAATTAACTGACAGCGCACTGAGGGGGCACCTATATAGCTAATGCGGACGTCACTTTCGGCGCGGACGACGTGCAGAGTCGATGGACGCCACCTACCCATGAGCAGGGGTACTGCTCACGAAAAATCGTTCAGATCCAGCCTGATGAAATTCAAGGGCAAGGAATCTGCGGCTAGAAGTCTTGATCAGACGTCCTGGACTTGTGATGCAGGGAAGGCCCAAAACTGCCCGTATCCAGGATGGCTCCAATGAAAGAGAGCATCTGCGAAAGACTCAAATGTTGCTTTGGCACAAGTGAGCCCCAAAACTTTCATGAGATTCAAGGTCACTTGGAGGCCATCTACGACTGACTGCAAACAACCCACCTGCCACAGTCAATCAGATTGGTAAAATCTGTAATCCCCAACCTCCAACGTTGTGCTGCAACCACCACCATTACTTTCGTGAACACCTGAGGGGTACTTGTGAGGTCAAAGGGGAGCACAGCAAATTGAAAATGCTCCTGGCCCACATCTTGAACCACAGGTAGTGCCTGTGGAACTGCAGGACAGAACATAGAAGTAGTCACCCTGCAGGTCCAAAGCTACCATCCAGTCTCCTGGATCTAGGGCAAACACAACCTGGACCAACAGGAGTATCTTCAATTTGTACTTCCACAAAAAGGCATTCAGAGGGCTGAGATCTAATATCTCCAAAGGACTCCATCCGTCTTTGGCATCAGGAAATAGCGGGAACAACAGCCACTATATCGAGAGCTGGGTCCTTCTCTATGGATCCTTTGGCAAAAAGAGCCTGTACTTCGTGGAATAAAATAGGCAGGTGCTCCTCCAAAAGATGCTCTGATGTGGGTGGAAGATGCAGCGGGTCGAAAAGAAATGGGTGGGTATAGCCTCGTTGAACGATCTGAAAGACCAACCTGTCGGATGCCATATTTTGACACCATTGGAGGAAATGTCCGATCCTGCCTCCCACAATGTGGCTGTGTGCCACTAAGGGCAAAATAAAGCGGTTTGGAGGCTGATGCGGCAGGGTAGGGGGGATTGGGAAGTTTGCTGGCCCTGGTAGCCTGGACGCTGTTTGCCTGAGCTCCAACATGCAACCCCCCCCTGAAAGGACTGGGGTGCCTGTTGCAGGGGTGGTGGAACCTTGGTGATGCAGATACGTCAACCCTCCGCAGTAGCCTCAAAAGAGGTATAACTGTTGAGGGTACGGTCTCACATGTGTATAAAGGCATAAGGAATGCATTATGCCTGGCTTTCCTTAAAGCGTTCCAACAATGAGTCTGCCTTCCCAGCCAAACAGACAAAATCCATCAAATCGCTTATCTATAAAAAAGGCCTGCGTGTCACCAGAGAAGCCTGTGGGCCGAATCCAAGTGTAAAGCCGAAGCCTCACACTTGTGCAGACTGCTCTGCCCAAGCAGTCAGAGGGGTCGAGTCCTGAATGTATGATGCATTTGACCGCATACTGACCATCAAGGATGGTTTGAGCCAGGTTGGCCCGAATTTCCTTGGGGACATAAAGCAAGATCTTGCCAACTATGTCCAATATAACACTGAAATATTTCCCCAGCAAACAGATGACATTGACTAACTAGAGGGTTAGGCTGACGGAGGATAACATTAGTTTCCCAAATATTTCTATTTGTTTTGATTCTGTCAGGGGGATTCGTAGATAACAAATTGGGTGTTCACCTTGCTTTTGTAAGCTTGAACCACCAAACTATCTGGGGTAGGGTGCTGTGTCAAGAAGTAAGGGTCACCAGGCGCTAGTCTGTAGGCCCTGGCAACCTGCATGTTCACCAGTGGACAGTAACGGAATGGTTACTTACCAGTAGGAGTAGTTTTGCAGCTTGAAGAATTATCTGGATTCACATGCTGTTCATTATTCCGCCATCTAGTGGCTGGGTCCGGAATTGTTTTTTTTTCTTCTTGTTTTGGTTGCTGTCAACCACTATTTGGTGCCAGGTACGTCCCATGTGTGACGTCAGGCGGTATCCTGGAGGTAGACTTGCGTGGTAGCCATCTTCGGATTCTTTCTTCTGTTCTTATTTCTATTTTGTAGTCCTTGAGATGGTCATTAAATAACTGATGTAATCATTTGCTTCCCCACCTGTTTCTTTTCCTTGTAGGGGAGGCCGGGCGGGTCGCATGTGAATCCAGAAAATTCTTCAAACTGCAAAACTACTCCTACTGGTAAGTAACCATTTCGTTTTGCAGTGTGAATCCTTTTCTGGATTCACATGCAGTGCATTAGATTACGTAGCAGTTTCTCCCGTGCTTGGGAGGCTGTGGTGAGAGGAAGACCTTGCAAACAGGTGTTGAAGCACCTTCTGTCCAATTTGAGCTTCCTTGCTCATTTGTATGTCCACATAGTAATGTTTTGTAAACGTGTGCGGTGATGCCCATGTTGCTGCTGCATGATTAGATGGTTTGTACTATCCATCGTGCAATTGTAGCCTTTGTGACCAGTGATCCTGTGTTGGTATGTGAGTAGCCGACAATTGTTTTGTCTTGCGTATTTCTTCTGTCTTTTGCAGATAATACAGCAACGCCCTCCTTACATCTAGGGTATGGAGGCTTCTCCTTTTGTTTTGGAGTTTTTAAAGAAAACTGGTAGGATGATAATTTGATTTAAGTGATATTTTGATACCACTTTTGGTAAGAAATGTGGGTTTGTTTTTAAGATTACTTTATCCTTGTGGATTTGCAAGTATGGTTCTCGTATTGTTAGAGCCTGTAGCTCACTTATTCTCTGTAGGGAAGTAATGGCAATGAGAAAAATTGTCTTTAGGGTAATGTGCTTGAGGTCTGCTGCATGCATGGGATCAAAGGGTTTTGCCATTAGTTGAGCAAGTACTGTATTTAGGCTCCATGGGGGAACTGGTATTGCTCTAGGTGGAGCAATTCTTTTTGATTCTTCTAAAAACCTTTTAATTACCGATCTTCTGAAGAAACTTTTGCATGTTATTCCTCGTGTATGCTACTATGGCAGCCAGATGCACCTTTATGCTTGAGTAGTTGATGTTGTTGTCCAAAAGGTCAGTTAGGTATGTGATGACTGTTTTTTGTGTTGATGGAATTGATTTTATTGTTAGCGGTGCACCAGGTGGTATATCGCTTCCATTTTGCTGCATCGCATTGTCTTGTTGACTGTTTCCTTGCCTCTAAGAATTTCCATTGTTCGCAGAGGCAACTTGAGGCGGCCAAATTCTATGTACTCAGGTGCCAAGCTGCCAGATGCAGCGTTGCTGGTTCAGTGTGAAAGATTTGGCCTTGTTGCATTGTTAGCAGGTCCTTGTCTGCTTTGATTTTGATCATCTTCCCCTTGCATAGTTGCAGCAGGGTTGAGTACCATGTTTGTCTTGGCTATTGAGGGGCAATGAGAATCAGGTCTGTTCCTGGTTGATTTGCTTTTTCTAGCACTCTTTGCATCAGGGGTATTGGTGGAAAGGCGTAAGCAAATGTCTGTGACCAGTTGAGTGAAAGTGCATTATCCTTTGACAAGTGGTGTGGAAACCTCGAGGCAAAGAGTTGGCAGTTTTTGTTCTGCACTGTTGCAAACAGGTCTATCACTGGTGTTCCCCAGAGGTTGAAAAGGTATTGTACTGTTTTCTGCTTCAACTCCCATTCGTGGGAGCAGTTGTTCTGTCTGCTCAGCTGGTCCGCTGTAATGTTGTCTACTCCTGGCAGGTGTACTGTTTGTAGGTTGATTCTTTGAGCTACTGCCCATTTCCAGATTTCCTGTGCAAGTTTGCTCAGGGTAAAGGACTTTGTACCTACCTGCTTGTTCAGATAGAACATTGTTGTTGTATTGTCTGTTTGGATTAGGATAGTCTTCCCCTGGATGTGCTTCTGGAATGCTATCAGTGCAAGAAAGACAGTTTTTATCTCCAGGAAGTTGATGTGTTTTATGTAATCCTGTTCGTTCCATTGACCACGTACTTTGAGCTGGTTGAATGTGCCCCCCAACCGTTGAGGGATGCGTCCGTGGTGATGGTCACAGATGGAGTTGGGTTCCTGAAAGGCCTGCCCTGTGCTATGTTGTTGGATGCCCACCATTGTATCTCTGCTTGCACCCTTTGTGTAACAACCACTAGATCCTCCCAACTCCCTGTGGCTGGAGACCAGCTGTTGGTAAGCCATTCCTGGAATGGGCACATGTGCAGGCGGGCTTGAGGGATGAGTGGGATGCAGGATGCCATCATGCCCATCAGTTTCATGACCTTCCTCACAGTCAGAGATTGTCCCCTCAGGTAGAGGGTCGCTTCTTGATGGATAGCCTGTATCCTTTTTTGCGTGGGGTATGCTCTCGCACTCCTTGAGTTTAATCTTGCTCCTAGGAAGGTTTTTTCCCTTTCTGGTTTTGTTGAAGATTTTTTGTGGTTTATTGAGTAACCCAGTCCCTGTAGGGTTCGGATGGCTGTTTGAACATGATTTCGGCATGTTTGCTTTGAGAGTGCCCTTATGAGCCAGTCGTCCAGGTAGGGATAGACGTGGATTCCCTCCCTTCTTAGGTGTGCCGCCACTGCGGCTAGGCACTTTGTGAAGACACGTGGAGCTGATTTTATCCCGAAGGGAAGGACTTTGAATTGATAAAGTGTTCCGTTGTGTAGGAACCGCAGGTACTCTGTGTCCTTTGTTCATAGGGATATGCAAGTAGGCATCCTTGAGGTCTATTGTTGCCATGTAGTCTCCCTTTTGAATTTGTGGGATTATTTCTTGAAGAGTACACATTTAAAAGCGTTGTGTTAGTATGAACCTGTTTATGAACCTTAGGTCTAGGATCGGTCTTAGAGCTAAGTCCTGTTTCGGTACTAGGAAGTACGGTGAGTAGTTTCCTTTGAAACATTCCTGTTTAGGTACTATTTCTATTGCTTGTTTTTGGAATAGTTCCTTGATCTCTGAATTTAGCTGTGTTAGTTCTGATCTCAGAAATTTTCTTGTTTTTGGTGGGTTTGCAGGTGGTGTTTTTGTTAGCTCTATGCAATATCAGCACTTTACCAAATTTAATATCCAATTGTCCGTTGTGATATTTTCCCACTGTTTTAGGTAAAAGGATATTCTTTCCCCCACTGTTTTTTTGTGTGGGCTCCTTTCTGTGAGTGAGTCAGTTAGAGCCATTTCCTCTTCCTCTGGGGGTTAGGCCTCTGCCTCTCCTCCAAAAGGGCTGCTTCTGCTGTTGTTGCCAGCCTTGGTAGCTTCCCTGCTGACTTGACTGTTGCCCAGGGTTTTGACCTTGCGGTTGCTGTGACATTTACTGTGCCTGACCAAATGCCCCTCTTCCTGTGGTCTTTGTTGCTGAAACCACCTCTTTTAAAGGAACCTCTCTGCTGTAGGGCTCCCATCGCCCTAGCAGTCTCGTTGTCCTTCTTAATTTGCTGGAGGGATTCATCCACTTCTTTCCCAAAGAGTGCGTCCCCAGTGAATGGTCTATTGATGATTGAGGTTTGAACCTCCTGTTTGAATTCTGATATTCTGAGCCAGGCATGTCTTCTGAGGATGGTGCCTGTGCACATTTGTCTACTGGCAGTGGCTGCAGCATCAAGGGCTGACTTAAGGCATGTATTGGCCACGTTTTTACCTTTGTGGACAATAGACCTTGCTCTTTTCTTGTCCTCTTCAGGCAGTGTATTGGGGATCTCCTCTATTTCGTCCCATTGTTGGTGGCCGTATCTATTTAGTAGGGCGTTGGAATTTGCGATGCGCCATTGTGTTGCCACTTCCTTTTCCATTTTTCTCCCCACCATGTCCATTCTCTTACTATCCTTTTCTGGTGGAGGGCCGGTATTGGAGACTGCATTGGCCCTTCTTCTGGCTGTGGTGACAATAATTGAATCTGGCACCGTGTTTCCTTGAATATACTTGGGGTCTTTTGAGGAGGCCTTATATTTCTTCTCTACCCTGGGTGTTACACCCTTGCTTGAAGCTGGTTCCTTGAAGGCTTCTTTGCCTTGAGCCAGTATGCTAGGAAGCATTGGGAGGTATTGAGTCCCCTTGATGGTAGGGACTAGGGTTTCCAGGAGAAATCATGTGTCTCCTTTTTCTTCCTAGAGGGCGACTCCGAAATGGTCTGTTGCCCTTTTGACTAAGCCATTGTAGAGCGCTATGTCGTCTGGTGGTGATGCTTTCGAAGGATAACTGCATACCTCCTCCTCTGGGCTCTCAGTGTTGAGGTCGTTCCATGAATCCTCGGCATTTTCTGAGATTTCCTCTTCATCTGGTAGCTCCCCATATTCCTCGGGCTCTTCGTCACGAGCTTCTGGGGTTGGGGGGCGGGAGGGAAGAGTCGAAGATCCCTTCTTCTCCCTCGGCGTCTTCCGCTTCTTCGGCGTCGTTTTCAGGTTCGGCCACCGTGGTTTTAGGGATTCGAAAATCCTTCAGAGAAGCGTCAAACTCCTTCTTTTGGAGGAGCGTTGCCATTTCGTCCTAGAGTCTTTTCCTTTTCTTTTCAACCTCGAGAGCTCTCTCGGCGTCGGAGGCCGGAGATTTTCTCTTATTAGCGGCCACATCCGGTTTCGACGGCGTAGGGCTTTCCTTCGAGGGTTCGTGTTCGACCCCTTGCTTTGGCAATTTTCCCTCCTCTGTAACCTTTGGTTGGGTTCCGTGGGGTTCATTTAATCGCAGCTGACCCTCGATCGCCTTTTTGCTCGGCGTCGGGCTGCCTTGGGTTGCGCCTTATGTTCGTGGCCCTTCGGATGTATATGGTGTCTTACCTGATCCGTAATCTTTGTTTTTTCGCTCGCCTTCTTGTGGGCGTGGATTTTTTCGGAGTCCCCTTCTAGAATTTTGAAATTCGATCCCTCGTGCGTCGATTCTGCTGGTACTCCAAGTTCTTCCTCGTCGCTGGAGAAACCCAGGTCTTTGAGGGATGTTTTCTTCGTGGTCTGCGACATCGTAGCGTAGTGGGCCTCTCTTTGGTTTCGGCGTCTTCTGAGTGTTTGCGACAGGAACGCAGCGCAGGCCTCACAGTCCTTGCCCTGATGATCTTTGGGCAGGCACAGGTTGCAGACGTCGTGTGGGTCGCGTTGAGCACTTGGGACAAAACTTGAAGGGGGTATTTTCCATGTCCCCTACCTCGCCATTTGTGGACCGACTAGGTCCTCTGTGGGGTCATCGCCGGAGCTTTACTCTTGTCCCCGGTTACGGCGTCGATGAAAGATGAGATTCGCGGTAGCCTTTTTCTGTTTTTCTTGAAGTTTTTTGGGAAAAATCTTCGGAGCTTTCCGTCTTGCTTCCAGACCCAACGGCGGAAAAAAGAATCTGAAGATGGCTACAACGCACGTCAACCTCCAGGATACCGTCTGACGTCACACAGGGGACGTACCTGGCACCAAATGGTGGTCGACAGCAACCAAAACAAAAAAAACAACAATTCCGGACCCAACCACTAGATGGCGGAATAATGCACAGCATGTGAATCCAGAAAAGGATTCACACTGCAAAACAAGACTTAGACAAACTGTCCATTACGGTGTCAGTAAGGGCTTCACTGAATGTAAGTAAAAGCTAAGAGGAAGTCAGTCAAGGTTGCAATATGTCTGTGAATGCATTAGTTTGACTTCCATAGTTGTTTACTGTAAATCTAATACCTACGCTGCCCGTTTCCTCACCAAGGACTAGGAGACACTTCTGTTGATGGCCCAGGGGGAGAACCAGAGGTAGGTGGAATGTTTCCTCTTGTAAGACGGAATTCCGACCAAATTGCGCCAATCGCTGTGTGGCAGAATTTGTTTCCTGCAAGGTTCCAGAAATGCTAGCGTAAGGGAGATTTGGCATCCCCTAGCGTGATTTTCTAATGCGGGCGCTGACGAGTGGTTGCGGTCAGAGGACTGCTTCTCGAGTAAATTTGCTGCAGCTCAAGTAGATTTTCTACTTGAGCAGTGGCAAAATCAGCACGAAAGATCGGGCACTCATGAGCACTGCATAGTGCTGCTCTTGCTGATTTATCAGTGCTGCTTGTGCTACCGCCACTAAATTGCAGTTCGACTGGCATATTTTCCACCTGTTGGTGGAACTCAGTGGAATTTGTATGTTACGCCGTGAACTGAAACTCCACGAGTTCCGCCCACCTTTAGGGATAACACAACCCAGTGTCTGGTGGAGTGTCTAACCCACTGGCCTTCTGCAAACCCATATACAAATTGTTATTGTCAATATGAGGGGAAAATAATCCCGATCATCTCCTTTGTCATCTCCAAAGGCTAGGTGACTCTTATTAGTGTTCGAATTGTAAAGTTTTTGGAGCGCAGGGGTACGGCCTCAAGGAAGAAGCTTGGTTATGTCCGATTCCGAATGGACTGGGAGCAGGTGCATCTGTATAGCTTCGCACCACTACTTCAGTCAGGGGAATTCAACTCAGAGCTAGATAGGACTATGGGGACTTGCTCTTCTTTTGGCACTGGGGTGGTCGGGCCAGCGTTTATATCAAAGGGGCTTGCATGGATTTTAGTGCTAGAAAGGAAGTCTGCTCTGGCGATGAAGCGCAACCTGAGACAGGCGAAGGGCGGACTTACCGGCGTTAACCTGACTGGAGGCCTCTGAAGATCCTTGGGCCCAAAGAACACCAGAGGGAGCTGGCAATGTGTCACGATCTGCAACATTACTCCTATAAAGGCCCTAATTTGTTGCAATGTTCCAGATGGTCCCCAGAAACTTGGGAAGCATTGGGATCAGTTGCAAAATTGGCTCCTCAGTGGGGGACCAGAAGCAAGACCGAGTGGCTCTCTGACGCCCTTGCAGCTTCTGAGGCTGAGTGCGGCAGGACTGGGGCAAATCCCACTTGGCCTTCTTGTGCCTCTGCTTTGACTTACCAGAAGGCTTGGACCGCCATTAATGATCTGTTGTGGGAATGGCCCTGTGAGCAGGAGTGGCGATGTACAGCTTCTCTTTGCATTACCATATCGCTTTCGGATTCAGAAGGGCACACTCCTCACTGGACTTGGAGTGATGCCCTGAGCCCAAACACAGAAACACACATCATGGAGGTCTGTCACAGTCACCTTTTTGTGACAGTCCTTACGAGACTTAAACCCTATAGTTTTAGGAAGGGACACAGTTCCCTTGCACACTGCAAAAACAAATCATCAACTGATGAGGAAAATGTTCTGAGCGAGCTCCAGACCTGTGTACGAAGGAGTGCGAGAAAAAACTGATAGACATGCAGAGGTTGCACTTAATGCAGCTTTATTATCACTTCCAGGGTTGAACAAAGCCAAAGTGGAGACGCAGTGCACCACCAACTGGCACATGGAAGAAATGCTATTTAATTCTTCTATATTCAGTCTGGGGCCTAAGGATATTCTACAGGTGAGGAATCTGCCTTCAGAAGAATCCACTAGAAGCAGTTATTCAACAAAATGATTAAATGCTTGTGCAAATATTTTAGGCATTTACTATTCCTGTGCGGCCATCATATGTGGTTGTCAAACAGAAAAGTATACTTGTAAAGATAGAAGTACTCTCTGCCTGTAACAGAAGGTTTTCACCTGTAAGTGGAAACAGCCCCCTGCGTAGAGCTAGATAAATTTCCATGGAACACTGGTCAGTGCAACTTTTACATGTGTCTGAGAACGTTATGCACTTTGGTTCAATATACATCTATTATCTCACACTACTTTAAAAGATCCCAATTTCCGGCACCATCCTTGCCTTCCTATTCCACTGTCCATTTGTTGAGGGTCCTGGCATTGTAGCAATAAAGTATTGTTAGTTACATGCCAGCTTTTGGACCGTTTGTCTCCCAACTAGCACTCGAATAGTCAGTACCAATGGGCTGTTGTCAAATCAGCTCACTTACACGTTGAGCCTGGCAAAATTTGCACCCTAACATTTTATAGTCCATGTGAATAAGAGCTATTAAAAATGAAGTTCTCAAGAGTATGTGTATACAAACTACTGAAAATTAAGTTCCCAATAATGTGGAAATGCTATGAATAACACGAATCCTAACAAAATAGATCTACGCAGGAAGCAGGGGGGGGTGAGGTGTCGATCAGGCCTCATTGTTGTATGAATCCAAAGCTTGATAAAATAATATGGCCAATTAAAGGATGACCTAAATGCATGCACAACTTTGGAGCACCTCATCCACATGTGTCACTTAGACTTGCTCTAAGCAATTTGTATGAAATAACATTGTTCATAAGGTACTCCCATATTACTTTGACACTCAAATACTACTTTATGCATTATACCAAGAAATATTAATTGTGCCACATGATGTAACAGGTGAAATATAACTATACCACTGTTAATAGAATACATACTTTATTGCATTGGAAATATATTTTTCTGGCTCTGGCAAGACTTGTTCAGAAAGCTGAAAATGTACACAAACTTGACCTTTGCATTATACTTGGTTTAACAATTGGAATAACGTATTTCTTTGGAAGGCAGCATATCAAAGACAAAAACTACTTTAAGTATACCACCGCTCAAACTTACCAGTGTGGCGTTTGTTAAAGATCAAACCATATTTGTGAGTTCTGATAAATTATCAAATATTATCACCCCCACCCCCTTTTATGTAAAGGGGGGGGGGCAGTCTAGTAAACAAATAGTTAATTTTGTAAATATAAGGCATTTAACATGGCTTGTTCCATAGGACAAAAACAAAATTCAGTTTGACAATCTTGAACCCTGTCAAGATTCTCAAACACAATAAAAAAAAAAAAAAATGACAAGCTACCATTTAAGCTTTTTATGCATTTAAGTTCATTCAAAGTAATTGGTCATCTTAGGAGTATTCCATCTCACGTTACTTTAATATATTTTAACAAATGGCACTTACGTTCCAATTCTTGCAGTCCGAATGTATTTTCTTTCCTCCTTTGACTTCAACAAGATTTGTTCACTCATCTGCCCATCGTGAGCAAGTTAAGAGGGGCAGGCAAGAGATGTGCATTCAACCACTTTGTAAAAATAGCCAACATACCATAAGTAGTAATGAGATTTTGCTGTAGTACTACAACGAATACTATGAGATAAATGTCGCTCATTATCACAGTAGCTTGAAATAAAAACAACCTAAAATCTGAACAGCATTGTTTTAAACTGTATTAGTTACATACCAATTTAGCTAAAAAGTCAGTATTAGTTCACTCAAATGTAAAGTTATGTCTATATCACAGGCTGTAGTCTTTCAGACAACCTGTTAACAATTAGGAGGTCAAGATGCATAGTACTCAGCATGAGATTTGTATAGCTTTTTTAACTGTTTAATCCTGAATCGCACATGCCTAGTTTCTTGTGCCAATTTTATGTAGAAAAATTACATATAAAATAAAACATGTACCCGTAACATGTATTTTTGAAAAATGTTTCGATGCATACTGGTAAGAAACGTTAATCTTTGCTTGCATCTTCTTTCTGGAGTTAGGGGTTAACTAAGGTGCAACTAATTACATTTCTAACCAGAGTGAATTGTGAAAATTAGTTATGAAAATAATTCACAACAAGATAAATTAACACAATCAACAAGCATTCGACTAAATCTAGTTTTTGACAGCTGTAACATTTTATGGTGTGAGCACCAGGGCCTCATCAACAGCAAAGGCCCATATAAACAGCTATATAAAGAGAAATGTTTTCTCAAGGTAGGAGGTTTAACATTGTTTTTAAAATATAGTGTTTTTTTAGCTTGCAGTGGATGATAACTTGCAACACCTGTTTAGGATACCTCTAAATATTTAACAAGTTATACACATTTATTCACATGTATGTACTAAACAAAACCTCATACCACTCTGGCTTGAATACGATATTTCTACATATTCTGCAGATCAGAGATATGGTTGTTGTTATAGCTGATAAAGTTGCAAATCAAACATATAAACTGTTAAAGTTGCAAATGCTATGCATAAGGAAACGAACTCTGCAGGTGGCTCAATGTAAAGCACAAAGAAAAAAAGCAGAAACGGGATCACAAGAAATTAATAAACACAAATATGCCTGCACTTCCAGTAGAAACGTTGCATTGTTATAGCAGACCATTATTCAAAATCTTCATGTTTTGTGTAGAGCTGGATAAAATAGTGAAAAATTCATCTTCAATACAGAATTCCAAGTTACATGCCAGCTGCCAGTCTTAATGTTGAATGAGGTTTTGGTGATTCCTTTTAAGTGTATGCATACACTGATATATATATACGATGCAAAGGTAAAAAGATCCAAATTTGGGAGGTTGAATTCGTTGTAGAAAACCATGCTCATAGGGAACAGTCTGGGAATAAAAGAAGCTTCAAATTCCGATAATAGTTAACACCTGCTCTGGCTATACCAAAATGCCTTAGGTCACTGCTAAAGGTTCAATGGTCGTTTTCATTTTGAAGAGAGGCTGTAGCAAGGGCTACCGCAGTAACCTGCTGTCCCATACCATGAATTTGCAGCTTTGCCATTTTCTTCTGTTCACATTGTGAAACCAATCGGTTCAACTCTGCTGCACTGTAGCCAATAAGAGTCTTCAAATCACAGACAAATTTGTATACAAATCTTTTTCCTTGCACTTTGCAGATCATGTCCCCATCATAGTAGTACCTATAAAAGACAAAAAGAAGTACAATATAGACTACAGACTTCTGGAAAATGCTTAAACCTGCCAAGCATATCATACATTTTCACTCTTCCAGTGCCTAGAAAAGTATATTGTCTCCTAGGTATCTTCTTCTTGAACACATTTACTGTGCCTGCTGTTTACACAAATTTGGAATTCATGACAGCAAACTTTAACTATAATTTCTTGAGTGCAATTTTATGTCCTAAATAGTGACATATAGAATCAAACAGAGCCAAAAAATAGAAATGATTCAATCATCAGAAAGAATAGGAACATATCCAGACATTCAATCAGTAAATACACCATTCAAGGTTACCTCTATATTGTTAACACATTACTCCCTTCAAGAAGGAAGTATTTATTACGGTACCACTTTTTTCCCCTTACTATATGGCCGCCATTAGTTATCGTTCTAGTGTTTCTCTACACGAGAAAAACCTGCACTTTTCTGCCGGCCTTAATAGAGAAGACGCGCAACAAGACGTTTTTTTGCCATTGTTATCGTTTCTTGACCGAAATGCTGTTGTGCTTCCGACTGATTTGGTCACCGGAGGTGAGTCATACAAGGACTTCTTTTGTCGTTCTTGTTGAAATATTCAACTGCATCTTTGCTTACTTCCTATCTTATATTTTTAGCCTGGCTTTAGGACACGCGATTGAACAGTTATGAATATAGAAATGTGCGCATACTTTCAAGTTCTCATGTAAGAAGTGTGGCTTTAAACCTGGATATATCTTCCCAAGACTTTTTGGCAATTACTTATTATCAATAGTTAACCCTTTGTCGATTGAATAATACCTGATCCAGCTCACCAGTTTTAGCTTGGTAGGTATGCATATATCCATAGTTTCCAATAGTGTTTTCCTTTATCTCACCTCCTTATACACTGTTTTGGCACATCACTACAAGAGTGCATTGTAACAGAGTATTTCACAGTTGCTGTGTCATGGGCACCTAATTAACATACAGCCGCACAATTTAATACTTAATTGATGATATGTTTTGTTTACTATCTGATGTAGCTGCTTCCTATTAGGGGTTCACACAATTCTCTAGTAGCTAAAACAGTCCTGAAGATGGTCTCCCATACTGCTGACAACAATATAGACCGAAATGTCGACTTTTATTCCACCTCTTTGTATAGTAATCTTCAGGATCCAATGTCCATGAATCACTCCCTTCACATATTGGACTGATTCCACATACAAGAGTGGACTGATCATACATTGATCTAGGTTTCAAACAAGATTTTGAAGTCATCTCTTGCAGATTAATGTACAATTGTTTTGCTGACAATGTGTACCCCACGTTTTCTTATAGTTTCTATTCATATTATAGAAAGATAATGTTACTTACCCAGTAAGCATCTGTTCTTGGCATGTAGAGCTGTAGATTCACATGCTTTGCATACTCCTGCCATCTAGAGTTTGGTCCGGATGTTTGCACCTTGTTTTTCGAAGAAGTCCTTCCAGTCACGAGGTAAGTGACTCCTCCTTTCGGTGACAGTGCGCATGGGCATCGACTCCATTGTTAGATTGTTTTCCCGCAGAGGGTGAGAATGGAGTTAGTAAAGGTAGAATAGAGATGTCCATGCGTATGTATGTAAAGTAGGAAAAAACTGCAACAGGTATAGGTGCCCAGATGTGAATCTACAGCTCTACATGCCAAGAACAGATGCTTACTGGGTAAGTAACATTATCCGTTCGAGGCACGTGAGCTGTAGATCACATGCTTTGCATAGACTATACAGCAGTAACTCCCAAAGCGGTGGCTAACCTGTAGCTGTTGCAGCTGTTTGAAAAAGTGTTTTAAGTACTGCCTGGCCTACATTAGCTTGTTGCCTCGCTAACACATCTACACAATAGTGTTTGGTGGATGTGTGCGGTGTAGACCATGTTGCTGCCTTACAGATGTCAGCTAGGGGAATATTCCCTAAGAAGGCCATAGTAGCCCCTATTTTGCGGGTGGAATGCGCTCTAGTGGGTATTGTCAAGGTTCTTTTCGCTTTCACATAACATGTTTGGATACATTTCACGATCCATCTTGCAATGCCTGATATAGAAATGGGACTGCCTTTGTGTGGTGGCGAAAAAGCAACAAAGTTGTTTTGTTTTACGAAAATCTTTTGTTTTTTTCCACATAATATAGAAGAGCTCTTCTAACATCTAGTGTATGTAGAGCTCGTTCCGCTACAGAATTGGGTTGAGGAAAGAACACGGTAACTCAACTGACTGATGTGAAAAGCGGAAACTACTTTAGGAAGAAATTTGGGATTGGTTCGAAGAACCACTTTGTCTTTGTGAAGTTGAAAGAAAGGCTCTTGTTATAGTTAGTGTCTGGAGTTCACAAACTCTCCTTAAGGAAGTGATTGCGATAAGAAAAGCAACTTTCAATGAGAGAAATTGTAGTTGACACTTATGCATTTGTTCAAAAGGTGGATCCATTAGCCTGGTAAGGCCTATGTTCAAGTTCCATACTGGAGCAGGTGGAGCTCTTGGTGGTATTACTCTTTTAGTCCTTCCACAAAGCTTTAATCAATGGTACCCTGAATAAAGATAAGTGTTGTCTGTTTTGTAAGTATGCAGCTACTGCTGCTAAATGCAATCGAATGGATGTGTAGGCCAATCCAGATTGCTTTAAGTGTAAAAGATAAGAGATGATGTTTTGCACTGAAGCATCAAGGGGATTGATATTGTTATTGTTACAGTATATAACAAATCTTTTCCACTTTGCTGCATATTATGCTCTAGTAGTAGGTTTCCTAGCTTCTTTTAGGATATTCATACAGTCTGGTGGTAATTGTAAATAACCAAACTCTATGACTTCAGGAGCCAAATCGCCAGGTTGAGTTCCTTGGGATTTGGATGCCCGATTCCTCCATGGCTCCGAGTGAGGAGACTGGAGTTGAGATGCAGCTTTTGGTGTGGAACAATTGAGAGCTCTATCAGGGTAGTGAACCAAGGTTGACGTGACCATGTGGGAGCTATGAGAATGAGTTTGAGGGATGATTGTCTGAGCTTCCGAACTACTAACGGAATGAGCGAGAGAGGCGGAAAAGCGTAGGCAAATATCCCTGACCAGTTCATCCATAGGGCATTGCCTTTGGAGAGCGGGTGTGGGAACCTGGAGGCGAAACTTGGGCATTTTGCGTTTTGAGCTGTGGCGAACAGGTCTATGTGAGGAAGTCCCCAATCCTGAAAGTAGGGAGGAAGTTCCTACTCGTGGATTTGCTGTCTTTGTCTGCTGAGGTCTGCAATTTGATGGTTTACTCCTGAAAGATGTTCTGCTAGGAGATAGATTTTGTGATGTATGGCCCATTTCCAAATGGCTTGTGCTAGGCGTGACAGTTGGAGAGTGTGTCCCCCCCTGTTTTTGTATATCATACATCGCTGTCATGTTGTCTGTGCGGACTAGGACAGTTTTGCCTATTAGGCGAGTTTGAAAGGCTTTGAGCGCTAGAAACACGGCTAGTAGCTCTAGGTGATTTATGTGGAGGCTCTTGTACTTTAGAGTCCACAGTCCTTGGATTGCATGAGTTTGTAGGTGAGCGCCCCAACCAGTGAGCAGTGCGTCTGTTAGCACTGTCTGTGGAACAGGGTCGAGAAAGGGCCGCCCTTTGGATACATTTTGTGGGTTCCACCACTGCAGAGAGCGATGGGTGCGGCCATCTACCAACACTAGATCGGTCAACTGACCCTGCGATTGGTTCCACTGACTTGCTAAGCATTCTTGAAGGGGACGCATGTGAAGTCTTGCGTGGGGAACAATTATAATGCAAGACGCCATCATTCCTAGCAGTTGCATGAATACTTTCGCTGGTAATGACTGGTTGGGCTGAAACTGAATGAGAATGGACTGAGTATTGTGAATCCTGGCTGCATTGGGAGAGGCTAGAGCTTTCTGAGCGTCTATTGTGGCTCCCAGATAAGTTTGTGTGTTGGAAGGCTATAGATGAGACTAATGCATTTACTGTAAACCCTAGTTGGTTAAGCAAGTGAATAGTGGTTTGAGTGTGTTGGAGACACATTCGGTAATTGCTGGCTTTGATGAGACAGTCGTCCAGGTATGGGAAGACATGGATGTGTTGTCTTCTTAGATGTGCTGCGACTACTGCCAGACATTTGGTAAATACCCTGGGAGCAGTGGTGACTCCAAACAGGAATACTTTGAATTGGTAATGATGACCCACTATCATGAATCTAAAGTATTTGTGGTGAGAGGGATGAATTGGAATGAGGAAATATGCGTCCTTTAAGTCTAGAGTAGACATAAAATCGCCCTACTGTAAAAGTGTTACTATGTGAAAATGCTGACAGTATGTAGAGGTTTAGTTTTCCGAGGTCTAGAATAGGTCCCAGGGAGCCGTCCTTTTTGGGGATGAGGAAGTACAGGGAGTACACACCTGTTCCTTGATGTTGTAACAGCACAGGTTCTATGGCTCCTTTGGACAGGAGAGACTGGACCTCTTGCTGAAGTAGATGTGAATGTTCTGGTGACATTTTGTGAGAACGTGGCGGAATGTTTGGAGGCTTGGTGCAAAACCTTTAGCACCCTCTGTAAGTCCTTAGTAAATGGTATTCTGGTACCTTGGGCTTAAAAGCTTTAAAAGCAGAGAAGAGAGAAGAAGCAGCTGACCTGGTACCAACCCTGCTGGCCTGTCATATCCCTCGTCGAAAACAGAACCCAAGTTAATTCACCCCGCAGCTCTGACTCCAGAAACTTGGGAGGACTGCCTGCCTTGGAAAAAGACTCAAGACATCCTGTGAACAGCATACCTGTTCTAAAGAACTCCAAAGGAGAAGACTCAAAGGTCTCCGTAAACGCCAAAACCTGACACCTGAAGCAACCACTGCATCCGTCGCCTCAGCCCCAAGTTGAAGTGGGCCAACGGTGCCAACAAGGTGCCCCAGCCCTCTAGAGCTTGAGTCCTTCGTGGTTTCACCCCTACATTGCCTTCCGACGCCGCCGGCAGCCTCTGCAAGCAGGCCCCCTCTACCGAGACTGTTCCGGTAAGGCAAAACCTGATGCCTAAGGATACCCATGCACCCGTCGCCCCTGGGCCTTGGAGAGGAGGACCAAAGGTCCCCCCCCGTAAACGAGCATCTCAAGGCCTGAGCCCACTTGCTGGTTCAGCCCGACTGGCTTCCTAGCCAGAAGCCTCTTTTTACAGTGCATTGAAATGATTTGGGCTTCTGATGCAGATTTGCACCCTGCACCTGGCCGCCCTTGTACCGCTGATGGTGTACTGTTGGTGCTGCCTTGGACTTTGCCCACCACTCACCTTAACTCCTGGAGATTGGTCATGTAAGTCAATGTACTGAACCTGATTGCAGAACTTGTTCTTCCTTCCATAGGGTAACATTGCAGAACTCAGAAATTGCACCAAGTGTCCACTTCTTAAAGTGAAAAGAATTTATATTTAAAAATGTATTTACCTGAACAATTTTTCTCTGATGCCAAATCATGTATAAAGGTACTTGGTATTTTTATAAATTGGTGTAGATCTCCTTCTTGAGTCGTGTTGTCATTTATTAATCACTGTGTGTATTTGCAAATGTCTTTCACTCCTCTGTGTTAAGCCTAAGGCTGCTCGACCACACTACTCCCTAATAGAGCACTGTGGGATTGCATAGCAAGCCCCTATCCACTCATAAGGGAACCCCTTGACTCTTTACACGGTATATCAACTTATGGCTATATTACATAAAGAGACAGCTTCCTACAATAGTGTTTAGTAAAAGAGTGTGGGTTCACCCATGTTGCTGTTTTGCAAATGTCATTGAGAGGGATATTCCCTAGAAAAGTCAAGGTTCCTCCTTTTTTTGTGTTGAATGAGCCCTTGGCATGGTTGGTAGTGTTCCTTTTGCTTAGGCATAACAAATCTGAATACATTTGACAATCCATCTTGCTATCCCGTTTTAGAAAAAGCATTCCCCTTCTGTGGATTTGAGAGAGAAGCAATTGCTGTGTTTTCCTGAAGGGTTTTGTGCATTCCAAATAGCACAGAAGTGTTTGTTTAACATCAAGTGTATGTAAAGCACACTCTGCCACAGTTTCTGGTTTTGGAAATAAAACTGGTAACACTAAAGTTTGATTTAAATGAAAAGGTGATATCACTTTTGGTAGGAACTTTGGGTTTGTGTATAAACCCACTTTATGTGGGAACACTTTGAAGTATGGCTCTTCAATAATGAGCGCTTGTATTTCGCTAACCCTTCGAAGAGATTTTATTGCTACAAAGAAAGCCACTTTCCATGTTAACAATTGAATTTGACAGTTATGAAGCGGCTCAAATTGTGGCCCCTTGAGTCTTGTTAGTACAATGTTTAAGTTCCATGCTGGTACAAGAGATGTACGAGGTGGAATGATTTGTTTTAATCCTTCCATGAAGGGTTTGGTGACAGGAATGCCTATGGAGTTATATGCTAAATGCACTTTCTGCAACTGTGACAGGTAACATTAGTTGTTGTTCTGCTGGAGAAGAAAGATTAATGTTTAGTGAGGCGCAATAGTGCACAAAATGTTTCCATTTTGCTGCATAGCAAGCCCTTGTGGTTGGTCTTCTGTTTTTTTTGTTTTTTTTTTTGAAAAGTCATACATTCTGGAGGTAGGTTCAGGTATCCAAACTATGACCTCAGGAGCCAGGTTGCAAGATTGAGCTGTTGAACATTGGGATGTCTCACTCTGCCCATGCTGTGAGTCAGAAGATTTGGGTAGCTTCTAGTAGTGTTGTGTACTGTGGTTGCTGAGCCTGTGTGGTAGTTATGAGTATCTAGGTTAACGAAGTCTGTCTGAATTTCCTGACAACGTATAGAATGAGTGGGAGAGGCGGCAATATCCCGGACCAGTTCATCCATAGTGCGTTCTCCTTGGAGTGAGGGTGTGGGTGTCTGGATGCAAAGCTTTGGCCTTTTTGTGTTTTTGGTGGTGGCGAACAGGTCTATTGTGGGGGTTCCCCACCAGTGGAAGTATCCTTATATGAACAGAGTGTATTTCCCACTCGTGAACTTGTTGGTGTGTCCTGCTGAGAAGGTCCACAATTGAGTTGTCCTGCCCTGATACATATTGTGCCAGGAGGAGTATTTTGTGACTGTTTGTCCAATTCCATATGGTCTGAGCCAGCTGTGGCAGTTGGATGGAATGGGTCCCTTCCCATTTCTGAATGTAATACATTGCAGTCATATTTTCTGTTCGTAGAAGGAAATGTTTCCCCGTTATGTTTGGTAGGAACGCTTTGAGAGCCATATAGATGGCTAGGAGTTCCAACATGTTGATGTGCAATATCTGTTGTTGTGTGGTCCAATGTCCCTTACCCACAATGTCCTTCATATGAGCACCTCACCCCAGGAGTGATGCATCAATTGTGATTTTTACTTGCAGGATTGGGTCCCTGAAGGCTCTTCTATTCAGTATGTTTGAGATGTTCCATTATTGTCGTGCCTGATAGACTTCGGGTGAAACCAACACTAGATCCTCCATGTTACCCCGCTTGTGACCATTGCGATGCTAAGCACTCTTGGAGAGGTCTCATGTGTAGTCTTGCATGAGGCACTATTGCTATGCATGATGCCATCATCCATAGAAGGCGCATCACTGTTTTGACTGGTAGGTGACAATGTGGCTGAAAAAGATCCAGTGGGTTCTGGAGATTAAGAACTCTTTGTGCATTGGGGTAACCTGTTCCCATGACTAAATCGAGCATCGCTCCCAGGTATAGTTGAACCTGGAGCAGTTGGAGATGCCGTCCGAGCACGATGGCAGAAAAAAAACTTTTTAACAAAGAAACCGTTGAACATGCACAATACCTCGAGGGGGAAGACAGATGACGTACGACACCGATCAAAGCCTTCTTGAGGAAAAACTACTTGCAGAGTCCGGGCCCAACTCTAAATGGCAGGAGTGTGCATATCATGTGTATCTGCAGCCAACACATGCTACGACTATAACTTCCACATACATTTCCCCAACATAAGCAACAAAATATCAACATTTATACTTCTTACCGTAAAGCACGACTAAGTTTTTCATAATTCATTGTTGGTTTGTTTTTCCGCGCTCCCCATTTCTGTGCAACAAGTTCCGGTTGATTTAGCTTGAATTCCCCCTCATCTCCAACCCAAGAAATGCAATCCCGAGCATCCTTATCCGTGAGAAGCTCAAGCAGGAACTGCCATAGCTGTATCTGACCATTGTTTCCTGTTTATGAAAGGAATAAGAATGGTTGTAAAAAACATATACAGCTTTATTACCCTCAAACAGTTCCTTACCTGCCATGCCGACTTTCCAATTTGGGAGACTTTAGATTGCAGCTCAACATTATAACATTATACTACTTACTCAAAGTTTTCAATAAAGGAATTATTTTTCATACCAATGAAATATCATTAGTCTTTCGGATTTTATATTTCCACTGGTTTAAAAAACACGCTGAAGGGAAAACGTGCTTTTCTGGTTCGAATGAACAATGGTTTTCCCCTAAACTTCCAACTGTACTTTGAGGTGCCACATTTCTTCAGCAGCTCTGTGCCACCATACTCGGAGACAAAAGAAAATGTTTTATTGCTGCAGAGGGACCTATTTTGGGTGCTTGCAGAAGCACACTTTTGCTTCACTTATTGTATAACTATTTTCTGTAAGATTCAGAATTATTTATCACTGTTTTGCAGAAATGCACTGCCTGGTGTGAGTAAAGTAAATGGAATTGGGAGGGAGTGACTATATAGTGGTTTACCGAACAAATCAAACACGAGACTCAAAGAGCCCACCACATTACCTACAGTGTAATGTCAAGAAAATAACAGTATTCTGAAAAAAAAAAAGAATTTTCCTGAAAGAAACATTCAACATTTTGGAAATAAATTGATTCGGAGAGGGGAGGTGCAGCATTTGCAGAACAAAATGCATTTACTGAACTCTTGGATAGTTTAATAAACATAAGGCTCATTTTCAAAGATATTGAATAGCTGTTCATAAATTTGATGGATTTGTAGGATGTATAATATGAAAAACTAAAGTTGAACCCAACTGCTCTATTACACCTTGAACTTCACCACAAAGGGAAGACCGGAAAATCCAGATTCTAGCAGAAGCTTTTCCACCATCTCAATCTAGTTCTTCCAAAATAAGATTTGAATTTGGCTGTCCAGGTTCTAGACATCTCATGTATTGACTATTTATTTATTTATTTTTTCATTTGTATCGCGCGACGAATCATCCCCACAGGGATCTCTCGGCGCTTTTGGCTACACAGTGCTGAAAGGCTAGGACAAAATTGCGGATTTAGAACAGCCAGGTTTTTAACTGCTTCTTAAACTGCCCCAAGCTTGTGCAGGTGTGTAGCTCATCCGGCAAGCGGTTCCAATGGAGCGGGGCTAGATGTGAGAAAGCGCGCCCTCCCATTTTGACTTTCCTGATTTTACAGGGACGTAGTAAATTACGATTGCTAGATCTCAATAAATGGGCAGGTATATAGGGAACTAACTTCTTCCTTAGGTAGATCGGGCCAATGCCCTGCTGTGCTTTAAACACCGACGTCAAGAGCTTAAACACTGCTCTCTTCCTCATGGGCAGCCAGTGTAGTTGTTGCAAAAGAGGTCGGGAGGGGGTACGTACTGGTTTGTTGAGGACCAGTCGGGCCACCGTATTTTGCACTACCTGTAGCCTAGATGCAAGGTCCTCCCTAATTCCTACTAGTAGTGCATTCCCATAGTCCAGTCTACTAACTAGTAGTGCCTGTACTAGGGTCTTTCTGGCCTCCAAAGGGATCCAAGGAAAAATCTTCCTCAGCATCCGCATGATGCCAAAGCATGTGCCCGATACTGACTTCACATGTTCCTCCATCGAGAGCTTATTATCAAACAGGATACCCAAATTCCGTGCCTGAGTGGTTGGATTGGGTGCCTCCCCCAATTCTTCCGGCCACCAGTCCGACGACCATAATTCCGTCGCCTTTCCAAACTATGGTAACGCTCTATTGAATTGCCTGCTCAAAAATCGCTCCTCTGCTCTGAGGCAGTACTCCACCCGGCAGCAAACATGGTCTCAAACATTCAGTGCATCCACCTCATCCTTGCTTTACTAGGCCGGGCTCTCCTAGAAAGTTATACAGTATGTAAGAATGAATCAATTACCTGCAATCTAATCTACCTGAACAAACCTGCATGCCTACCTCAAAAACTCAATTTTTTGACAGAAACAAAATCCAGAGAAATGAAGCACTCCTCAAGTTGGACAATAGTAGATTTAGAAACCCCTTCCCTCCAAAGATACTGAACGTCCTCTGGTACACATCTAGCAATCAATGTCAAGCGGTGCTTTTAAGAAGAATGTTTAATTACGCTTTTAAAGATCCTAAATTAACTGCATCCATCATCTAAACCAGACTACCTAGATGTTTCTGCTGAATGCCTCTCATACCTATACTTTGCACACCATAAATCCTGCTTATAACGTACATTACCTTTTCTCGATCTGCATTTTTGCAATCACTGTAATGTGTTGTGGAGTACACGGTCACCCTGTGCCCAAGACACAATATAGCAAGAATTAAAATAAATAAATATAAATAAACTGAAGGAAGGAGCAGCAGGAGGCAAACAAACCCCTGTTAGCAGGAAAAGGACCTTCCTAGGAAACCAGTGAGTGACAGAAACTTGTTCTGATCCACACTACTCAATGTAAAAAACAGATAAGTGAGTATGTGCAATTCGGCAGGCATAGGAGCAAGCTGCATATGACGTGCATACATATATATAATAATATTGGTGCACAAACATCTGTAATAAATCAGCTAGTGTCACCAACAGGTAACATGGAAACCCATGAGTTGAGAATGGCAAATGTTTCCCTTTTCCGCTAAACCCAATTTTTATATATATAGCTTTTTAGTTCAAATTGATTTCTTATGTAACTGTTAACGATTGTGCCTTCTTACATTGTACATTTCTGTTGCTACAGTATGTTCTTACATGAACTATGTCTTTAACTTCTTACAAGAAGATCGCCAATGTAGTTAGACTAAGGGGATTTCCGGTCAACCTTTTTCCTGGGCTGTGCACTGCAGTGTTTTAAGATGGCCCCTCCTTGCTGTGCTTTGATTGGCTACCCTACCCCATCTTATCTCATGTGAGAAGGTTCTAGGCTTTTTCTTCATATTTCCCCAGGGAATCCTGTGGTACGGCTGTCAAAAGCAAAGGGTGACTGTGTGGAAACTGTGACGTTTGGCCCCGATAGGGTCTGGAAGGGCCTTGGGACAGAGCCTCAGGTGTTCAAATGAGAAATCACCTCTCCCTGAAAGAAACCTAAGAGCCGCTTTGAAGGGCTGCAGAAGTAACCAGCATCTTTTCCTCTAACACTTAAAAACAGCTTCTTAAAATGTACACCTATGATATATTGGTTTAGAATTACATATTTATTTCTTCATTTCTCTGTAAATTTACTTGTTGTTTTCCCTTTTTGTCACCTAACCTCTATTTTTCTCTTCCCTTTCTCTCATTTCCTCTGCTTGTCTTGCTGGCTCTTTCCTCGTCTCTACCATTCTCCCATTCTTTTCATCTCCGCCCTGTCCCATGCCTAAACTACACAGAGAGGTCCAGGACGTATCCTCTCACTTCTAGCCCTTCCTCACCTATTCACACCTTGTGTTATTTTTTTATCCTGTCCTACAAGGGCACCCAGGTGAAAAGCAGAAGCTTAATGAATCTTCCTGTGGCATAGTATCCATGTGGGCCTGTCAGGGGCAGGTAACCCCTATGGCCTTGACCCATTACTTCCTTTCTCCTAGCCTTTCCTTCAACTTCTCCCGACATGCTTCTGAGTAGACTTTAAATAATGCTCTTGGGGTGTTTAACAGTGCCTCCATTAGGTTGCTCCTCTGTTGCTCTAGGGTAGTGTTGCTATAATACTTCTTGGCCATTCAGCAGAGCCTCCTATCTGTGGCTCTTTCTTCGCTACCGAGCGGCTCTTCTATCTCACCTGGCAGACTCTATATAATACTACTTGGTGTTTTACTAGTGCCTCCAATGGGTTGATCCTCTGTGGGTCCTGGTTACCCCTCATATAATACTGCTTCGTGGCTAAATAGTGTCTCCAATGCATTTCTCCTCTATCAACACTTTATAAACGCCAAAACAAAATGCACTGTGGTGGTTTAACTGTGCCTCCAATGGGTCAGACAACTGTCGTTCTGGAGTAGAATCCATGTAATAATCTTTAGTGGATTAGCAGTGCCTTTAATTGGTTACACTTCTGGTGCTCCTAGGTAAACCCAACATAATACTCTGTGGTGGTTGAACAGTGCCTCCAATGGTTCGGCCCTATTATGCCACTAAGTGAGCTCCATACACTATAATCAACCCTCTGAGGCACATCAACAGAGGCTTCTACGTATGATGGTACCCACCTACCAGGTACCTGCATATGTGGCTGGATCTATTCATATACACTCTGCACATGCTAATGCACAGCAACATCCAGCACAATGTGCACCTACCACGTCAAACTTCATGCACCACATCAAGGTGTTCTATAAAGGCTGACCACAAAAAACACCCTTTCAACCATCCACTCGAAGGAACACCCAAGAACCTGATGTAAATTAGAGCTCCTAACCTCAGCAGAAGTATGAAGCACTATATGAATGCTACTTCAACAGGATCACCAGGAAAAATTCTTTAAGCCTCAAAGGGTATGGTAATCACTATATAACTGTAGGTACATAACCTAACCTAATGTAGCCTAGTTTAATTCTAATATAAACTAACCTACACTAGTCTAACCTATCATATCGCTTTGCATGTGAACCCTCAAAACACTCGCTAACAAGCAGCGAGACAACTATAAAAGCATTCAGCATCCATAACTCAAACAACAACACAATCTGTATTTGTTTGGAACTGTACAGTATACTTGGTAAGAAGACTACAACTGCATAAGAAACTGTAACCGTTATCGGCAACCAAATAATTAATACTTAATGCTAATACAAAGTGGGTCATGCATCTTCAACGATACTTGGCTCTGTACTTTTACCATACTTCTGTCAGGGCTACTGGAATTATGAGGCGTGGAGGATCAAATTAAGTGACAAGGTTATCAAAATTATACTGCTAATTTATGCATCCCATTTTCTCTCCATTCCTTTCATCCATTTGAGCAAGACAACTGTTGTGTGAAATCTTCAGTTTATGTGCCAAATTATGTGGCAAATGCAGTAAATCCATAATTACTCTACAAAAACGGCAGCCACAGAATGGCCCTCACCATTGTCTACTGTTTTATCAATAACTGACTCATGAAAAGAATGGAAGTGAGGTGATCGCTACTGCCTGATGTTGTTCCCAGGTTGTATGTTGACTTGTAGTGATGGTTTTCTTGATCAGGTATTATTAGGGTCCGAGACAAGAAGGCTCTGTGTATTGTGCTGAGTATCTTAAAGGTTACTCATTCTTCCACAGACAGTGAGTGTGAGGAATGGAGAGCAGGTGAATTGTGAACTATCCTTTTCAAACGGAGGACCAGTCTCATCAAAATTGAAGTTGTTTTAGTGCCTGCTTTGGGAGCCTAAGTACATGCCATTGCATTAGTGCACTAATATAACTGTAACTCCCTCCATCGCCATGCACTGCTAATTACCCAACATATTACATCACTCATGATGTCCGATAGCATCACTGCAATATTTGAAAACACATCCTTGATGATAAAACTGTGCATAATGGGAGTGCGAGTTAAGGTTACTTTAGGGCACAAGTGATTGTTACTTGAGACACCATAGTTGCTGAATTTCAGTGGTTTTGTTCGATTTAAGCATATGTTTAACTAACACTTCCACCCAACTATAACTCCCCTTTAATATGTGCATGTGTGTTTCTATGTGTGTAAGCATCTGTTCATAGTGTTGTAGATTCATATGCTTAGCATACTCCTGACAACTAGTATTGAGCGCATATGTTTGCAACTTGTTTTTTAGGTCGAGCATTCGAGACCATATATATATATATATATATATATATTATCCAACAACGGCTATACGGCACTCTCCTTGGTACAAAAATATATCTTTATTGAGACCTCCTTCTCCGCCACCTACGCGTTTCGAACACAAAGTTCTTGTTCACGGTCGTATACTACCGTGAACAAGAACTTTGTGTTCGAAACGCGTAGGTGGCGGAGAAGGAGGTCTCAATAAAGATATATTTTTGTACCAAGGAGAGTGCCGTGTAAGCTGTTGTTGGATAATACTTAATGCGAGAGGTGGTCCTGTCTCGCCACGAGCACCAGCTGGAGGGTGCTCCCCCCGAAAAGGACTGTTTGTTGAATAATATATATATATATATATACATACACATATATATATATATATATACATACACATATATATATATACATATATATATATATATATACATACACACACATATATATATATATACACACACATACACACACATACATACATACATATATATATATATACACTTTAGTATACTTTAGTATATATACTTTAGTATATACTTATATGTACTTTGTGGGCTCTGGAGATCAGCCCTAGGACTTGTCTGCTTCCGCTTAGGGACTTTTTTTTTCAGTTCAACTGCCTCTATTTAACGGTCTTGATAGAAAACGACCAGCAGAGGTCAGTAAAATACCAGAAATGCTTTCTGCTGAGGGACTTTCTTTTTTAAAATTTTTCTGGCAACTGCCTCTATTTAACTTTCTTGATAGAAAACGACCAGCAAAGGTCAGTAAAATACCAGAATCACTTTAGCATTCTCTAGATTCCAGTCCATAGAAATTGTCTTCCACAAGCACCCGTAGACAATAATATTTCCAAATCTTGTATTTTCAGTGATATGACCACCGAAGGCCCTGCTTTTATATTAAAAACAGAGCTTTGGACTATACCATTTCCCGCTGAAAGGCAATATTTCTCTCCATGTGTTCCCATACCTGGCGTGTCACGCAGTTTGGTGCTTACTTTCCCTCCATGTTAAAGAACAGTAGATGTTTCAGCACCCAGGCTAATGTGCTGCATAGCTAAATACATATAAGGTCCCAAAGGCGAGACCGATTGCATTGCAAATGGTTGTCTTCAAAGAGGTCTCTCAAGACATGGGAATGTGCTGTGACTCCTCTTGGTGTACAATGTGCATGAGCACTGACTCCATGTTAGATTGTTTTGCACACAGCAGGTGAGAGGATGTATGGAGTGTGAATGAAAGGTATGGTGTGACAGGGCAATGTACACTAAAATTAATAAGTGTGAGATGATCTGCGACAGGCCCACACATCCAGTGAGGATGGTGGGCACATGTGAATATACAGCAATACATGCTAGCAATAGATGCTTTCAGGGTAAGTAGCATTTTTTGATTGTAGTTTGTGTGGCTGTAGATACAGTTGCTTAGCACAGACTGTAGAACAGTACACTCCAAGGAGTGGTGGCTAGTGTATGGATGACGCAGATGTCTGGAATAATGACCTTAACACAACTTGCCCAACTACAGCCTGACGGGCCAAGATGTATACTCAATGTTTAGTAAAAGTGTGTGGGTTTGACCAGTTGGTTGCCTTACCAATATCGGCTAATGGAATGTTACCCAGGAAGGCAATAGTATCCTCCCTTCTAGTAAGTGAGGTGTGCCCTAGGAGTGGTGTGCAGGACCCTTTTTGCATTAAGATAATAACTCTGAATGCATTTGACAATCTACTTGACTATGGCAGCCTTGGCGATAGGCTGATTTTTATCATGTTTCGCAAAGGAAACAAAGATCTGGTTTGATTAACTGAATGAATTGGTCCTATTGAAGTAGTACATGAGGAACCTCTCAACATCCAATGTGTGCAGTGCTCCTTCAGCAAAGAAATTTAGCTGCAGGAAGAAGAATGGTATCTCCATGGCTTGGTTAAGATGGAAGGATACCACTACCTTAGGAAAGAACTTCCGGTTAGTTCTTAAAACGACCCTATTCTTGTGTACCTAGACAGAAGGTTCCTGTATTGTGAGCACTTGCAGCTTGCCGATACGCCTAAGTGAGGTAATCGCTACAAGGAATGCTACCTTCCAGGAGAGGAACTGCTGTGGGCCTGAAGGCAAAGGTTGAAATGGTGGGCTCATGAATCTGGTGAGGACTATTTTGAGGTTCCACACAGGAGTAGGAGGTGCTCTTTGGGTTACGACCCATTTTAAGTCCCACCATAAAGGCCTTGGTCACTGGTATCTTCAACAAAGACATGTGTTGTCTATTCTGCCTGTAGGCCGCAAATGCTGTCAAATGCAGGCGAATAGAAGTGTAGGCAAGGTCCGCCTTTCTTGCTGCAAAATATAGGCAGTAATCTTCTGTGTGGTGGACTTTAAAGCATCCAATTTGTTGGTAATGCACTCATGTACCTCGTGCCTAACAAAAATGAATGTGTGTCCTAATGTAACGTAACAGGTGCTATGTAAAGCGCTCTGATACCCGATTCGGGTCAAGTTTTCGGTATATAAAACTCTGCAAAAAAAAAAAAATGTACAAACCTTTTCACTGTTCTGCATAACATGCCCATGTTGTAAGCTGTTGGGTCTCCTTCGCGGAGCCAGAGTACCCTTGGCCGATGCCCGGTGGAGCTGTCCTAAGCAGCTATAGAGGAGTTTGGCTCTGGTTCACCCCCTCGGCCGTCACCTACCCAGCCTGACATCGGACATTGTTTTTCACGGTTTTGTCTGTCCTTCACTTTGACCTTTGTCTGATTTGTTCCCCCTGAAGTTCTTTTCCCCCTCCCGGTCGGCCTGCCTCGATCTGCATTCCTTTCCCCGGTTTGCCTTTACCCCTCTACCTCCATTCCCCATACAGACGTGCGTCTTGGCTATGCTACTCGCTAATAACTTATATTACTGTGTAATCTCATGTTTTTCCTCCAATGCCTATATTTGGCTTGTAACTGATGTAATTTTTGTAACCTGTAACTCGCTGATCCTCATGTAAAGCGCTCTGATACCTCCGGGTCTAGCCAGCGCTATATAAAACTCTGGAAATAAATAAATAGACATACGCTCTTGCAGAAGGCAGAGGTACCCGAACACTAGGACCTCAGGAACCAAATTGCAAGACTGAGCCGCCCGGGATCCGGATGCCTCATCGAATATTGTCTCGGAGTCATAGCCGGACTGGGAACAGCAACCAGCCCTGGCAATCTGCTTCACCGACTCCCCGTTTTGTTACAGGGGGGCGATATTGCAGCAAAATCCACCCACCACGGGTCCAAAACTGGCCCCATGGGTCCAAAACTGGCCCCCACCCTTCCAGCCGGAGAACGCCTGGTGCCCGATACAGCCAGTGCCCTGCTCTGAGTGACATCTGGCCTGAGCGAAAGCCTCTAGTTGGGGCTGACAAAAACCTCCAGAAGAATGAAAAGCAAAGTGTGTCTGGCCCAGGTTGATGCCACGAGGATGAGAGTTATGGAAGTTTGTTTTGGCTTCCTCACCACAAAGGGAAGCAGTGGAAGAGGTGGCCCAGTTCATCCATAGTGTATTACTCATGGACAATGTGGATATTGGGCGTCGAAGCTCAGGTATTTTGTGTTTTCTGGGGTGGTGAACACTTCTGTCTGCAGAGTGGCCCAATGCTGGAAGTATATATTGAAGGATCCATGGAGTGGAGATCCACTCAGACTTTTTGATGCATCCTGCGGAGAAGGTCTGCAAGTCGATGTCCACCCCTGGGAGATTCCCCGCCATGAGGTGAATGTTGTAGTGGCGTGTCCAGTGCTAGAACCTCTGCTCAAGGTGAGAGAGGTAAGGAGTGTGTGTGCCGGCCCGTTTTTCAATGTAATACATGGCTGCCATGTTATCCGCTCTTGTTAGGACTACTTTCCCACAAATTAAATGCAGATAGGGTTTGAGAACTAGCTGAATAGCCAGCAGTACCAAGTAAATGATGTAGAGATCCTGGTACTGATATTGCCACTGTACTGGCCGAGTTGCGGGCCCTAGCCTGTAAAAGAGATGTCTGTGGTAATGGCCACGTGCAGGACCGAGTTTGCGAAAGTCCTGCCTTGCAACACGTTGGCAAGTGACCACCATTGCAGAGAGATTTGTGCTCTGGCCTGAACAAATACTACATCTTCCAATTGACCTTCCACTTGTGACCCTGTGGCTAGACACTATTGCAGGGGGCACATGTGCAACCTTGCTAGGGAACTACTGCAATGCTGGATGCCATCACTTCCAAAAGCTACATGACTGTGCGAACTCAGAGTTCGTGATTGGGCTGAAAAACAAGCACAAGGAGCAGTAGATGGAAAGCTAAGGCCCTTTGCTCCTTGGGGGTACACTTTGCCTGTGACCGTATTTGGAATGGAGCCTACGAAAGGCTGTATTTGAAGAGCTTGCATATGTGACTTTGTGGCATTTATAGGGAAGTCCAAGTCACAAAGCAATGACACCACCACTTGAGTCTATGCGAGACACTGCGGTCTACTGCTGCTCTTGATCAGCCAATTGTAGAGGTCTGCCTTCCCTGTGCAAATGTACCACCACTACAGTCAGAGACTTAGTGAAAACCTTGGGCCCTTGGTGACCCCAAAGGGAAGTGAAGTACTTTGAGCTGGTAGTGTTGCCCAATTACCACTAAGTGAAGGTACTTCTGGTGGGCTGGGTGGATTGTTGTGTGAGATTGAGTGCCATTATGAAATCCCCTTTCTCAAGAAGGGGGATGACCTCTTGTAGGGTTGTCATCTGGAAATGTTCTGATAAGATGTAGCGGTTGAGGAGTATGATATTGAGGATGGGCCTGAGCTGAGGGAGTTACCCTGCTTGGGAATGAGGAAGTACAACGAGTATACCCGTTCCCTTGATGTTTTGGGAGCACCACTTCTATAGCACCCTTTTGTAGAATGGTGTGCACCACTCCGTGGAGGAGGGATAGGTTTTTGCTGATAAGTGTGTGTAACCACAGTAGGCAGCAGCTGTGCTGTATGATGGCTAGTACCAATTTGTCTGATGTAATCTCCTCCCAGCAAAGGGGAAAACTGCTTACTCTCCCGCCAAAAGGTGATGTATGATTTGGAATGCCAAGGCACATCACTGCTTGATGGCGGCAGCTCCCTTGCCGCAGCAGTCTTTGCCCGTCCCCTTATTGTTCCCTCTGTATAAGCCCCTACTGCACTCCCCTACTAGCTTGGTGATGGTAAGTCTGCTGCTACCTCTTGTATGAATGAGGCTGCTCAGGCGAGGTGGTCTTGACACCTCCTCTGGGTTGTTGCTTCCGAAAGGAGCCCCTGTATATTGTAGCCTGGAGAGACCCCATGGATTTGATGATTTCGTATCTTTGAGCATCTCATCAACCTGTGGCCCGTAAAGGTGCTCCCCCTCCAATGGGAGGTTAAGGAGATGCTGCTTCACTTCAGGTTTGAACCCAGATATACAGAGTCAGGTGTGGGATCTAAGGATGACACTCGTGGTGATGCTCCTGAAGCCTGTGTCTTAGGCATCCAAAGTGCAAAAGATGTTGGCAATGGAGATGATTTTGCCCTCTGATCCCAGCTCCTTTACCCTCTCTTATGGAACTGTTACGACAGGTGTTTAAGGAGTTCTGTATATCTCCTTTCACTGTGCCCTGTCATATCTGGATAGGAAAGCGACCGAATTGGCTATCCTCCAATGGGCAGCTACTTCCACCGCCACCCTCTAGCCTGCTGAAGCTATTTTTAGGTCTCGCCTGAGCCAGCGCGCATGCGCTGCTCTGGCGAGACTTTTAGTAAGCGGGTTTTGGAAGTGCAAACAGTGGCTTTTGCTGGGGACTAGCCTGCGTTCACGCGAGCGTGCACGCGCGATCAGGCGCCATATGGCTTCCCTCGCCATCTGGACGCTCGCGTGAACGCAAGCTGGTCGCCAGCAAAAGCCACTGTTTGCACTTCGAAAACCCTCTTCCTCGCGATTACTTTCACGGCCGCGCGGCCAATGCGTGTTAACAAGATGTGACTCCCGAACTTCTTCTGATTGTGCCCCCTTTTCTACCCCTCTCACTCTATTGCCCCTCTCGCTGTATTTATGAATCTGTCTGACCATCAGTCTGTTCACACACACATGCACGCATTCTGTGCCGTCATCTCACACTTCACATGCTCCATTTATCTGTCTATATGCGCATCCATGTCTGTACCTCAGAGTCTCTGCCAATATGCTGCCCGTCTTTCTCTGTCTCTGCCTCTGTTCATTTCTTACTGTTGCATGTTTCTGTGACCACATCTTCAGTCGGGTTCCTTCGCTATCACTTGATCGGATCATTGTATCAATCTAATGTATTGCTCTTTTTTATACTACCCTCTGCCCCCACATATTTTCTTTCAGTGACGACTATCCTATGAAACTCTTCGCACTGAACTATTGCGTACATTAAAACACAAGCCCCCTTAATGTTAGCAGATACCTTTCTTTTCATTGTCATATGTGTGATGTTACAGCTACATTTCAAGTGTATTATTTTCCGTACCTTTTCGGCAATTGTTATATACATATATAGCTGTATCCTTCCTGTGAGTCCTTTTTAGGGGTGGCCTATACTTGTTATTCAGTAATACTGTTCTAGCCAAAAGGAGAAATGATTTGAAACAGTGTCTGTATGTAGCTCATGCCTCCGCTACCAGAGGGCGATGCTAAAGATATTTCAGAAGTGCTGCTTGGGGCATGAGGCATGGTCAGCGACAGGTCGCATTCGCATGCTCCAGGCCATCTGCCTTTACTGTTTATTGCTCCTCCGCGCACATGCACGAGCTGAGGGCCATGTAGCATTCCTCTCGCTCGGCCAAGCGTGGCGCCTCGCTTCAATGCCCTCCCTCTCCCCCACCACAGAAACGTCTGCCATGCTTCTGTTGTGACCCTTTTGATGCACAACATTGGAGGAAAACATGGGCATTTTGTTTTTTTTTTCACGTTGAAAGTTTTAACAGACACTTCGAGACTGTTGTTGGCATGATGTCAACCTGCGCCTCTTTCAACTTCAAAAAGTTATTTGGTAGCTTTGCAAGGAAAGTTATATCATCAAAGGAATCTGCAAATATACCTTGGCACAGGCGCTTGGTGGTAGCCACAATACACATATCTGCACCACCACTCAGCACCACTCCACCACCTCCGCACCACTCCACCACCACCACTCCACCACCACCACTCCACTCCACCACCACCACTCCACTCCACCACCACCACTCCACCACCACCACTCCACCACCACCACCACCACTCCACCACCACCACTCCACCACCACCACCTCCACCACCACCACCACCACTCCACCACCACCACCACTCCACCACCACCACCACCACACCACCACCACCACCACTCCACCACCACCACCACCACCACCACCACCACCACCACAACCACCACCACCACCACCACCACCACCACCACCACCACTCCACCACCACCACCACTCCACCACCACCACCACTCCACCACCACCACCACCACCACCACCACCACCACCACTCCACCACCACCACCACCACTCCACCACCACCACCACCACCACCCCTCCACCCCTCCACCACCACCCCTCCACCACCACCCCTCCACCACCACCCCTCCACCACCACCCCTCCACCACCACCCCTCCACCACCACTCCTCCACCACCACTCCTCCACCACCACTCCTCCACCACCACTCCTCCACCACCACTCCTCCACCACCACTCCTCCACCACCACTCCTCCACCACCACTCCTCCACCACCACTCCTCCACCACCACTCCTCCACCACCACTCCTCCACCACCACTCCTCCACCACCACCACCACCACCACTCCACCACCACCACTCCACCACCCCACCACCACCACCACCACCACCACCACCACCACCACCACCTCCACCACCACCCCTCCACCACCACCCCTCCACCACCACCCCTCCACCACCACCTCCACCACCACTCCTCCACCACCACTCCTCCACCACCACTCCTCCACCACCACTCCTCCACCACCACTCCTCCACCACCACTCCCTCCACCACCACTCCCACCACCACCACTCCACCACCACCACTCCACCACCACCACTCACCACCACCACCACTCCACCACCACCACTCCACCACCACCACTCCACCACCACCACTCCACCACCACCACTCCACCACCACTCCACCACCACTCCACCACCACTCCACCACCACTCCACCACCATTAAACACATTGGCAAAGTCAATAGCTCTGCCTAAACACTTATAAGGCCCCAAAGGCGAGACCTATTGGCTATGCCAATGCTGGTTTCTCTTTTTCTTGGAGGAGGGGCATCGCCAGTGGCTGGCTTGGGGGAGGAACGTTTGCGGGACCTGTCCCTTAAAGATCACAGGGTCACTCCGGAGGGAAGCGGACTTGAACCTATTTTCTACCCTAGGGATAACCACTCTGAACTTGACAGGCTCTCTGCTGGACTGAAATTTGTACAAATGGGGCTCGCTGACGTGGCTTTTTCTCCAATCGGCTCTTTCGGTACCATGGAGGAAAGGTCCTTCTGACAACCACCAGCTGCCCAGGTCCTACTTTCAATCCTCCGCTGTGCATGGCCACAAGCCATGGTCAGCGAGGGAGTTGGGTGAATAACATCAAAAACTCCCAGAAAAAAAAAACTAGAAAAAAAACAAAGGACAAAGTGACATTATAGTTAGATTTTGAAATAACACAAAAGCTAACATTTACAAACAAACTAGAACGGATATTCACCACTTATACTTTACGGAGATAAATATAACTTGAGCGCACGTGCTGCTTATGACCTTAGATAGTGCGTCACTCATGACATGTTAAATGACATCACTGATGACCTCTCAAATGACATAAGCAGGAGCATTCATAAGGTTTTTGGGGAGCCAGCATATAGAAATGATCATTAAGTAATCATAGGCATCAGTGAACTAGAGTATAACGGTATGGTATACAAGAACAAGCTACTTACCTTCAGTAACGCTTTTTCTGGTAGAGACTATCTAACCGCATATTACTCACCTTAGAATATTTCACAGGCATCAGACTGGATCTGGAAAATCTTGAGCAGTACCTCTGTGCAGCAGGAGGTGGTGTTATATGGCTCTGTGTCAGCATGGTCCGGGTCAGAAGTGACGTTGCAGTGCCCACATAAGTGCCACCCTGGCGTGCAGACATCAGTTATTTTCCTCGTCACAACGCGGAGCTTTGAGTGGCTAATGTGTGACCTGTGTGCAGAATCTAAAGGCTTCAGGATGAAAAGCCCATATGGCGGAACAGGGAAGTTGGGTGAGTCTGGGTGGAATCTGCAGTTAGAGTCGAAGGTAAGTAACTTGTTCTTCCGTTAGAGACTTCTAACTGCAGATTCCTCATATTAGAATTGATACCCAAACAATACCTCCCTGGAAGTGGGTCTGCAGACAGGCTCAAACCAGGAAGACCTGGAGAACCAAACGGGCAAAGTGCCCATCCGGACGGACCGGACTTTCCAAGTAGTAATGTTTCATGAACGCGTGTAGTGACACTCATGTAGCAGCTTGGCAGATGTCTAGGACTGGCACCACTCATGCTAACAGTAGTGGCGGCCTGGGCCCTGGTGGAACTGAACTGTTTCTTAGCTAGTCTGTAGCAGATTTTAATGTAGAGCACAATCCATCGAGAGATGGTCTGTTTCTCCACCGCCTTGTCTTTTGCCCGATGAACCCAATCAAGAGTTGATCATCCACCTGGTGATCTTTGGTGCAATCGATATAAAGAGAGGGCTCTTTTTGGGTCCATCTCCTTTTCAGAAGGATGAGGTGGAGCAAAGAATGTAGGAAGCATCATGTTCGGGCCTATATGAAAAGATGTGGCCACCTTTCGCAGAAAAGAGGAACTTGTCAGATGGACCGGTCTGTGTGGGTAGAAGCTGGTGTATGGAGTGTTGGAGGACAGAGCTTAAAGCTTGCTTACCCTCCTAGTGGATGTAATGGCCACAAGAAAGACCGTTTTCATCGTCAACAGCCTAAACAAGCAGCTATGCAAAGGCTCGAATGGGGCACATATCAAAAATGTCAGAACCAAATTTAGTTAGCATTGGGGCATCACGAATGGAGTGGGGGAAACAAACTTTGCAATCCTTTTAAGAAGCTCGTCACAACCTGTGAGAAACAGGATGGGTTGATCCAGCAGCCGCAGGAATGCGAATATGGCCAAAAGAACAAATAGAATGGCTGATAATAAAGCTGGTACAGGATCCACCTGACCCAAGAAGCACCAAGCCACAAACGTATCCCAATGGCAGGCATATACCGTATTGGTGGAGGGACACCTGGCTGCCAAGATGACATCACAGTTTTCAGGAGGGAGATCGAATGCTCTTAATTCTCGCTGCTCAATCTCCACCCAGGAGGTTCGAGCGTGTTCATATTTGGGTGCAAGACCCTGCCCTGAGGTTGCGACAGAAGATCCTCCCGGAGAGGCAGACTGATCGGATGGCAAATGCTCAGGCGGTCGGGACACCACACACTCCATGGCCAATCTCGAGTCACAAGAATTACTTGGGTCCAGTCATTCCTGATCTTCTTAAGAACTCGAGGCAATAGTGGCTTTGGCGGTAATGCGTTCAGGAGTCCCGAGGCCCATTCGAGGAGGAAGGTGTCTCTAAACGAGAGACGCTTTGGAAACTCAACACTTAGAAGTGCTGACATTGCGTGTTCTTGGCAGTGGCTAAGAGATCAAGCTAGGGTTCTCCCCATTTTCGGAAGAGTCCTCGCACCACCTCTGGGTGTAACTGCCATCCACTATCCGCAATGCATCGACAGCTGAGCTCATCCACCTTGGCGTTCAGAGATCCCACCAGGTGCTGCACCATCAGAAAAATGACCTACCGTTCCAGCCAAACCCACAGTCTTGGAAACTCCTGGCACAGAGCCCACAACCCCTCTCTGCCCCATTGTAGTACCACATGGCGGTGGTGTTGAACATGAACACCTGAACCAGCTTCCTCTTCAGGGATGGGAGGAAGGCTTTTAGTGCAAAGCTAATCACTCTCAGCTCCAGAAAACTGATATGAAGCCGGGACGTCCTCTGATCGCCACCACACCCAGATGACTGCCCCATCCCAGGAGTGATGCATCTGTCACCACTGTGAGTTTTGAGTGTGGAAGAGAGACTCGGGGAGAGGTATGCCACTGGCCCATTCGCAGTTGGTCAACCACCACTGCAGATATTTTGCTCCTTCGATATCTGGACCAGGTCGGAGACATAACCCTGATGCTGTGTCCACTGATGGCATATGTCATTGAGAATGCTTTACCAGCAGAATGCAGGAGTCATGAGACCCAGCAACCTTCGAGTCGGTCTCACTGAAATCCAGGAAGAGGCTGAAACATCAGAAACATAGCCTGAATATCCTGGACTCGCCACTCTGGAAGGTTGGCGCGTAACTGCACTGTGTCCAAAATGGCTACGTAGAAAGAAAGTGTCTGAAAGGGCCGGTTTACCATAGTCTGGAGGTGGACGACGACTGTCTGCGACAAGCCCTCCTTCAGCAGTCAGTCGCTGAGGTAGGGGGAAGACTGGAACCCCTGATCTCCACAGATATTCTGCAACCAAGGCCATCACTTTCATGAACGCCTGAGGGGAGCACAGCAAACTGGAAATGCTTGTGGTCCACCTTGAATCACAGGTAACCCCTTTCCTTCGGGTCAAATCCAGTCTCCAGGATCCAGGGCAAACAGAATCTGAGTATTTCAAACATCTCTTTCTTCAGGGACTAATTGAGAGTGTGCAGGTCTAAGATAGGGCGGAGGACTCCATCGTCCTTGGGCACCAGAAAGTAGTGGTAATAGCAACCACATCCTACTTCTGGTGCAGACACCCTCTCGATGTGCTCCTTTGGCCAGGAGAGCCTGAACTTCCGAATGAAGAAAGGAGAGGTGGACCTCCATCAGCCACTGTAGGGATAGTGGCAAAGATGGGGGGTTTGTCAGGAAAGGCATAACCCCTGTTCACAATTTGCAACACTAATTTGTCAGATGGAATATTAGTCCACTGGGGCAGGTGGTGCCTGGTCCTGCTGCCATCGGGGTGGCTGTGTGGAATGGAGGGCACACTAAAAAGATTTGGAGGCTGCTGCAGCCGGAGGGGTGAGGAATTGAACAGTGCCACTGGGTGTAGCTCCCTTGGCCTTTCTGGGATCCGTGACCCCTTCCACGAAAGAGGTGGTGGCCTGCTGGGTAGCAGAGGAAGGTTGATACTGTGGATACCCAAAAGCGATGCAACTGCATCCATGGTAAGGGTGAAAGAAGTGCTGTTGGGGCGGTCAGTCAGCGAAAAGCCAAGAGATCTGGCAGTGATCGTCTCTTTTGAAACCACTTGAGTGCAGTGTCAGCTTTGTCTGCAAAAATCAGGAACTGTCCAACTGCATATCAATGTGTAACGACTGAACGCAAGTCGAAAACCCAGGGGACCGCAAACACGCGTGGCAGCACAGTGCCACCATGGAGGCCCCAACCCTTGCTAGGGAGTCCATGGTGTTCGCACTGTGTAGCTGGGATTGACCTTAGCCGTGGAGGCCTGGGCAACCAGGCTCTCTAGGGAAGGGTGCTGGGAAAAGAAAACGGTCTACTGGAGCAAGTCAGTGTCGCAGGGCAATCATCCTGTGCCTCGGAGGCCCTGTGCAAGGCTTGCCCATGGTTCAAGGAGGATCTTGTGAGGGTTTCATTGTAGGAGAGGAGTGCATCAGCCAAGCTCGCTCCTGGTTGCAGCACCTCCGTCAAGACGTTGGCCTTGACCTAGACGGCAGGCAGCTGTAGGTCAAGGACCTCGGCCGCCCTGTGCATCACTACCGCAAATGATACGCCTTCTTCAGACACTAGACATGAATGGGAAGGAGTCTGGGGACGTAGCAAAACCAATGGCGTCACCGAGCTCTTCATACCAGTTGTCATTGGTGTCCTCATCCAGAGGACCAACCTCTTCACACTCAGGGAAGGAGGTGTGTCTAAAGGCGGCAGAGGCGCATCTAAGGGCTGAAGCAGCCTAGACGGCGCCGGCATCGATGGCGAACGGCATAGTTGTGGAACCATGTCAGAGATGGGAATGACAACTGGCTTGTTGTCGTCTAGCAGAGTCCGTGGCACCGGGGTCAGCACCGGGTCCTGAGGTGGAAGCAGGAGAGGGCCCGTCGCCAGCAATCCCGCAGGGGCACCTCTAGGCTGCGTGGGCCGGAAGGCTCAACAAAGGGAGTATGCATGGCATTGCAGAACTCCTTCAAATGAGCAGTAGTGACTCCGGCACAAAGGAACTCAGAGTAGCACAGAACGAGGCCCGATGCCATCTCCGCAGGTGGAGTGAGGGTGCTGGGCCATGAAGCACGAGGTCTGGTGGGAGAAGCCAAAGAACAAGTCAACAACTTCTTGTGCTTTTTGGACCTGGCTTGGAGGAAGAGGTCTTGGACCTGGAAAACAAGCCTCCGTGGGATCTGCTCTGAGAATGGCTCCGAGATCAGCCTCGGGAGTGGGACTGAGAATACACCACCAGGAGTTTCAACGACTGCTTACAGATCGCTTTTGGGTGCATGAATTTGCACTCGGCGCAGGCCTTGGGTCATGGTCTGACCACAATCACCAGAGGTAGGCAAGGTGTAGAATCTGTGGTTAGAAGTCTCTATAAGACACTGAAATATTAAATACAATACAGTTGCTGCAATCAACCTGCACAAACTACAATACATGCACCAACGCAAACATCCCAAAAAATATGCAAAGCAGTGGAAACTACCTTTTCATGACAATTTAATAGATAAATTGTATGTTACTGTTGCCAGGTTGGTAGCAAACCATAAATATCCAAGCCATAAGAAAGATGGGAGCAAGGAAAAGGAAACAAATCCTGAAAGGACCTGAGGATAAGGTGTATAACTACCACACTTGATATAAAGGCTGTAATGGTATGCTAATGCAGAGTAAAAGGAAGTAATGGATCTTTTGTTTGCACCTAGGTTACTGCAGACCAGTCATGGGAAGAAGTAGAGAGGATGTGTTTATCAGAAGGATCAAATCTGTAGTACCTGTTCTGTTACCCGGTGAGCTTCGGTCTTCCCCGGATATTCTTGGTGCTCTCTGGACTTTAGCAGTCTTTGGAGTACTGTTGATGACCTTAATTGTAGTTGGTGTAGAAGGATGCATCGATGCTGGTATAATTTGTACAGCTTAAGAAAAAAAAGACATGTTGGATATTGCACAATGCTTGATAGTTTGATTACTACATACAGTTTGAGATGAAGTCAACACGTTTTAAAAAAAAATATTCCACATAATGCTATTACCATTTATATACGGAAGTATCAAGGTTGACCGTTTCTGATTTTGTGTGCTACAGTTTAATAGAAATGCATCCCCACATTACTAGTTCATCTCAGCAAACAGATTCAGTTATGAAACTGAGAATTGCATGCGAGTAAACAAAAGGTAATGTGACACAAAGCTGGACGCTTATATGAATTTAAAAAACAGAACAGGATTTTCAAGAAAAACCTGCGGCATAGCAGAGTTACTTTGTGAATCAGCGATGAAATTAGCAAGCCCAATGACTCCGAGAGTATGTCGGGCTGTGAAATTCTAAGTTTGCATGCAAACATTCAGCATTAAATTTAAATACAAGAGCGATTCATACAGGAAAGCATTATAGAGATTTCAGTCACAAAATGTGAAGTGTGCATTTAGAGAAATGCCTTCAATTCAAAAGCTCTGTAAAACATGTGGAAAGTGCTGCCAACTTGTAATGGGACCATAACCACCTTGTGAAAACTGTTCAATAAAAATGTTTTTTTAAAAGGTGTACATGTGGTATAACTAAAAACGAAGGAGAGGGAACTCACTCGAGTGACTTGTTGTTTGTTTCTCTACCCAGCCTTATAAGGAGTGTTCTTGTTTATTTAAAAGGACTGTCGCCTACTAGGGTTCCAAGTGGCATTCTTCATCATCAGAGTCCTCACCCAGACGCTGGGTGTATCAGAGTAGGCTCAATCTCAGTTTTCCTCAGTATATGCAAAATGCAGAAGAAAGATAAACCGATTAGGTGGCTACAGGGTCCGCCCGCCTCTAAGACAGAGAAATATAAATATAAATGCAATATACTGAGGAAATTTCTCAGTTGGGTTTGTACACATTTCATGCCTGAGTCAGTATATGGGTGAGGACTTTATGACGAATAGGAGGCCCAGCTAGCATACTGTGATGGAAGTCTTTGTCTCTCAAGTAGAAGGATCAGGGCAGTTTCTTATTGATATGCCCCTAATGCCTTCCAGGTGTGAACTGGCCCAAACCTATCAACAAATTATTTAGGCACCCTACATGAGATTTCCAAAATTATCTTTGTGTTTGCTACAGCTTTTAAACCCCAGAGCCGGACTACTTGACAAAGTAGAAGGCCTGGAAATGAAAACAAGAAAGACAAGAACAAAACTAAAGAACATTTACCTACCTTTGTAAGACTCTATGTAGAGACTATATGTGGCTGTAGATTCCTCACCTTTTGAATATTCCCTACGTGTCAAACTAAGTGCGGTCCTCTGCACACCGGTAGGTAAGTGCTGAGTCTATATAGGCATCACTCTCACACACCGACATCAGTTCCTTTCTTTCCGGGGCCCCAGATGCAGATCCGGAGCACCCTCTTCGAGACTCCCTTTACGGCTCCAAAATTGTATAATAGTATGCACAGGAAAGGGCACCTCCCAAAACAGGTTTTAAACCTTGTAGGGACTGGCAGAATCAGATCTCTGTGACCAACCCTCCTCAGGCTTCCCTGGGGTCGAGCAACAACTGTAAGGCCTGCAGCAATTGCCCCTTGGCTAAAACCGAAATCCATCCGAGACCGCAAGGTGAAACTTTACATGGCCAAGAATCAAACCGCAACGGGTCGAAAGTTCTGTCCCGTTCCTTAAGTTGGAGAAGTCGTTCCAGGGGTCAAGTCTTTGTCTAGATCAAAGTCGTCGTCTTAGTTGAATTAAAAGCATTAGACTGAAAGCGTGACTGGGCCCTTCACGCCATCACACGCTGAGAAGGCAGAGTGGTGGTGCCATATATTTCGATTTCACTCTTTAAGTTGTTCAACTTTGAAGCCTCTCCTGTAACTTGTTCCGGCGCAATCTGAGCTTCCAGCACTGCCTGGCAAGCCAAATAGGATCGAAGAGTTTTGCGATGTCAGTTGCTTTTTGTGTTCAAGCTCCCAGACGCTGAGCTTCAAAAGTAAATTGGTGTGATCAGTGTGAAGATTCCTAGAATAAAATCCAACGACAGAACGAAGAATCTGCGGCTAGATAGTGTCTCTACCAGAAAGAGCATTACCACAGGTATGTAACCTTTTCTCCTGATGGAGACTTCTAGCCACAGATTCCGCACCTTTTGAATGCATACCAAAGCAGTACCTTTTTGGAGGTGGGTCTGTGGATGAACTCAAACAAAAGTCTTGTCGGACCGAGAGGGCAAAAAGACTCTCTCAGCTCACCTGACTGTCCAGATAATAGTGCTTTGTCAACATATGGAGGGATGCTCACGTAGCAGTGTGGCAAATGTCCAGGACAAGGACTCCGCGTGCCAACTCTGTGGTAGAAGCTATGGCCCTCGTAGAATGAGCACACAGTCCTTCTGGAGGCTGCTTTTTAATCAATGCACAGCAGATCTTTGTTGGACTTGGCCCTTTTTGCAGGGCTATCCCCCAACTTTTTGTTTCTTCCTCCTATTTTTTTCCTGACCTGCTGTTGTTGTTTGCTTTAGGACTCCGGGCACTTTACCACTGCTGATCAGTGCTAAAGTGCATATGCTCTCTGTGTAAATTGTTATTATGATTGGTTCTACCTGATTGGCATATTTGATTTACTAGTAGGTCCCTAGTAAAGTGCACTAAGTGTGCCAGGGCTGGTAAACCAAATGCTACTAGTGGGCCTGCAGCACGGATTGTGCCACTCACATGAGTAGCCCTGAAAAGAGGTCTCAGGCCTGCCACTGCAGTGCCTGTGCGCAGTTGTTAACTGCCATGTCGACTTGGCAAGTGCACCCACTTGCCAGGCCCTAACCTACCCTTTTCTTACATGTTAGTCACCCCTAAGGTAGGCCCAAGGCACCCCTGTGGGCAGGGTGCAGTGTATGTGAAAGGTAGGACATGCCCTGATGTGTGTGGCATGTCCTGATAGTGAATTACTGCCAATTTAGTTATTCACTATTGCAAGGCTACCTGTTCCCATAGGACAGAATGGGGAGTTTGTTTATAACATCTTATAAACATAACTGCCCCTGGGAACAAGGTAGGAAAATAAAGTTTAGTATGCCTGAACTCGGAATGTTAAAATGCATCTTTTAGTGAGGGTGATTTTTACATTCTGTGTTTGTAAATACCACTTTTAGAAAGTAGGTATTTTCTTGTTTAACCATTCTGTGTGCCTCTGCCTGTTTGTGTTTTTTTTTTTTTTGTCCTTATCTCACCATTAAGCGTCTGCAATTCTTAAAAGAAGCCGTCCTTCCGATCTTTGCGCCCCACGGCTGCTGCATTCGCTTTAGGCCATACCAGGCCAGCCCCTTTGTTCGAAGCTTGGTGTAATCATAGGACCGGGGGAAACTATACCAGTCTCAACTCTCTCCCCCAGGATAAAAGGGCCTGCCAGATGTTCGTGCCGTACTCACTTACTCCCCCCTGATCCAAACGTGCCATAGCAAACACAGCTTTTGGCCAATCCTCACACTGAGGTGGCCGTGGATCTTTCCAGTTCTTACAAATTTCCCTCCGGGCGATAAGAACCAAATATAACAATAGGCCTCTATGTAGCGGCTGTAGGACCTTGCTAGACACACCATCATCCCCAAATATAACTAGAGTGGCATTAACCTTGAAATTAACTTCAAAGATGCCACATAAAACGTCCGCCACACCCCTCCAGAAAGCTCTAAGTTCAAGACAATCATAAAAAAATATGAATATCATCAGCGTTAAGGAGGTCGCATCTTGGACATTTGGGGGAGGATAGTGGGGCAAACTTAGCTATCTTCGCCGGTGTATAATAGAGCCTATTTACAACAAAAAAGTGGTTCTTTTTTAAACTGGCCGGCTTGACATACTTGTAGAGAAGCTTCAATGACAAATTCATACAGATCTTCAATGTCGGAGTCAAGGGGGGACTGATTCCAGACTACATGCTGTGGGGATATTCCACATCTTCAGCCTCCAGGAGCCTCTTATACCATATCGAAACTTCCTTTCTCTTAGGATGTATCTCTTGCAGAATATGCTCAGTCTCCCATTCTCCTCGAATGAACCCCTTTTCTGCTGTAAAACAGGAGACTAATTGCAAGTATTTGAATCTGCAAAGACTACTTCCAACCTTAGCTCTTAAGTCCTCCCAGGGGTGGACACCTTCTGAGGATAGGAGTTCTGACCATATGGTGATACCTGCCCTCTTTATTGGTATCGCAAGATTATCCCTGAGGCATACCGGGGTCCCCGGGGAGTCCCAAATCGGGGCAAAATCAGAATAGTACCCGATCCCCCCCCCCATCTACATCTGACCTTATACCACAGGCTAAGGGTGTCCCTAAGAACTTTCAGATGCACCTTTTTGAGATACCTTGGTGCCCCAAATTTATACAGGAAGCCGTCTCCCCCGCCTTAACCATTTCTCCCAATAGCCTGCCCCAATTCGTTTCCTCTGCTTTTACAAGTAGTATCCGAATATTTTTAAATTGGAAGGCAACAGAGTACCAACCAATATCCGGGAGAGCAAGCCCCCCTTTAGTGAGCTTACGTCTCAGCTTTTTCCATGATAGTCTAGCGCCCTTATTTGCCCAAATAAAACTTCCGATCTTACTTTGAATTTTACCAATATCCTGACTTGAGAAGTTAAGGCGAATGGCATTAAACAAATATGTTAGCTTAGGGAGGATGACCATTTTTACTAAGTTAACCTTGCCGAATATTGTTAAAGGGAATTTCTTCCATCTTGCAAATAAGCGGTCCACCTCTTTGATAGTCTTTTTCAAATTAATCTGGGGAATTTTATCCAGGTCTTTAACTATAGTGATGCCCAGGTATTTGAACTCTTTGCTCATTCTACCCTCCCAGTTGTCGATATTCCAACACATCACCTCGGTTTTGGAGGTGTTAGCTAGATACCCTGAATGTGAACCAAATTCTCCCAGTAGAGCTTCGACCCTTGGTATTACCGCCCCCGGGTTGTTAGTATACAGCAGCAAGTCGTCGGCATAGAGAGCCAACTTGCTGCAATATTGGTGGGACCTAAAAGGAGAAATCTGCTCATCTAATCTTATTGCTTGAGCCAGGGGCTCTATGTATAAATCAAACAGCAGGGGAGAGATGGGACAACCCTGTCTTGTTCCTCTTTGGATGTTAAAACTAGATGTTAACATGCCATTTAACAGAATTTTTGCTGAAGCCCCTTGGTAGCAATTCATCAGTGTCTGAATAAAAATATGCCCAAAGCCCATCATCCCGAGTACCTCCCAAAGATATACCCAACAGACTATCGAATGCCTTGGCCGCGTCAAGTGCCACAGCGGCCAATGGTTCCGACTGAGCTTTTGCCAAGTCTATATTACCGATAAGTTGATGCATCTGCTCCTGGATATATCTCCCTGGTAGAATACCTTTTTGGTCCACGTTGATCAGCTGTGGGGCTATCCATACCAATCTCCCTGCAAGAATACTCAAAGATCTTATAGTCAGCATTCAGCAGGGAGATTGGTCTATAGGAATCCGCTTAAAGGCGGTCCTTCCCAGGTTTCAGGATGAGCACGATAGTTGCCTCTTTCCAGGACCTGGGAGCCTGACCTTCCGAGCTGTACACAGAGTTAAATAATATACCCAACATCGGCACCAATTCATCCTGGAGGAGTTTATAAACCTCGCTGGGAAGCGCATCCGTGCCCGCTGCTTTATTCTTCTTGCATTTGCTTATTTGTACTCTGATTTCGCTCGCAGTGATTGGAGCATCTAATCTTTCACGTCTTTCAACTGTTAATTCTGATAAAGATTTATCCCTCCACCAAGTTTCTAGGGTTTCAGTATTAGGCACCATCTCCTCCGTATATAACTCCGAGAATAGGGAGAGAAGGTGGGCTTGCATGTCCTCCAAGCTACTCGACTTCTCCCCACTTTCATTTATTATTAACTCATTGATGTTATTCTTTGCACAATCTACTCTAGCTTTCCATGCCAAGAGGGCTCCCGCCTTCTCTCCATACTCAAAGTTCTGCATATTCTTAGTCATCCGCTGAGCCTTAACTTTCTGGTCTAGCCTTCCCCTATAGTCCTGGCGAGCGGCTTCCAAGTCACTCAGAACTTGTAGCAACCTTTCAGGACTCCCCTGATTAAGCCGAGTCCTTTCTTCCTCTAAGTTAAGAATTTTCCCTTCCAAATTTCAAAGCTCCCGTACCTCCGCCCTATTCTTCGAGCAGATAAGACTATGTAGCAGGCCCCTTATGTTCGCTTTAAAAGCATCCCAGATGAAGTCCATGGATGTCGATCCGATATTCACAGAAAAGTAATCTAGGGTAGCGGATTTAAGAACCCTCACTATCTCTTCATCTAACAGTATTGACCTTTTTAACGTCCATCTGGGCCTAAGATTATACCTCTTTCCTACGTATGCGAACAAAACAGGGGCATGATCTGATATACGACTAGGCAAGATAGATATAGAGGTCAGATTTCCTAGACTAGGCCTGTCAATTAAAACAGTCAATTCTGGACGAGTGGCCATGCTTCTTGCTATAAAAAGTATATCCCCGTTTATCGCCCATCTTTACCCTCCAAGCATCTGCAAGCCCCAGATCATGTAACATATTTCCCAAGGCTCGACGTATTCGAGGTGCCCCTACATAATGGCTCTGATTGGATCTCTCTCTTAGAGGGTCAAGGAGGACATTAAAATCGCCACTGATGATTATGGGCGAAACTGCTTCCATCAATTTAGATTGTAATTTACAGATATACGTCGGATCATCGTTATTGGGACCATAAAAGGAAGCACATATTAACTCAGATCCTCCAAAATCCAATATAGCCACAATCCATCTCCCTGTCTGGTCAGTTTGGATTGATTTAATAGTACATCTTGCCCCCTGTTTTATCAGGATAGCCACCCCTTTACTATGGACTGTCTGCTCAGAAGAGCAAAAATATTTTACCCAGGGATATTTATCAAAGATAACACGACACTCCAAGTGGCTTAAATGCGTCTCCTGGTGTTGTGTGGTTTGTGGACTCATGGTCTGCATTGCCAAGTTAGCTTAGGCCTGGCTGCCATGATGCCTCTTTGCGCACGTTACTTTGTGCCTTTGTTTTTCCAGCCTCGGCTTGTGCCCGGCTATTTTAGAACTGTCTGCCGTTCACCTTTCCTCCTGTTCCCTTTGGGTTGCGTCTGCACATCATGTACAAGGTCGAAAAACAATGTCCCTTGTTCTTGCTGATCTGGTCAGCCCCTCGCACTTCGACATAACACTGAATGCAGCTGCACTGGAGAAATTCGTGTGCTTTTAATATTGTGATTTTTACTGTTAGAGACACTTGGGGAAAACCTTTCCAGAGAGAAGAGCTGTGCTTGTCTGATGATGTAAACCTAGCATCTAGATATTGAGGTATGAGGGTCTGCCTGACGATGCCCAGAGGTCTTCTATTTTTATAATAAACTAGTTTATAGCACGGGGAGGGTGGTATGGTCATTTAGCCCTATATCCACTGCTTTATGAAATGCTTTCCCCGTTTGTATTCTATGGAATTGTAACTATGCTTATTATTTTATTCTTATGCATTATGCTGATAGTACTGGCACGTGAACTGTATCTTAGAGCACGATAGTTGAAATAAACATTTTAAACTATACAGTGTCTTATTACGCACGTTGTGGACAAGTATGAGTGAGATATGAAAGGGTGTTCTTGCTCCCGCGAGTCCTGAGAGAGAGAGAGAGACCGTGTTCTGGGTTGTCTAATCATTGGTAGCATCGCTGCTCATGAGACGCTAAAGCTAGTCGGATTGGGATTGTGGGTACTAAGGTGTATGGTTGGCTCACCACTATACTCCGAGGTCCTATTAGCCTGTGCATAGCTCTGTGTATGTGCAGAATCCCTACAACATGGCGCCACCAACGAAGTGGGCTGCTTATCTGCGAGACGCTTGAGTAGTTCTTGTGCTTGTCCACAACTCCCTTCACGGACGCCTCGCTTCCGGAGGCGTGAGGGCGATACCTCCTATATTGACGTTTTTATAGGTTCTTTCAAGCTTGAAGTTGTTAAAAGGTGTTTAAATAAAACCCTATATTGTGCTGTAGGATATTTTTAGCCTTAAATGGCCGTCCAAATTGCGGCACATAGCCGCGCAGCGCTCCGGGCTCACTTGACCGCGTATGGAGTGCCTGACGCGGGTGTCGATCTGATCTTTGCGGTACAAGCAGATCCAGCTTACCACTTTGAGGTGTTTTACTCTTGGATCACCTTTCCGGCGGTGGATGGGACTGATAATTTGTTCCATGAATATACAGCCACCGCACTTCCTAATGCCTATAGGCCTTATAGGAATCTTGAAGTACCGCTCACGGCATGGCAACACCGTGTTTGGTTTGATGGCGCCCTCCCCCAACCGATTACCTCGGTTCGTTTAGGCCCCTTATCGATTGAAGGGGCCACTTGGCCTGTTTTGGCCGGGTATACCCCACATCCGCGTTATATGACGCTTGCAGTCGCTGACCTGCGTAATTTGCATTTGTCTTTGATACGTGTGCATAGAGCTTTAGTACAGTATGTTACAGGCAACATCCAGGCAGCCCCGCCTGGAGTTGCAGCGCATACAGCTGGACCGGGCAGTGTAACCATAAGTCCCGTCATGGTTAATTCGGTGATGGGCAAGCGCCCACAAAATAAGGATGATATGCCTTATTGGCTTGCAGAGAAATTTGACCAGCTGGAGGCAGTTTTTCCAAATACTTCTCCTGTGGAAAAACACAGGATTCTGACGATTAGTTTGCCAAAAGACTTGATCCCCGAGTTGGCAGAATGCAACAACTGGGGTAAGGTATTCGCAGCAGTATATGCGAAGTGTTTCGGAACTCCTTCCATGACAGTTCTCCCCTCTGTAATTAAATGAGTGCAGGATGAGCATGGCCCTGAAGCGGCTGTGGAATTAGGGATGAGACTGGTGGGAGTGTTCGATGTAGTGGCTGATTTGATTCTTGCGAATGTCAAGGGCGATGCAGTTAACTTTCAAGTAGCTAATGCTTTGGCTTTGATCCCAGAACCGGACAAGCCGTGCGAATTACCGAAAATTGCACAGGCTTACAAAACCATTGGCCGCAATAGCCTGGGGGTCAAGCCTTTTGCTAAAACGCAAACACAATCGCAACCACAACCAAAAACTCAGTCTGAGAAAAATGAGAAACCGTTCTTTACTAAAAAAGAGCTGGAGGTTGAAAAAACAGGGTAAGCAACAGAATAAGCCAGGGTCGCGAGGCGCATCCCCGGTTTCCGCGTCTTCTGAACGCACATATGATTTGGGCGATAGAGCGAGAATTAAATCTCCAGAGAGATTTCAAGTCCCTGATCCGCGTTCTCCGTGTTCTTCACAGGCACCGTCGACCTCCCAGACAGGTGGAGGAGATCGCCAGGATAGAGGCAGGGGTCGAGAGGCTCCACAGGGACAAGACCAACCTCGACAACAAGTCAGAGGGAAACCAGAAGAATTTCAACGTTCTCGCCCACAGTTTCAGAAGAAAAAAGTTGCAGCTGTAACAGCGAGGTATGCCACAGGCGGTGAGAACGAGACTCCTGAATTGGACGTGGGCAGTGACGCTCCTCGACAGCGCCACGGAAGTTACCATAGTGCGGGAGGCACTACGTCCTCATGTGGAGGTGACAGCAACTGAAACATTCATTACTGTCGAGACAGCTGACACCAGAGTGGCACCCCCTGACAGACTATTTAATATTGTCCTTCAAATTGAAGGTGACATACAGCGTGTTATTAAAGGGATTTTTTGGGAGAATCTGACCTCTTCTTACGACATTTTGTTGGCAGAGGCGGATTGGCCACCCCCATTCGTACTGGCTGCACGTAGAGGGGAGGAAGTAATCCTTCCGAGCTTTTCTCGTCATGTCCCAAAGGACAAAATCGGAGGCTCTCGCAGCTGAGTGGGCTGTGTCCCTGGCTCCAGCGTTCTACCGCAATCACGTGGGCTGGGATGAAGACTCTCTCTCTCCCCCCCCCCCCCATGATATTCCTTTGCGGTCGCTGCCACAACCCCAATATCCCATCAAGCGGGAAGCTAAAGGTCCCGTTTCCGAAATTCTGACAGTTAGAATATTAAGGAGTAATTGAAACATGCGTGTCACCTATGAATAATCCCCTTTTCGCGGTTTCTAAACCCGATGGATCGTACCGCCTAGTATTGGATTACCGGCATTTGAACCCTCATTGTCGGACCTTTGCGGTGCAAAATACCCATAGTTCTGCGCTTGTAGACAGTCTTGCTCGTAAAAAATATAAAACGACACTTGACCTATCCAATGGATTTTACACGCACAACTTAGCCCCGGAGTGTAGCCAATGGAGCGCTTTCACTTCCGGTGGTAAACAGATCAAATTCCGGCGTTTACCCATGGGCTACAAAAACAGTCCTGGTGTATTCGCCGCCCGTGTTGTCTCTTTGTTGGACAACATAGACCCAGATGCGTGTTCGTACGTCGACGATATCTATCTAACAGATGACAAATTATGGCTGCATCTTTCCTGAGTGAACCGCATTATTCTTGAATTTTCGGTCGTAGGTTACAAATTTAACTTTGCCAAATCTCATATTGCTGAATTTACCGTTTTGTTCTTGGGCTATGATCTCAATAATGAAGGTAAGGGCTTAGCTCCCCATTTTCTGGAGAAATGCGCACTTTTGTGCCCTCCAACCACTCTGAAGAAGCTTCAGTCTTTGCTGGGTTGTCTGAACTTCGGGCGTATTTACATTCCCGAATATGCCCAGCGTATCAAGCCTCTTTATGCCTTGATACAACCTAACTTTTCGAAGTCATGCTGGCTTCCCGAACATTCCTCTATACTGCAATCTTTGCAGTCAGATCTACTTGAATCTAAATTCTTGTTGACTCGTGACAACCACACAAACCTGGTGATTAGAATTGTTCCAGGGGCAGTGGGTTTCACGTACTTAACCTTTAACGAAGGGGACACAGTACCGATTGCATACAAGTCACATCTTTACACTTCTGCAGAAATGCGATTTTCCTCTGTGGAGAAAGTTTTGACTGCAGTGCAAATGGCGATTCTGAAGGAACGCGCACTGGCACAGGGAAAACGCATTCTGGTGGTAACACCATATCCTGCCCTTGAGGCAGTGACGAAAGCAAGTGTACCGAACTCCAAGGCTTTGCACCCCCGTTGGATACAATGGGCAACATCTCTGACATCTCCGGATGTCACGTTTATCTTTGATTCTTCACTTCAGACACAGGAGTTTTTACAGTATGAATTTGTTCATCGTCCTCCTCTGTCTTTGCTACTGCTTGAGGAGTACGAATGTATTATCTATACCGATGGTTCGGCACAACCGGCCACGGGTTCCAAGCATGCTTATTCAGCAGCATGTGCTATTGTTGCAGGTACTATGGTGAACGGTGAGTTCAGACAGACGGTAGTGCACACTCAGGCACTAGGAGACAGTACTGCACAATTGGCCGAGCTGCGCGCTTTGGTGCTCGCACTCGAGTTCGCTAATCCAGACGTGACTACCCTAATTGTGTGCGATTCATACTACTGTGTTCAATCTTTCAATGATAATCTATTCTTTTGGTCACAAAAGGACTATAGAGATGCAAAAGGCAGCACAATTAAGCATAAAATGCTTTGGGTTCGAGTGCCAGATCTGAAACAACGTCTGCCTCTCACACAGATGATTCACACTCTTGGCCACCAGCGTGTGGGCGCACACGCTGTCGGTAACGGTTTGGCGGACGAAGCTGCCAAATCAGCAGTAGCCACGTGCTCAGTAGCAGCAGTTACAAGATCTATGACTAAAATCGATAATGATATTTTGGCAGCTATTGCTGCGAGACAAAGGAAGGTGCTAATTACCCACGGGGTTTCCCTTCCAAATACTCTTATCAATTAGGTCCCGAACAGGCTCCTTACGTAAGAATTCCAGACGTTGGTGATCGGCTGATTCCCAACGCGGACCGCAGACTTTCCTTGATAACTGCCGCACACGAAGGCATGGCTTCGGCCCATGCTGGCGTGTCTGCGACAGTTTCCATCTTGCAGCAGCGTTACTGGTGGCGTGGTTTATATAAACGGACCCGTACTTACGTGCTTTCTTGTGACGTTTGTCAGCAAATTAAGCCTTCCACGGTTACGCGGCCACCACAGACACCGCTCTGCATTTCTAACAGACCTTTTGGGTGTGTTTACCTGGATCACTGCGGTCCATTTTCTTCTGACACTGCATATAAGTACATCTTGGTTGCAGTGGATTCGTGCACACGTTTCATCTGGGTCTGGCCACAACGGAGTGCTGACGCTCGAAATGTCATCAGGGATTTGCGTGTCTTTGTGGTAATTTTCGCCTGCGGCACCTTCCATTCTGACCAAGGTCCAGCGTTCGCCTCTAAGGCTTACAAGGACGCAATGGGGTCACTGGGGGTGCATGTGAAATTTTCGTCTCCATATCGGCCTGAGGGCAATTCGATTGTTGAACGAATGAACCGTGACTTAAAGCAATCCTTGACAGCTAGAGTCTTAGGTACTGGCAGGAACTGGCTGGCCCACTTGTATACCGTACAACGTGCACTTAATAATCTCCCTAGAAGACCTCTGGGTGGGCGGACCCCATATGAAATGGTCTTTGGCATACGAATGTTTGTGCCTGACCTTGATGGTCTAGACATGGCGGCGCAATCCGCAATCTTTGATGTAGATAACCATTCTACTATGTTACAGGACTTACAAGAAGCCCGAGACAAACTTGCAATCGAACATTTACCTTCAGCCACAGACGCTGCGCTGCAGATTCCGGTTGCCGGCTGGCTTCCGAAGATTGGAGACCTAGTCCGAGAATGGGTGGAGAACAAAAAAGAATTTGGCCCCTCTTATCGTGCACCGGTTCCAGTCCTTGGCTTGAAGGGTACTCGTACAGTCATCTTACCACCGCTTCCTGGTCGCAAGGAAAACAGATACATCTCAGTGGAAAATGTCAAGTTACAACATCTGGCCGATCCTGAATAGTGTAACACCAGCGGTCTCTTGTCCAGTCATTTCCAGGACAAATGTTTGTGGTCTTCCAGCCCGAATGGTCACTGATGTTGCCATTGAGATGGTAGATTTGCCTGATCGCCTGCTCGACTACCCGGATTCCCCCTGCAACGAGGAGACCGAGTATACCTACCCCGCCACCGAGTCCGTGGCTCATCTACCAACAACGCCACTGAGTCCTATACGTTATTCTTTTGACTCGGATTCCACCTCTGCACTTATCCCGTCCAGATTCAGTATTTTTGTATCCTGGTTCAGAGACAATTTTTTGATCCCGCCATGGACATACATCTGGTTGGTACTATTCCTGATTTTTCTGTTCATGTCCATTGGCTTTGTCACAGTGTTTTTTCTACTCATTAATGGACACTATTTACCAGAACGCTCTGCTGTGAACTGTGTCGCTGGAACTTTGGCTCCGCATTCTTCATCTCACATCATGAAGCGTGACCACACATTTGTGAACATTTCAGCTTTTCCAGTCGCTGATGGCATCGTTTGGGATGCGGTAAATTTCCAAATTCATGGACCCACCGAGATTATTAATGTACCAAATGTCCTCCGTGTTTCAATGGGTGATGTCGTTAAAAGTAATATTCATTCTGACGATTGGGATGTGCATGCAGTTGAATCGTTATTTACGGATTTGAAATATTATGCTGCTTTGAACGCTGAAGATTTGTACATGAATTCTGCGAGTTATGCCGATTTATATTGTTACCAGCATTGGGGCAACCACTTTCTCCATAAACCCAGTACCCTTCGGGGTCCTTTTAATTACACCCAATGGGAACATTGTCCGACCCCTTTGCCAGGTAGCTCCCAGACTCTTAGAAATAAGTTTACTTATTTTACAGACTTTGATAGATCGAACCCTGGGTCCTATTATTTTAAATTGAACACTTCGTCCAAATTGCTGTATTCGGGTTCCTTTTTGAACGCCTTAGCTGTGGGTGGGTATGAACATTGGCGGGACACCATTGACTTAAAATCTATTTGGGGCTCCAAAGCATGGCAGGTACAAGGCACAGAAGCCTTGCACCGTGCTTGCCTCATCCCGGCCCAGATTTTATTTTTAAATCAAACCATCTATCAAACGACATGTTGGGGTTTGGCTACGTCCAAACAATTAAATGCCCCATCCTTTCCTGTCTTGTCTTCCACTCCCAACGAAAGCTTGTACTTCAATATGTCCCTTACAGATTTGCAAGTTTTGTTTCAGAACAATTCGTTTAATGTCTCCAAGTTTGTTCAGTCACCCTGGTTGGCTTGGCCAATAGCATCTAATGCCTGCCAACTGCGTTTTCATGACACGGATCCTGGTTACAAACAGGATAGGCCGGACCCCAGGTTTTCTGACTCTCGTACTGTTACAACATATTCTGTTGGTAAATTGTGTAAACAGTGGATGCAGCACTCTTCCTTAGATTCTGTTAAACAACATTTATCCCTCCTATCAGGCAACATTGATCTGTCAGACTTTGTTCTGGGGCCTCGTGGTCCTCGATCAAAGATTCATTTATGAAACTTACAATGAACTCTGGAAGCTTTCGCAAATTGAAGCTGCTTCCTGTCTTCGGGAAATAGATCAGGCAAATCTAGAAAAGGTGCTTGCTGTTGTTGACAATAGTATTAATACCCTGTCTTCCCGCATTTACACATTAGAGAATATTATTTCCTCCGTTGTCGATCTTGTACAGGATGATGTTTCTGTGTTATATCATGGTCAAAATCAATTGCGTTCAGTAATGCAGTTTGCATGGACTTTGCAAACACTTAAAATGGGTAAGGTTCCTTGGCACTTTTTGAACACCTCTGCCTTATTCTTACCTTTTAATTTGACTGAGAAACAGCGGTTCATGTCCATGAAAGATGCAGCATACACTCTGTTACATATCGAAAAAATTGAGCCCTTACCATTCTCTGTTGCGGAATTAGATTCTGCTGTGTGGCTAGTACACTGGGTTATCGCTTTGCCTTTTTCTTTGAGTTCAGTTCCTGCATGAAACATTATCCTGTTGGCCGCTTTCAGCCTTTAGGCAGTGCTTTCCTGCATGAACTTTGGTCCCTGCCTTTCATGTATAAATGTCTTAGGGACGGGAAGGAAGTTTCTCACGGGGGAGTCATGCGATTCTACTGTGGGTCATTCCCTTGTTTGCAAACACATTCGAGTGCACGGAGCTTGTAATGTTTCGGCTCCGAATCTTGCTTGTGTTTTAAAAGGCATTCCTGCTCCTGCTATATCTCCTACTTTCACTGTGCTTGCAAATGGTAGCTATCTCCTTCTGAATAATCAGGACTGCTGTGGCATGCTTGCCGGCATACCCTATATATTGTAACAGTTTCCCACAGGGTTGTCTGCTGCAAAAATGTGCTTTTTCCTCCCCCGCACGGCATCATAGATAGTTCCCTTTGGCCTTCCATTCCGACTTTGAGGGCGGATTTCAATAAATTGAGCAGAATAAATTCGCTATTATTGAACCAGGAGGTTATGCTCACATCCGCCCGGGAGACATTCATTCTCCAGGTGGCGAGTACCCACAGTGAAATACAGGCCCTTTTGAACACAAACCTCCCACAACATTTCGGTGAACTGATTCACCGTGTTTTCAATGCTTCACGCACCGAAGGTCTTGTGCACTTTTTTAAAGTTGTGGGCTCTGGCCTTGTTACCTCCTTTCAAACTATCTTTGGTATAATACCGGCTTTTATTCATTCCATTTTTTCCAGCGTCTTTGGCGGCTTTCTGTTGATACTCGCCTTAGCGGCTGGTATATTGCTTTTGGTCTGTTTGCTACGCAATGGCTGCAATTCCTGGGGCCCTCCTCGACCACGGTCGACTCCGGATGCTCGGTGAGCGCATCCTCGCCAGCTTCGGCGTCCTGCCATTGGAGACACTCGGTGTGTCCTATAGACTTTCTTTTCGCTTTGCGTATTTCACTTGCGTGCAACCTGTGATGTCTTGCATCCGATGTCCTTTCTCATGGTCCTTGGATTATTGCCTCTCCAATACGTCTGTCTCACCCGGATTTTGTCCAGTTGGTGAGTCCCTTAGACGCCCATGAACGGGACTGTTCCGGTGCTGGCTACATGGCGCGTGCGGCTGCACTTGGAATTTTGGCACAATGGGATGTCTGGGCGGCTGCTCAGACTCTCCTACAACAAAGTTATATTGAGTATCACGCAAGTTGTCTCGCAATGCTATTTGCGAGGAACATGAATGCAGTTTTGATTTATTGGACTGGATGGAGTCTCTTTTTTCTGGCGATTCCAACGATGTCCTCTTGGAAGGTGTGGCGTTTTTCTGCACTTACACTCTCTTTGATTAGGGGGCCTCCACGTTCAGCGTCCTGCCTCACTGGATTTTTTTTTATATTTTATTTTTATTATGTGTTTTTATTTTTTCTCTGTCCCAATCTACGTCCTTCATTGGGGACTATTCCGAAACAGACGTTTCCGTTCTGCTCCATCTATTTGAACTCTGTCTTCGTCCTATGTCTTCGCCAATGGACTGACCAGGGGAGGGTGTCGTGTGGTTTGTGGACTCATGGTCTGCATTGCTAAGTTAGCTTAGGCCTGGCTGCCATGATGCCTCTTTGCGCACGTTACTTTGTGCCTTTGTTTTTCCAGCCTCTGCTTGTGCCCAGCTATTTTAGAACGGTCTGCCTTTCACCTTTCCTCCTGTTCCCTTTGGGTTGCGTCTGCACATCATGTACAAGGTCGAAAAACAATGTCCCTTGTTCTTGCTGATCTGGCCAGCCCCTCGCACTTAGACATAACACTGAATGCAGCTGCACTGGAGAAATTCGTGTGCTTTTAATATTGTGATTTTCACCGTTAGAGACACTTGGGGAAAACCTTTCCAGAGAGAAGAGCTGTGCTTGTCTGATGATGTAAACCTAGCATCTAGATATTGAGGTATGAGGGTCTGCCTGACGATGCCCAGAGGTCTTCTATTTTTATAATAAACTAGTTATATAGCACGGGGAGGGTGGTATGGTCATTTAGCCCTATATCCACTGCTTTATGAAATGCTTTCCCCGTTTGTATTCTATGGAATTGTAACTATGCTTATTTTATTCTTATGCATTATGCTGATAGTACTGGCACGATAGTTGAAATAAACATTTTAAACTATACAGTGTCTCTTATTACGCACGTTGTGGACAAGTATGAGTGAGATATGAAAGGGTGTTCTTGCTCCCGCGAGTCCTGAGAGAGAGAGAGAGAGAGACCGTGTTCTGGGTTGTCTAATCATTGGTAGCATCGCTGCTCATGAGACGCTAAAGCTAGTCGGATTGGGATTGTGGGTACTAAGGTGTATGGTTGGCTCACCACTATACTCCGAGGTCCTATTATCCTTTGCATAGCTCTGTGTATGTGCAGAATCCCTACAACACTGGATGAGGCAGACTTGGACGGAAGATTGCTCTAAGAATTTCATGGCCAGTCTTTGTCTATGGGGGCATCTCAACCCATTAAAGTTCCAGGAGATGAACTTTACCTCGCTACTCATTGGGACAAATCCTACCTTCCGAGCAAAGGACCCAGAGCAGACGGTCTAGTGTTAAGAGGTGATTGAGGATATTTTTTGGGGTTTTTTCCCACTGCTACCCCACCGTGCACCCCCCCACCACCCCCCCATCCTCCCCCCGTGAACCCGCCACCCCCCCCCCGGGGAACCCTTCCATCTATTAGGCTATGAACCTATTCGGCCTCTGTCCCTCGGGCTAAAAAAAAAAAAAAACTGTACAATTCATTTCCCAGATCACTCTAGCAGGACCCCCTTCACTTCCACCACTGCCCCCCCTACACCCCGCCCTCATTTCTTATCTTATTAATAAGGGCATCTACCTCCTCTACTGAACGGTACATATACATGTGGTTGCTCCACATGATGCGCAATGATGCTGGAAACCTCAGTTGTGCCTTAGCCCCCAGCTTATTCAGAATCTCCATTCTTTTGCCCAACTCCCACTGTTTTGTAGCTGTAATATGAGATACATCCGATCTGATAGAAAAAGAGAAGGAATTAGAAAAGGATTTTGAGGTTATAGTTCCTTCCTTCAAAGCAGAGGATAGAATCATCTATTTAACAGTGTATGTAAGGAAGTTTATTAAAATTTTCCTGGGCTTCTGTTTTGCTGGGTTTCTTTTAAACGGGTCACAATGCACCCGTTGTATTTCCTGTGCTAGATCAATATCGGGGGAATCCTTTAAAACGGTTTCTTTTAGCAGAGATATCACAAACCCCTTGATATCCGCACCTTTGAGCGCTTCAGGAACGTTAATAAGTCTCAGGTTGTTCTTCCTTGCCTGGTTCTCCAGGCGCTCTAGGTCTTCTTTTAGTTCCCTATTCTGGCTTGCTAGTTTAGCCATTTCCGTTGTAGAAGTATGGAGTGCCTCCTTAATTTTCGGTATCTCCAACTCTAATGCGTCCGTTCTTAGTAAGACCTCCTCCAGCTTCTGGGCTAACGCCACACAGGATGCTTGAATTGCTGCCTGATTCGACTCAGAGACTGTAAATCTATTCCCCATCTCATCCTTAAGAGCCAATAAAATTTCCGCCAAAGACCCAGATCCGGGCCCGGACCCCGAAGAGGTTACTGGGGTCATTAGTTCAGGGGGGGGAACCTGGTTGGATATCATGAACCTCCAATACCGAGAACCTATTGGAGATACCAACCATAGGATGGATGGCAGAGAGATGGTTCCCAGACGCCTCCGCCTCCCCTAAACCATTCGAGGCACCGGGTGAATCAGGCAACTGCATAGTACTCGGAGGAGAAATTGGCAGACCAGAGAGCTTGAGCGGAGCAGAGTTCAATGGGGTGTCAGATCGCGACCTGTTGGAGACCGGAAAGCTTCCCTTATTGGGACCCCGATTTGTAGGTGTAGACAGGACCTTATAGAAAGTTTTTAATGAAGGAGTTATTTTTACTTTAGAGGTTAGTACTTTCTTGCCCCTGCCTCGCTCTTTAACTCCAGCAATAGTCTCCGTTCTAAGACCCTTACTCTGTCTGACAGACACTCGAACTTCAGAAACAGGGGGGGAAACCCGGGTTGGCACAATTGTATCAATAATGGAGGAGGACTGGACTGCCCTAGTACACAAGGTGTATCTGCACACATTAGGTATTGAAAAACCAACTTGCTGAACTTGAGCTTCACTTGTCTCCATGCAATAGAAAGTCCCCTTTTGCACACGAGCTGCCTCAAGAGGCTTCTCCTGCCGACAGATGCACGCGGCAAGCAGGAAAGTCCGGAAAGTCCCGAAAAAGCCTAAGGAAGCTCTTACCTTCTTTCCTGGTATACGCCTCAGCCTTATTGCATACACCAGACTCGAGGCGCCCTACCTTGAATGTCAGCCCTGCCGCACTTTCTCCTTTCCAAGCACCGGTCTTCACGCTTGCATAGTCTCCGGTGCTGACTCTACCACCTGTGGCCCGGACCTGGAAGCAGGCAATACCGCAATACCGCCACTCGCAAGCCGTACCCTCCCACCGCGAGGCTCGGAGTGCCGGCGATCCACCGCAAGGTTCTGGGGCCATTCACTACGCCAATACCAAATATCGTGGACACGAGCGGAGAAGGTACAAGGCAAAAAGGAGGGGTGGGGGCAAAGGGGGATCTTAGACCAAAAGTAAAATCATTCCAAGGGATCCCCTAGAGTATACCCGGACACGAGCCCGAGGGAGCTTCGGCCGCGACCGCTTAGCTCACGGCCGCCATGTTCCCCCCTCTGTTTGTGTATTGACTGTCTGGCTTTGGAGTGACAGGGGCTGGGGAGGTGCAGTGGCTCCAGGAGTCTGGATGAGTCAGCACTAGGTTGAATAGGCCTGATCTGCATTTGGAGTGGTGGGAGGAGTAGCACCTATACCTGAATAGGGCTGTGCCTGCCTTCCAAAATGCTGGCTCCGCCCCCCTGTGGTGTGTCTGGAGCCAAGGCTCACACGGACAATGGATGTTGTTGTGCACTTGCAGAGTGCCCCCAAGAACTGGTTTGAACTGGGCTCAGAGCCCCTTGCACAAAGAGAAAAAAGACATTTTGGGGTATAAGTATCAGACCCAAAACCCCAGACTTTTAGACTACTTCTGGAATCAAGAGGAACCTTTGCCAAGGAGAAGAGCTGGAGAAATTGAGGAGAAGTACTGCCCTTGCTGTGTGTCGGGGGTTGGCCTGCAGTTGCTGTTTCTGCCAAGGAAAGGAGAAGGACTTTGCTGTGTGCTGTGTCCCCTGCTTGAGGAAAGTCTCCAATCAATCAATCAATCACAGAATTTGTAAAGCGCACTACTTACCCGCGAGGGTCTCAAGGCGCTGGGGAGAAAAAAAGGGGGGGGGGGAGGGGTGCTGCTACTGGTCGAACAACCAGGTCTTGAGTAGCCTCCTGAAGGTCAGCAGGTCTTGGGTCTGTCGTAGGCTTAGTGGAAGGGTGTTCCAGGTCTTGGCGGCGAGGTGGGAGAGGGATCTGCCGCCGGTGGTAGTTCTTCGAATGCGAGGGACGGTGGCGAGGGAGAGGTCGGCGGAGCGGAGTTGGCGGTTGGGGACGTAGAAGAGGAGTCGTCTGTTGAGGTAGGCTGGGCCAGTCTTGTGGAGTGCCTTGTGTGCGTGGATGAGGAGTTTGAAGGAGATTCTCCTGTCGACGGGGAGCCAGTGCAGGTTCCTCAGGTGGGGGTGATGTGGCTGTGGCGTGGTACATCGAGGATCAGGCGTGCGGAGGCGTTTTGTATGCGTTGCAGTCGCTTGATGAGCTTGGCCGGGGCTCCCGCGTAGAGGGCGGTCCCATAGTCAAGTCTGCTACGGACGAGGGCCTGGGTGACTGTTCTTCTTGTATCTGTCGGGATCCACCTGTAGATCTTGCGAAGCATGCGGAGGGTGTTGAAGCAGGAGGAGGAGACTGCGTTGACTTGCTTGGCCATGGAGAGCGTTAAGTCGAGGATGACTCCCAGGTTGCGTGCGTGGTCGGTGGGTGCCGGGGCTGCTCCCAGCGTCGTTGGCCACCAGGAGTCGTCCCAGGCTGAGGGGTTGGAGCCGAGGATGAGGACCTCTGTCTTCTCCGTGTTCAGTTTTAGTCGGCTGATCTTCATCCAATCGGCGACGGCCTTCATTCCTTCATGGAGGTTGGATTTGGCGGCGAGGGGGTCCTTGGTGAGGGAGAGGATCAGTTGAGTGTCGTCCGCGTAGGAGATTATGTTGAGGTCGTGCTGTCTGGCGATGCGTGCGAGCGGGGCCATGTAGATGTTGAACAGTGTTGGGCTGAGGGACGATCCCTGGGGTACGCCGCAGATGATCTCGGAGGCTTCGGATCGGAATGGTGGGAGGCGGACTCTCTGGGTTCTGCCGGCGAGGAAGGAGGTGGCCCATTCCAGGGCCTTGTCTCGGATCCCTGCGTCGTGGAGGCGTGCGCGTAGAGTGCGGTGGCAGACAGTGTCGAAGGCGGCGGAGAGGTCCAGCAGGATGAGGGCTGCGGTCTCACCGTTGTCCAGCAGGATCCTGATGTCGTCGGTGGCGGCGATGAGGGCAGTCTCAGTGCTGTGGTTGCTGCTGAACCCCGATTGGGATGGGTCCAGGATGCTGTTTTCTTCGAGGTATCGGGTTAGCTGTTTGTTGACGATCTTCTCGATGACCTTGTCTGGGAACGGAAGCAGGGAGATGGGCCGGAAGTTCTTGAGGTCTCTCGGGTCCGCCTTGGTTTTTTTTGAGTAGGGCGTTGATCTCTGCGTGTTTCCAGCTCTCTGGGAAGGTCGCGGTCTCGAAGGAGAGATTGAGGACGTTGTACAGGTGGGGTGCGATGGAGCTGCTGGCTTTGTTGAAGATGTGGTGCGGGAAAGGGTCTGACGGGGAGCCGGAGTGTATTGTGCTCATGGTCTTGATGGTGTCATCAATGTTCACGCTGGCCCAGGCTGGCAGGGGGTCGTGGTCGATGGTGTGCGGCGGGTCTGGTGCATCGATCTTAGTTGGGGCTGTCTGGGTGTTGAAGCTGTCGTGGATGTCGGCGATCTTGCGGTGGAAGAAGGTGGCGAGGGAATCGCACAGGGGTTGCGACGGCGGGATGTCATTGGTGTTGGAGCTGGGGTTGGAGAGTTCCTTCACGATGTTGAAAAGCTCCTTGCTGTTGTGTGCGTTGTTGTCGAGGCGGTCTTTGAAGGAGATTCTCTTGGCGGACCTGATGAGGTGGTGGTGGTTACGGATGGCGTCTTTGTGGGCTGCGTGGCTGTCCGGTGTCTTATCACTGTGCCATTTCTTCTCTAGTTTCCGGCAGGTACGCTTGGAAGCTAGGAGTTCCGAGAGTGAACCAGCTGGCTCTTTTGGTGGTGTCACTGTAGGTGAGTTTTTCAGCGGGCGAGGGTGTTGGCACAGTCGTCCATCCATCGTCTGAGGTTGCAGGCAGCGTCGTCGGTGTTGGATGGGTCGGAGGGAGGGCTGAGAGCGAGGGTTGCCCGTAGTTGGTCTTCGGTGACTTTGCTCCAGCAGCGGCGTGGGATCTGTTGGGTGCGGTGGTGTGTGGTGGGTTTCTGGAAGGTGAAATGGATGCAGCGGTGGTCGGTCCAGAGGAGTTCCGTGGTGTGGCTGAAGGAGACGTGGGAGCTTGAGGAGAAGATGGGGTCAAGCGTGTGGCCGGCAGAATGGGTCGGTGTTGTGACGAGCTGGCTCAGACCGAGGTTGGCGAGGTTGTCGATCAGGGTGGTGGAGTTGCTGTCGTTGTTGTTCTCCAGGTGAAAGTTCAGGTCTCCGAGGAGGATGTAGTCGGTAGAGGTCAGGGCGTGCGTGCTGATGAAGTCGGCGATGGAGTCGCTGAACTGGGGTCGGGGCCCAGGGGTCTGTAGACAAGGGTGCCTCTAAGGGTGGTGTTGGGGTCCGTGTGGATCTGGAAGGGCATGTGTTCGGCGGTGCTGAGAGTGTCGTCGGTGCTGGTCGAGACCCTGATGGTGTTCTTGTGGACGATGGCGATTCCTCCTCCTACTGCGTTGAAGCGGTCTCTGCGGGTGATCTTATAGCCGTCTGGGATGGCTATGGCGATGTCGGGGGCGGAGGAGTCGTTCATCCAGGTCTCTGTCAGGAAGGCGACGTCTGGTGATGTGTCGAGCAGGTCCCAGAGCTCGACGGCGTGTTTGCGTGCGGAGCGGGTGTTCAGTAGGATGCATCGGAGGTGGTTGAGGTCCTTCTTGGCGGGCGCCTCGGTGGCTCTGAGGCTGGTGTAGCTGCAGTTCCGGCAGGTGAAGGGACCATGGGTGCGTTTCGGGGCGGTCTTGAAGCAGTTGTGCTTCCGTCCGGGGTTGAGAGCGTGGAGTGTGGTGGCATCGTATTGGCGTCGGTCCTCGAGGCTGGAGCGGGGGGCGCACGGCCCAGGGGTTCTGGCGCTGGGCGCGGTCCAGGCACGGACGGGCGCAGACGGGCTTGCCTTTGGTGCGCCTGCGGCGCGGCCGCACAGCGGCCGCCATATATGGGGAGGTGGGAGGGAGGAGCAGCTGGGAGGCGGGAGGCAGGGGCAGCGAATGGGCAGTCAGGGGGGCGGGGCCGCAGGGGACGCAGCGGCGGGAGTGGAGAGAGGCAACGAGGGGTACAGAAGGCAAAATGGGCACAGGAAAATGGGGGCAGCGAGGGGAACAGAAGGAAAATGGACAGTTCAATGGGGGCAGCGAGGGGAAACAGAAGGAAAATGGACACAGTTCAATGGGGGCAGCGAGGGGAAACAGAAGGAAAATGGACAGTTCAATGGGGGCAGCGAGGGGAAACAGAAGGAAAATGGACACAGGAAAAATGGGGGCAGCGAGGGGAAACAGAAGGAAAAATGGACACAGGAAAAATGGGGGCAGCGAGGGGAACAGAAGGAAAAACGGGCACCGAGGCCACAAGCAGAGGGGCGAGCTTACCAGCAGCAGCAGCGGGCAGGACACCACAGGCGGAGCTGTGTGGCGGGGGACCGACCTACCTGGCAAGGTCAAGGGTCGCTCTCCTCACCGCGCAGCAGCCGCCATATATGGGGAGGTGGGAGGGAGGAGCAGCTGGGAGGCGGGAGGCAGGGGCAGCGAATGGGCAGTCAGGGGGGCGGGGCCGCAGGGGACGCAGCGGCGGGAGTGGAGGCAACGAGGGGTACAGAAGGCAAAATGGACAGTTCAATGGGGGCAGCGAGGGGAAACAGAAGGAAAATGGACACAGTTCAATGGGGGCAGCGAGGGGAAACAGAAGGAAAATGGACACAGGAAAATGGGGGCAGCGAGGGGAAACAGAAGGAAAATGGACACAATTCAATGGGGGCAGCGAGGGAAACAGAAGGAAAATGGACACAGTTCAATGGGGGCAGCGAGGGGAAACAGAAGGAAAATGGACACAGGAAAAATGGGGGCAGCGAGGGGAAACAGAAGGAAAAATGGACACAGGACTTGGGTTTGAGGGGCTTGAGTAGAGCTTGAGTAGAGCTTGCCTCCTTGCCTCCTGTTTTGAAGTCTCAGGAACACAAAGTCTTCACCCCCAGCTCCCCTGAACTTCTTTGCTGGTAGTTCTGACCTGCCAGGAGTGCCTGTGGCCTCTGGAGGTTGTTTCTGCTACTGGTAGCTGGAAAGCAACGCAACAACAAGAATCGATGCATCAAGGAATCGCGGCTGAAAGGGTCGACGCAGCGCAGCTAGCCGCATCGTTTGCCGACACATCCCGGATTTCCACACATCGTCCCTGTGCGGCACATTTTCCCCAACACATCACCCGTGGATCGGAGTCTCAGAATCGACGCATTGCTTCCCCCTACAGACCGGACCCGACGCATCTCTCCCCTGTGTACAGCGGAACTGTCGCATTGCATCCAAGAAGGTCTCAGGAACGACGCATCTTTGTTTTTCGACGCTTCTCATCGCTGCAGCTGTTTGGCTTGGTGAATTTTGTCGCAACTACAGGTACTTTGCAAGAAATCACGCATCCATAGTTTTCTATGGACTCAGTTGCTAAAACCTTTTGAAAGTCATTTTTCTTAATACTTGTATGTTGGATTTTTGTCGTTTTGGTCTCGTTAGGTTTAAAGATACTGACATTTTTTCGAAACCGGTGTGGTGTCCATTTGTGGAGTTAATACTGTGTTACTGTGAGTGTTCGTACAAATACTTTACACATTGCCTTTGGGATAAGCCTGTCTGCTCGTGCCAAGCTACCAAGGGGGTGAGCAGGGGTTATCTAAAGTGTGTATCCCTCTTACCCTGACTAGAAGCAAGGGTCCCTATTTGGACAAAGGTATCTACCTCTGCTAACTAGAGACCCCCATTTCGAACAATCTTCATGCAGTGCACGATCCAGTGGGAGATGGTTCCCTTCTGAACAGCTTTGACTTTTTACACTACGGAGAAGCTCACAAAGAGCTCATCATCCACCCAGTGTTCATTGGTACTATCTATGTAAAAGCTTAGTGCTCTCTTGGGGTCCATGTGATTGAGTCTCTCTATCCTAAGAAGGGTGAGGCGGAGCATAGAGTGCCGGCAGGGTGATGTTCTGACCGATGTGGAACGGCATCACAACTTTAGGCAAGAAAGATGCCATTGCCCACAAAGACGTTTGCGTACGGTGTGTTAACACAGAACTTCAAGCTCACTCATAAGCTGTGCTTATTTTATGCGACGAGGAACACCGTCATGAGGGTGAAAAGAAACAAGGAACAACTGTAAAGCGGCACAAAGGGAGTGCACATCTGAAACATAAGAACCAAGTTAAGGTCCCACTGTGACATGAGAAAGGAAGAGGGAGGAAATAAATGTAAACCTTTCAAAAAGTGCAAAATAGCTGGAGACTTAAACAATGAAGGCATATCCAGCAACTGCAAAAAAGCAGAAAGAGACGGAAGTTACCCTTTAACTGTGCAAAAAGAACAATTGATGGACAGAATGTTGAACAATGTCATACATTCACCCCAGTACAGAGATCTGGGCCTAAATCCATCGTTTTTTTGCTTGCCATTCCAGTTAGAATCGAGCCATATGCAAATCAGTCTTGACCCTGCGCCCAATGGGAACAATCCAGCCCGAACTGCCAGGCCCTCCCTGGACTGGAAACAAGCATCCTAGGACCGGTTTCAGGGTTTCACCCCTCATCAGCCAGGATAGCTTGACTCCAGTGGCCTGGAGAGCACGGGACCCAAGATACCCACGTGCTGCCTGGCAGATATCCAGGACTGGAACTCTGTGTGCTAACGCAGTGGTGCAGCCTTGGCTCTGGTGGAATGAGCACGCATGCTCTCAGGAGGATGCTTTTTGGCAGCCAGTGTGTAGCAGATTTTGATACGGGGTACGATCCATCAGGTGATGGTCCATTTCTGTACGCGCTCCCTTTCTGGGCTCCGACACAGCCCACGAAGAATTGCTCATCCACCCGGGAACTCTTTTGTGCCGTCAAGGTAAAATGACAACGTTCTTTTTGGGTCCAGCCGGTGGAGTCGCTGCTCTTCTTTAGAGCAATGAGGGAGCATAAAAGGTAGGCAGGGTGATGGACTGGCCTACATGAAAAGGAGTGACCACCTTCGGTAGGAAGGAAGCTCTAGTGTTAAGGATCAATTTGTCTGGGAAGATGTTGAGGTATGGGGGCTTAGATAAAACGTCGTGCTCACTGACCCTCTGAGCAGATGTTATTGCCACTAGAAAGACCGTCTTGATAGTTAGAAGCCTGAGAAGACAGTTGCGGAGCAAAAGGAGCGCACAATAGGAAAGCCAGAACAACAATTTAGGTCCCACTGAGGCATGATGAAGGGTGAAGGCGGGAACAAATATTGGAGACCTTTCAGAAACCTATGTACAAGGGGATGGCTGATCTGGAAACCACAGAGATGACAGAAAGTTAGCCTTTTAAGGTGCCCAAAGCAGAGCCCCGTTAGGCAAGAGAGAGAATAAACAGAAGAACCTTAGAAACTGAGGCAGAAAGGGGCTCAAGTGGTTTCTCTGCAAACTATGCCACAAACTTGCTCAAACGGCAGGCATATACCATCTAGGTGGAGGGACGCCTGGCTGAAAAGATGACATTACAGACTTTGGGCAGAAGGTCGAAAGCTGTCAACTGTCCCCACTCAAACTCCACGCATGAAGGCAGAGCGTTGACAGGTTCGGGTGGAGAACCCTCCCCTGCTGCTGCGACAGAAGATCCTCCCGAATAGGCAGCCTGAATGGAGGACCGATGGCCCATGTTCAACAGCTTGCAATACCAAACTCTGTGGGCCTAGTCGGACTCACAATGAGGACTTGGGCCCTGTTGTTCCTGATTGTCTTGAGAACTCTGGGCAGGAGTGGTATTGGTGGGAAGGCATAAGGAGACCGGAGCTCCGCTCAAGACAAAAAGCGTCTCTGAGTGAGAGCCACCTTGGAAACTCTAACGCGCAGAAGTGCGGACATTGCGTGTTCTCAGCAGGGGGGAACTAATCTAACCAAGGCTCTCCCCACTGCTGAAAAAGACCTTGCACCACCTCTGGATGGTGATGCCATTCGTGATCCACTAGGCATATTCGGCTGAGTTTGCCCGTCCTGGCATTCAGGTGTTGCAGGAGTGTGGAATTTCATAAACTATCTACCTGGCCATCGGGCAGGTTGCTTCATAAATCTGCTTGTCCTGTAACAAAATCCACTGGTCCCTTTGTGCCATGTAATGCGGCAACACATTATGGCAGAAATAGCATTATATAAGAGCTCTGAAAGAGCCTCTCTGATTATGCCAGGGCTCATACCATAGTAGGGTTTGAATACTAGCAATTCTCTTATGTTGCCACGCTTTTCGCAGCTCTACATACTGGGGCTGAAGGTAGTGGTAAGCAATAGTTTCAGGGTTGGGTTGGAATGCTCTTTTGCGTGAGTGCAAACCTACTAATTTGCATGTTTTAAGGGTTTTCACTAACTCTTCTCTAATCTTTTCCCATACTGAGAAAGGTTGGAAATTTGCTCCCGACGGTGGCAGATGTAAAACTTCTTCTAGGGTTGGGGAAAAAAAGTGGTTAGAGGGAAAGCAAACTTGCAAATACTCAGATTTTCGCATGAGCAGATCTACACATGCATATTTGCTCATGCTGAAATGCAGTTCACAAAAATTTCCAGGAGTACTATTTCTTGGCCTACTTCTTTAAATTCTTGTGAATTCATGAAAGCCTTATATCTGCATTCAATGCAAGGACATATACCATGGGTGCACTTTTGAGGCTTTCTTTAATGATTGGCCCCCTAATCTCTCTTTCTCGCTATCGGCTGGCTTCATTGTGATTGACCGCATTCTGCTCTTTCACAAGGAGCATATCGTCACACAAAGTAGTTTTGTTCAGTGCCAGGAACTACTGTGGCAAAGTGTGCTTTTTGAGATCAAAAACAATTTTTGCTTTTGCCAATGTTTGTTATAATGGTGACGGCCCGGCAGCTCCCACATCAATAAGGTTTTACAAAAACCATGCCAAAACAAGTCACGCATTGACAAAACCAAAAGGCCGACTACCAATTTCAGACGTAAAGCTTTGCCAATGCTTGTTTATTTTTATTTCCCATGATCTTATTGAAACTGGTTACACTGATTTTCCATTAAAAATGTTTTTGGGAAATAGTAGCATGCATCAACACATTTTACTAAATGATGCTGCACAGAAATGGTACCTAATATTTTACAGTAGTTTAGCTAAAGGTTTTTATTCCTACTTGCATTTTTTTGGGAACATTTTATTTTGAAACCAAAGAATCATCAATCTTGGTTTCAAGCTTTTGCATATGTTTGCATCTAATCAGAGAGCATTCTGGGAGCATTATACATATCCTCATTTTGCTAAACATACTGGAACCACTGTCAGTAGTGCAGTCGGAGCTTAAAACATTTACTTAGAGCGCTCACCCTAATAATAAAGGCTTTGCATTAATGAACCATAAATACAAGTTTGAACAGCATTAATGAATGGACACAAATATTACCTTAACTGCAGACAATGCCCTTCCCAGATCCATAATGTGGTACTGTGAACTGGCAGCCAAAGGGTTTGTGCTGTAGGGGATTGAGGCTACTTATCCCAAGGACAAAATACACATGAAAACCTGCTGCCCTAGACCCCAAACAATATGTCCTGGACGCCGGGCTATAGAAATTCTACATCCCTGTGTTGATCCACCAGGGAAATGCCTTGACGTTCCAGCCATGTCCAGAGACACTGGGCCTCTCGACCAAGGGTACACGACCCCACCCCGCCCTATTTGTTGCAGTACCACATGGCGGTGGTGTTGACCATGAACACATACACTAGCCTTCCCTTGGTGGAGGCTAGACAGGCTTGTGAAGCCCTGATTCTGCCCGAGACCAGAGGCCTCGGATCTCCACCTCTCCAAGATGGCAAGACCTTCAAATGGATCCCCCCCCTGAGTCAAGGAAGACAGTCACCCACACACTAATCACCAGCAGACTAGACTATGGAAACGCTCTCTCTATGCCGGCATCAACAAGTCCCTACTCCGCAAACTCCAGATAATACAGAACACTGCGGCCAGACTCGTTCTCGGCATCCCCCGGCACGAACACATCAGCCAACACCTGCGGAGACTCCACTGGCTCCCCGTGGAGAAGAGAGTCACCTTCAAAATCCTCACTCACGCCTACAAATGCCTACACAACAACGGACCCAAATACCTCAACGACAGGATAAACTTCCACGTACCCAAAAGAAACCTCCGATCTGCCAACCTCGGACGGGCAGAAACCCCACGCATCCACAGAGCCAGAGCAGGCGGAAGATCGTTCTCCCACATTGCAGCCAAGACCTGGAACGAGCTACCGGCAGACATCAGACGCGCCCCCTCGCTGAACACCTTCAGGAAGACCCTCAAGACCTGGCTCTTCGGCTGAACGGATCTGCGCACCCCACCTCCCCCCCTCAATGCCTTGAGACTCTCACGGGTGAGTAGCGCGCTTACAGTTCCCAGATTGATTGATTGATGGCCATCCCAGCCCTGGAGAGACATCTGTCACTACCGTCAGATCTGGTTGAGGAAGGGAGAGGGGTCTGTGCTGACCCAATTCCGGTTCGTTAACCACCACTGCAGATCTTATGCAGTGCCTTCTGAGATCTGGACCATGTTGGAGACATTCCCCTGATGCTGTGCCCACTGGAACTTCAGGTCCCACTACAGAGCCCGCATAGGCCAGTGGGCACGTGTCCCAAGCAGGATGCAGGAGCCCATTGGGCCCAGCAGCCTCAGAGTCAGTCTCAGCGAAACACAGGATAGAGGCAGAAACAGTGGTATAATAGCCTGAATATCCTGGACTCTGCGTTTGGGAGGATAAGCACGAAACTGCACTGTATCCAGAATAGCTTCGATAAAAGGGAGTGTCAGAGAAGGGGTCAGGTGAGACTTCAGCAGGTTGATAATGAACCTCAGCGAGTGCAGGAGGTCTGCCGCAATCTTGAGGTGGAGACGAATGCCTGGGACAAGCCTGCCTTCAACAGCCAAGATAGAACCCTTGGCTTACACTTTCCTATTTTCTTTGGGGTTTGGATGCAGACAGTCTTCCAAAAAGTGTTGCAGTTGTTTGTAAGAGTGTTGGCATTGTATATAGAGTTGATAGAGCGAGAGATGAGTTCAATTATTAGGTTTTCTACAGAAATGCCTGCGAGGATCCAAAGGTCTTGTCTTCTCTTCTGTGTTGACCTTGGTTTGTTGGTGGGACACCAAGAAGGCAGATAGGTATGGCTCTCATCTACAAAGCCACATAGCCACTTCTATGATCCTCTCCCTTCGAAATTCTCGGGGAGAACCAACCAATTTGTTGTTCCCATCTGGACTGAGATAATCAACCCCTCTCTGTAGCAAGGCTCCATACCAGACTGCCTAAAAACTGGGCAAGTCATCCCCATCTTAAACAAGCATTTGCAATGCAATAAGTCTCGCATTTACGTGAGTTTAAGCTATTGGCATTGTAAATGGCAATGCTTTTTATTTATGTTTTAAAAACCAAAACATAAATAAAAGGCATTGTCATTTATAATGCCAATAGCTCAAACTCGCGTAAATGCCAGACCTAGCAAATGCTTGTTTTACCTAGCCATGTTGCAGGGTGCAGTACCATATGTGGCCAAAAGAGGTCCCATGGGCCCTCTTTTGGCCACATATAGTACTGCACCCTGCAAAGTTGGAGTTATTGGCATTCATTTATAATGCCCATGTTTTTCACCTACACATGTTACAGGGTGCAGTACCATATGTGGCCAAAAGTGGCCACATATGGTACTGCACCCTGCAGTAGATATGGTAAATCCGCCCTACCCATAATGCATTGCATGCAAGACAGTACCACGAGTACATTCAAATAGCTATGTCCATATATAAAATTAGTAGCTTTGATATGTGACAAAAGAATTGCGGATTAGGTTCTACTCTGTGTGGAGCTGATGAAGGGAAATTAATAGAAGGTCTCATATAAATGTGAGATGTGCTAGTGAGTAAAGTAACCACTGCCAGCCTTACAGAGGACATAGCTTGTGTTCTGTCTGTAAATCCTTTAAGAAAGCAGTGCTCTGAGGCTGTAATTAAAACTTAGGGAGTAACAACACATGTACCAGGAAGTGTCCTCATGGGAGGTTACAAGAAGAGACAAGGCAATACTAAGGAGGAACTACTAAGCCTATTGACCAATGAGAAGCCACCATTTACAAAGGACAGGGACCGGAGGCAATTAAAAAAATGGGGCAGAATGTTTAATTTTGTTTTTATTTGCAGTGGAATTATTATATTTGCTTTGCACTATTGCCAATTGTATAAAAAAAGCAAAAGTAAAAAACATTGTCATTTTCAACACCAACAGCACTAACTAACAAATTCGAGACCGATTGCATTGGAAATGCAATTGGTCTTGCATTTGTTGGAGTTGGAGTTACTGGCATTATAAATGCCAATTTCTTTTTATCTAGACATGATGCAGGGTGCAGTACCATATGTGGCCAAAAGAGGTCCCAGGGAACCTCTTTTGGCCACATATGGTACTGCACCCAGCAGAAGATATGGTAAATCCACCCTACCTATAATGCATTGCATGCAAGACAGTACCACAAGTACATTCAACTAGCTATGTCCATATATAAAATTAGTAGCTTTGAAATATGACAAAAGAATTAATTGCGGATTAGGTTCTACTCTGTGTGGAGCTGATGAAGGGAAATTAATAGACAGTCTCATATAAATATGAGATGTTCTTGTGAGTTAAGTAAGCACTGCCAGCCTAGCTTAGGACCAAGAGTGTGTCCTGCCTGAAGCCTTTTAAGAAAATTGTCCCTTGAGGCTGTAATTAAGACCTAGGGAGTAACAACACATGTAACAGGGGTGTCCTCATGGGAGGTTACAAGAAGAGAAAAGGTGGTTACTAAGGAGGGACTACTAAGCCTATTGCTCAATGAAAAGCCACCATTTACAAAGGACAGGGACAGGAGTCAATTAAAAAGATGGGCGGAAAGTGGGCGGAGCTTTATGCACATATCCTGAATACAGCATGTCTCGAAGAGACAGGGCAAGCACAGCCTAGGCGAGACCTAAAAAACCGACTTCAAACGCTGCTGACCCAAATAATTTCAGGCCAGTATCCAATATTCCCAAATAAGCGAAAGTGCTAGAAAAATGTGTACATCAACAACTGAGCCAACAAATCTCTAAATGTAATCTTCTGGACGGCTGCCAATCGGGTTTCAGACCAGACCATAGTACGGAAACTACAATACTTCATATAGTGGATGACGCCTTGCAAGCTCTAGATCAAGACAAATCTTGGCTCTTAATTCTTTTGGACCTTTCGTCTGCGTTTGACACCGTCAACCATGATAAATTGCTAGATCGACTCGGAAGCAAGATGGGACTGTCAGGAACCGTCCTCGAATGGTTTAAATCTTTCCTGGAGAACAGATCGCAAAGATTTTTAGTAAATCAAAAGCTACCATCGCCGTCCTCCATTACGATTGGTGTACCGCAAGGATCAACTCTTTCCCCAACTCTCTTAAACTTCTACACGGAACCTCTGGCTGACTGCGACACACCAACATCTTGTTTCATATGTATGCAGATGACACACAGATTTACATTAAAATCTCGTCACTGGAGGAGATCAAGTCAATGAATGAAGCACTAAAGATGACCATTCATTGGCTAACAATCAACAAACTAAACGCACAAAAAATAGAATTCTTACTAATTCCACCCCCCTCCCCCAACATCTCTTCGGAAATAAAGGAATGGACCAAACTGATCACCACGCTTAACTACACCCCGACCTTAGTGGACTCAGCCAAATCACTAGGAATCACGCTGGACAGGAACCTGAACATGCAAACCCACATCAACTTGTTGGCTAAAACCGCCGGTACCACATGAGTTGTCTTAGAAAACTGAAAACATTCCTAGAAAAATCAGACCTCAAAATGGCAGTTCAGGCCTTGGTCATCACGAGGATCGAATATGGATGTTCAACTCTATCTGGCCTGCCCAAGATCCCTACAGCTCCGCTAAAAGCCTGTCTCAACGCAGCCGCAAGACTCATAACTGGATCTATAAAATTTGATCTAAAACTGAATGCAGCCAAAACGGAGTTGATGTTTTTGGGCAAGACCACCAATCTTGATACCAGCGTACTTTGGCCTAAATGCTTAGGTGTGATGCCCACCCCCAAAGAGCAAATAAAAAGTCTTGGGGTGTGGTTGGATCACAACCTGAACTTTAGGGAACAGGCGCGCAGGGTGGCAGGCACCTGTTATGGTATCCAAAAATGATTAGGAAAGTTCTTCCCTTTCTGCCTTTTATTGCAAGGAAATTACTGGTGCAAGCCTTGATTCTTTCGAGGCTTGACTATGCCAATGTGCTCTACCTTGGAGCTCCTTGCTCCACTATTAAAAAACTCCAAACGGTTCAAAACTGTGCGGCGCGACTTCTTATGCAGGCTCATAATCGGGAATCTGCCAAACCACACATTATTGCTTTGCACTGGCTACCAGTGGCCGAAAGAATTCAGTTCAAGGCTTTGTGCATCGCCCATAAGTCACTGTCAGCTAGGGCACCACCAATTCTGCAATCTATCATTTCCCCATACCTCCCGCTACGAGCATTGCGCTCCGGGAAAAAACTCCTAGCAGCTGTCCCCAGAATAAACTGAGCTCGGAGTGGTGGACGTCTGTTTTCCTTCATTGCGGCAAAATGTTGGAATCAGTTACCAGACCATATCCGGCTGGAGGTCAATCATCTTTCTTTCCGCAAACTCCTGAAGACTCTGCTGTTTCCTTGATCCCCCCCTGTTACTCTTTAGTTGTCGGCTTTGTCTCTCCGCACTTAAAAGCTCTGAACTGGCTACCAAACGAAGCCAGAGTACAACTCAAACTGGCCTGCATCACACAAGGCGCCTCACTCAAAAACACCAGCGTATCTTGCTCAGAAAGTGGTGATATCTGGAGGAGGAAGGGATTCCCGGGGCGCAAAAGATCTTGTGTTGAAACCTCCATTCTTTCAGAAGAAGAAAACATACAACAGAGCTTTCTCAGGCACCCCCCCCCCCCCCAGAATCTGGAACTCGTTACCGCCAAACATTAGAAGAATACCCTTCCATTCAAAATTCAAGAAGGTGGCTAAGATCTTCCTAATGGATACATTTCTACCATAACTCTTTACAACCAACCACCTAATGGTCTATTGACTCATCATCCGTTCCCTACGGATTTATAATTCAGAAGGGCCACTCAATGACTTCCTGAATGAAGTGCACTGGGATCTACACAATTTTTTCCAGGGTCCCCTTCTCGTTAAGCTACTGAGGCGAGCGCTCAGCTAAATTTTGAACTCCGAGTCCTTTGATGGTATAAAGGAAATTTGTAATTTGACTTATTCGGTCAGTCTGAGATATTGTTGTAAGTACAGAGAACTTCTACTGGCCACTGTTTTATATTGTTCTTAAGTTTATGATGCTTGCTACTGTCGCGATCGGGACCGCTATATCTCTGTTAAGCGCTCTGACACCCTATCGGGTCATGTTCGCACTATATAAAACACTAAATAAATAAGTGGTTGGTTCAATACAAATATGGTTGCTTTGTATAGCATTGTGGGTGATGTTGAGAATATAAGGTTGAGGATGTGGCATTTGGAGTGTGTTGGTTGTGGATATGCTATATTATGTTGAGTGTGCCGAAGTTTGAGGGTGTCTCTTGATTTTTTGTTATTTTCTAGTTTGTGCTGTCTTGAAGGTTGAAGTCACCCAATATGGTGGAGTGGGCCATGTAGGACTGATGAGGTGGTGAGGAGGTATGAGAATTCATCAATGATATTCTAAATGCACGGTCTTCAATTCCTGTGCAGTTGAAAATAGGAAAATGCAGTGATGTCACTTCCTGTGGATATGGATGATGAAGAATTAAGTCCCTTTGCCCGGTTTCTTTCTTTTTAAGATGGTTTTGGCAGGAAACTAGTGATACCACTTTTTGTGCAGATGGATGGAAAAAATGCAGTGTTGTCAATGAATGAAAGACCTAAGGCTAAATGTGTGTTGGAAGTAGAAAGACAAACCTCAAAGGACAGTAGTTTAGGATGACTAAATATGTAGCTAATTAATGTTTGTGAATAGTGAGACCTCCATCTTTTTTTCTGGACAAGGGAGAAGGAGTGAGTTATAGTTTATATGTGTACCTAGCGCACAATCCGGTGCTGATGCACTGTGAATCAACACTCATTAATAAAGACAACATACAGCTTGTTAACAAGGACTAGGTTGAGAATTTCAGCTACGTTTCAAAGAAAGGGTATTAATTAGAGAACATTTAAGTTGTCTGGGCATAGAGACCGGGGAAGAAAGGGTACAGGCAGGTTTACCTTTGGCACACTGCCAGTATGCCTGGTAGCCAAATGTGCTGAACCACGCCTTATTTAGTGTGGAAAGGCTGGACATATCACCTCTACACAAATAAAACATTAACCTGAATCCACTTTAAATGACAATCAGGGAAAAAGGAAGAAGAGAAAAGACATTCAAGAAGGCGGTGAGCACAAGGTTGGGATTGCAGCCACTTGACTAGGCGCTTCCAACCACTAAGAATTGAGCTGAGCAGAAAAAAAATTATACAATGAATTGAATAAAATTAAAAAATAGAGTTCACCGATTAGGCATAAAGTAAAACACTCTTCTACGTACATCTTAGAACAAATGCTTTTCTATGCCTAGTAAAATATAATAAAATGAGTTAAAAATATATCTAGTGAGTGTGTCAGATTAGATTAAATGCAATGAAAAATAAAGTCTAAGCGCTCAACAAAGTTGCAGTTATCCATTGATTTATTTGGTTAAATATGAAGTCAGAATAAAATGTATTGAATGGGCATTTTTAAAACAAATATATGTTGGGCAGTGTTAAGTGTAAGATCCCCAAACCTGTAAAAGCAGAAATAAATTAAGTGACCCTTGGCAATGAAGCAACAGGAATTAAAACTGGATTTAGAAGATTAACAAACTGGCTACCTTCTAGAAGTGACAAAAACAAGAGGAAGGCAGACTGCATTCATGAAAGCAAGATAGTACTACACAGAAAACCGCAGAATTGATAACTACTTCAAATCACTTTTTAAATTACCAGCTTTGTTGAAATAATACTGCCACTACCTTAAGTTGGCATCCATTCAAACACACTGGCAATGGTAGAGGGGCATATCAAGAATGCACAGATATTTTCAACTGGTTTATACAATTACAGCCCGTGAAAGCAAATGCAGAAAAATATATTAAATGAGATTTAATCTGTAATACATAGAAAATGTGCAACACAATAGAGTTCATTACCTGATATGCACATTTTCTTTCAATTCAGTTTCATATATCACAACAGACGACAGGGTAAAATTACTAAGCTTCAGGAATAAACAGCTCAAGAGTGTATCAGATTAAAAATGTATTTATTTATTTATTTAATTTATAAAGCGCTCTATCACCTAACAGGCATTCTGGCGCTGACATTAAAAAGTGCACGTTAAGAGTAATGCTACACGGGAAACTGACAACAGATTATGCTTTGGGGAAGAGCCAAGTTTTTAGTCTCTTCCTGAAAGGGAGAAGATCCCTCAGGTCTCAGTTCTAGTGGAAGTTTATTCCATAATCTGGCGGCGGAGACACTGAAGGCTCTGCCACCGGATTTCATTTTGTTGAATCTTGATATTTTAACCAATCTGGCCGAAGAGGAGCGACATCTATAGTGTCAACAGTGATGCTGGACGGATAACATGGTTTCTAGCACTCCTGGTAGTTAACTGCAATAAGTAATAGTGGCTTGTGAATAGATTTTCATGGGCTAAATGTGAGTTTTAACAAGCTAGTCAAACATAGCTTCAAGTATGCCAATAGATGATGTGCAATCCAGATGTTTGTCGGTTTGAGCTGGAGCTCAAAAGAGACTCCTCTACGTGGTAGCTATTTTTATGTATAACAACGTAAGACGAATCAATTTTCTCATAAATTTATTTCAAATATCTATCACTTAAACATTTGGGACCAAGAAACAGTGATCATGAAATCTCCAACAGGTGGCTTTCCGTAAAATGACAACACAGAGCAAATATGCCTGTCTCGCCATCATACACAAATGTCATACACTAACTTTGGACAACATTATCAAAACCAAAACATTGTTTAAAGACTCCAAATTTAACCTCAGCTTGGCAGATGAGGCTTTCCCAGAAACAAAATGTATCCTATCAAAGGTTACAACTCAAAATAAGTGGAAAATGCTAAGAAAAACAACTAATGTTTCTCGGTATTGACATCTATATCAAACTTTTTGCTTTTGTACATTGCTTTTGATGGATGTAGCCATGAAAGAATTGATAACTTTCTTTTACCACATAGAAAGACTGCTTTAAACTAGATCATGTAGAATTCAGAATGCAAAAATAAAATAGTTGTCATAAAAACATTAACTAAGATACATTTTGGATCAGCAATAGTGCATTTAACTGTATTACATTGTGATTCAATTCTGGTGCAAGAGGTCAAGAGCAAAAGGCAAACTCACATACTTACGTTGATCAATTGTAACTGTAGCTATGTCACCTGAATTTTCTTGACTAGCCAACACATCTGTAAAATGAAAGGTGACACATTTACTAAATGTAAGATCCACAGTGGTAAACATAAAAGGGACTGAGAATGATAAAATAACCACACTAACGTTCATTCTATCTCATGACATGTATAATGTTTACAGCCGTTTCTCTAGTCGAAGAATGGAAATATTTTTAACTTGTGAGGGAAGCAGAGGTATAGCTGTAACAAATATTTTGGAGTAAAAGAAGCAGCAAACAGTGGACACACGAAGTAAACGAGGGCCCAAACAACAGATATGCACGAGTATTAACAGAAGGCGTACAACTCCCTGTCTCTACAATAAGGCTGTGTGGAACTCATTCTAAGAGTCTCAAAACTTGCACAATGCTGTCAAATACCTTTGGCTGTGCAGAAACATTTTAAAAACAAGCTTTGGCAATGCCAATCATCTGGCTTTAGTGTGCGAATATATGCAAACTGCATTTGTGCATATATGTGACCAACCATTAACCCCTTCGATGCTCATGACGAGCTCAGCTCGTCATGCTGCGCGGTTGGCGTGTGCGCATGACGAGCTCAGCTCGTCACGACCACACCCGCGATCGGAATGTCCAGCACCTGGGCGGAATTCCGATCGCGGTGAAGCGGTTAAAACTAGAGCTATTGATCCCACACGTTTATCTAGACCTGAAGAGGGGCAAAGCTGTTAAACAAATGCCTATATTACACTGACTTTTATGTAAGGGGTGATTTACTTGCAGCTATTATGGCTATCGTATACCCCCATAACTGCAAATATGTTGTGTTTTGCACGTGTCTCTGATGAGGTTTACACACCTATACACTGGTATAGGTCAAAGGCTGGAAAACACTTCAATATTAAGAAATTATCCTTTGTGTGCTATATTGAGCATGTGCTTTAATATATATGTGTGAAAAGACTGTAGCATTTACAGTAGACTCCTATACATGCAACAGATGTTTGCATTACGACTAACCCTTGTGCTCTCCTTGCTCAGCTCTTGGCACTGTCATCCACGTACTAGCATTAACCCGTTAGCCACAGGTCACTTTTCTCTGATGGTCTACTTAGGAACTGACCAGTTGCTCCAATCTATGTATGGTGTCCTGTAGGCAGCTCGAAAATGTGAATGATACCTCAAGCAACCAATGGCTGAAAGGGACTGACCCAAAGTCACCCTTAACTATATAATTTTGTTATGTATTAACGTCAAAAGATTTGACAGACAGCTAAAGCAGTCTCTGCCAGATCTACTCACTGGTCCTACAATAATTCTGCTATCTAAAGGATACCACTGAGTTGCTCAAAAACTCCTTGCTGTAGTGTCACTTCCAGAAGGAACAATGTTGGCAACCATGGCAGTGAAATCTCCCACAATGATTATGTCAACAGGGAAATTCTAGAACAGCAAAGATATTACAAAAATTTACAATTTTAAACTTAAAACTACTTCCCATTTAAATGAATCTACCCAAAAATGGAACAGCAATGGGGCCAGGATAGCCTCACAATATGTAAAACTATTTAAGGGAAATCTGTTAAAACAAGCATTTGCATAGCCAATAGGTCTCGCTTTTGGGACCTTGTAAGAGGTTAGCCATGAAGCACATTCTCCTGACATCAAAGTTTGTGGTAAATCATCTATGATATGCTGGCCCTATTACTTCCAGGCATTTAAGTACTTTGACAGTGTTGGCATGTGTAGTCTATGGCACTGGTGCCCAGCCATTGAAGACCCCAAACTGACTAACAAGTCTAAGGTAAAATATACTTTTTCTATCAGTCATTAATACCCTTTTATAATTTTGGCATTTGCAATGAATGGCTAGGGTGACTTTCCATACGGCCATGCCCCTTAAATGCCAGCCACAGTCTCTATGGCACAGATGTGCTAATACCGCGAGTCATTGATGGCCGCACACTGCCCAGCACATGGAAGCTAAGCTGCAGGATGCCCCTTAATTATCACCGACAGTGATGCCCTTATAACTCCTGGAGATGCAGTTTACGCCTCTCTGGCTTGTACCTGGCACAGTTCAGTAATACTCATTGAATACGGAGTCCAGTTATGGTGACTGCACATGGAATAAGACGCTCAGTTCTGGATGTCATATCTGCAGTTTTGTGTCCAGTTATAGTGAGCACACATGGAGTACATAGTCCAGCCCTGGTGAGCACATGTGGAGAATGGAGCACAGGTGTGGTGAACACATGTGGATTATGGGGTCCAATTATGGTGAGCACACGCAGTGTAAGGAGCACAGCTGTGGTGTGAGCGCACAAGTTACTTACCTTCGGTAACGATATATCTGTAAGAAACATTAGTAGTGATAGATTCCTTACCTTAGAATATCCCCAGGCGTCAGACTGGATCCGGAAAGTTTTCGTCAGCAGTACCCCTGCGCGTCGGTAGGGGCGTCGGTAGGGGCGTCGTGCGGCTCCGCGTCAGTCGTTGGCGTCGTGGTCGCCGAGATGATGTCGCGGGCGCTACTTGGACGCCGCCCACACGCGCTGACGTCAGTTCTGTACACGACTTTTCGCGCCAGGAACGCAGAGCCATGCAAGATACTGACCACTGGTGCATTGAAACTAGGGCCCTGAAAGGGATGACCTTAACCCTAGAAATCAGTTCGCAGAACGGGGAGGATGGGTGGGGCGGTAAGGAATCTATCACTACTAATGTTTCTTACAGATATATCGTTACCGAAGGTAAGTAACTTGTGCATCTGAAAGAAACACAGTGATAGATTCCTTACCTTAGAATAGATACCCCAGCAATACCAACCCCGGTGGTGGGTCTGCGAACAAAGATCACACCAGAAAGTCACGGAGAACAGAACGGCCAAAGAAGCCGTCTCTCCGGACTTGGCTGTCCAGGCAGTAATGTTTGGTAAACATGTGCAGCGAGGCCCACGTGGCTGCCTGACACATGTCTTGCAGGGGGACACCACGTCCCAATGCAGTAGTGGCTGCAGTAGCTCGGGTGGAATGAGCACGCAGCCCCACCGGAGGTTCTTTTTTAGCCAAAGAGTAACAGGCTTTGATACACAAGACAACCCAGCGGGAGATGGTTCTCTTATGGACCGCCCGACCTTTCTTGGTGCCAACGTAGCCAACAAAAAGCTGGTCATCCACCCGGAACTGCTGTGTGCGGTGAAGATAAAAAGAAAGCACACGTTTGGGGTCCAGACGGTGGAGCCGCTCTTCCTCTCTGGAAGGATGCGGAGGCGGAAAAAAGGTGGGCAAGGTAATAGTCTGCCCAATGTGAAAGGCCGTAACCACTTTTTGCAAAAAGGAAGGACGGGGCCTGAGCACAACCTTGTCCGGATGGACTGAAAGGAAAGGAGGCTTACAGGAAAGAGCCTGGAGCTCACTCACCCGCCTGGCGGAAGTGATGGCCACCAGGAAAGCAGTCTTTAACGTCAGAAGACGAAGAGGACAGTTGTGAAGTGGCTCAAAGGGAGCACACATCAAGTACGTCAGAACTAGATTCAAGTCCCACTGAGGCATCACGAAAGGAATAGGAGGAAAAAGGTGAGTAATGCCTTTAAGAAACCTATTTACGACAGGGGACTTGAAAAGAGAGGGCTGATCAGGGAGCCTGAGAAAGGCCGAAATAGCAGAAAGGTAGCCCTTGATAGTGCCCAGAGCAGAGCCCTGCCGGGCCAAAGAAAGAAGGAACAGTAGAACCTCAGAAAGAGGGGCAGAAAGGGGATCCACAGCCTTTGCTGTGCACCATGCCACAAATTTGTTCCACCTGCAGGCGTATACCACTTTAGTAGAGGGACGCCTGGCTGCCAGAATAACGTCACAAACTTCAGGAGGCAAGTCGAAGGGAATCAACTGCCGCCGCTCAATCTCCACGCAAAGAGGTGGAGGCTGGACAGGTTCGGGTGGAGGACCGTCCCCTGCTGCTGCGACAGAAGATCCTTCCGAAGAGGCAGTCGGATCGGGGGATCGATGCTCATACTGAGTAGCTCGGGATACCATACTCTTCGAGCCCAGTCCAGAGCCACAAGAATGACTTGGGCCCAGTCGCGCCTGATCTTCTTCAGCACTCTGGGCAGAAGTGGTATAGGCGGAAAGGCGTACAACAGACCGCAACTCCACTCGCGACGAAAAGCGTCGCCGAGCGAGTGCCGCCTTGGAAATTCCATGGCGCAGAACTGATGACATTGCGCGTTCTCTTCGGTGGCGAATAGATCTAACCAAGGCTCTCCCCACTGCTGAAAGAGACCTTGCGCCACCTCCGAGTGAAGACGCCATTCGTGATCGAGCATGCACCTGCGGCTGAGTTCGTCCTGGCGTTCAGAGAACCTGCCAGGTGTTGAACCACCAGAGAAATGCCCTGATGTTCCAGCCATGTCAAGAGACGCAGAGCCTCTTGACAGAGGGTCCACGACCCCACCCCGCCTTGTTTGTTGCAGTACCACATGGCGGTGGTGTTGTCTGTGAACACCTGCACTACTCTCCCCTTGACAGAGGGAAGGAATGCTTTCAGTGCAAGCCTGATCGCCCGCAGCTCCAAAAGGTTGGTATGGAGCCGGGACTCCGCCGGAGACCAGAGGCCTCTGATCTCCGCCTCTCCCATGTGGCCTCCCCATCCCAGGAGGGAGGCATCCGTCACCACTGTGAACTCCGGTTGGGAAAGGGAGAGGGATCTGCCGTCGACCCAATGCCGGTTCATGAGCCACCACTGCAATTGGTGTGCAGTGCCCTCCGAGATCTGGACGGGATCGGACAGGTTTCCCTGATGCTGCGCCCACTGGAACTTCAGGTCCCACTGCAGAGCCCGCATACGCCACCTGGCATAATTGACCAGCAGGATGCAGGAGGCCATGAGGCCCAGCAGCCTCAGTCACTCTGACCGAAACCCAGGACAAGGGCTGAAAGATGGGAATCCGAGCCCGAATGTCCCGGACTCGCTGTTCGGGAGGATAGACCCGAAACTGCGCCGTGTCCAGAACCGCTCCGATAAAGAGGAGCTTCTGGGAGGGAATCAGGTGCAACTTCGGCACATTGATGGAGAACCCCAGCAAGTGCAGGAGGTCGGCTGTAGTCTGGAGGTGGGAGACGACAGCCTGGGGCGAGCCCGCCTTCAACAACCAGTCGTCGAGATAGGGGAAGACTGACACCCCTGATCTGCGCAGATGAGCTGCGACCACCGCCATCACCTTGGTGAACACCCGAGGGGCGCTGGTAAGGCCAAAGGGGAGCACGGTAAACTGAAAGTGCTCGTGGCCTACCATGAACCGTAGGTAACGCCTGTGGGCTGGCAGGACGGGGATGTGGAAATAGGCGTCCTGCAAGTCCAATGCCACCAGCCAGTCTTGTGGGTCGAGAGCAGACAAGACCTGAGCTAGAGTGAGCATCTTGAACTTCTCTTTGCGGAGGAAGCGATTGACGTTCCGGAGGTCCAAGATAGGAAGCAGGCCTTTGTCCTTCTTGGGGACCACAAAGTAGTGGGAATAACAACCACGACCTACTTCGGGCGTCGGAACGCGCTCAATGGCCCCCTTGGCCAAGAGGGCCGCAACTTCCTGCTGAAGAAGCACCAAGTGATCCCCTGACATGCAGTGGTATTGAGATGGCATGGCTGGGGGGGTAGTCTCGAAGGGGAGGGAGTAGCCCCTTCGGACTATCTCTAAAACCCACCTGTCCGAAGTGATGGAGCGCCAGTGAGGGAGGTGATGGCGGAGCCGGCCGCCCACTGGCGTGTGATGGACCTGAAAGTTCAGACTAGGAAGGTTTGGAGGCAGAGGTGTCGGGGGTGGTGGTAGTGGTCTGACCCGCCCGCTGGCCCCTGTGTCCGCCACGGCGGAAACCGCGTCCGCGCTGGGATGACTGTTGCGCCGGCCCGTGGCTCTGTTGCGAACACTGCGGGGTGCCCCTTCCTGTGCCGCGGAAGGCGGAGGAGGGCGGACTGCGGAGAGTCCCAAGGACTTGGCCGTAGCCCGTGAGTCCTTAAACCGCTCCAACGCGCTGTCCGCTTTGTCGCCGAAGAGGCGACGGCCATCAAAGGGCATGTCCATAAGGGTGCTCTGGACATCCCCGGAAAATCCAGTGGTTCTCAACCAGGCGTGGCGACGCACCGCCACCGTCGTTGCCATGGATCTGCCCAGTGAGTCGGCGGTGTCTAGACCACAACGGATCATGAACTTGGCTGCGCCTCTCCCCTCTGCAACAGCCTGGGCGAGAGCAGGCCGGGCCTCCTCCGGACACAGACAGCACATTCGCCACCGTATCCCACAGGCAGTGGGAATAACGGCCCAAGAGGCATGCGGTGTTCACGGACCGCAGCGCAGAGCTGGTGGAGGAGAAAATCTTCTTCCCAAACTGATCCAGCTTCTTGGATTCCCTATCCGGTGGGGCAGAAGGGAAGGCGGTTGGGGAAGCAGAGGCTTGGACAACCAAGCTCTCGGGGGTGGGATGTTGGGAGAGGAAAAGGGGGTCACCCGGAGCCGGGCGATGGAGTCGAGCCACGTTCCTATCCACAGGAGCCCCTGTGGTGGGCCTGGACCAAGTGCCCAAAAGAACGTCCGAAAGGGCTTCATTAAAGGGCAGCAGCGGCTCCGCAGAAGTAGCTGCTGGCTGAAGCACCTCTGTCAGGAGGTTAGTCCTGACGGCCACAGTAGGGAGCTTGAGGTGTAGGGCCTCCGCCGCCCTACACAACACCACTGCATAACTGGCTCCCTCCTCCGTAGCCACGGTAGGAGGAGACAGCATGCCAAGGTCTGGTGAGGTATCCAGACCACTGGCATCCCCCAGTTCCTCAGCCCAGTCCTGTTCAGACTCGCAGGCTGCAGAGAGAGGGTCGTCCGACCCCTCCCAGTCCTCCCCTTGCTCCTCAGGCTGTTCTACAGGCCGAAAATAAGGAGCAGGGACATGGGGATAGAAATCCCCAAACGGCGTCGAGAACGGCATCGACCGACGCCGCGTCCACTTCGGGGCTGAACCTGAGGTAGACGTCGTCCCGAGGAGCGGGCGGCGTCAGGATCGGTGCCGGTGGGGTCGACGTCGGTGGAGGCGTAACAAGGTCAACCGGCGTCGACCAGGATCCAGGCCTGGATCCAATGGTGTCCTGCGGCGCCGGAGCCGACAGCGGCGCCGGAGCCGCCGGCGATGAAACTCGAGGACACCCATGCGGGACCCGAAAGCGCACCGGCGGGACCCGACGGCCCAAAGAGGCGAGCCATGGCCGACAGGAAGTCCTGTATCTGGGCCGGAGTCGCCGCCGACCCCGGGAATGGGGGGTAGTCGGGCGGCGACTCCATGGACTCCGCCGGAGCAGCGGGGGTGGCACCACCCATACCCTCAGCCGCGACTGGCGAGGGGAAGTCGAAGAACGATGACGTTTCTTCGACTTCTTGTGCTTCGTCTTACCTGACCCCGAGTGCGAAGACTTCGATCCTGACTATCGTCGATGGTGACTCCGCACGCGGTCCCTCGACCTCTCTCTAGACCGGGACCTGTCACGGCGCGGAGCGGACTGCCTGGCTTCAAGCAGTTTTCGGGACCGCTCCCGCAAAGACTTCGGAGCCATGGACCGGCAGTCGGGGAACGACTTGGGGTCGTGGTCGCGCCCCAGGCAGAAGAGACGCACGCAGTGCGGGTCCGTCGCTGACATCATCCGATGACAGTCCTCGCAGGATTTAAAACCGGGCATCCCTATCTGCCCCAGGAGTCGATATCGACTCGAAAAAAGGTGAGAAAAAGATCTCAAAAAACTTAGTAAAAAAAGACTAGGGGTACCGCTCTCTCCAGATCTGCGCTTGCTGGCGCGGAAAAAGAAAGAACTGACGTCAGCGCGCGTGGGCGGCGTCCAAGTAGCGCCCGCGACGTCATCTCGGCGACCACGACGCCAACGACGGGCGCGGAGCCACACGACGCCCCTACCGACGCGCAGGGGTACTGCTGACGAAAACTTTCCGGATCCAGTCCGACGCCTGGGGATATTCTAAGGTAAGGAATCTATCACTGTGTTTCTTTCAGATACATGGATTACAGGCCTAGTTCTGCTGCATACACCAGAGTACAAAAAGGCCCAGTTTTGGGTGTCACTTCTGCAGTCGTGACAAGGTCCGCTGAGCGAACACGGAGTAAGAAATCCAGTCATTGAGGTTACATCTGCAGTCTTGTATCCATTTGTATCAAGCACACGTGGAGTAAAGTGTTTAGTTCTGGACACCGCATATGCAACCTTGTGTCCATTTGTAGTGAGCACAGATAGTTCTGCTGAGCACATGTGGAGTATGGAGCACAGCTATGGTGAGCACACGTGGATTATATAGTCCAGTGCCGGTGAGTACACGAGTATGAAGTCCAGTTCTGGATGTCACACGTGCAGTTGCGTCCAGTTATGGTGAGCACACAAGGAGTACATAGTGCAGTTTTGGAGAGCACACGTGGAGTAAGGAGCACAGCTGTGTTGCGCACACATGGAATATGGGACTTAGTTCTGGTGCGTACCCATGGAGTACAAAGAACAGTAATGAGTGTCACATCTGCAGTCTTGTGTCAAATTCTGGCGAGCACACATGAAGTATGAAGTCCAGTTCTGGTAGGCACACATTGAGTACAGAGTCCAGTGCTGAATGTGACATCCGCAGTCTTGTGCCCATGTCCGATGAGCACACGTGAACAAAGGACTAGGGTTATTAGGCATCTCAGTTTTCCTGGCAGTTTACTGTAAATGTTCCGATTTCAAAGAGGGAATACCATGCGAAACCTCATGCGATCCCATACAGAATTCTGCAGCACACGTCAAGAAGCCATTTCAGAGAATTAGATGCAGTGTTTTAAAGCTGCATATCATTCTCCCCTCTTTAACACACAAATACTTATATTGGTACCTTAGTGCAACAGTCCCCTGATCTGGAGACTCATCTCCAGAAGGCATACTGGAGACAGTTTCAAACTAAGTCTAAAAAGAGGAAAAACAGTGCATCAAAAGAGAATAAAGGCGCTATAGACAAGGGCATTTTTGAACAGCGAGTCTGAGGGGCCAGGATGGAGGGAGAACTAGGGACTGGGAAGAAGCATTGATGGGGAAGAAGCAGTGATGGGGCAGAAGCAGTGACAGGGCACAGAAGTGGCAAGGTAGAAGTAACACGAGAAGCTATTTTTTCACAGAATGGTTTATTGGAAAACAGCCTGAATATAACAAATAAAGGAGACGATTACAGCAAATTAATCCAAAAGTCAGACACTTTGGAGCAACAGAACATAGTGTGCCAGAGACCGTGCTGGGGCAGTAAGTAACTCGCTCGCAGGAAATAGGCACTCTGGGTTGGTAAGGCGGTATTGATCTTAGTCCTAAGTCACTATACATATCATACCGTCTATTAAAAAGCGCACGTTCACCCGGGGTTCTTGGCGCTGTAACAGGTAGTACAGCTATGGCTTAGGGTGCGCCCCCCCAAACCTCTGAGGTGACACTACTGGAACAAGTGTCTGGAAACCAGACAGTGGCCGCAGTTGTGGTGGTTGTGACTGAACCTGCTAGAATATTCGGCTGAGGAGATAGTTCGCGAACGTCTTTGTGGGACCAGCCTTTGTATAAAGAAATGCTGAAATAAAGCAGCGCTGGCTTTTAAATCCATTTTCCTTCCAGTTCCCGATCCCTTATCTCATTCTCTTCCTGGGTAGCCAACAGCACTTGAAGCATGCTGTAGCTTGCTTTTGATAAGGCATGTGTAGGGCTTGGCCCTTTTTGGCTAAAGTTCCCTAAACTTTTTGCTTTCCCCCTAGACCTTTTTTCTGACATTGTGTTGCCAACTTAGATGCTTTGGACACTTTGCCACTGCTAAACAGTGTCAAAGTGCAATTGCTCCCTGTGTAAAGTGTAATGGAAATTCGTTGTCCATGATTGGTATGTTTGCCTTACTAGTAAAGTCCCTAGCAAACTGCACTATGTGTGCCAGGGCTGGTAATGCAAATGCTACTAGTGAGCCTGCAGCACTATTTGTGCCACCCACACAAGTAGCTTTAAAAAGGGAACTCAGGCCTGTCACTGCAGTGCCTGCGCGCAGTTTGTTAAACTGCCATGTTGTTCTGTCAAGTGCACTCACTTGCCAGACCGTACCCTTCCCTTTCTATGCACATCAGACACCCCTATGGTAGGTCTAGGGTACCCCCTGGACAGGGTGTAGTGCATGTGAAAGGTAGGACATGTACTAAGGTGTGTGCCTTGTCCTGACAGTGAAATAATCTCCATTTCGTTTTTCACTGTTGAAAGGCCATCTTGCCCATAGGACAGAATGGGGAGGCTGTGTAATATGTTTTCCAGCCTATCTTCCCAAAGGCTTAAGATGGAAAGGTGAAGTTTAGTATGCCTGAACTCACAATGCGATAACACATCTTTTTATGTAGGTGGTTGTTGCATTGTGTGTTCAGAAGCCACTCTTTTAGAAGTGGCTGAGTTTTTGTGCTCTAACATTTCTGTGTGTCTCTGCCTGGCAGTGGATTGACTGTCTGGATTTGAAAGCGATAGGATCTGGGGAATGTCTTGACCCAGGGGAGGAGGTGAGACAGCCACAGGCTGACCTGCATCTGGAGTGTAGGGGGAGGAGAAGCCCCTAGAGGTGAAGAGGCCTGGGTTGCTGCTATAAAACAATTGTCCCATCTCCTGCTGAGTGATTGAGAATCCAGACCCCCACTAATCAAAGGATAAAGGTGTCACTGGCAGGGAGGCACCCAGAACTGGTTTGAACAGGGGTCAGTGCCCCCTGAGTACAAAGACTTCAAAGCCATTGAGGGGTATAACTATGAGAGCTGAAGCCCCTGAACTTTGGAGAATGGCTTGATCAAGTGTGAACAAGACTGGAGCTACTTCGTGGTCAAGAGGACCTTTGCCAAGGAAGAAACCACTGAATAGACTGAAGGATAGGACTGACCCTTGCTGTGTGTTCTGGGGCTGGCCTGCAGATTGCTGTTTTAACCAAGGAAAGGCTAAAGGGACTTTGCAGTGTGCTGTGTCCCCCTGCTTGAAGGACTTTGCTGTGTGCGATGTCCTGAAGTAACTTATCCCCAAGGGCCTGAGGTGAGCTGGCTCCCTGTTCGGAAACACAGGAACACAAAAGTTTCCAGTAGAGTCTCAGCGGCGCTGTGTGAGCATGCCTGTTGCGGTCTGAGACCCTCGTAAGAACTGCCCTGTGATCGTGGGCGCCTGGTGTCCAAATGAGTCTCAGCGACGCTGTGTGCGTGTGCTTTGTGCAGCCGGAGACCTTCAGGAGGATCGGCCTGTGATCGGGGGCGTCTGGCGTCCAAGCAAGGATCAGCGACGCGGTGTGCGTGTGCTTTGTGCAGCCTGAACCCCTTTGTGAGGATTGTCCAGTGATCGTGTGCACCGGAATCCAAGTGAGTCTCAACGCCGTTGTGTGCGGGTGCGTTGGGCACCGTGAGACCTTCGTGAGGATTTGCCTCGTCATCGTGTGCACCGGAGTAAAGTGAGTCTCAGCGACGCTGTGCGCGTGATCTTCGTGCAGCCTGAGACCTGTGTGTGGAGTGCCCAGTGATCGTGCACCCGAAGCATAAGGAAGACTCAGCGACGCTGTGTGCGTGTGCTTTGTGGCAGCCTGAGATCTTCGTAACTGAAGCGGCCCGGACCGGCAGTACCGGAGGGGCCGAGTTGCCGGCCCGAGCCGCCGTTGTCGTCGTTCCACAAAGCTGCATTGGAGGCCCAGCCGCTGGACGAGGAGAGTGAGTTCGCGCCCCCCAGGTAACGTGTGTCGACTCCTGGGGCGGGGCACGGGCTCGGAGGGAGACGCTCTCGGCCTCTCTCTCGTGTTGGCAGCGTGAGCCTCTGCTTCGGCTCATATCGCGGCCCGTATTGCCAAGGGAGTGGCGGTACCGGGGCCGGAGTGCGAAGCTGCACTTTTGGATTACATCGTACCGTGTTGGGGGCAACTGTGAGAGGCTGACTAAGTCAGAAGGAGAGGCGGAGAGACCGCCTAAGGCCCGGTGATTGGGGCCTGAGTGTATTACGCAGTATTCCATTTCTGAATAACGGAGTACCTGACTGTCGTTTTACATTGCAACATTTCTGAATAACGGAGTACCTGATTAGAGTATTACGCATTGCATTATGCCTGCATAACGAACTACCTGATTAGTGTATGACGCATGGCATTTTATCTGCATAACGAACTGATTGTCGTATGACGCATTGCCTTGTTTCTGCATAACGAACTACCCGATTAGACTATTACGCATTGCATTATTCCTGCATACCGAATTACCTGATTAGTGTATTACGCATTGCCTTATTTTTGCATAACATATCTGGTGGTTGTATTACGCATTGCATTATTTCACCTTGCAAAGTGCCTGATTGTTGCGTCACGCATTGCATTCTTTTCATTGCAGAGTGTCTGATTGCTACGATACGCATTACAGTATTTTTACATTGCAAAAGTGCCTGATTCTAGCATTACGACTGTATGATATTAGGAGTACAGGAGAATGTTTAGAAGTGCTCATTGATATCACCAGAACTTAAAAGGGCTGGCTGGACTAACAACCGGCCAGGAGAAATATTACACAACCTCATATGTTGGTTTTATATCGTGTGGTCTTATCGTATATCTTTTTACATAAAGTTTATACTCGCTTTTATAAAACTCGTGTGGAGTCTATTTGTGGTGTCATCATTGGGTTATTGTGAGCGTGGTTGCAAATACTTTACACATCTGCCTTGAAGATAAGCCTGGCTGCTCGTGCCAAGCTACCGAGGAGGTGAGCGGGGCTATCTAAGAAGGTGACCTTCCTTTCCCTGATGTTGGAACGCGGGTCCCTACTTGGCCTAAGGTACCTACCTCAGCCAACCAGGGATCCCGGGTCTAACGGCATGTAGGAGGAAATGGCAGACAAACAGGAAAGGATGCTTGCATGCCCTGGGTCAAGCTGTCCTGTCCCATTCAAAGTGGCAGGGCAGACAGAAAGACAATGCAGATATGCAAGGGACAGGCCCCCCCAATACTAAAGTGTAGGGTTTGCCCCCTGCATTTACATCCCTCAGAGAGAGGGTCTCCGATTGTACTTCAAGAAAACCTCCCACACCGGAAAAATACAAGGAAACACTTGTTGTCGCCTTAAAATATGCAATAAAAAAAATATATACCCATGGCATTTTACAGGTGTGTATTTCAGTCACCACAATTGCCGCTTTTGATTTTGACTAAGACTCTGTGGCACTCAAAACTATGTTTAAAAATCTGGTTAAGTGCTGCCAGCTTTGGCTGGTGTGGAAACTTAAATAGACGAAATGTAAACGATTTGACCAGGATCACACCAATTGATAAGCCAAGCTTAGGACAAGTCTTTGTGGATGGACAAAAGTCAGTCAGTGTCAGGCTGGGGCCACTTATAGGCCAGTACATCCAAGGGAATGTGAACTTTTGGTTCATAGGGTGATACATACCATTACATGTATGTCATATTCAGACATCATTTTGCAAATCTTTAGTTAAAAGGATAGAGGTACACAACAAATAAACACACCGATGCACGCATGGCTACACACACGCATGCACACACACACATGGACACGCCCTCCTTGGAGTGAACCACAGATGGCCATTAGCACCTGTAGGTAGACACAGACATGCTTGCATAGTACACACACCCCATAGGGAGAAAGAACCGATACACAGCTTACGATGCCGCTCTGACAGAATGTGCCATGTTTATTGCCGTGCAGCTGTGAGCGCCGCAGTAGAGTCCTATGGGGAAATGGTGGCGGCCCAAAACAGCTTCCCGAGCCTTCTTCCATCTTCTGCGCCGGGACAGCACTCACTGTTTTGGGAAAATAAAGACAAACAAAACGCTGCTCGCCCTTCAGTGTGATGAATTGAAGGGTTGAAGCGCTTGGCATGCGGCGTGTAAGATAGACTTGGTTAGGAGCGGCACACCACATGGGATGTTTAAGCCTTCAAATCCAGCAAGGACTGGTAATTCTTCAGCGAACGAGATGCCCTCGAGCTAGACGCCACTTCCTTTCCCTTTCTCTCGCCATTAAGAACCTGAGATGGCGGCCGAAGTGCATTGAAGCAAGCAGTGACGGGGAGATTTGGGATGGGTAGAGGCGACCTGGTAGGGGTTGTAGGGGCAGGCAAGCAGTTTTGTGGGAGGGGGTTGCGGAGACAGGTGAAGGTGCCGAGCTGGGGCAGGAACAACATACTGCACGCAACGGGGCTCGGAGCGACTGAAAGGAAAAAAAGAATCCCTGAAAAATAGCCCATAAATACGAGAGCGTAAATATACAGGAAGTTAAGCTCTGCTCCATGAGAGGATACAAATGACAACAAGGCGGGACAAGGAAGAAGAATTGACCACTAGCGAAGATGCCTTGTTGAAGAACAATTCAAGTTACCAATAAAAAGCCAATGGGCGGGTTGTACGCCCAGACAGTGAATACAGCTTTTTTAGAAGGACAGCATAAGTGCGCTACCTAGGCTTCACTTAAAAAACGACACTGACAACTGTCGCATCAGACATCTCACTTTGCTACATTACTTTCATGAATTGCATCCAAGTACTACTTTTAACATATTTCTCACAAAAAAGATAATTTGACACAAACAAAAAATGGAGGCTGCGTAGTGAGAAGCTCCCTCTCCAAGATGCGTGTGTAAACTTCTTCAACTCACAAAGCCTTCTATTCCCCTTCTAAACTCACTGATGTCCACATCAGATAAAGGAGGCCTAATCCTTTTATAGGGTAAGCATGGGGATAAACAAATGCAGGCTTTCCAGGTGCAAGCGTTGCAGCTCCATTCTCTTCATGGACTCCTGCTGGAATTCCCAGAAATGTGCGTCTAAACTGGCATCCTACAAGTCTGCCAGCTCAAGCAATCTACTCCCATTATTACTGGCTGGCTCGGATTGTATCCATAAAGAGAACTCCTATGAATCATCGATAATCTAGCAGCAACAGCTTTCTCTTCTGTCTCCAAACAGAAAAGCAACTGCGTGACAAGTGCAGATGGGCAATAAGCCAAATGGAAGGCAGCACCACGAAGACCGGCCCTTGGCCTATTATACTTTCACTCAGAGTAGATTATTTTTCTAGCCATTCCAGCACTAGGAAATCACATGAAGACCATCTTCCAAAAAAAAAAAAAGACAAAAAAACAATTTTCTGATCCAACAGCGCTGAGAAAAAGAAACATACAATATGGGGGATCCTGCTTGAAATCTCTCGTGGCCATCTTAGCGGAAGGAATTTCTACCTTCAACTGTCCACTTAGTACTGAATCATCTCTGGGACATGCTTCACACATTTCCTCCTTCCTCATGACTGCACAAATATCTACAGGAACTTTTTTCATGGAACAAGCATGTAAACCACAAAATGAGCTTGGGCATCATCGTATGACGACTATATATTAACCCTCAGTTTCACATGTAATGTGCACTTGTGTGCAAAAATCAACCTATTTTTACCTGCTTACTTCCTGGCTCAGGGTCAACTCCACCCTTGAAATACAGATAAAGTAAATAAAAATAAAAAAGTTGATGTAGCTGTACATCCAAAAGGCGGAACAAGAAGGGAAATAACATGGGACATACGGGGAGGGTGTTCACCACGTGGTAAAATAGTGTTTCTGTTGGCAAGGAGGTGGCTGCGGACGGATAATTGGGAGGCAAAATGCACCAGAGCACATCTAGAATCAGAGCCGCATCAGTATCACAGCAAACAAGATATGTTGAAATGCAGTACAACTTATTTCTCTGGACTAAAGAAGCAAGAGAAAGACGGAGATACGGAAAAACATATTACTTAAGCTACCATGTAGAACTTCCTCTTTAGAACGAGTGATAATGGGAGGGAGCACTGCAATCTGTCCAAAGACAAGAGTATCAATTAGAAAAACATTATCACAGTTAAGTGGTGATTCTAATAGGTAATTTATTCTATACAATTCCTAATTTTCAGAAAAAAGCTCCTAAGCAGGACTATCAGCAAATGCAAGTGGGTCTGAGGAGCCAAGGACTTATAAAAAAAACTGATAAAAAAACTTCTGCTGCATATCACAAACAACACTCACAGAGCCTAGCCTTAGAATTCAGCTAGTGGTTTCTAGGTAATGAATCCAGTGAAGCCCACGTTGCTGTAAGCAAGACATGTAGAACAAGCAGTCAACTCAAAAAATGGCAGACGGTGATGCCCTTCCATTTGAATGTACCCTTTAGTGGTATATTCAACAGGAAGGACTGTCTTCTGCAAACTCCGATACAAAGCAGATTGTTTGTTTTTTTAAACAGGCTTTTGGCATAGTTTGCTTTTACATTTCCATTCTCTTCTTGCCACTTGAGCAGTTCATCAACAGTCCCATCTCAGATCAGAACTCGTGAGAATACATAGATTGCTTTGGTTAATGTGAAACTGAAACAAAGTTCACACCAATGAATGCCTCACTCGTAAAAAAAAAACCCGACAGGAAAAATGGAAAGAGTGACTCCATATAGAAGGCCCTTTAAATAGTGACATGTCTGTCAGAAGTAATCCTCACTAAAAGCACATGATTTAAGATTGAGTGAATAAAGAAGTTAAAATGGTGGCAGTTGGGACAGGAATGTCCCCTGCATGGTGTACAGCAGTAATCCCCTGCCTCGAGTGCCGGGCTGAGAGCATCTGGTATACTAGTTTTAAGTTTGGGCCCTGGCATCACGCTAATCTTGCTTGTGCGCAGAGCCCTAGGCATATTCGACACGAGTGACGTACTGGACCTGTCCTATGACTTGGAGGGGCGCACCAATTGTGCCCACATTGACAGACACTGAACTACTGCTTCAGTTGTGGTTTTAGCATATACATTGGTATTGGCAGCTTACTGTGTTTTGTGAATCCATAGTTGTGAGCTTTTTATCTGTGTCACTAGAGTGGAGACCTACTGGCCCAATCAAGTAAAGTTTTGCTTCTACGGGCTTACCTAAATCTTAGCGTCAAAATCCACAGCATAAATTGTGCGCGTTTGTGCATCTGCTATACGGATAGTTTGTATAAGTGAGACAGATTAACAAAGGTCTATGGGACCCGTTTTGGATACCTTAGCCTGGCCTTTTGCACAAGGAGGTATGGATGTTTTCTCAGACAATGGAAGTGTATTCTTAAAGCTGGAAGGTTGAGACCTAGACACTGAAGTGAGGGGAGAGGAGACAAGGCTCCTTTAGAAATTCAATTAGGCCTTCTGCTGAGCAAAGAGCTGCTGATAAATCTTGTTAATCTGCCTTTTGGTGGATGGTAGTGGTTAAGGGTGGGACTGGAGAGTCTATCAGTATCATCATCTTCCCCAAACAAAATTTATATTTCTAACTTCTAAGATAAAAGTGTACCACTTTTTTTCACAGTCTCCAACCCAATCAAACCTCTTGCAGAGGTGTGGAATTTAATAAAATATCTACTTGCCCATGGGGCAGGTTGCTTCATAAATCTACTTGTCCTGTAACAAAATCTACTTGTTCCTTTGGTGCCATGTAGTGCGGCAACAAATTATGGCAGCAATCTAATTATATAAGAGCTCTGATATAACCTCTCCGATTATGCCAGGGCTCATACCATAGTAGTGTTTGAATCCCCTTAGTTTGCCACATTTCCGCAGATCTACATACTGGGGCTGAGGGTAGTGGTAAGCAATAGTTCCAGGGTTAGAATGCCCTTTTGAGTCTATGCAAACCTACTAACTTGCATGTTTTAAGGGGTTTCAAGAACTCTTCTCTAATCTTTTCCCATACTGAGAAATGTTGGAAATTTACTCCTGATAATAGCAGACGTAAACCTTGTTCCAGAGTTGGAAAAAAGTGGTTGGAGGGAAAGTGAACTTGCAAACACTCAGATTTTCGCGTGAGCAAATCTACACATGCATATTTGCTCATGCTAAAATGCAGTTCACAAATATTTTCTAGGAGTACTGTTTCTTGTCTTACTTCTGTAAATTGTTGGGAATTCATGAAAGCCGTATAGCTGCAGTTAATGCAGGGACATATAGCATAGGTGCATTTTTGAGATTTTCTTTTATAATTGGCTCCCAATTAGGTCTGGCGTGAACTATGACCTTTTGTGTTTATTAAAATTCTGTCTCTGTCTATTGGCTGGCTTCACTGTGTGTGACCGCATTCTGCTCTTTCACAAGGAGCATATCGGCACACAAAGTAGTTTTGTTCAGTGCCAGTAACTACTGTGGCAGTGTGTGCTTTTTGAGACCAAAAATAATTTTTGCTTTTGCCAAGGTTTGTTATAATGGTGAGGGCCCGGCAGCTCCCTTACCAATAAGGTTTTACAAAAACCATGCCAAAACAAGTCACACATTGACAAAACTAAAAAGCTGACCACCAATTTCAGACCTACTGGCTTTGCCAATGCTTGTTTATTTTTGTTTCCCTTAATCTTTTTGAAACTGGTTACACTGATTTTCCATTATGAATATTTTTGGGAAATACTAGCATGCATCAACAAATGTTACTAAATGGTGCTGCAAAGAAATGGTACCTGGAATTTTACAGTAGTTTAGCAAAATGTTTTTTTTCCTGCTTTCATTTTGTTATTAACATTTTATTATGAAAACAAAGAATCGTCAATCTTGCTTTCAAGCTTCTGCAAATATTTGCATCAAATCAGAGAGCATTCTGGGAGCATTATACATAGCCTCATATTGCTAAACTTTGAAACGTGCGTACACATTTTTATACTGGAACCACTGTCAGTAGTGCAATCAGAGCTTACAACATTTACTTGGAGCGTTCACCCTAATAATAAAGGCTTTCAATTAATGAACCATAAATACAAGTTTGAACAGCATTAACATGGACAAAAATATTACCTTAACTGCAGACAGTGTCCTTCCCTGATCCATAATGTGGTACTTCAAGCTGGCAGCCAAAGTGTTTGTGCTGCAGGGGGTTGGGCCTACTTGTCCCAAGGACAAAATACACATGAAATCTTGTTGCCCTTGACCCCAAACAATATGTCCTGGGCGTCGGGCTATAGGAATTCCACATCCCTGCGCTTGGGAAATCCTCAACAGGCATAATCTACTCATTTGCCCCATGTGCCAGTCCATTTCCTTGCACAAATGCGGTCACATCCTGAATCCCGTAGCCCTTGCACTCACCTCCCTTTTTAATGCAATATTTGAAACCAGGCATTTCCCAAAACTGTGGAAATTTGCCTCAGTCCTACCTCTACTAAAAAAGCAGAGCCTTGATCCCAAGGATCCAAATAACTTTCGGCCGATATCCCGCCTTCCATTACCTGCAAAATTGATTGAGAAGGCAATGAATATGCAACTCAGTGCCTTCCTACGGGAAAACCAAGTGTTGGACCCTACACAATACGGTTTTAGAGAAGGCCACAGTACTGAGTCTGCACTAATTAAATCCACTGAAGAGATTAGGGAAGCCCTGGACAAGGGAGGTAAGGCCGCCCTGGTTTTGCTCAACCTGTCGGCAGCCTTCGATAGGGTCCATCATGATGTACTGATGGACCGATTGTTGGCATGCGGGGTCCAAGGTAAAGCATGGAAGCTCCTAAAATCATTTTTATCCGGGCGTTCACAAATAGTTGCACTGGATAAATTTCACTCTAAACCATTTACCCTGCCTTGCGGAGTGCCACAGGGGTCTTCGCTTAGCCCCTTACTTTTTAATGTGTACGTTTCCTCCCTTGCCTCACTAATCAGCTCCTTTGGTTTTAATCTGACGTCCTATGCAGATGACACACAGATTGTCGTGTCGCTGCAGCCGGGTCAGAAGCTTGAACCAGTTAATCAGTTCCACGACTGTATGGAAGCTGTGGGGAGGTGGATGACACAAAACTGCCTAAAATTAAATTCAGGCAAGACAGAAGTCATCCTTTTTGGGAATGATGCCAGTTTTTGGACTTCTAACCTGTGGCCAATATCATTGGGCACTCTTCCTACACCTTCTAGGAAGGTAAAAAACTTGGGCATCATGGTTGACGATAAACTCAATTTTGGTGATCAGATCAATATGATGTCATCTGCCACCTTCAATGTGCTTAGAATGATCAAAAAAATTCTTCCCTTTCTACCGGCTGAAAGTCAGAGGACAGTGGTTACAGCACTTATCCTGTCTAGGCTCGATTATTGTAATGGCCTTTATCTGAGCCTACAGGAACGCTTTATGAACAAACTCCAACTGCTGCAAAACGCAGCACCGAGGTTGCTTTCGGGCATACCTAAATTTGCGTCAATCTCAAAGGAAATTAAAAAACTTCACTGGCTGCCAGTCAGGAAACGGGTGCGCTTAATTTAAAGCCCTGTGTACAGTTTTCAAAGCACTTCAAGGCATAGGCCCTGAGTATTTGAAGCGGCATATACAATGGTACTGGCCAAGAAGAACCCTGCGTTCTATGGAAGCCAAGCTGGTGAAAGTACCAATGATAAAAAAAAAACCTCTTGGGGTGGTAGAAGCTTTGTAGTGCGTGCTGCAAAAGCTTGGAATGACCTTCCTTTTTACCTGAGAAACAGCACAGATCTCCTGACATTTAGGAAGAGTCTAAAGACCTGGCTTTTTAACTCATAATTCGAAGTGTACCGTTTCTTTCCAAGGGATAATAACTAGCGCCAGGACACCTCCGGGTAACCGTCGCACTCTATAAGTGCCGATGACATAACATAACTTGTGGAGTCCCCCAATTTTGAGCAATATCTCTTCAAGCTACCAGCATGCCCAATACAGCTAGCATTTTGTGATGATTCTGGAGCATCTTTGACTCCCACAAACACCAGCACTGCTGTTTTCTATGGCAGTTCCTCACCTGTAATATAATACCTCTTCATGCACGATCACTCCAATTTCAGCTGACTGGTATGACTAGTTTTTGACTGCCCACTGGCATACAGCTCTCCATCCCCCAGTGTATGTGCTCTGACCCTCAGAACATGGTAAAATTGGTTAAACCCTAATTGTCCTATTTAACGTTTCAGTATAGCCATAGTATATGGTACAGGAAAACACACCAAGGGCATGGAAAGTTAAATATCACCTCTGGACTGCAGTACATGTTGTGCCATCCAGACTGACAAAGGAAACATGGCTATAGGCCTATCTGTGTAGCCTGGCTGCTGCAGCTTTTAAACCTTTTTTTTGACTGGAATGTACTTTTAATATTAAATAAGTCACCTATGAGTAGGCATGAAAGCCCACAAGGTAGGGTGTATAGAATTAAAGAGCAGGAAATGTCATTTTTATGTTGGCATGTTCCCAAAGTGACAACCCTTAAAACCTATATTCAAAGGCTGGAGCTGGTCCTATGAAGAAGGCTGAAGTGCAGTAAAAAAACGTTTTTTTGCTAATTTTGATTTGGGATAACCTACAGAAATGATTCAACCACTATTTTAATATTTATTAAAATCCAATTCAATAGTTTAGTTGGATTTTTGATAAATATATAGGAAAGTATCTTTTAAAAATGTAGACTTTTCTTCACTGAAGTTCCAGAAGGCTAATTAGCATTAGCCGCTAGGCGTTACACCCCCCGTAAGTACTTTCCCCTTGATGAGGTATAAAAACTGCTTCGAGAGCTGAAACAATGGCTAGGCGTTTTGGCAGGAAGGCTCAGTGTGAGAATGTGACTAATCCTCACTCAGGAAAGGAAGCTGGGGAGGGTTCAGTAAGGATTAGTAACTTACCTGTAATCCTAGTTCTCTTCCAGGGGTATACTCATCATAGTCATAAGCACTGAATTATCCCCGCCCACCTGCAGGATCCCGGAGCATATAGAAATATACATATATATATATATATATATATATATATATATATATATATATGTATGTTGGGGATCACAAGTGCATATCACTTCCGCGACATACATATATACATGTATATAAATACAAAATATATGCAGCCTAACATAATTCCAATAAGGCAAAATGCCAAAATTACAAAGGTTTTCCCTGTACAGACAATCTCCTATATGCACTCTGTAATAGAGAACATACACTGTAATAGTGTCATACAAGAAAACCTTTATTTTCAGAAAAGGAAAAAACATGTAATAGCAGGCAGTTGGCCCATAGGCTGCATAGCTGAATAAATATCACCGTACAGTAAAACACTGGCACCTTGCCTTTAAGGCTTCCCAGAACTTGGACACTTCGCCTTTAAGGCCTCCAGGAGACCCTCTGCTCCCATCATGCACCACAGGTGACAGTTCGGTCAGTTCTTTTTGCACGGTGTACTAACTTGTAGCAATCTGATTATAAAATGCAATCACTACCGAAATATATACTAAAAATGCTCGTCCGGGGAGGAGGGAGGGTTGCTTATGACTTTGATGAGTATACCCCTGGAAGAGAACTAGGATTACAGGTAAGTAACTAATCCTTCTCTTCCAGGGGATACTCATCAATAGTCATAAGCACTGAATAGAGTAGCAAGCCCATACCCACTACCTCGCGGACGAGCAAATAGTATTGAAAAACAGATCATCTTAACATGACATTAAGCGAATAAATTCCTCAGTGAGGCTTGCCCCACTTGGGCATCCTCCTGAGCCTCTGAATCTAAGCAGTAATGGCGAGAGAAAGTATGAACAGACCGCCATGTAGCTGCTTTGCAGATTTCTGCTATAGGTACGTTCCTGAGGAGGGCCGTAGTAGAGGCCTTTCCTCTGGTTGAGTGCGCTTTAGGCTTTCCCTGAAAAGACTTATTAGCTAATTGATATGCAGGAGACTATCCATCTTGAAATAGACCTTTTAGAAGCTGTCAATCCTGTATTAATGGGACCGTAGTTGACAAACAAGCGGTCCGTCTTTCTTATTACCTTGGTCTTATCCAGATAAAACTTCAACACCCTCTTAAGGTCTAACGAGTGTAAGGCCCTTTCAGGAGGTGTAGAAGGATTAGAGAAGAAGGTAGGCAAAGTGATAACCTGATTAATGTGGAAATCTGAAACCACTTTCGGCAGAAAACTTGGAGGAGTTCTGAGAACTACCCTATTTGAGTGAAAAACAGTGTAGGGTTCCTTACAACATAATGCTTGTATCTCGCTGACTCTACGAGCCGACGTGATAGCAACCAAAAACGCCACTTTCCAGGACAAGTGCTGCAGGGAGGACTTGTGTATTGGTTCAAAAGGTGCGCCCATCAGTTTGGTAAGGACCACGTTGAGCTCCCAAGGAGGAGAAGGGGCTCGTACTGGTGGGTATACCTTTTTAACCCTTCAAGAAAATCTTTCACCACTGGCATTTTGAAAAAAGAACCCTGTGAAGGTGATTTTCTATATGCCGTTATTGCTGCTAAGTGTACCTTGATAGATGTAAACTGCAGGCCCGACTTAGCCAGGTGTAAGAGATACGGCAAAATGACCTGTTCCTGTCCTCTAACTGGGTCATGACCATTATTCAAACACCATAGGTAAAAACGTTTCCACTTGAAAGCGTAGGAAGCCCTGGTAGAAGGTCTTTTCGCTTCCTTAAGGATGTTCATACAGTCCGCTGGCAAGTCTAAGTGTCCATACTGCAAGACTTCAGGAGCCATGCTGTCAGCCTGAGGGAAGGAAGGTTGGGGTGAAACACTCTCCCCTGGCTCTTGGATAGAAGGTCCGGACGGCAAGGCAATCTCTGTTGCGGAACTTCGGAAAGTTGTAGAAGATCCGGGTACCACCACTGGCGTGGCCACTCCGGAGCGATCAGAATCATCCTGGAGTTGGTCTTGTAGAACTTCGTGATCACTGCTGGAATGAGAGGCAGTGGAGGAAAAGCGTAGAGTAAGCTCTGAGACCATCTTATCAACAGAGCATTCCCGCTTGAACCTGGTTGGTGATACCTGGACGCGTAGACGGGGCATTTGGCGTTTGTTGCATCTGCGAACAAGTCTATGTCCGGCACACCCCATCTTTGAAAGATATCCTGAGCCACTTCGGTGTTTAGCACCCAGTCGTGCGCTTCTACGAACTCTCTGCTTAGGAAGTCCGCCTGTACATTTAGGACGCCCGGCACATGGACAGCCGTGATGGTGAGATGCCGTGCCAGAAGCCACTTCCAAATGGCTTGTGCCTCCTGGGACAGAATTCTGGACCTGGTGCCTCCCTGCTTGTTCAGATAAAACATCGTGGTGGTGTTGTCTGTCTGAATCAAGAGGGAGTTGGACTGAAGAGACGGAAAGAAAGATTTGAGGGCTAGTTGGACGGCCCTCAACTCCAGAAAATTGATATGGTATCCCCTCTCTGTGTCCGACCACAGCCCTTGCACTTGAAGGTGATTCATATGAGCCCCCAACCTTGCAGGGAGGCGTCTGTCACTATAGTTTGAGTCGGAGTCTCTTGATGGAAGGGAACACCGTTCATTAGATGTGACCGCTTTGTCCACCACATGATGGAGTCCCTGGCAGACTGGGACAGAGTGATCCGATCCTCCCAGCTGCCTGACGCTTGCACCCACTGGTCTTCCAGAGCTTGCTGCAGGGGACGCATGTGCAATCTGGCATTGGGAACTATGAAGATGCAGGAAGCCATGGACCCCAGGAGAGAGGACACTTGTCGGACTGTTGGGTGGTGAGTCTGCATTTGATCCCGATTGATGAAAACCTCTCCGCCGAAGGGGACACGCTTGCGTCCGCGGTGTCCAGCGACGACCATAGGTAGTGAATGTTCTGGGTCAGATTGAGAATCGATTTTTTGAAATTGACTCGTAGACCCAACTTGTTCAGTAACTGGAGACTGTAGGAAAGATGAGACTGAAGCAGGGATGGAGTTGAACTCTTCAGGAGCCAGTCGTCCAGATACAGGTAAACTAATATTTTGCGTCTGCGGAGAAAAGCCGCCACCACTGCCATGCACTTTGAAAATGTCCGTGGGGCTGAATTCAGTCCGAAAGGTAGGACTCGGAACTGAAAATGACGTAGAACAACTTGAAAACGGAGACATTTTCGATGTTTCCTGGACACTGGAATGTGGAAATAAGCGTCCTGCAGATCTATGGAGCACATCCAGTCTCCTTGATGTAGATGGGGGAAGATCTGGTGCAGGGCAAGCATCCGAAATTTCTCTTTGCGGATGTATTTGTTCAAGATGCGCAAGTCCAGAATTGGTCTGTATTCTACTGTCGGACCTCTTTTTCGACCAGGAAATATCGAGAGTATATCCCCTGGCGCCTCTGATGGACAGGGACGTATTCTATGGCTTTTTTCTGTAGAAGACTGTTTACTTCCTCGTGTAAAATGTGATGACACAAGCGGACTCCTCCGTCCGGAGGAACCGATGGAGGTGGGATCTTGAACCGTAGCAAGTATCCATTTTGAACAATATTCAACACCCATTTGTCGTTGGTTATGTTTCTCCACTCCTCCAGACGACATGCGATACTTCCTCCTACTGGAGTGGCACACGTGTTTAGAGGAAGCACTCCCTCATTGCTTTGATGGCTGCTTTGAGGTAGAGGCCTGCTGTCTATTGGTCCCTCTTCCTCTTCCTGGTCTCCGTTGGTGGAAGTGAGACCTCTGCTGCTGCTGCTGACCCCGAGCCGACCACTGAGGGGTTTGAACCCTCTGTTGGAACGGGCGTTTATCGTAGGGGTGGAAGCGCCTACGAAACTCCTTCCGTTTCTCGAGACCCACAGCTTTCACTGTGTCCAGCTCTGCTTTCATCTTCGCCATTTCTTCGTCCGCATGCGGCCGGAAGAGAGAAGACCCATTGAAAGGCAGGTTGGCTATCTTCCGCTGGACGTCGGGTTTGAGGCCAGTCAAGCGTAACCAGGCAGAACGCCTCGAACAGATACCATGGGAGTATCCTTGGGCAGCCAGATCGGATGAGTCAGCGGAAGCACTAATCACCTGATTAGCCACCAGACCTCCCTCTTGTAGTATTTCTCGGAAGTCTTGCTGGTCCTCTTTTGGGAGTTTGTCCGCAAAACGTCCCAGTGAATCCCACAAGGATCTTTCATACCTCCCCAGCAGAGCGGAGGCACTGGCGACCTTCATGATAGAAGCTGAAGTGTTGCACATCCTTCTACCTAAAGAGTCCATCAGTTTACTATCCTTATCCGGAAGCGCTGAGGAGGAAGACATAGAGGAGTGCGTCTTTCTAGCAGCCGCCACAATGATGGAATCCGGAGGAGGATCCGATCGAAGGAACAAAGGATCTTGGTACGGAGCCTTGACCTTCTTAGCTATTCGGGAAGGAACAGCTCCCACCGTTGCCGGTGTCAAAAAGGTCTGCATAGCAGGTTCGAGAAGGCCTGGGACAAGAGGAAGTAAAGGCCGAGCCGAGGAGCGATGATGAAGTGTCTCGAAAATCACTGAGGAGGAAACAGCCGGGACAGACAGAGATGTTCAACTTATTCGCTCCTCTACAGAGAACCTCATTAAAGGTGCTGAGGTCATCAATTGGAGAAACTCTTGATGGAGGTGTAGCCGTCAATGTTGGAGAATAGTCTCTGATAGAGGACCTGGTGGGAGAAGACCAGGTGGGAGATCTATGCCGTCTTCTCTTCGGAGAAGAATGATAAGAGCGAGATTTGTCCCTTGAACGAGCATGGCGGGCATGTGGAGATCATGATCTGCTTGGACTCCTCCTTCTGGAAGAAACCACAGTTGGTGACCTTGATCTTCGAGGTGTTTTAGGGGATGGAGAATCCCTGGACAAACGTGAAGGAGAATAGGTACGGGAAAAGTCCGACCCCGGGCTACTGAGGGCCCTAGACTTCCTGCGCCGTGCATCTTCACCAACCACCGGAGAGCCCTCCGGGGAGATCTGGACAATACGCAGTCCTGGAGAAGATCCAGATTTTGAGGACGATAGAGATGCAGCTCTAACCTCATCCGAGGCAACAGCAGGCTCTTTAGCTCTCGACGTCGAGCGCCTCGACGTCGATCTGTGCTTTTCCCTCGACGTCGACCTCTCCCTTGACGTGGGATGATGGGTAGGAGTTAAGGACTTCGCTGTCCTCGACGGCGACCTCACCTCCCTCAAAGATGTCCTCGACGTCGACCGTCTACTCAGTGACTTCGACGTAGAACGCTCTCGCCTCCTCGACGTCAATGGCCTCGAAGTCTTCGACTGGTCTCGAGGCACCTTTGCCGTCTGCAAACTCCTCGACGTCGACCTATGGGGAGGCGACGGAGAGTGCCTTGACGTCGATGGATGTCTCGACGTCGATCGACCTTCGCCATGAACATACCTCGAGCCCGAGGCAGTATGCTTCGACGTCAAAGCCTTTCTCGATGACGGAGACTCACGCCGTCTCGACGTCGGAGATTGTGTTGGTCGCTTTTTCGACGGCGGCAACGACGGCGAACAGTCCGGAATCTGTCGTTTCCTCGATGTTGAAGAGGCAGAATGATGATGACGTCGGTGTTCCTGAAGAGAGGAGGGCTCTTGACACGCAAGGCCACTTTCCAGCCGGGCTTTTCCTCTCTCGAGCACAGCTTGAAGGCGAATCCTCTCCCGGTCGCGAAGAGTCCTCGCAGAAAACCTCTGACAATGATAACAAGTGTCAGGCTTGTGACTGGAAGGAAGACAGGCGATACACACGGAGTGTGGATCTGAGATGGCCATCTTCTTTCCACAGGATGGACATTTGCGGAAAAGAGCCGGCATTCTGACAGAAAAAGAGTGAAATTTTGTCAGAGAATGGTAATAAACTACTGCCAGCACAGGAAAACCGCAAAAAACCAAAGAAGAAAACAATTCCTGACAGGAAAGTCAGAAAAACTGTCAAGCTCCAGGATCCTCATAGAAGGAGCCGGAAAAAAAAAACTGGCCTGTCACCTGTGGTGCATGATGGGAGCAGAGGGTCTCCTGGAGGCCTTAAAGGCAAAGTGTCCAAGTTCTGGGAAGCCTTAAAGGCAAGGTGCCAGTGTTTTACTGTACGGTGATATTTATTCAGCTATGCAGCCTATGGGCCAACTGCCTGCTATTACATGTTTTTTCCTTTTCTGAAAATAAAGGTTTTCTTGTATGACACTATTACAGTGTATGTTCTCTATTACAGAGTGTATATAGGAGATTGTCTGTACAGGGAAAACCTTTGTAATTTTGGCATTTTGCCTTATTGGAATTATGTTAGGCTGCATATATTTTGTATTTATATACATGTATATATGTATGTCGCGGAAGTGCTATGCACTTGTGATCCCCAACATACACATATATATATGTATACTTCTATATGCTCCGGGATCCCGCAGGTGGGCGGGGATAATTCAGTGCTTATGACTATTGATGAGTATCCCCTGGAAGAGAACTAAATTACCTTGAAAGGTACCAGGGTGAGGCTGGCCAATTCACAGTGCAGTGTTAAGTGAAACCTGGGGAATGGAGACTTTGGATACCAGGGAACAGTGTAGATCAGCTTGCACCATTTCGGTGGGAGAGGGAGCTGATCCCAGAACCAGTCTAGTGTGTTTGAGGAGGAGTGAACAGCTCATTTTCCTCAGCACAGTCCTGTGGTATTCTCCAGGGGCAGAAGTGATCTGCCATGTCTGATTTTCCTTAGAATAGTGCATTGGGAGATAGTCTGTAATAAGGCGAACAGGATGTGATGCAAAACAGGGAGAGTTTGCTACTGGGAACTTGGTGCCCATTGGTTAGGGAGTGTCCAGCATTTACTCTCACCAACTGGCTAGTAAATCCTACAAAAGTGGCACCTCACCCGCAGCTCATCAGAATACTTTCTGGACCTGTGGACGAACAGAAGGACTGGTCCTGCTCTCTTCTGTTATCTGTGTGGAGACATGAGGGGCAGGACCTGCTTCCACTTGTACCGAGGCCGGTGAAGCTGATTGCAAGAATCAGTTGGATGACCTCATATATGGTTACAGGAACACAACGAACTGAAAGAGGCCCTTTTCCTGTAGTGACCAGATGCAAGAGGACCTGGACTGGACTCTGCTAAACTGAGACCTGGCCTGTAAAAGCTGTCCCCAAGGTCCTGGGTGCCTTAGAAGAGCCCTGGAGGAGCTACTAAAGAAAGTCTAAAAAGTTGGGAGTATGAAAATATTTGGACTTCCAAGACCTCTAAAGATTCAGAAGACCTTGCTCCAAAGGTAGACTATTATAAGAGGACCATGTCAGATACAGAGTTGAGGCTTTCCCCACTACAGAGTTTTGAGCTCCAGACAAATAGGGACTAGATGTAAAGATTTAAATCTTGACCAGGTAAACGAGCGAAAAGTATCTGACGGACGAGGGAACATTGGTGGGTGTGAAATTAGAATTTTCACATTTGGACCTATTCCTGCAAAAAACAGCTTCCGTGGGACCTCGTCCAATAGTTATCCCATTTCAAGAAGGCCTCACTGGATACAGTCCTCAACTGGAGGATTTCAAAACAATAAAAAAGACTAAATCAGAAGGTAAAACTTTGACTGGGACGACCCAACTGGCGTATCCAAGCTCCGCTCCATTACAGTCGGCCTGAAATGGCACCTGCGTTTCAGTCAACCTCAAACAGTGACTTCTGATTGGTGGTTTCGGAGATACATACATACAAATATACACATACATACATTTCTAGTTCTCCTCATTGGATTTTAATCATAATTTTTCTAATGAGTATTTTCCCTAATTTTAGACATGGCTGTAGGATATTTAATGTGTTGTGTTTTGACTTTTTAATTGTTTTGCTTTACTTCTATAAATTAAACAGGTCTACTCTATTGCATACCTACCAGGTGTTGAATCCAGATTTACCAAACTTGTGTGTTGGACCTGACGGCATTTTGGAGTTATTACTTGGTAAGGACTCCCATTCATCTAAACTAATAACCCATTTTCTAACACCTACTACCAACACCTTTCAGAGACTCTCTCCAGTGCCCTTCCCAAAAAGCTTGAATTACTATATTAGCCCAAAAACAGCATGCATTGAAGGGTTTTGAAATCTATATACCTGTAGGTGCTTTACATTGGACCCTGTAACCATAGCAGCAGATCCAAAACGTTGCTCAGTGCCCACACTCTTGGATATTACCTGGAACACAGACTCTCCTCTAAGGAATTTTTCGAACGCCTCCCACAGCTCAAAGCACTGACCTATCAATAATTCACATAGTACTGAGTTGTGATTGTAGATACAAATTGTATCCTCTCCATGCCTTACACCTCCCAATCATTTAAGCTCCATAATTCTGGTCTCTTATCTGGCATATTTACAATAGTAATGACCATGGCGAGGGATCATATAAACTTCCTGCCATGTTCTGTAACTCTATCTCTTTGAAATAAGAGTGTTCTGTTTTGGGCATAAAGTGATCTACCCTACAGAAAGATGCATGTGCCCCAAAATGAGAAATATTGCCTGTCATGGATATCGCTGAGCTATTTCATAAGGCCCATTTATCCTGCTTTTTCTATGTCCCAGAGCCTCCTCAATGACACATTTCAAGTCATATCTCATGATATGTAGATTCAACTAATACCAGGGACAGTACATTTTCAAAACCTAGCTCTGTAATGATAGGATGGTACATCAAGGTGACAGGTGGCCATGACTTTCTGCCTCCCTCTACATATTTATGATTGCTGCAAAACCACCCTGTATACCCACCCAAACATCTATTGCAAATGGAGCAGGCTGCCTTATAAAGTTCACCATACAGTAACCACATGAGCCAGCTGCCAATATTTTCTTTGACCAACTTTCACTCAGCCACCCTCGCCTACAAAAAACAATCTCTTGAAGTAGGACTAAAATTGGAACATTGGAAACGTCATTGTTGCCTAGGATGAGCTATTAAAAAGTTATTGAATTGTAATCCCAACTCTCAATAAAGTGTACTGTATATGCATTGATAAAACTTAATACTTCTCTGCCCAGATTCATCACAAAACACATTTTGAATCGCACTCCTGAGCACAAGCTGTTCAGTCACCAGTACCTACATGTCCATCCTAAAGGAGGTGGAGCACACTTCCAGAAAACTTCCATACACTTTCAAGTGGAGCAAGTTCTTAATCTGGCATTTGGAGAAGTGGACTAAAATGAGAATGTGCCAAGAAGAGGCCAACCTCCCATATTTTCTTTATTTGACTAAACCTGGCTTACATTGCCTTGTTTTTTTTCCATACTGCAAAAAGCCCTCTCTGAGACCCTCTTCACATAGTCAGCGACTGAAGATTTCCTACAAAAACAACATTCTGCTCCACCATTGAAGAACATAGTAGTGTCAAAAATAATTTGGCCACCATCTGAGTGCATGCATGAGAGAGTACTTCAATATCTTGTGGAAGGCAGGATTTCAAACAACCATACCATCGTTTGTGGGGACGAGCGAGAATGAGGCTTCTTGCAACCATAAGCTTTACAATGTGTACCATTGTAATAAGGTTTACTCATCCTTCATTCAACCCAAACATTTCAAATTTCCATACAAATGAGGTAATGTCATAGCCTTAATTTTTATGCAAATGCCATCTCTTTCCAAATCCTCCCACAACAGCTAAGGGGTCTATGCATACTGTGGATGTTAAGAGGACCCTGCTGTAATATCTGATTAAAGGAGGTGGTGAGGACTCAAATCAAAATAACTTTGCCAACTAAGGGCTCACTTGAATTGTTTTGCATCTTCAAAAAAGCATGTAAAAAGATGGATAATATCCTGAATTGATACAAGCTACCAAAAGGCTAACTGGTACCTCATGGAGAAGCTACATTTAAGGAACATAAACATCTCTCCTCCTCTACATAAACTGCTCAAATAGAAGAAAGCTTACAGGAGGGATTCTCAGAGTCTGGCCCAAAAACCATAACTAGATAATTGATCCTGCAAAGCAAAATGTGCCACACAGCTCTTTTCTTTTTCTTTTTTAAAGTGCAGGGTCAAAACTTCTTTTTGCCATGTTAAAAAAAAAACAAAAAAACACTCCCTATAGCACCATTTCCTAAAAGTATGTTTTAGAAGAGGTTTGTAGACAAAAAAAGTCTTTTCTAGTCTGTGAAAATGTTAAAATGGTGCATCTTTATTTTGAGATACAACTGGTGTTTTAAGGGATTTTTAACTTTATACCCCTAATGCACAACAAAAAAAAAACATTTCAACAAACTCCAGTAGATACCAAAACCAGACCGTCAGATTAACACATCAGAATATCTTCCAGTCCTTAACAATCTTTCAACATATGTGGGTATGCTTAGAGCTTACTTACACTTCCGAAGAAGCTCTAAGTGGCTCCACAGAATTTCTCCTCGTGGCACCCTCTGGAAAAAGTCTTCTTGGCTGAGTTCACAAAGGTCTCGTCCTGGCATGGTCAGGGTACTGATGTCTATTTCATCCATGCCAAATTCTTTGATCACCCACACTACCCAGTGGAGGACCTGGTCTGTTGACCACTGTATTGGATCTAAAGCCAAGAGAAAGGGAGAACATCCAACAAACATTGGTCAGGAACCCACATGAAACGTATTTTGCTCAAAGGTAAATGTGCACATAATAGTGTGGGCCGTTCAAGTTACTTTATTGATGACTTAGTTTTGATACTGGCCAAACATTAGTTTTCTTTTTACTGTGAACTAGATAACACAACATCAAATAACAGTTCCCAACTGCATTACTGTTGTTTTTCTTGTGTTGTTTTTACCAACAGGATACAGATATGGGGAAAAAGCGAGCAGCAGATACTGACTGAGTAGTCCGGTAGGAATGTTTATTTTGAGGGATGGGGTGCTCAGATCTGTCAAAGAAGGGAGTGGGAATGTCAGAGGCATACTGAGAGCCTTGATGGACAACCAGTGGTAGGAGAAAAATAATTGACAGAAATAAAATCGCCACAGTATTACGAACATTTAAAATCCAAGCTGTGGGTTAAAACACTGAGCATGCTTAACATAGAGTAAGACTGCACCAATTGTCTTCGATTGTAAGCACACACAGTCATCTACATTTTCAGCAGGCTGCATGAGCCAGGCATTACCCTATCATAGTTCCCCGATGCAAATTGTGAGTGCCAATACCTGCAATGTCAGCCAACAGTCCAGGAGTGAGAACACCCGACCATCATCCTCCACACATCTTTATCTGCATTGGAAAAGCAAGGTGCTGCCACCTTCCTCTCCATCACCAAATCTCCATTTACCTCCCCCCATCATGTCCAATAAGCTTGAGAAATGGTAGTGATTGGATCTGTGGTGTCATCTATGGTGGTCACCTTCATGACTAGCTTTTCTCAGGCATTTGGAAGTTACTGATTTCGCACACACCCCCTCCCACCCGCAATTTGTTAAGGCCAACTTTTTGTACAGTGTCCTATTTTTCAAATCTTGTTTTTCTTTTTTAATGATCCTTGCTAAATTTGGTCTCATAATGACACCAATTTCAAACTCCCAACAAGCCATGTTCCTTGTTCCTAATTTCCTTATTTCACTAGGACAGATTTCCAATTCTCTTCATGGCGTGATTTCTGCATAAAGATTTAGCACATTGCTGAATTTTACCGAAGATTCGTTTTTAGCAATGGTCCCAGAATGTATTGTCATGATAAAACTTCAGCAGCATATTCAATATTTTTCTAGAAATATATTTAGAAGAGACCTTAATTAACTAACCACTTTTACTGTCGCAGATGCCTCATCGATAAAATTTCCTCCAGACCTGCCCTACTTATTTTCATCACTGATGCTAAAACAATATTAACAATTTTGAAAATATTGCATACAAACTTTTCTTCAGACCTCTTACTGCTTCAACGTATACATCACTTTATACTAGTGTGTATCAGTATTTAATAGCTTATATTTTCTTGCTACTACGTGTAGTGCACAGACATCCCAAGAGAAAATAAACAAATCAACTGACTTTTACTACAGTTTTGAATATTCCTATGCAACTCCGAGATAACAAACTGCTGAAGTGCATGCAAGAGGTTGAAATGGCCCATCAATCACAAGACCTATGAGACTGATCAGCCTAATAACAAATGGTAAAACCATTACATAGAAAACTGAATTGAAACTGGTTTCAAACACATTTGCAAATCTAAATAACTCAGGACGGACCAGATTGCCATTCCTTGTTTACCGTAAGGTATTCCAAGGCGTTCTTGTTCCTTCCGATATCCTTCAAGTGCTGCGGCCCATCGTGTGACTTGCTCAGACGTTTCATCAGATATTGTTGTAATGTGTTTTGTGCCATCCAGAGTTATAACTTGAGTTTCTTCCACAAGCTGAGCTTCAGCTCCTTCATGGTGGGCATCAGGGTCAATAACCACTTCAACTGTGTCAACCGGTTTTACAATCTCAATTATGTTTAGCTTTGGTTCCATCCCTAAACAGAAGTAGTCAATAACAAAATTAATCGATTAAAGTATGCTACAAGGGAGGCTTCAATTTTGTTTTCCATACATTGTTAAATGAACACACACTACTTTACAAACAGTTCAACAAGGCATTAGGTTGCAGCATCTGAACACTATAACTGCCAGTAGCAGGATTAATTATTTAAGCTGACCATCAATGAGAAATAGTTTGGCAAGAGACTGCAGAACGTAGTCAGGAAGTACAATTAGTATTTTGGCTTTGAGGACTGCTTAGAGTACACAGATTCAAATATTCATAAGAAAACTTTACTTGCCTGTAAGCATGTTGCTCCAAGACCGGAATATTTTCTACATTCATGAATTCTAAAAAGTTCTGCAACAAAACTAAACCATGCTTAACTATTAGTAATCTTCTTTAATTTGTACTGTACCACTAAAATTTTAAAACAAAAAAAGTTCCAATGGCCTCTAAAAGCTGCCTATTTGATCTAAAGTGAATGAAATATAATAATTCAATCTCAAATCGAAAAAACTGAAAGACAAAATGCTAGATAGGTATACAGAACCTTCAGGCAAGAGTAAAGAAACTGAAATACTGGCGAACAGGCTGCTACCTGTGATCAGAACAATAGAGCACTCAGACCAAAATGGGTTTATGTCAAAACGTGGCACTCTGCATTGCTTGCTACACCTTCCCGCCGCAAAGGCAATGTCCGCTGGGGAACTGGACCACAGGGCCCTGGTGTCCCTGGACCTTGAAAACGCATTCGCGCATTCGACTCAGTCCGCTGGGAATTACTATTCAGAGTGCTAGAGAAAATGAAACTTTGACCTGCGTCTCAAGCGCTGCATAGCGACATTCTACTTTAAGCCGTGGGCGAGAGTTGGGGTCAAAGGAAAATTGTCCCCCGCGTTCGCTATCTTACGCAGAACACAAGGGTGCCCCCCTCTCCCCCCTCCTGTTCTCTCTGATCAGAGAACCACTAGCCAAATGGAATAGGCGCAACGCTCAGCTGAGTGGCTTCCACTGGCCCGGGAAACAGAAGACAGAATTTCGCTCTATGCGGACTATGCCCTAGTCTATATAAGCAACACTTAAACCTCCCTAGCCCACCTGATGCACATGCTCCGGCCTCATAGTGAACTGGACCAAGTCCACATACATACCTTTAACTAAACCACAGGATGACATACGCCGCACCATAACCCCTTCAGTGGGCAGACCAGGACTTAGTGTGTCTATTACCCACACCAGACAGAATGCATGGGATACAAATAACGCACCTCTGGTCGCTGGTGTAAAATGGGACATGGATACTTGGGAACACCAGCCCCTGAACATAGCAGGCAGAGGGGCCTTATTCAAGATGATCTCTCTCCCCCAAATGCTATGCACGTTACAAAAGTACCCATACGCTCTACCCCCCGTTCTTTAACATCCCTTTAGGCTGCGATAGTGAAATTCCTATTGAAAGGGGACAAACCACGAATCGCATTCCGTAAATGTGTGCTGGGACCCTATGACGGGGCTTGGGTACTGCAGACTTGCAACTATACTACTGGGCCAGCCAAATTTTCCCGACCAACGAATGCATGTTCACAGACCGGCCGGGACCCTGCAATAGCAGTAAAACTCCAGAATCTTGAACGATACAACAGTGATGAACCTTCTATATGGGCCAGTAAACCATACTGACCTACCCCCTGTAACATCTATAGCCTGTCAGCATGAGGTGCTGAGATGGATCAAATGGCATGGGGTGCAGACTGGGGAAACGCATTTATGGTTCGGGACATGGCTACACCCCATAACAACTCTGAAAGGCTTTTGTGCCCGGGACACTACAGACATCTCCAAACGAAGGGCTAAAACACAATTCTACAGCGTCTTGCAAATACAACATGCCCTCGAGCAACACTGCGGCAACCTACAGGCCATCCCAGACCACAATCCCCTAGAGGCCCATGTCTCGATGACCTCCTAGGGGGGATTTCAGCGGTATATATGACACAAGTAAATATCACCCCTGACCCCATGACAGCATTAGGAGAGCTATGGGAGGTGACGTGGGTATACTGGAAAAGGAGAATTGGGTGGAAGCAAGAATGGCCCCTTGAGTTCTGGCAGTCTCCATGAAATTTTATAGCCCAACACAAATAAGCAAAATGAAACACGGCCTAGACCTGCATTGTCTTCAGTTCAAGGTGGCACCTACATTGTCTTCAGTGCAAGGTGGCACTGGGTACCTTCTTCCTTACAGTCTGGGAGTGCCCAGTAATATAAAGATACTGGTCCAACATATGCCACATACGGTTCACGATAAGAGAACACGCGGGAACACCGGAGCCTAAAATTATGTTGCTGGGGCTGACAGACGAGGGGCTGTGGGGGGCACTAAAAGATGCACTAGACTCCTTTTGGTATTCGAGAAAGTAAATCCACCGTAAGGTGGACGTGGATTTAAGGACCTGATCCAACAGGAACACTAAAGATGAGTGGGATAAAAACTGTGTGTCCCACTGAACAGAACACAGAGAAGGTCCACACCGAAGAAGGTCTTAGACCGGAACGAAAGATACCCAGGCCAAAGAGTCTGCCTGCGGTACCATTATCGCCCATATGGAAATAAGAGAAGAGAAAAGATGAAGCTGAAGACCCTATAAGGGATACTAAGTTTATAGGTAGATCACAAAATGCCCCATAGGCATACAAAATAAGGTCCCTGAAAAACAGGGGACAAGGCTATAGTGCATCCGCACTACATAACAGAGTAAGTACTCAGGTAAAAAAAAAAATCGAGTGGCAAAAAGCTGTAAGAAGAGGCTCCAACGAGGCTGCAAAGTAAGATATGTTCCAGATGGCAGGAAACTAAACCGGTCACTGACAGCATATTTTAGAAGAAAAGCACCTGCAGCAAGCAGGAACACCACATCTGGTGTAACCCTGGAAGGGAGAGATGTACTCCGCCCTATGAAGGCTGATAAAGAGCTTAAACAAGGGGAAAGAAACGGTCCCCAACAAACCTAGTACAACAACAGAGTTAAGACTCAGCACCACCATGACTATTTCTGAACCGGCGTAAAGCAGAGTCAGCATGCGTGCCAAAAAGGGAGGCGCCATCAAAAGGCATGTCAAAGTGGTTTGCACAGCCTCCGAAAAGCTGTACGCAACCATGCACACCGATGTACAGAGGACATAGCCTGACCAACAGAAACGGTGATATTCATACCACAGCTGGTGGAAAGTTTGGCAGCTTGTTGTCCATCTCTTACCGATGGAACAAGAGCATCCCGGGCTTCCTCCGGAAGGGAGGGCAAGAGGTGCTCAACTGAGTCCCACAAGGCGTGGGTGAAGAGCGTGAGCACACAAGAAGTGTTCAGAGATCGCAGGGCAGAGCTAGAAGAAGAGAAAGGAAGATGCTACTTACCACAGTATGCATCTGTTGCATATAGAGCTGTAGATTCATATGCTTTAGCATAGATCGCCATCTGGTGTTGGGTCCTGATGTTTGCACTTTGTTTTTCTTCGAAGAAGTCTTTCCAGTCACGAGGTAGGTGACTCCTCCTTTCGCTGATAGTGCGCATGGGCATCGACTCCATCCCCAGATTGTTTTTCCAGAAGGGTGATGGAGTTAGTAAGAGTAGTAAAGAGATGTCCATGTATAATGTATCTAAGTAAGATAATACTGCAATAGATAAAGGTTCCCGGGGAGGCGGGTGGGCGCATATGAATCTATATGCCAAGAACAGATGCATACTGTGGTAAGTAGCATTTTCCGTTTGAGGCATATGAGCTGTAGATCATATGCTTTAGCATAGACTATACAGCAGTTATCTCCCAAGCGGTGGCTAACCTGTAGCTGTTGCAGTGGTTTGAAATAATGTTCGTAAAACTGCTTGGCCCACACTAGCTTGCTGTCTTGTTAACACATCTACACAATAGTGCTTTGTGAATGTGTGTGGTGTAGACCATGTTGCAGCCTTACAGATGTCATCTAATGGTATATTCCCTAATAATGCCATAGAAGCCCCCAGTTTGCGTGTAGAGTGCGCTTTAGGGGGAATTGTCAATGTGCGTTTAGCCTTAATATAGCATGTTTGAATGCACTTAACTATCCACCGTGCAATACCTGCTTTTGATATGGGATTGCCTTTATGCGGTGGTGCAAAAGCAACAAAAAGTTGTTTTGTTTTCCTAAAAGGTTTAGTTCTTTCAATGTAATATAGTATGGCTCTTTTTACATCTAGTGTGTGAAGAGCGCGCTCTGCCACTGAGTCTGGTTGAGGGAAGAACACTGGTAATTCAACAGACTGGTTGATATGGAAGGCAGAGACTACTTTGGGTAAAAATTTGGGATTAGTCCTAAGAACCACTTTGTTTTGGTGTATTTGCAAAAAGGGTTCTTGTATGGTTAGTGCCTGAAGCTCACCAACTCATCCATAGCGCATTGCCTTTGGACAATGGGTGAGGATACCTGGACGCGAAGCTTGGGCATTTTGCGTTGAGATGTGTGGCGAAGAGATCTATTTCTGGGTAGCCCCACATCTGGAAGAATGGGAGGAGAACTTGAGGATGTAGTTCCCATTCATGGATCTGTTGTCTTTGACGACTGAGCAGATCTGCAATCTGGTTGTTTACTCCTGGGAGGTGTTCTGCAAGGAGATATATCTTTTGAGGAATGGCCCATCTCCATATGCTTTGAGCTAGTTGTGAAAGCTGTAGAGTGTGTCCCCCCCTGTTTTTGTATGTAGTACATTGCTGTCATGCGGTCTGTACGAACTAGGACAGCTTTGCCTACTAGATGCAGTTGAAAGGCTTTCAATGCCAGAAAAATTGCTAGTAGCTCCAAGTGGTTTATGTGGAGTTGTTTTTGTTGTAGGGTCCACATGCCTTGAATGGTATGTTTTTGAAGATGAGCTCCCCAACCAGTGAGCAATGCGTCTGCTGTTAGTACTATTTGGTAATGAGTGGTGAGGCTGAACATGGGATATCAGATTTTCCATGTTGCGTATCCTGACTGTGTTGGGGTATGATAGAGCTTTGCAAGTGTCTATGTTGGCTCCTGTGTACTGTTGCATGGCTGGAGGAGAGACTTGGTGAGGTTTACAGTGAATCCCAAGTCGTGAAGCAGCTGAACTGTTTTGTGAGTATATTGTATGCAGCTGTGTTGTGATCTGGCTTTTATTAGCCAGTCGTCCAGGTAAGGGAAGACGTGAATGTGTTGTCTTCTTAAATGAGCTGCGACTACTGCCCGACACTTGGTGAAGACTCTGGGTGCTGTAGTTCCCCGAACAAGAGAACTTTGAATTGGTAATGTTGTCCATCCACCACGAACCTGAGATATTTTCTGTGAGCCGGGTGAATGGGAATATGAAAGTAGGCGTCCTTTAAGTCCAGAGTGGATAGAAAGTCACCCTGCTGAAGTAGTGGAAGCACCTGTTGGAGTGTGACCATGTAGAAGTGGTCTGATTGAATGTAGAGATTTAGCTGTCTGAGGTCTAATATAGGCCTGAGAGAGCCGTCCTTTTTGGGAATTAGGAAGTACAGGGAGTATACTCCTGTCCCTTGATGCTGAAATGGAACTGGTTCTATTGCATGTTTCTCCAATAGAGAGCGAACCTCTTGTTTTAGGAGAGTGAGATGTTCTGGTGACATTGTATGTGGTTTTGGAAGAATAGTTGGGGGAGTGCTTGTAAGCTCCAGGCAGTAACCATACTGGATAATTTGTAGGACCCACTTGCCTGAGGTGATTGAGTTCCAGACAGGCAGGAATTATGAGAGACGTCCCCCGACAGGTGTGGAATGATCGGGGGTAGCGGAGGGAAGTCACTGTTTGTTTGCATGGGAAGTGCGGGTGGAGTTGCCCTTGCCTCTTACCCCATTATTGTTCCCTCTATAATTTCCTCGAAAATAACCTCTGGGAGAGGTGGATTGATTATTCCCTTTGTAAGAGGAAGAGGGATTCTCTGTGGACACTGTCTTTGAGCCACCCCTGTAAAAGGAGCGGCGAAAGGAAACTGTTAGTTGGTAATTGTAAAGCCCCCATAGACTTTGCGACCTCAGTGTCCTTTTTCATCTTTTCAAGGGAGGGATCTGCGGCTGGCCCAAAAAGATGTTCCTTATGAAAAGGCTGGTCTAGTATGGAGGATTGTACCTCCTGCTTAAAATCGGAAATCCTAAGCCAAGCGTGTCTGCGCAGTAGCACGCTAGTATTCACTGCACGAGCTACTGTGTCTGCTGCATCGAGTGCACATTTAATGGAAGTGTTACTAATAAGTTTGCCTTCCTGGATAAGGTCATTAGCTTTTGCCTTATACTGATCGGGTAAGTGTTGCATGAGCTGTTCTAACTCATCATAATGAGCCCTATCATAGCGTGCTAGCAGAGCTTGAGCGTTTGCAATACGCCAATAATTTGCAGCCTGTGTAGCCATTCTCTTGCCTGAGGCATCAATGAGTTTGGATTCCTTGTCAGGAGGGGGAGCCTCACCTGTGGTTTGAGAGTTAGCCCCCTAGCGAGCGTTAGAGACTACAAGAGAGTCCAAAGGTAACTGACCTCTAATATAAACAGGGTCTGTTGGAGCGGGTTTGTATTTTTTGTCTACTCTGGGTGTGAGTATTCGAGCTCTAACTGGGTCTTTAAAGACCTCATCGGTGTGCTTTAACATGCCCTTTAGCATAGGTAAAGTGTGAGCAGATCTTTGAGAATAGGTGAGTGTCTCAAAGAGGAAATCCACTTCCAGAGGCTCTTTATGGAGCTCCACTCCGTGATATTGTGCAGCTCTGTTAATGAGTTGAGCGTATCCAATGTTATCATCGGGTGGTGAGGGTCTAGAAGGATAGAGGTCAGGGTTATCATCTGTATCTGGTTCCTTATCGTAATTTTCCCATGGATCAGTATCTTGAGGTCTATCCTGATCTGGTGGTATGTCCTGCTCCTCATCAGTATCCCCATCCCCATAATCCTCATCCTGAATGATAGGTGAAAGTGGAGGTGGTGGTGAATTTGATGGTGAAATAATCAAATTCAGATTAATAGGAGGAGAGGGAGGTGGAATGTAAGGTGGAGAAGGGTTAGTACCAGAGTCCTTTTTCTTAAGAGGTATAGAAGGGTCCTCTGTGAGGTCCAGCTTCCGTTTCTTAGGAAGAGTGGCCTGAATATGCCCTGTTTTAGGGTTAACAACAAGTCTTTGTTTTGGGTCCGAAGATGGCTCATCGGACCGAGGCTCTTTGGGTGGAGTGTCTTTTTCTTTGTTTGTTGTTTTCGGTGCCGAGAGTTTCGGCTCCGGCGCCTTTGGTGTTGGAGTTTTCAGCTGCGAGTCTTTGTGTTTGGTGGGTTTCGGCTCCGAGCCTTTTGATAAAGAGGATTTCGGCTCCGGGTGTTTTGATGCCGAGGGTTTCGGCTCCGAGCCTTTCGGTACGGAAGATTTCGGCTCCAAACCTGTGGGTTTTTGGGATTTTGGATCCGAACTTTTAGGTTTAGAGGCCTTATGTTGCAAAGCCTTCGGTGTGTAAGGTATAGTCTTCGGTCCCGGTGGTGTGGTGATCAGTAGAGACTTGGACTTCTGTTTCGGTGCAGAGGGTGTTGGTTCGGCACTGGAATGGGGGGCAGCTCGAGCCCGAGCCGGAAGGCTTTTCTTTAGGTTTCTTAGCCGGGCTGGAGGGCGGGGCATCGGAAACTTTCTGTCGGTGCCGACCTGAGCCCGGAGGCGAAGGTGGTACAGGAGCCTTTGTTTTATGTTGACTGGTCACAGGGGGATCAGTACTCAGTACGCTGACCCGGAGTGATGTGCTCTTCTTCCTCCATGTCGGAGTCTGCTTCGGACACGAAGACCTGTTCTTCCTCGGCTCCTTTGATTGGATGTTGGATATCTGGATCTTCTCCAAAGATGTCCGGTACAGAGCCGCTGTGGTGTTGCATCTCGTGGCGTCAAGCCCGACTATCACAAATTGTTTTCTTCGATCGGAACGATCGACACGCTTCACAGTCCTTTTCGTTGTGTTCCGGGGAAAAGCGGAGGTTGCAGACCTCGTGCAAATCGGTGCGTGGAAACTTAGCACGACACCCGGGACATAGTTTAAATGGAGTCCGTTCCATCAACTCCTAGCGCGGTCGGCACAGGTAAGCCCAACGGCGCGCCTCTAGTTATCCGATCGAAGGTTTTCTCAGTTGGAACGATGCGCGTCGAATGGGGAACCGCGATCGAAGACAATACCGTCGAGGGTAGAGGATTGCACGTCAAAGAAGTTCGAGAACGATACCGAACCGGAGCATCGCAATACACATCCGAACCCGATGGCGGAAAAAAACAATCTGGGGATGGAGTCGATGCCCATGCGCACTATCACCGACCTCGTGACTGGAAAGACTTCTTCGAAGAAAAACAGAGTGCAAACATCCGGACCCAACACCAGATGGTGATCTATGCTAAAGCATATGATCTACAGCTCATATGCCTTGAACATACGCTTTCACAAACCTCAAGTTTCCTGGCCTCTTTCTGGAGGGACAGAAGGGATACAATCAATATTTTGGGTGGCTAAAGCAATATGTAGCGCAAAGCTCCGATTAGATTGATGTCCAAGGAGACCGGATGGATTCTCCGGGGCTGGACGATTTCCGTGAAAAATAGAGCAATCCACAGGGAGCCCTGTTTCAGGTTTTGCCCACGCACCTAACAGGATATCAAAAAGACATTCACTAGAAGAAAGGACAGGCTCTACATTAGACTGATCAGGATGTAGAAAGGCAAGTAAAGGGTCTGTTGACAATTCCACAGAAGGAAGTTATAAATCCAATACAAGCGAAACTCGATTGAGCATATCCGCCAGAGCGGAACTCGCCTCCGTTTCCAAATCATGAGGAGACAGAAGACTGGAGAAGATTCCAAGCCACTGGCGTCACCCAAGTCAAGTAACCAGCTGGACTGCATAGGGGGTGGAACCGTGTCTGAAATGGGATGGGGACACACCACACCTTCCTTAGTACCTTCACAACCATGGTCGACTCTATCCTCGCCGCATCCGATGCCGTAACCGAAGCCAGTCGACACCGAGGAGGCAACGCCTCAACATCAGAAGGAGTTTCAAGCGGAGTCGACGGCACCGCCATTGGAACCGGCAGACAATAGCCCGACGCTGACATCAGTCAGCAGACCAGAAGCAGGAGGAGAAGGTGGTAGCCTAGAAGGACTGTGCACCGGCATCATAATGTCAGAAACTGGAAGCCAACCTGAAGCCGAGGGAGAACCTGCAGGCGGGGACACAGGCACGAACTCATGCACCTCTGTGGGGCCCAAGAGCACCCGAGAGGAAGGGGACGACCCAAAAATAGAATGAAGAGATTGAAAATATTTTCTTATCCGGGTCAAAGTCACCCCGGTCCAAGTATAGGTGGAGAGGCGCATGCCATATTCATGCCCCGACACTTCAACATAAGAGCTGGGACCAGCGGTGGGCGACGAAGGCGGGAGGCACAATGACTTCGACCGCCTACGCCAAGACTAACCTCAGGACATCCAAGGAGACTGATGCCTGCGGGAAGGGCTCCTAGAGTGGACGCGCAGTCAATCTGTAGAGTGGGTAGGGGACCGAGGACGACTAGAAGAATTAGATGACTGACATCCACACCGCAAGGAGCTTCATGCAATGTTCTCTTCGCGCCTTCGGTTGGAGCTGACGACAAGAGTCGCACTCATCGGAGTCATGGTGCTCACCCAGACAACACATGCAAACCAAGTGAGGGTCCGTGGCGGACATTTGTCATCCACAGGACTCACAAGGTTTGAACCCAGAGGACATTGAAAAAGGATTAAAAAAAGGCACATTGCCCAGTCGACGAAAAAACGTCAAGTAGGCTGAAAAACGGGCAGAGGAACTGCAGTGCGGATCCACGTTGCTAGCACGGAAAAGAAGGAACTGACATCAGCGCGTCGGGGGAGGGCTTGTATGGACTCCGTTGACGTCACATTCGGGAGCCTACGCCACATTTGGGAGACGTTGCCGCTATGGAGTCGCTCAATGCCCTCTACCAACTCGCAGAGCTACTGCTGAAAAAACTTACGGATCCAGTCTGGCGCCTGGGGAGGATTCTAAGATAAGGAATCTGCGGCTAGATGTCGCTATCAGATTAAATGCTAAGTATATTTACAAGGCAATAACTAATGAATAGTTTTTAAGTGTGGAGTCACTAGTTTTCAGAAGCTTCAATCATAACAACTGGTCTGCAATAAAATGCTGGCAGAGATCTAGGTTGGTTAATATGCAAGTCTAACATATATGAACTTTTTATTCTGCAAGGGATTTTAACAACTGTGAAATTTTGAATGTTTTTATGGCACAATTGCGATTATTATGAACATTTTATTACCTTTTTGAAAGAACGAATTTTTAAGATGATTCGCTTTTCATTTTAAATGTTGTATGTGAAAACTTTTAAGGCATGTATGCCGAAATAAAGTTATAATGGGAAAGTCTAACATTACTTTGAGTAGAAAGGAAGGATGAGCTTTAAGAAACATCGTACTATTTAGAAAGATCAGCGCAGACGTTACTGAAACTATAAATGTTACTTTTCATTATAAAGGTTATACGGCGGACGTATGCAGTGGTTCAATTGAATTCAATTCAGCCAATACTGTATATAGCACCGAAGGAGAGAATGGATGCACTGCCAGATAGATTTTGAGCCCTTACAGGAAATCTTGAATTACAGGCTTTGCCAAGAATGGCTCTAGAGCAGCTGTTCTTAACCTGAGACCATAGGGGGTCCGCAATGGTTTGGAAAACGAAGTAATATTGATATGTAAAGCTTAAAATAAAGGCATTTAAAATCGGGAGGCTAAAAATGAAATGGGTATCCTTAGCTTGATTTGTGGGAACAGCACACATACAGCAAGCGGAATCCTTAATAGAAGTAGCGGTATGCAGTGACAAAAACAAGAGACTAGTGTATCAGGAGCAACAACAAAAAAGTGACATTTAACTAGTAGAGGCTAGCATATGGCTTCGCCTTTTAGATATAAAATTACATCTTGAAATGCAAAAAGAAATATTTAAGAAATAAAATTACATCTTGAAATGCAAAAATAAATATTTTGAATATTTTCTTGTATGAATTAAATACAATTTCCCCTCCGTGCTATAATTTCCTCTTGACAGTGTTCCTCAGGCACGAGGGAGGAGCAAGATGGCGGGTTGAAGCCGTGGCGGAGAGCAGACGCACGGAGAGGCTCCCCTACACCCACACCTAGGCAATGTTTAGCGGAATGTCTAGCGGAAAAGTGCTGAGATAAGGAGCCTTAGAGGCGGTGGGCTTACTTAAGGAAAAAATAGTAAAAACTTACGGAAAGCTGCTGTCGTCCCACAGAAGGGCTTGCACATCGGGGGATAATCTGAGGATCACAGGCAAAAGCGAATGCAGGCAGCAGCGGCGGCCGGTGTTGGGCGTTTGCTGTATGTGTCCCGGGTTGCACGCTGGGTAATTGGACGCTGCTCAGCGGTTCACTGGTCGAGACTGTCCCTGAGGCTGTTCTCAGCCTTAGACCTCGCATCAAGTGGGGCCATGGCTCCACCAAAAACAGCACCCAGAAAAACACGGGCAGTATGGATTTCGGCGAGTGCGGCAGGAGCTTTGGGGGCTGATGCGGCTGAGGAGCTACCTGCTGTGCAGAGAACGAACACCTCCAAGGGCCTCTCAAAAGTAGGTAAGCCGCTACTGCGACTGCTGCAGTCAGGAAAAGCAGCAGACTTTTTCGCAGCAGGCGTGCTTACTGAACAAACGGCTGGCAACAATATAGCAGATGCTATATTAGAGGCAATTCCAGCGCGACATAAGGACTATAATAACGCGACCCGCAGCTCAGATACCCACGGGCTAGAGAAAGATAACTCTGTTGACCAATCTGAGAAGGCTTTGAGTTTTCACAATGCTACAATATATATAATGGATTCGCCTGAAGTGTTCTCATCACCATTAGAGCTATCGGAGCCTCTAGAGATAGGGGCTAATATTATAGATGAAGGGGAAGTCAGCAGCGAGCAAGCAGGGACTCCTATAGAATCTGGGAGAGACTGCTTTGTACATAAGGACCCGGCTGGTTTCTTGCAGAGCCATGTGGATACTGCTATTGCTACCGCTATAACCCCTTCCAGAGTGAGCCTTGATACGGACACAAACACACAACCGGCGGTTCAGGCACTAGTTGGAGGCGGGGGTAGTGGCTCAGGAGATGGGGGAGTCATGTCAGAGGCGCAAGGAGTTCAACAGGAATTTGGTAACCCCAAAATCCTGGAGAAAAGTAGAGACTCGCCAGCGGCTCTTAAGAACACAGTGCTGAGGGCAGTTGAGAGTACAGGGGCTGAGAGTAAGTCACCTAATGCATCTTTTGGCAAAAAGAAGAACGTAAAGCCTAAAATAACGAGAGGTGGGAAGAAAACGCTCAGTGGATACGATAACCAGAAACATTGTATTGCACCCCACGTGCCAAAGACATCTCAGGCAGCAGCCCCCTCCGTAGGTGGGTCCAGGTGCAGGGAGGGGTCAAGACAATAGTATCACGGTTATCAGGTACTAGTCCGACAGACAGTGGTGACAGCATGAAAGGTGGAGAAATAGCGGGTGTCAATCTTGAGCCAGAATCAGCGACATCCATTGGTCAGTCACCTACTTGGCGCTCTAATGGCTTGTCATCGACTTCTATCCCTCCTAGTGAGGGGGGGCAGACCGTGGGCGAACATCAATCTGACAAGGCTCAAGATTACGACAAGCAATCACTTTCTTTGATTCTTCGAGCCCTAAATGACCAAAGACTCGAAGCGCAGGTGCACTATGCGCAGGCTAGAGCTGATAACTACAGTATCCAGCGGTCATTAAAGGAGGTGACACTTAAGGTCTGGACACTCACGAAAGATATTTTGGAACTACAGCAGAGGGTCGCGGATACCAAGGAGACCACCACTCAAACAGCCAGTTTGCTGCAGATGCATGATGCTCAGATTTCAGCTATGCAGGTTAAGATAGAGGACTTCGAAAACTGACAGCGATGACATAATCTAAGGCTATTTGGGTTCCCGGAGGGGAAGGAGAGATCAGACCCTAGAGCATATGTGGTCCAGCTCTTTCAGAAGGCTTTTCCCGACTTGGGGGATTGGGACTGGGACTGCCAGCTACAAAGAGTACACAGACTCCCGTTTGTACAACATAAACAGGGGTCTCGATAGCCACGCCTATTCCTGATCTTTTTTGGAAATTTCCTACTCAGACAAGCGGTATCTTTGAAGGCCCGTCCTAGTTCCCCCGTTACAGTCGACTCTCTTACTATTTTTGTGCGCTCTGATCTTTGTAAGGCGACAATGGATAGACGCTGGAAATTACACCAACTAATAGACCCGTTTAAAGCCGCAGGGGCACAAGTTTTCCTACTGGAGCCTGCACGGTTAAAAGTTTTGAAAGGGGGCCACTCGTATTTTTTTTTTTAACCGAGCAGGAGACTAAAGAAGCTATTGGCAAATGGCAAACAGAGGCAGCGAATAAGACTTAAGAGAGCTTTGTCTCGGACTCTTTAGATGTACACAGCAAAAAAGGAGGGGGAAGTCAGTCCCTGATTTTTTCTGATTCTTTCTTCTATGATTCATGAGTATAATTGTTTTCTTTCTCCTCTTGCATTTTTTCTTCTTGGCTTTTCTTGAATGTTTAAATTGACAAAACGGATAATGTGTGTGGGGTTGGTGTGGGGGCCACCGTGGTGGTACTGTCTCCGAGTAGCTGCCCAGTCAGCGGCAGCTGGTAAAAGGGGAGGATTCCTCCTTTACGATACAGGAAGGGAGGGGGTGTAGATAAGGGGGAAGGGGGAGCGGTGTGGATTTCTAGTGGGAAAAGGGAGGGGCAGGAAAATGTCAACAATGGGGCACATAGGAATTTAAGAAACAAGATTGTAAATAAATTTGGAAAATGTATAAGAATAAAGACTGGTACAAGGAGGGGTAGCAGTATGACAGAAGGGAACAATTTTCTTTAAGGATTGGGTTAAGTGTATGGCTTGGAACGTTGCAGGGCTTAATAGTAGTACTAAGCGACAACTTGTCTGCGAGGAGCTAAAAATGTACCGTCCCCAGATAGTCCTATTAACAGAGACGCACCTTTCTTATAAAGATAGGCAACCTCCTTAAACATTTAGGGTATGAAATAATAGTGTGTACAACACAAAGTACTTCAATAAGGGGCACTGCTATTTAAAGGATAAAAGGTTCGCATGTATGATACATAAGACATTGGCTGATCAGAGGGGTAGATGGGCACTTGCACAGGTAGAAATTAGAGGTAAGAAATGTTTTTTGCTCGGTATATGGCCCTAATATAGACGATCCTACGGTCTTTGACGTACTGACTATGGAGATGCTAAATTGGGAGGGGGGGCGATTGATTATGAGTGATTTTAACTGCCTAATGGACTATAATATAGATTCAACCAGGCAGGGAACTACTCTTAGAATGCGGAGAACGCGTGCAGCAATCTTAGAAATGGGGCGGCTGCACGCTATAAGAGATGCATGGAGAATATTGTACCCAACTATCCCAGGCTATACTTATTACTCCGCTCCACACAGGCTCTATTCCAGAATAGATATGGCATGGGTATCGGATAATATAATGCTCTCATCAGATATGGAAGTATGCCCACGGGTTACTTCCGACCATAATCCTATCCTATTATCTTTCCGGGCCACAGCTGAATGCAAGACAATCAGATCTTTTTCTTTTCCCAGATATCTATTTACGGATAGTGTGTACCTGGCTAATATTAGTAAACAGCTCGAGCTTTTTTTTAAATTTTTTTTTTTTTTTTAAGGAGAATATGGGGTCAGCCTCCCCGCTCACAGTTTGGGATACAATGAAGGCATTTGTAAGAGGGGTAACCCAACAATATATATGGCAGCAGAATAAAGAGCGGAAAGCTGCAGGCAAGGTTGTCATCCAAGCATTATGCAATATTGAAGAACAACATGCGGAGGCGGTTCTGCGAGGTTCTAGCGATCAGGACCAGCTGCTTCTTTCTCTAATAGACGCAAGATTAGCCACCAAGAAGTCATTCCAGGAGAGTATTGCGGTTAGATACAACAAGCATCGTCTTTCGCAATATGAATACAGGGAACAAATAGGAAGAGTTCTGGCCTATAAGGTGGCAGATGAAAGGGCTAAAACTCAAATAAAAGCCATAAAAGGGGCAAATGGGACTCTACATACACATCCACAAGTAATCCGAGAACAGTTTTCTATGTACTACCAAAAGTTTACACAAACTATAATACCTGAAGAGGGAGACATACAACAGTATCTTCAGGGTAGTCATCTCCCAGCTGTGAGCGAGGAAGAACTGGTTCTATTAGAGGGTAACATCTCGAATGAGGAAATAAGCTTGACAATATCTACTTTGCCTTCTGGGAAGGCGGCTGGGGAAGACTCCATTCCTGTCGAATTCTATAAGGTTTTTAAAAATACTTTGATATTACCGTTCAGTCTGCTTATACAATGTATAGGTTCAAGCGGAAAAACACCAGAATCCTGGGATATGACAAAGATAGTTTTCTTTTTGAAGACGGATAAACCCCCTGATGATTGTGGTTCCTATCGGCCAATTTCGCTTCCAAATACTGATGCCCAAATTTTTGCAAAAATCTTGGCTAATCGGCTGGCTCCAATAATGCCCGGATTAGTATTCGATCATCAACACGGTTTCATTCTTGGTAGGGATACTACAGCCCATGTTAATACGGCAGTGGGGGCCTTTGATATGGCTGGGAAGATGTCAATAAATCTTGGCATGATTCTCTTGGATGCCGAAAAGGCTTTCGACAGGGTGGGGTGGGATTTTTTGAGGGCTACGCTGACGACATTCGGATTCAGGGGACAATTTAGGCAATGGGTACTAGATTTATATAACAATCCTCAAGCCAAATTAGCATATTCAGGCTTACACTCACCAACATTTCCAATTTCATGTGGCACTCGGCAGGGATGCCCTCTTTCTCCTTTCTTTATATTGAGCCATTTATTTGTGCACTGCAATCTAATTTACAAATTACTCCATCAGTGTCAGGTGCAACTCAGCTCAAGATCATTGCCTATGCGGATGACAGTGCGGTTTTTACAACTGACCCAGTTAGGGCGATAAATCTTATTGAGGACGAAGCAACCAAGTTTGGCTCTCTGTCAGGATAGAAATTAAATTTAAAAAAAACACAAGTACTTAACTTTAAGCCTGAAAGACCTGCCGCAGGCGTTTGCCCCGTAGCTACTTATTTAGGGGTTAGGGTCTTTGAAAAGATTGATCGGATATTCGCTTTAAATTACGAAGTATTATTGAAAGATACAGCTAAGCAGTTAAAGAATTGGCATAAACTCCCAATAGGGATCATAGGGAGACGCAATATAATCAAAATGAAAATATTACCCACATTTTTATATCTATTTCGATCTATTCCTCTGAGGATTCCCAATTTATTTTTTAAGAAACTTGAGGGTGTTAAGTAGCTTCATCTGGGGGTACAAAAAAGCCTGACGAGCAATAGATCTGCTAAAGCTCCCATTTAATCAAGGAGGACTTGATTTCCCTGATTTTAAAATGCATTATTGGGCAGCTTTTGCTGGGCGATTTCGTAGCCTTCTAAACCCTGCTCATAAAAATTTCTACCATCGTTTGATATTGAGAGAGGATAGCTGCATGTTTTTATATAGAATCAATGACCCGAATTATTTTAAAAGAGTCAGGTTTAAGACCATCAGAGATAGCATATATACATGGCGTGCAATGTCTTCTAGATGTACTCTATCGTTTTACTATGATAAGCTTACCCTATGGGGTAATCCGATGTTCCCGGAAGTATTTAAAGATGCGGTCAGTAAACGCTGGGCTAGATATGGGATCTTATGTCTTGGGGATTTGTATGATAATAATGGTTGTTTCTTTTGAGCGCTTGCAGCTCCATTATAAACTGCCTGATATGTTTTTCAAGTATCTCCAGGTCAGGGATTATTTTGTGAAACATTTAGCCTTGACAACAATATCTAGCTCCGAGATCTGGGATTGCTTGCACGGGGAAAAGACAAAATCTCTGATTAGTGGTATGTATAAATGCCTCAATAATTATAGACAGAGTGATTGCGAAAGGCTCGCCGCGCGTTGGAGTAATGTTCTGGGGACGGGGATTACGCCTACCGCTATCAAACAAGCAATTCAAATTATAGATGACTCAGCTTACTCTGTTAATTTGAGACTACAGCAATTTCGTACTATATGTATGCTGTACTATACGCCAGAAAAAATAGCAAAGTGGGCTCTGGGGGACCCGGGTGGGGATCTGACGAAATGTCCTAGATTTGGTATGTATGCGGCTAGCATTCTGCATATGTTTGCAACTTGTTTGGAGCTGGGGACTTTTTGGCAAAAGATTGGCCAAGTGTTCTGTCAGAAATTGGGGATAGATTCACCCCTTACAGCTACAGAAATTATGATGGGTTATAAGAAGGCGAACCATGGACTCCTGCGACTATCTTCAATCTTATTAGTTGCTGCCCGGCTTGTAATTGCTCGGGTATGGACCTTCCTGAAACCTCCCTCTATAAGTGATTGGTGGATTTTGGTCAGGGAAACATACGAAATGGAAAAAGCTTTGGCTAAGGCAAGGGGAATTCGCTCCCTGCTGAAACCAAAGGCAATATGGAGACATCTGGTATTAGATACGCTAGGTTGAATATTTGTATTAGAGATATCAATAATGGGTATGCTCCTCCTGTCAACAGTGTACGTTTATAAGCTATGCCTTTTCTTTTTTCTTTGTGCAATGAAATATTGTTTTAATTATGTTGCCCTCTTGTTGACAATGTATAGCTTTTAAGGCACTCTATGGCTTGAGCTCTGACCATCTGAAAAAGCAACTGAAATGGTATATACCAACGAGAAATCTGAGGTCGGCTCATTGCAAACTTCTACAAACTCCCAGAGTCAAGAGAGCTTGCTGAGGCGGAAGAAGTTTCATATTAGGGACGGTAAAAACTTGGAACATGCTTCCAGAGGATATAAAGAATAGTCCAACAATTCTGGCCTTTAGAAAAGCTCTCAAAACTTGGCTTTTCGTAAATTAATCTTTATTCCCGAGTTTGCATGGCAATTTTTACTCTCTACCAGGTATGAGCGCCTAGACGCCTTCGGGCAGGTGTGCGCTATATAAATGTTTAAATCAAATCAAAATCACAATCAAAAAAGAAAAGGAAAAAAAAAAAAAAAAGAGTTAAATACAATTTCATAATTTGTGCATGTTTCAAGTAGAATTTCTTTTGCATTTGTGTATTGTTTTGTGATTCAGTAGGAATTACTCCCCAGCTTGCAACAGTGATTCAAAAGTCTAAAGGTTACATACCGATGCTCTAGGAATTTCACATCCCACAGAAAATGGCACTGAAAAGCTACCAATTACCACCTTGGCTCTAACTATATGCCTAAAAAGGTTTTGAAGAGGAAGGACGCTGGCTGGAGGCAATACAGGCAATATTGAAGCATGTAATACACTAATTTGTGCCTGGTTACCTACTGAAAAGCCACCATAGATGAAAGAGGGTCCATCAGAATATCAGAATTCTTTGAATCTTCTGACGAGTACAGGTTGAGACAGCAGTGAAATCCAGCATGTTCTCAGCAAAAACTGGTTGCATAATTTTTTCTCAATAGTGTGCACTAGCAGAGTAGTTTTTGGGCCTGAGGGATGTCTTCACACCCCTCGTTTGAAGGTATGAGTTGGGCAGAAACAAGTTAATCTCATGAACTGGGTCTTTGGGCTTTTTGTTTACCTTCTAGCAACTGAGGACAATTATAAGTTCACCAGGAGGTGGTTTTAACAGTCTCTTCCCTCTGCATTTATCTTTTCACACAACCCCACCTACCACTACAGAGAACCCCATCCATATTTTTGAACACCTCATAAGCTCCACTCCTGAGGGTTGTAGCTCACACCATCACCACTTGTGAAATTGGTGTGAGTAGGCGCCCAATGATGAAGCGTTCCACCCTAGGGTGCGTGCGGTTAACCTCCCTTTAAACTAATGGGACTAACAGATTACAGACCCACTTTCCTCTCCTCTGTTTACTGACAATAGGCACTTTGTTTTGTTGTACTTATAAAATTAGGATGCCCTGCTCTGTGGTTTTTAAGCCCTCTGAATCCCCCTTGTGTGTTTAAACAGAGAAAAGGATAGTGTCTAGTTTACACTATGTGGAAACCTTGCTTCAAATTCCAGCTTCCTTGCACGACTAATCTGTGATCTTAGTGAAATTCCTTTACTTCACTATGTTTCATTTTCCTTGACTGTCACATCAGAGAGCACCTTTAAGCAATTCAGTTTAAGATGGGCCTTCACGGGGGCGTGGCTTCGCCGTGCTGCAGAATGGCCGCCTTCTAGAGGGGCTCTGCTGGCCGAGCCCATATATCCTCCAATATCGGCATCCTAACATAGGAATCCGCCGCAAAAACTTGCACTCTACGTCCTGGCAATGCTGTAAGCCTACGGGGGAAGTTTGGTGGTGATCGAGACGTTGATGTTTGGCTTAGAGGACCTGGCGCACTTGGGCCCGGCACGATCTGAGCTAATGGCCGCCGCGGAGTCTTGGAGGAGATAGCTGCGTGGCTGACTCCTGATTTTGAGCTGCAGCCTCCTGTAGCCGGTGCCGTGGATGACCTGCTGCGGCGCGGAGCTGGTGAGGCTGTGTCGACACTGCGGCCTGCGGTTCGCCTGGGCTGCGGAGCCGACTGGGCCTGTGTGCGGCTGCTGTAGCGGTGCAGGGCTGCATTGCTCGGGTGCGGCCTCTGGGCATTGGGTAGCCCGCAACCTCCATAATAAGTGAGGCCCATCCTACGCCCGGCGCGGTCTCAGTGTGGCTGCACCTTAAACACGACCAGTGGTTCGTCCCGTGCTGCAGATTTGGCTGGGCCTGTGCGAGGCCGGGCAACTGGGCGGAGATGCACCAATCCGGAGCGGCCTATGCGTGGTGAAGCGGATGCAAGCGCCGGGCGCCCTGAGATCCATTTCAGGCTCATCTGCGATGGAGCGGAGTGAACCCCCTGTGGGTTACGCACAAACCGGCAGGCGGACACAGAGTACTCCTGCGGGCCTGGTGGGTGCGTGGACCTGCGGACGGCCCGCGGGCTCTGCCCGCACTCTGAGCGGCACCCAGCGGCGCTGTGCAGCGCCCGGTGTGGGTCGGCTGCACGTGGCCGCGGCCCTGTAGACCGCAGAGTTGTGCGCATTTGGGGGTGCGAGAGCAGTGGGACGCGGACGGCGGTTAGGTTGACCGGCTCCCCTCCCCCCTCAGGGCGCCCTTAACGCGGAGGTGGCTGGAGGGAGCTCGCGTGGCCGAGCGGGGTGCTCCAGTTCCGGGGCTCGCTGTCGAGCGACACCCCCTCATCCCATTCACTGATAGCTCTAGCGTGCTATAGACAGCGACTTGACCTACGTAACAGACCTGTAATCACAGCCACTTGGAAGCTCACTGGCACACCTGGGAAAGACCCAAGCCCCCCTCCATTTTAACTGATACTTTAAAGCATCATCATCGCGTCGTGGCCCCTAGGGTGCTACAGGTGGTGGTGTGTCCATCAATTTCCACGGTATCACGCAATATCTGCACACCACTAGACATAATGGGGAAAAATGGCCCTAAACAGACCAAGCTCCCTTTCGATAACAAGCGGCAGACCCGCACTGCTGAGACTGGCTCGGGGCCAGACACAGACCCAAGTGCCACAGTCACTGCTGAGAAAGGAGATGATGACCTGCGCACTATACTGCTAGATGTGCGCTCTAGTATTCGGACTATAGACAATAAGATTGACGCGCTAACCTCCAGCCTTGAGACGGTTAAAAAGCACGTGGACACCCATGAAGCTCGCCTAGACACTTTGGAAAACAGATCCTCAGACGCCCATGACTTTCAGGCTGAGTCAAAGGAACAATTACTCCAAATGGAAAAAGTCTTAGTGTATAAAGGCGAAGAATGAGGATTTGGAGGCGCGCTCTAGGCGCAACAATCTTAGAATTATTGGCCTGTCTGAAACTACTGCCATCCCGAAAATGGAGCCATATATTGAAACTCTGTTACGTGATATATTTGGCCCTGTGCTTTCGCCCGTCATGATAGTGGAGCGGGCGCATCGCTCCTTGGGGCTTCGACCACCAGTGGGTTCTGCACCACGTCCCATAATAGCGCGTCTCTTAAACTACCGAGACAGGGATGCTATCCTGAAAGCCGCAAGAGACCAAAGCCCAATACATCACCAGGGTAATGTGCTCTCACTTTTTCCCCAGACTACACTCAGACGGTGCAGGCTGCCCGCAAAGAATTTTTGCCAGCTAAACGTATCCTTCAACGAGCCTCCATTCAATACGCGGTGCTGTACCCAGCCAAGTTAAAAATTACGCATGAAGGTCAGCACCACTTTTTCACAGATGCCAAGGCTGCCTTGAAGTTTACCAAACACATCAATGCCCAAGGTCAGTCGCCTCGTTCCTCGCGGCGGACGAGCTCCGAATGCAACCTAAGTGACAATGATTGACCCCACCACCTTATACCTCAGCGCAGCAGATGCTATGTACTGTTTATTGTTTTGTCCTATCTTTCACTAACACACTACTGTATATGCTGCAAATGAGAAGTACCTAACCTCTCAGAAGCCAGTCTTTATGTAGCTATGATGTGCGGATTCCATGTTCCCTTTCTCTCCCCGGCCACCCTGCCACATGGTAGGGGTTACACCGGCGACTCAAGCCCCACCGGAAGATCTCCCATGATTCTTGATGTTTGGGCTAAAATCGGGACGTTGGGGTGGGTGGTGGGACATGTAACACAACCTAATTGGGGGTTAGTGTGGGAGGGGGTGGGATTGGGGGGTTATTGAGTTTAAGCAAAAGCAGTTAATCATTTTACAATTGTTCGAATTGGACCACAAGACATTTTACTCAGGCAATATTTTTACACCAAGCAAGCACTTACTGTGTGGCGCCACCAGGACCTTATGTTTTATGGCCACCCTTAATGTGCATACCACTAACTCGTGCATCCCACATATCCACATTACAGCAGCTACATGACAGAAGTCAAATTCCTCACCTGGAATATCAGAGGGCTTAATGACTTCAGGAAAGCCAGGCTAATGCATACATACCTAATAAGACATAATATTGGCATATGCGTTTTGCAAGAGACATCTGAAAATAGGTGCAGACCCGAAGCTGAACAATAGATATTAGGGTGAAGTGCATTCAGCACCGTATTCCAATTACGCAAGAGGTGTGTCAGTGCTGATCAAGCGTGGATTGGGCTGGTCAACATCCTACACACAAATAGACCCAGAAGGGAGATACGTCATACTAAGAGGTACTTTGATGAACACCCAGGTTACCTTGGTGGCCATATACGGCCCAAACATAGATGACCCCAGCTTCTTTCTCAATGTCTGGACAAAGGTATTGCTACTAGGGGGCGATACAGTGATCTGGGGTGGAGATTTTAACATTGCACTACAAGATGAAGTAGACCATGTAGGTGCTGCCCGTTGGTTACATCCCAGGGCCACCCAACAACTGCTCTCCATCACACAAGACAATGGGCTCATTGACATCTGGCGCAGTTGGCATCCGGACGCTAGAGAGGGTACATGCATCACATCACAACGCCTGGTCCAGATTGGATTTCTGGTTGGTAACTGGGGATGTTGCATCCTGGACCACAGGCATCAAGCACCTACCACGTACTCTCTCTGATCACGCTCTGGTCGAGCTGCGATGGAGCATCCCACAAACGACACCTCGCGCATTCAGCTGGCGTCTTCCCCCGAACGCCCTACTTGACACTGTATTCAGGGAAGAGATCCGTAGTGAACTCGCTCAATACTTCACCACTGAGGGCTCAGTTGACTCCCCTTCCACACTATGGGAAGCCTTCAAAGCTGTGATAAGAGGTGCATGTATTGCCAAGCAATCTGGAGTCTTAAAATCAATAAGACAAAACACTATTGTGGCTGAAGCAAGAAATTTGAGACATAGAACTCCTGTTCTTCCATTCAGGAGCTCCCACACATTTAGCCACACAGAGGGGGAAAATCTCAGAGTTTGAGCAAGAGGCGGACAGAGAGACTCGTTTTTTAGGGAAAAACGCTGGAGCTCGTAGATACGGTGAAGGCGATAGGCCGGGTAGAGCTTTAGCCAACACGCTCAGGCAACACTCACCCCCGATATACATAACCGAATTATTAGATAAGAATTGAACTCCTCTCAGGGGACAACAGGCCACCCACTCATACCTCACCAGTTTCTACTCCTTGCTATACACAGCCACGCAGACGGCTCCTCACCCCGAGCTGCAAACATACTTGGACTCCATAGAACTAGTCTGGCTCAGTGAGGCCCACCAGACCTACCTGGATGACCCATTCTCCGTGGAGGACATTGTGCAGGTTATCCGTAGCCTTCCGGGAGAGAAAGCCCCAGGCGTGGATGGGCTATCGACTTCCTTTTATAAAATTTATGCAGATGAGCTTGCCCCCGCCTCCTCGCAGTCTATCAAGAATCCCTTGAGAGCGGCTCCCTACCACCAACAATGAGAGAAGCCATGATAGTTTCACTCCTAAAACCGGATAAGGCTGCCAATCTCTGTGATTCCTATCGCCCACTCTCCCTAATCAATGTCAAAATTCTAGCCAAGTTAATTGCAAACAGGCTGCAACCACTTTTACCACTGATAGCCAGACCCGACCAGTCTGGCTTTATTCCTGGCAGGTCCACAGCTCACAATTTGCGCACCTTCTTTGCTGCATTGCACCAGATAGACCCAAAGCTACCAGCTCTCGCTGCCTTTCTTGATGCTACAAAAGCGTTCGATTCGCTGGAGTGGCCCTACTTATTTACTATCTTACCTAAGATGGGGTTCAGTCCTGATTTTATCAAGTTAATCCGCCTACTTTATACTGGGCCCATGGCACGACTACAAGCAAATGGGTTGGAGCCTTTCCCAATAACGCTTGGTACCAGACATGGCTGCCCCCTATCACCACTGCTTTTTGCGATAGCCATGGAACCCCTAGCTGCCAGAATACACCAGCATCACACACTTCGAGGGCTGGGGTTCACAGACAGGAGTTTAATAATATCAATGTACGCGGACGACATCACGTTGTACATTCGCAAACCAGACGAAAATCTGAATCCAGTTCTGCGGGAAGTCCTCCAGTTTGGAGGGATGTCTGGTGTAAAGGTGAACTGGTCTAAATCGTCTCTTCTGCCCTTAACTGACGCCCCACTCGAAACGGAGCAGGAATTTCCGCTTACTTGGGCATCTGGCTTGGTAAAGTACTTGGGCATCTGGCTCAGCAGAAACATACAAGAAATCTGGCGCATGAATTACGGACGCCTGCTTGAGTGGCTGGAGTTCAGGACGACGTTCTGGTCCGCATTGCCGCTGTCTCTGGCTGGTAGAATTGCCATAACCAAAATGATAGTCCTCCCCAAACTTTTGTATTTATATGTGAATATTCCAATCCCCCTTACGCAAGCTTTTTTTAAAATCTCTTCGTTCCATGGCAATCGCCCTGGTGTGGGCTGGAAAACAGCCACGTGCGGGATGGGAACTGCTAACACGCCCGCTTTCATGTGGAGGGTTGGGAGCTCCTGACTTCGAACTCTATGCATTATGTGCACAAGCACAATACCTACATTTTTGGGTGCACCCGATCCCTTTCCAACCACACGTGGCGATTGAAAAAGACGTGGCGGACCCCACCCCCCTGCATGTTGCCCTATACAAACCCTACCACAGAACAAACGGAGAAGTGAACACGGTTGCGACGCTACACTGGGCTTGGGAGGGCTTAAGACGGCGTGCTGGCACCCCGCTACTCTTTGCACCCTCCACTCCGCTTGCACACCACCCACTCTTCCCTTTCCTACAAGACAAATGGGCTATTGGTCGTGTCCAGGCAATGGGTCTGAATACATTAGGTGACCTCTACCCGCAAGGCACGTTTAAAGAGAAGCCACAAAACCAAGACGATACTCCTAGGCACGTCCTGGGAGTGCTTCTATACTATCAACTTAGAGCCTCATGCAAAACAGCACATAGCTCCTTTCCAGAGATCCCAGCTACACTGACACCACTGGAACATGTGCTCACCACCCCTTCTCCCCGTAAGCTAGTTACCAGACTATATAACCTAACGCAGGCAGCCACCCCTTTCGTCACCCCCACGTGCACTGGAGCAGTGGCGCGCAGACCTAGGCGAATCACCCACAGTGGTCGTTCTGCTGCTCCCAGCTCACGCACCTATCACCAAATTATAGGCCGAGACTCATCCATTTCAAATTTATACATAGGCTATACCGCACGCCCTTACAGCTACATAAAATTGGTCTACGCTCAAATGCGAATTGCTGGAAATGCAAACAAGACAATGCATCATTCCTACATGTTGCGTGGTCCTGCCCCGCCCCCCCCCCCCCCCGATTGCCTGCTATTGGGAAAGAGTCTACCAGATCAAACGGGAAGTCACAGGAGTCGCATTGCAATGCACTCCCGTGGTCGCCCTGCTAGGTCATGTGGGGGAGGTCCCTCCCGAAGCACGCCGACTCACAGCAATGATGTTGCTGCTTGCCAAGCACAGGTTGGCCATTCGATGGGGCGCTCCCAAGGGCCCTAGAGTTCATAAGTGGATACATGATATCACATATTGTCAGGCGCAATTAGCGGCTTATTGGGATCTCATGACCTTGACGTCCCGCCCAAATGACATTTGGGAGCCTTTCAGGACATGGGTCAGGGAGAAAGATGCGTCAGCGCTGGAAACCCCTAGGTCTGACACAGAAGCATAGCCACTGATAAGTCGCCATCAACTGCTGAACCGCTTGCCTCGGTCCATCCTGGCCCTATTAGTAAGATATGTCACGCTCAATTGTAAAAATCCATACCAACCTATTTCACAAGATGTATATACACCCAGGTTTCGTTGTATTGCCCGTTTCTACTAACTACTACTCAGTCATGTATTTTACTTGTCTCCAAAAATGTGTCGAATGCCGTCAAGTTAAATACTGTGTAATTTAGTATGCAAAGGTCTCAAACGCCCTGTGTCTATTATGATCTAATGTCTTGTATGGTTCCAACACTGTTTATTATCAGGCCGCGTCAGCCATTGATACTGTTAACACTGTGTTGTTTATTGGCCTGTCAGGTTAACTCAATTTGTTGTAATAATAAAATTTTATAATAAAAAAAAAAAAAGAAAATGGGCCCTACACAAAAACGTTTTGAGTATATACTTTAATAAACTGCAACGCTGCTCCATGAATAATAATATTGGCAATGAAGTGGGGGGCATCCAACATTGGTTAATTTGGTTTGCTCATACAATCGTTGGAGGGAGGGAGGGAGAGAGGGAGAGAGCGAGAATAAATATATCTAAGCTTGTGTTTAGAAACTTTTGCTTTAAATAAAGGTCAATGATGTGAGCTAATGTACTAAATCGAACCATTCAAAACTTTAAAGAAATATTTTTTTTAAACATTTTTAAATGTCATGTTTTTACGAATTGTCTGTTGAGCAACCTATATCCCAAATATTGTTAAGGGTCTGTTTGCGCTTTGGCTCTTAGGGAATAGCCAAATTTCTGGTTCAGTTTTGGCACAATGCACAGCCATTTTAAGGTATATGCCAAGTGAGGAACTGCCCATGGCCCAACCTTCCACGGGACCCACAATAAAGTGATTGTTCTCACCTTAATTTCCCCTTTTCAGACCCTCTCCTACTCTCGATCTACCTCTAAAGCCGACTTGCTCTACTTGTCTGCATCTCAACACAATCTTTCAATACATAACTATTTCTTTTAATCTATTTGTCACTATCATTTCTCGCTCCCTACCTGCCTTCGCACCCCTTTACTCTCTCCGCTTCTGGCGAGCTCCCTTTCTTACTCTTCACCTCAACTCTCCATCTCTCTCATTCTGCCTCACCTTGCCCCACTTTACCTCTTTCTCTCGCTCTATTCTGTTGTAGCTCATCACTCTCGATTTTCATCAACCACAACAATCCCCATCCTTTCCTCTACCTCAATTCTGTATCCTCTCACTACACCTATGTAACTTCTTTAGACCTCCCCTCCCTCTCTCACGCTCTCTTCAGCCAGTTAGCAGGCTCCTTTCTTAGAATGCCCTGGACTTCTTAATCATCATTCCATGGAATTGACCAAGAACCGGACTGATTGACCAGGGCCCTGATCTAGGCCTACCCAGAACAGACCAGTGAACAGTTCGACGACCAGGCAAGGCCTTGGACCGCCCTCCACCAGCATCACCACCAGAGGCATGAGGACTGCCAGAGTTTGCCAGGATGTGTGCAGTCTGGCCTCTCTGATTTTAGGCGCTGTTTTGCCTTGTTATGTTCAAGCTTTATCCATTTTCTTAGCAATAAACATTCACTATGGTCCTTAATTTTTTTTTGTCTGGTGGTGCCAGATCCCAATTCTGAGATACATGTAGTCAAAGGTGTATGCTTTTATGCAGCAGTCAAGCTTTCTTGGTGCTGTTAGATAGCAGACAAGTTGAGTACCTCACATCCATACATGAAGTGTGAGTGGCTAACCTCCTTACTACCCACCCTGCTTTGTTTCTGCACAAGCACAAAGAGTATAAAGTCAATCTAATATCACAGACTGTCCATTTCACACATCTGTGTTTTTCACAGCCCCTCATGGACGCATTCCTGCACGGTCTTGTCTGTGGCAAGCAGCCCAGGCTCAATACACTATACAAAGGTGCAGTTGTGACGCGTTTCAAATCCTGCAGATGGTTCCGTTGCGGTCACAAAGGAGGAGACTTCATCTATAGGTTTTTTTGTGGTTGTCACTTAATGGTAGAATAGAAAATACTGCATTGCAATCATACTGGTCATTAATATAGCACACACTCAACTAAGCGATTCACCCACTAAACACAAGGGACAACTCCGTATTACAAAACTCAACTGCAATGATTTTATCAACATTTAATGAATAAAAGGCTGAGTCAACCCTGCCGGGACAAGCTCCTTTGACTTACAATGTACAAATAGGTCTATGCAAGTGGGCAAAACCTACTTTGCCGCCTCTCTGAAAAATAGCCCAAAGCTATTGAGAATGAGGACTAACTCCCTTTATTTAAACCACCAGCCACCCCACACTGAAATCCTCCTGATGCCCCAGATTTCCCAAAGCACAGTCGCAACTGCAGACCATCAATGTCCATTGAGGGATATCATTGAGAAAAATATCCAAAGTTTTCTTGCTGCCCTGCTATCTCAACCAAGGTCAGAAACATGCACTCTGTCAAGTTCTACAACTGTTGCAAAGCCTTACTCAGTCTCCAGCTCTACCTTAACGGTCTCAAAGCTCTGATAACCCTCCCAGAAGAGGATGTTTTTATATTGTGCATCTTTGCAGCATTCTACTTTTTTCATATATGCAGCATTTTCACACTTGACTTTGGGTGCTAGCTTACTGCTTTGCTCTGAAGGAGGCAGCATGATTTGCACTCTATGGCTTTTAGAGATTGCTGTTTAACGACAACCTCTTCTGGAGCAGCCTTTCCAGGATCCTGTTACACACCCCTACTTGGTGTGTGTTTGGGGCCTGTGAGTGAGGTTCGACACTGGAGACATTTCTTCTCCTTTAAAAGTTGGCCTGGTCAAGCATTAACTGTCCCCACTATAACGCTGATCAACACTACGCAGTAGGTGAGGGTACACTTTGCTGCAGGTGGTTATGCACATTTCTGAGTGGGGTGAGGTAGTTTGCCCAAGATTAAGTTAATTATGCTGACAGTCCATGCACTGAGCTATGTGTGTTAGTATATAATGGCACTGGTGGGGGTGCGCTACACAGTGGGTAACTGTGCAACACATGGTGGTGCAGTTTGCCACACCCCTTGTACGATGATCGAGGAGTATTTGTGTGGGTTTTATCAAATGCTGTTATGTGCGCCTTTTCCATCTCTCATTCATGTTTTTATGTTTGAGTTTTAAGGAAGGGGGTGGGGGGGCAGAGCTGGAATATATACCTTGTCTTAACTAGCAAATGGTTTTTGCATAGGTTTTTAAAATGCTTAGAAACAATCAAAATGCTGCTTTTACTTACTCTCTAAGAAAGATTGGGCAGATTCCGTTCTGGATGGACAGTCTTGACACTTTTCTGATGGACATCAAATTACTATTTGATGCCATACCTTACCAAGAGACACCAGTTTATTCACATGAACACAGTCAGGTCCTAAAACATCACATGTGGAGTGCCCCACAGTTCTAGTCTGTCTGCTGTCAACGTCAACCTCTATATGGATCCACCTGGTGCTCTACTCACAGATAACAGCATCAAGATTCTACTTAAAAGTCTCCTCTGCTTCAGACATCCAACACGTCAAATACTGCCCAAATATCATCCCAACCTGGATGTGCAGTGCCTAAACGAAGCTCTCCTACCAAAGACAGAGTTCCTGTTACAAGAAACAGAACAAACCTGTCAGGATTACATGAACCTGGTCTGCTTCGAAGCCAAATTTTCACTGAATGCCAATTAATTTTTATTCACTCTAGACAGCAACCTCACCTTCAAAGAACACATTAACCAAAAAAAAAAAAAAAAAAAACAGACGGCCTGGTACCAGCTCTTTTTTTCTAAAGAAAGCAAAGCCATTTCTTCCAGAAAACAACTTTAGAACTGCTTTTAAAGTCCTTGTACTCTTGTATCCGGCATGGTGGTGGCAATGGAAAATCGTACGGGCATCCAATGTGCCGTAGCAGGCCTCATCCACGGTCTGAAGAAATATGAACACATCACCCTCAGCCTCCATTGTCTCGGTTTGTCGGACCACACCATATTCAAAGTTAGCTGCATCAATTACAAAACCATTATGACCTTCACCCCTCAATACCTTGCAGATAAGCTTAACATCTCTAGAGGTTCTTGGTACACCCGCAGCCATGACATAATCGGACCCCATAATAAGTATAAAAAAGAAAAAACAAGGCAACAGGTCTCTTCCACCTATGCACCCAGGATCTGGAATGACATGCCCATATCTACCAAATCGGCTCCAATGCTTCTCCAATTTAGGAAAGAGTTGAAGACTCACCTTTTTAAAGAACACTACATCACAATGCATTCACCATCCAAAAACCAGCTACCCCTCATCACTTGCTTACTTTATGCTGATCTTTGACACTGTCCAGTGTTCCACTGCCTTTTGGGTAGGTTTGCACTATAGAAATACCATATACATGGGGGGTGGGATTTAGCCCACGCAGGAGATGGCGGCTCTCCTGTGAGATCCAGAGAGCCCTTCCTGGTTTCACAGATATTTGACTGCTACGGGGCCGGCTGGGGGCCAGATTCGGCCCTGGGAAGGTCTGCTGACCTCACAGATGCAGGCTGAGGTCCTGAGCGGAGCACTCTTTGCTTATAGTGACTGTGGCAGGCATGCTCTGCTCAATCTCTAAGCAGCATAAAAAAAAATGACAGCGTTAGTTGGTGCAATCAGTTCCGAGGCTCCATTTCGGCCGCCAACAATAGTGCATAGCGCAATGCCAGGAGGCAACTTCCTACACCAACTGCCTACACCACCAGCTACAGCAGTGGCTTACTACATGCCACCTACTCCAGCAGAGAACGACAAGCAACGATCAGAGACTTGGCTGCATTTATCAGCGTAGCACAGACAACGATGACGGCGCCGCACTGATTCTATGGTTTGATCCCCTGCCCGCCCTGATTTCTCATCCATCCGGCCCACATTCCCTGGAGCTACAATGATCGGGAAGGCGGTGGAGGTACCGGTCGGGCGGCATTACTCCCCCACAAAGGCCTGCCAATGAAGAGGCTACAGCTCCATACGCACGGTGCCTAGACTGATGGGCGTGCCACACAATCTTTTCCAGCTCCCCACCGTGACTGTTTCTCGTCTGAACAGTCAGTTGCTGTTTGTCTGCTTCCTTGTTTTTCATGGAGATGACTAGCTGATCTATGGTGCCTAGTTGCCTACCCCAATGATTTTCGACCAGACCCCCTCCCATTGGGTCCCCCTGTTGGATCACTCATCAGTTGCTCTTACGCTGTCACCAATGATCTAACCGCACAACCCTGGTGTCTTGGAACATGTTTGGCCCTAATCAATCCTACGCCTTATAGGCTCACTCTCTGTCCATCTTGTGACGTGCAGGCTTGGGGACTTTCCTCCGCAACCAATACAGATACGGTCAGGCCGGTATGCTTGACCTCAGGCCCTAGGTGGACCACTCATATTCTAGATGCTACACTGGCTCTGACCAATACCGGTCTTCTCACTGTGGGTCCAGCCTTCCACTGTGCGGCTCGGCTTTATTTTCACCCAGTTGGATCCCTAACTGCGACGTCCCTTTGTAAACCTGAATCCCCCCCCCCCGTAACTGTGTGAACACTCTGTTTCCTGACGATCTGAGGGCTAGCAATGGCGGATTAGAAGGACCATAGGGAGAAGGAAGAAACGGAAGAGGAAGGCAACCTCAAGAGGAAATCAAGAACCCCCCCCTTCTCCCGGAATCCCCTGTAAAGGAAAAACAGGACAACTCCACTACTCTAGAAGCTATTCTGAAGAATAGCTTCAGCATCTGGTCCAATGCCTGGTGGCCAGATAATTTTGCCCCTCTACTATCTCCCAAGCCCAAAGTGAAGAAACTGGGCATCTGGTTTGACGAGAACCTCTTTCAATGCCCAAATCACTGCCCTTGCAGGAAAGTGCTCCAGAATGTTGAGATCCTTGAAAAACGTTTTCCATCTTCTCCCAGAGTCTGCCCAAACAGTAATCTAGGCTCTGGTTATATCCCATTTGGACTAATGCAATGCTCTTTACTTGGGTGTCACTCAAACGCGATTGAATAGGCTTCAACTGGTGCAGAAAGCAGCTTTTCGGACACTGCTTGGCCTTGAAAGATGGGCTCCAATTATCACTGCACTAAAGAAGCTTCACTAGCTGTCAGTGAAACAGAATCACTTTCAAGGTTCTCTGTTATTGCTACAAGGCATTGTCCAGTCAAAGCCCGCCCTATTTGCAGACTATGATTACCTCCTACTCTCCAACACAAAATCTTAGGTCGGTCACTGCCAAATTGGCCAGGATTCCAAGATTTAAAAGAGCTAGAATTGTTGGTTGTGCTTTCAGTTATCCGGCCCCTAAAATCAGGAACTCACTACCGTTAGAACTCTGACTTGCCCCATCCGAGGGGATCTTTAGGAGAAAAAAAAACGAAAGCCTGGTTGTGTAGATCCAGTTAGAACTTTTTTATGTGCAATTTTGGTAGCTGGAACTAGCATCTTCGCGCTGGGACACTTCGTTAGAAGTAGCCATGCGCTCTAGAAGTGGCTTTATTATTATGAAAATCAAAGAGGTGCATGAAATAGCCCAAAGCACCAAAACCCAGTACAAGAAGAGGTATCTCGCAAGGATCTTAAAGACCTTAATCTCAGGGTGTCCAATGCAGAGACCAGAATTGGAATGGTGGAAGGTCACATACCTGCTCAAAATAAGAGCCTGGCTAGATCCGACACAATAACCTCCCTCAAAAGAGAAGTTACTGATCTGGAGGACCGCAACAGGCGTAGCAATCTTTAGATTTTTGGTCTTCCGGAAGATGTTGAATCTGAAGCCCCCTCTTTAGTAGACTTTCTGAAAAAGTGGCTTCTAACGGTCCTTGGTCTTGCGTTTGGCACAGATTTTGAGATCGAACATGCTCACTGGGTACCCACCCATAAATCCAAGGCTGCTTCCTCCCCTTGAGTTCGGATATTAAAACCTCTTTGACACAAGCATACTGAAGCTGATACTGGTACACATGAGGAAAGTCACGTCAGTCCAATGGAAGGGCGCCAGGATCTCTCTCTCTCAGGACTTTGCAAGGGACATGGTCACAAGGAGGAAAGGCTTTCTGTCCCTCAGGAAAACCCTGGTGGGCAGAGCGATCCAGCATTAATTTGTGGGCCAGTCTAAGTTCAGGATTCTCTTCAAGGGTCGTTCGCACATCTTCTTGGATCCAGCGGAATTGGTAACTTTTCTTGATAATACTTTTGAAACCCAGATGGAGAGAGCAATGGCAAGCCTGGTTGATTTGGTTGATGTAAGGGTGCATGTTGTGGGTTATATTGACCTTGAGCTCAGATAGCACCTTATCTACATATTCACCTTCAAGACATCCGGAGCCCCGGCTCCACTGATGCGTTACTCTACTTTGTTCTGGTCTAGTGACTCTGTGAAGTGGGACAAGTGAAGTTATTGAAATCCACTTTGCTTACCATTTAACATATTTTTTGTTGTTACAGATATTGAGGACTGGGACACCTGTCCCTATTACCTCCTCACTACATTAATACGTTTAGCAGCATTTCCAACTTTTGGACTTTTGCCTTGCTGTATTTCTGAATAGGTTATGCTGTTCTTTAATGTTTCTATGCACTGTTAATTCCTTGATTACAATTTTTATGGTACCTGCAGTTTGTATCTGTAGGCCTATTGTCCTACCTCCATTTGTATACATTGTGTAGTACTGATATGCTCCGAGACCTGGATCCTTTTCATGGCCATGATGGTACATTGGGAAGAGATTATGGCCTCTAACCCCCTGATATTTTTGTGATCCCAACATGGTATTCTTGTCTTTCATGTATATTGACTCAACAGTACTAATGTCTATTCAGCTTGTTTGTTTTCAACACTCCCTGGGGGGTGGGTCTCATCTGTAGGTCTGTCCTGTGCTGCTTGCTATTGTGTGTGGTTGGCTTCATGACAGCTGGGGCTAGACATAGCAATGTCTATGTGTGAGATGGTCCCTTCCTTTTCTCAGGTTGTTTGCTGCATGAGGATGTGTTTCACGGTTTCATCACAGGATAACTTTTGAATGGTTGGGGTGCGTGCAGATGGTTATTTGCAGTTTTTGCTACTTTCTATGCCCCAACTCAGTAGGTCTTTGTGGTCCAAAGTGTAGGAAGCTGGCTCTCTACATAGTGCACCAAAATGAGGTACACTGCATAGAGTGTCCAGGCAACCCTTATTGGTTTACAGAGGCACAAATAACAAACCCAAATGCTCTCTTTTGTGGCCAGTGTGTGTGAGCAGTTTAGGCTTATCAAAGCATAGTGCTAAGCATTTGATGGGCTAATAGAGGCAATAAATGAGAGACACACTCCAGAATAAATCTGAGACCAATTTAGAAAAATAACACATTTTTATAGAAATTTCAACACCAAGAACTTAGATATCAAGTAAGTACTTTTCAAGATATTGATTTTTACAGGCAAGTAAAACGTTCACTTAAATGTTTTTACGCTGCAATGCTTTCCTACGGGAAAAAGACATACTGCATATAGTTACTTGCAATATGTTTCCAGGGGTCCACTTTAGGACTTACGGTGGTAGGGGGCCAAGATCCAAAGAACCACCAGCAGTTAGTCTTTAACTGCTCTAGAGCGCCCGGGTGCAGAGGTGCATGTGGGGCTGGTAGATTTGCACGCTACACCAAAGAAGAAGGGGGGTGGGGGCACCAACAAACAGGATGCAGAGGAGGACTTGGGGAAAAGTCCCCCATAGCTCCCAACAGGGTGCTCGGTTTGTGAGGGCCCTGGGAGCAAGGCAGCACAGTCAGTTCTCAGGAGCCCGAGCTGGGATGGTTGGGTGCAGAGTGATTAGGTCAGCAGGACTTGTGCCGTGGTTAGGTCACGGGCACTCACGGTGGTTGGTCTCGCCAGGTGAGGGGACCAAAATCAGGACAGCTGAGCCACTCTCAAAGTGGGTCTCTGCGGTGCGGACGTCCCTCGGCGGTTGCTCAGTCTTGGGAGTCCGGATTGACTCAAACAGGCTTTGGTTGCTGCAAGGGGTCTGGTACCTCGGGTATTTGTGCTGCGTGGCTCCAGTTGGTCCCGTTGTCTTCTGACTTGGTGGGGAGATGGATCGGACCTTCTAGAGCACGACTACCTCTTCCTGGGCGGCTGCTACATCGGTGGAACAGGGGGGAGCAGAACGGTAGTCCGTACTTTGCTGTTTGGTGACTGCATGCTACAGGGGAGTAGCTCCTTTAATCCAAGGGAGATTGCTGGCAATTTGCGAAGTGCAGGCAGTCCATTAGGGATCTTGGCAGATGGACAGTGGCAGGACGAGCGTTTGTCGAGACTGTCGGGACAGGTACAGGCAGGCAGGCAGTGTGTGGCACCAAAAATCTGCAGCTGGTCCTCCGTTCTTGCTTTCTTCGCTCTTCTTTGTCCGTCGAATCAGAGTTCCTGGTGTCAGGGGTGCCCTCTAAATACACAAATTAGGGGCATTTTGGTGTTCCCTTCAGGTAGCCCAGCATAGGAGTGTAACTAGCCTGAGGGTGAACACACCGGACTAGCTAATTTTCCTGCTTGTCCTGGAGCCAAATAGGCCCAGAGCAGGGGATGGCATTTGCAGGGTCGCATATCAAAGGCAGCAGGGGCCTTGATATGCTGATTTCTAGCCATCCTGCTTAGAGGAGATAACACTTACAGCCAGAGCAGGCATTAATTCTGCCCTCAGAGACCGTGGGCTCTCACTTGCAGGGGGTAAGAAATCAGTCTGTGGGGCAGGCTAGTCTACACCAGTCAGCCAGCACACTAGAGGCTGGTAGGTTTTCAGGGGGTTCCTCGAAGGTGCCCTCTGGGTGCATGTCATAATAAAACTAGTACCGGCATTAGTACAGATTTATTAAGAGGAGGAGTTTGAAACAAAACCTTTCAGTGATCATGTAGCTGGGGAACTTGTAATGACCAGTGACCAGGACATGTACTGAAGATGGGTTCCGTGTTCACTTATACTATCTAGCAATGAGATTAGACAGCACAGGGGCATATCTGCTTGTGCAGATATGTCCTCACATACAATATAATGCACCCTGCCTTTGGACTGTAGGGCCTGCTGCAGAGATGACTTACAAATATTGCATGTAGTGTCTGGGGACATGGCGCACAGGGTGTGCATCATGTGTTTTTGCTTTTGTCTGCACCATTTCACGCAGCCTGCAATGGAAGTCTGCATGAGTTTGGTGGTGGGCCCTTAGGGTGGCACAGTACCTGCTGCAACCCTAAGGGACCCTCTTTAGCACCCATGCCATAGGTACCATGGGTACCATTTAGTACAGACTTACAGAGGTGCTAAAGTTCTTGCCAATTGTGGAACAATTGCACAGTTACCTTATTTTTGGGAAAGAACACCGACACTGGGGACCTGGTTAGCAGGAACCCAATGCACTTCAGTCAAAGTTGCATCAAATACAAGGCAAAAAATGAGGGTGACCATGTCAAAAGGGGGCACTTTCCTACACATAGCTTATGTGGTGCTCAGCTACCGTGTTGTGTTTGCATCTTGGCTGTCCAACAAGATGGTTAATTGGTTTTGTTCTGTAGGTGTTGGCGGGGAGGGCTCCAGCTCCTTCCTGCGTGTGCCCCACCGCCATGCCCATACTTTTTCGCCTCTTGGAGACGCTCCTTCCTCTATTCAGGGAGTTTATGTTTTTTGTTTTAATCTTCTCTTTCTCTCCCCTATTTTTTGAGCTTTCTCTTTTTCAGACCCATGTTTCTCCCTAGTAGGTGTTTCAACCTTTGGTTGTTAGAGAGACCACGATTACCCTTACACCAAGCAGCTCATTATGGCCATATATGTCTTACCTATGTCTACACTGAAAGTAGTCTTTCTAAATACGAAAGGGCTTAACCAACAGTGAAGCGCAGGAAGGTCTCTGATTATTGCCACTCTCTGAAAGGGGGCGTAGTGTTTCTGCAGGAAATGAAGATCAGACAGGGAGTCGCTCTCTGCGCAATGGCTGGGTGCATGACCTTTCATATTAACCGGCACTGTCTAAGTAGAATGGGGGTTTCACACTAATATCCAGGAATTCTGGTCTCTCAATCATTATTTTGGAAAAGCGTGATAGTGGTAGATGGCTGATCTTTCAACTTCAAGTGGGTGACTCAGAAGTGTTTGCAATAAACAAATATGAGTCGAACATTTACAGCCTTGTTTTCTGATCCAATATGGCTCCCAAAATGGCTCTGTTCCTTACGAAGACCTGTATCATTCTGGGAGGAGGCATTAACTTACCAATAGATACTATTTTAGATACAACCACAGGCTTCAAATATAGAACCCATAAAACCTATAAAGAAATGCGCTCACTCTGCGCTGCACGTGCCCTGGCAGATGTGTGGAGACTACATACCCCCACTGGTAAGGACTTCACCTTCTCCCCACTGCACAACAGCTTCTCTAGAATCTACAATATATTAGTCAACAATCCACTATTACAAGACACCTTATCCTCTACTACTGAGCCCATCACTATGTCTGATCATGCAGCCATCTCCATTTCTAGTAGGATTCATCTCCCGCAAACTAAAAACCGTTTGTGGAGAATTAAATTCTTGAGTATGAAGCGGATGTCCAGGAACTAAGTCAAGAGTCAACATTGTTCCTAGAAGAGAACACTTCCTCGGTCTCTTCTCCAGTCACCCTTTGGGACACCTTGAAATATTTTTTTCGAGGACCAGTAATAAGCCGGATGTCTAAGAAAAACAAAGAAATTAGATATTCCCTAGACAAATTGGCGGCAGATATCAAATCCCAAGCAATTCTATACAGAGGTTCGAAAGACCCTTCTGCTCTGCCTCAACTAAAGACACTGAAGTATGAACATAATACAATTCTGAGTAAACGCACATACCTGTGGGTCCAGGCACAGAAAGGCTTGAACACTAGATAAATATTACTAGGAGCTTATGCACTCACATCTCCAAACCAACCAAATTTTATAGGGCGATTTTAGCATCTTGTCGTAAGATATATGTACCAAGATTTCATACCTGTGGTGCTCTTCAATGATTATGTGGCTGCCATCATATTGATGTTTCTGAACACAAGTTAACATTTTGTTATATTATAATGTGTATGGAGACCGCTTTCTTTTTTGTACTCACTAAAAAATTCAATAAAACTTTTTGAACAAATAAGAAAAAAAGAAATGCCATATACATACATACATACATACCATTTAAAAAGGAAATAATGAGCCACATGAATGTAATATGCCTATAGTCAATCACATATGGAGCATAGTGAATAAATAGAGCAATGCAAAATATAGTACATTAATGTTCTGGTAAAGTAGTGGAGTGTGGCATTCTCCTCAAATGTGTCAGTTAAATTGACCTTTTGCTCTGAATGCTGACTCTTGGTCTCATTTTGACAGTAACCACCCAGAATCTGCTTCAATGCCAAGTGGTCACACTAATGCTGCTGCAGTGTTCATGTGCTCCTCCCCCAGGATGAGAAGAACAGTATGGACAGCATGCCTGATCTTCCATGTACCTGAAGGCCCTAAGGATCTGTATCAATAGAAGGACTCATCTTTCCTGTGCTTGCAGTCCCTTGGCAGCAGGAGTAGCAAGCAGAGAGACGTGCAGTAGCGCTAAGGCACTGTTGGAGCAGAGGGTTGTTGTCAGGCAAACACTGATGGACCTGCATGCAATGTAATTCAAAGTAAAGAGCCCTGCACCGGGCCTGCCTGCTGGGAATAGTAAAGAAGCACAGGAGACGCAAGATATCGTACAAATTCCTACACAGCCTGCGCTGCTCTTGGCCAAGCTCAGAGTGGCCACAGGTTGGATGAGAACCTGGGTGCCGAGCGCAGACATGTGAATTAGGAATGTACTAGAACAACATATACACCCCTCCTGCACTGATGTAAAAGCTGATGAGGCTGTGGAAGTCTGGAGGGTTATATTGGACGATTTTATTGTACATGGGGACTCTGACACTGATTCAGACCAGGGAGAACAGGAAACATGAATGTATACGGAGTGTCCACTGAATACATGAGTCGTGGTTACAAAGCGTGGACTTGATGAATGTACAATCATGTTAGCTCACAGACTTGGTATAAGTAATGGCGCTTACTCTGTATTTTATTTCATTTTCAGGAATACTAGATGCATAGAATGGCAACTGCACTTGATGATATGCACTGAATGTTACGTTTATTTGTTATCATAAATGCAAAAATAAAGGTTAAAAAAAAAAAGCCCTGCACCACCTTGAATAGGAGTAATCCATCTGAAAAACTTGACATTACAAGAGGCAAAGCGCACGTTAAATTTACCCTGAGCTTTTAATGATATGGTAGAGTCTAGGCCTATATCCAAGGTTACCATTTTGGTGCCCTGGGAAAAAAAACATTTGTGAATGACTAATAACTGGGCAAACACACCCGAATTGCATATTCTGGCACCTGAACCAGATGTGATATGCACAGACCAGGGCCGCCTGCACCACTTAATTAAAACAGATACAAAATCTAACAAAAAACGTTAATAACTGTAAAAGACAGCGTGTGCAAAAGAATGCATTGTAGACAGACATGCTACAGCAGTCAGACAAACCACCTTGAAGCCACACACACACGTACAGTGCTGATGTGCCCTGCTATAGGCTATTACATTGTGAGTGGTGTGTCTTGTTTCGAAGTTCTGTGAGGTCCAAACATTGATACAGCCAACACCACCAGGCCTAAACTATCTCCAATCGCTAGGTAAAGGACATATTCCCAGACTAAAAAAACATAAGCTATTGGAAAATGCCCTTCGGCATAGTTATTCCACCTTTCTTCCCATGAGATCCATTCTTTTGCTCTCCTTGTCTGGTGGTGGGCCAACATTGGTGGGGACATTAGCTCTCTTCCGAGCCGTGGAAGTAATAATTGAGTCAGCTGGTACCGACCCCCTGATGTACATAGGATCCTTAGAGGAATGCTTGTACTTTTTCTCCCCTTTTGGTGTGACTGCTTTGCATGTGGCAGGTTCTTTAAAGGCTTCCTTACCCTGGTCCAGTACACTTGGCAGCATGGGAAGGAATTGACTTCTTGTCTGGGTAGGCAGCAAGAGTTCTAGTAAAAAACATGACTGGGGCTTTTCATCCTCCAATTGCACTCCATAAGTGTGTCTGCTGCTTTCTTTATGACTGGTTGTACATCCCAATGTCATCTGGTGGTGAAGGCCTTGATGGATATGTATCCACCACTTCTTCTGGTGATTCGGCGTCGAGATCTTGCCACTGTAGGTCTTGAGCCTCCGAGGTCGCCCGACCCTCATAGGTTTGGTCCTCTTCCTCTCCGTCGGCTTCAAAAAAGTATTCTTCTTCGTCTTCTTCTTCGACCGGTTCTGGAGTGTTTGGCGGCTCTAGTTCCTCGACCTCCTTTTCGACGTCGGTTGAAATTTTCGGCAGGATTTTGAATTGCTTCATTTTCACGTCGAAATCTTTCTTGCGTTGCAAGATACTCGCCATTTCGGCTTAGAGCTTCTTCTTTTCCATCTCGGACGCTTGTGTTTCGGCGTCGAGATTTTCTGCCTTTCTTTTTGAGCTTGACGACGCCGCTGTCGAAGCTTGTTTAACCCTCTCTTTCTTCGAAGTCGAAGAGTCCTTTTCGTGACTGTCTTTCGACGACTTTGTTTTTTTCTAGGGTTTTCGCCGTCTCGGAGTCCTTGTCTAAGGAACCGACTGATTGCTTGTCCTTGGACGTGCTTGCGGTCGTCGAATGTTTTGATGCCGAGGCTCCTTTCGAGGACTTAGAGTCACTCAATCGTGGGTCGACTATCTTTTTTGGGGTCGATGGTTATTACCTCCTTCGGGGTTTTCTTTTCGACCTCTACGACTGGGACCTACGGGTCCTCTTCACCTTCAGGCCCTTCGGCGACATTGTCCTCCTCTTCGCTAGAGAGGCCCAGGTCTCGAAGCGATGGTGGTGGGCCTTGACCCTGCATGCTGTAATGTGCTCTTCTCTGTCTCTCTCTTACCCTCAAAGTTTTTGGGGTGAAAGCCGAGCATGCGTTGCAGTCTTCGCTTCGGTGGTCCAGCGGCAGGCAAAGGTTGCAGACCGGATGCTGATCCTTCTGTGCGTACTTGTGGTGACAATTGTCGCAGAACTTGAATGGTGTCTTGTCCATTACCGCGCACAGGGAGCCCCCAATATGTGCATTCTTTGTAGGACGAAGTTTAGTCCTTTTCCTCTTTGTTGCGCCCCGGCTCCCAGACTCAAAGGCCGGTACGTCGAAGAACTTCTTCTCCTGTCCTGTATACTTCTTTCGTTAATTTTTGTCGATTCTTCTCTCAAATCTTCAGGAGCTCCTTCCGTATCGATCCAGACCCAACGGCGGAAAAAAAAAGAATCAGAAGATGGCGACCAAAGGTGGGAGGAAACACGCCGACGTCACAGAGGTACACCAAATGGTGGTATGCCGACGCCCACCAAAAAAAAAAAAAAAAAAGAAGAAATATTACAATTCCGGACCCAACCACTAGATGGCGGAATATTGCACACCATGTGAATCCAGAAAAGATTCACGCTGCAAAAGTTACGTTTATTTGTTATCATAAATGCAAAAATAAAGGTTAAAAAAAAAAAGCCCTGCACCACCTTGAATAGGAGTAATCCATCTGAAAAACTTGACATTACAAGAGGCAAAGCGCACGTTAAATTTACCCTGAGCTGTTAATGATATGGTAGAGTCTAGGCCTATATTCAAGGTTACCATTTTGGTGCCCTGGGAATAAAAACATTTGTGAATAACTATGGATGAAGTTCCTGTGACTAGGTCATATCTACAAAGTGGAACACTTTTTTGCATCATTCAAGCTGAAGGGACTTGACAAGCCTATTAAAAGAGTAGGTAAAGAAAGGTGCATGCAACACAGGACCAGAGGTCAACCTGCTGATACATCCAAAATAATATTAACTTTTGCCATCTTTCGAAAAAGTAAGCAAGTCTTTGGCCACAGCAAACTACGACACCACATATCTAACAGATTCAGGTGGATATGGATATTGAGTGTGTCTGTGAAGAAAGTACATTTAAAAGAATCAAAAAAGCCAACTCCAGTGCTCACTGCAATTCAGCCAAACACCTACAAATGCCATTTCGGTATGTTTGCGGGCAGCAAGTCGGAATAGCCCCTGAAGATGCTATTCTGTTGAATGAGTTTATAATTGAATCACGGATATACTCTATTTGCATCAGGAAAAAAAATGGTTGCTATTAGCAAACTGTAAGGTTCTTTAGGAACCCTATCAGAGAGAAAGTGGCAGAGAGTCACTCTGGTTAGGCCAGGTAATGCAGCCAGAATCCTTGGTGCACTACCAATCCGACTGAACTAGTAAGCTGTAGAAACCCAAGTTGCCATGGTCATACACGTTAAAGGAGGCTCACAGCAGGGAAGAGGCACCGATCTACCATACAGGAAACAGTTTTTAAGTCCATGGTGGTGTAGGTAACCCACTCAGAGGACTTATGTGGAGTCATCAAATCCATACCAAGGGAGGGAAAAGTCAGGTAAAGGGAAAATTCCAAAAGTACAAAAGGCACCCAGGACACTTTTCTATAAGTTGAAAGGAGTCACTCTGGTGCCAAGACTAATGGAAGGGAGCAATAACTTTTCAAATGTCATGTAAAGGGAACTGAACAACAAGGAAAATAGTCAGTAGCCATGTGGGGCTCTGAAACAGCAGGCTTCTAGGGAAGAAAGCTTATGAGTGCCCTCCTGAGCTTCTCGGTGTACAAAAGGTACAACCAGGCATGCAACTTTCCCAAGAGAGGGCAAAATTGCATAACTAGGGCATTCGCTCGGTTGGTCCACTATTAGCACTGTCAGTCCCAACAATATTCTCTGGAGTCATTCTCATCTACCTCAGTATTTATAAAACACACTGGAGTCCTCACTGATATGAGACCCACTGAGTACAGAAAAGATGAGTTTGTTTGAGGCTTCCTCAGCAATAAGTGACTGCTGTGCTTCACACCAACATGATTCATCAAAACAAGCTCTGATGGTGGTAAGCTTAAAGTACACTTCTGGGTGCTCCCTTGCAGTTTTAGTTCGCGAGCACAGAGCTCAACTCATATTTACTTACATCAAGAGGAAGATCAATACAAATCTGCCAGGAGCCTACCAAAATAAAGACTTCCACCTACCTAACAGTTTGTCTGCCACCTCTGTAAGATCCTGCTAAGAGACTAAAATGAAAGTAAATCCTAAAGAGAACAGTAAAACCAAAGCTGCAAAGCTAGCACTCACAGAAGGCACAAACAAAGTGGCTTCAACTTCAGAAAATAATAGTTGATACGAGTGGTATCATTTGAAACTGCCCACTAATGCCATAAGCAGGATGGAAGAACAAAAGCTTGCGGACCCAAGGATGAGGACCAAAGGAAGTTTCAGACGGTACAAACTACTACAAGCCTTGTGAAGAATGTCAAGATGAGAAGAAAGAAGACAAAGACTAAGGTGCCAGAAGCTGGAAGTAGCTGATGAGGGAGGAGCCTTTAGGTGTGCATACGCACCATGCAGCCCTTTTGAAACTTGCTTTGATGACCAAATAACGTTCTATGTTGTCATATAGCCAGAACACCGTACCTGCTTTCAAAAAAGGGAATATAATTAAATGATGCCAAAAGTACGCAGGAACAGTATTATTCTCCAATGACCACACAAAAAGGGATAAAACCCAACTGCTCAGGTGTTTGGTATGAAAGATCTATTGTAATATTCAATAAATATTGGAAACAGATGTCACTGATTCATCCAAAAACCTATGCATGAAAAAGAACTATAATGAAGTGCTAGTTCGCTAGTACTTTTGAAAACACACCGAGGTTTTTGAGAGATTAAATTAACCTTGCCGATTAGAGCTGCCATCTTTCAGGACACAGAGAAAACACCAGCAATGTTAACTTTGGCAGATGGTTATGCTGTATGTACTGTCTCAACCACCAAAAGCGCCTCAGAATTTGACAGGGGTATGGAACGCTATACAAATGCTGCAACGTAATGCAATCTAAATCACGCTACCATTGCCCCACCAGCTCAGAAAAAAAATAGGGTAAAATTTACGCTCTGCTATCAGTCAGATGTAGCCTGCCTGCAGAGTAATAATTATCTGTTTGGATAATGTGTGATCAAAGGCAGTTTTACAGGTTATTTTTCCCATACCCAGGACATTAGCCAGCAAAAGAAATAATACAGCTTAAGTTGCATATGTGGAGGAGGGACTGGGTTTATTTCCTTGATAAAGGAGCTCCATTACGAGCCATTTGATTGCCAACCATCCAATGATGTTGGAGTTGGTATTTATTGCATCTAACTCAGAGGTAGGCTCATCTTGGCAGACTGGAGTACAAAGAACGTGAAGATGAACAAACAGTAACTATATAACAGATATTTTAAAATGGCACTGTTGATTTTTGGTCATACACAATCTGTGTGAGTCCAACATGGCACCACAAACATTTCTTTTATAAGAGCACTACTTTATTTATTTTTTTAATAAAAAGAAAAGCAAATAAAGTTTTGAACAGCCAAATTTGTATTGGACAAAGAGAGAATATTTAGTTTTAGGCTCAGTCTGTTATTAGAACCCTAACAAATCCCATTACGATACCCTATTAAATAGCTCTTTTTATACTGTCACTAAACCTTTAGAGTAAATAGGGAATTCGATGGATGATGCATTTCTAGAAGGTGAAATGAAATAGCAAACCCAGTATGAAATGCTCATTAATGAGTGATTAATGAAATACATTTTTTCAAATAGGGTTGTTCTTTAAAACAGCTATTATTGACTTTTAGAAATAGCATAATGAAATATGCTAATAGATTTAACAAGAGAGATTATGCAGATAGTAACACTCAAAGAATGGCATGCATATTCTCTCCTAAAGTCCTAAACATATAATTTAATGAATTAACAGAATTTATTTTAATATAATTTTATACTAGCTCAGGTTAGCATTAAATTGTTTGGCTTGATCAAAGAACAACCAATTAGGTGCCAAAGACAAACACCAGGAGATTGAGTTAGGAGTGCAGGTGCACCCATAACTACGTCCCAGCCAGTGTGAGCTTATTATGAGATTCATAATGTAATATCAACAATTACTGAATAAAAGTACCAACCTTCTTGCCCTGAATTCATTTCCCAAACAAGATGATGCACTCCCCCTCGTTCCTCCAACACCTCTATGAATTTTCCTTATTTTTAATGATGTGATGGGGAGAAGGGAAAAAAAGAAAAAGTACAGTATCCGAACAGCTGTAACAGAAGGCATGTAGTTTTCTAAACACAATAAAACACATTGTGCGATTGTGTTTCAGATCTCTTTCAATGATGAAGTGTGCACTTGGAAGACATAGGCAGAAAAAAATGGTTTTGTCAAGAATGTTTTTCCTTTGTTCACAGGCATATACAGATAAGCATGCTAAACACCTCTAACTTCAATGACTAAAACTTATTTGTGGATTTTCATAGCACCAAATGTGTTGCACGGCATTCACTTCAAGGCACTTATACGCATGGCTTCATGCAGATGGGAGCAGTAGGAGGAATTGGGCATATGGAGAGGATGCTCTGCATGTTTGGCTCAGCTGTTGGGGTAGGGTAGGTGGGTTAACAACAGGGATGATCAGTGGTGATAATGAATCAGCTCACATATATTCCACAAGTCTTGCTGAAGTGTCCTTATTCTGATGTCAAGTACCACAGTCCATAATATATTTAAAAAGGTCCTGAACGTTTTACTCATCTTTTCTAACAGGATTCTGGGAATTAATTCCTGATTCACTGCTCCGGTCAAGCAGCTTGACATGGCACTAAGTTCTATAAAGCTATAAATCTATTGTTAATATAACCTGTCTCAGTTTAGTTCAAGCTTGAAGCACGTAGTACGTGGTGTAAGACATGCAGTTTTAAAAGTAGCTGAAAATCATACATTGAAAGTAGCAAGTGTTACTCTGCCTAGCACAGCGATAAAAACAAGAAATATGTTTCAGTATTATTGTTCTTGACAGGAGCAACAAGGCAATGGAGGACTATCCCAATAACAATAAGGATAGGTAGAGGAATAAACTGCACACAGTCTCAGCCCTAAAGAGGCACTATTGCCCACCATACACTGAACCGGCTGCCATCAACTAAGGAGCATTCAGCGATTGAGCATACTGGCCTCCCATTCTCAAATCTGCTGCTTGGAAACCATGGCAGACGCGCCCCCAACTGCTCATTGGATAACTAGGAGGCAAAATGCATCAAAATTTAGGAGAGAATGCAATGTGGGCTGTGTGAAAATTATGTGACCAAGAACACCAATGCCTGTATTTTTTTTAAGCTACACCTGCTCATCCACATTGCCCCTCAAAAACTGTTTCTCAAGCTCTCAGCTTATCATCCCATTAAAGAAGCATTCCACTTACAAACCTCCTACAAAACTCCACTGACAGGTGGTGCTTCCAACCCACCTAAACAAAGATGATGCAACTGTGGCACAACTGATTACACGTGAATAAGGCAAAGACCTATAGACCTATTAGATCCATCTGTACCTCAGCTTTCTGAAGGAGTTGTCAAAGTGCCATATAGCCACACCACTAGTTAATAGCTCTCCTCATGACTGTCATATCATACTGTCTATCTTTGCCTCCAACCTCCTTGGAACCACTACCAATCTACTTAGCCTTTGCACCCACTTAGTCTATTAAACTCCTACACTTTAATAAGACCTCTCTGATCAAACCTCCCATTGTTCCCCAGGGAGACTGTACTCTATACTCATACTCTAGCATTCATTATTAGAGACAGGCTTCCACTGCCAGTTCAATTTCCTCTACATCCACAACATTATTTCTCTACCTTTCATTCCAGGAGACCAATGTCCTAGTCTCCGAACAACCTCATGATGCCCTATTTTAAAATCTCAGATTCTGTAAAAGCAGAAAATGCACCTTTAGGTTATTAATTTCTGCTGATGGAACTCAAGATACATTTACAACAAAAGAAAATCAATTACTGAACCCAGGTGTTCACCCCTTCTAGTTTATCCCTCCACTTAAATGGATGCACACAAATGACTGCTGAACAGGATACCTTCCACAGTGAGTGGATAACTTAAGCAATGCTGTGGTGGTGTGTTTTCATTCTTAGCAAGCCTGCCCCCCCCTCCTCTTTATTTCTGCACCAGAAACAAGCTTTTTTTTGCTGTAGTGTAATGTCAGCCATAACCAAAAGGCGCATCCTTGAACAATTTTTCCTTGGTTCCCTAAAATTTCCCTCCCCAGCACATTTGCCAGTGTCAGCACCTCCTAGCCCCTTAAACCTCACCCTCAGTCACCAGTCTCATTACCATTTCCTTCATAACCGAACTAATTCCAGATATGAACGTTATGCCTGCCACCCCCCTTGCATCCTTGAGGTCTTTTAAGCACAGTCTTCAATCTTCAACTCCAAGATCACATATTCAACTAAATCAGTCTTCCTACTGAACTACCATTCTCTTCATACTTAAACGCCCCCCCCTCCCTTCAGTCAAAGATGACTCTCATTCACTCCCTGAAAACACATTTGTGAATACACCACTATCAAAGGAGAAAGACCTCTAGCCCCGAACACCTGGTGGCCTGCAAGTTATACATTGATATTTTCAAGTCTGCACTCGCACAAGCAGCCTACTTCCAAATTCAGCTCTACATGCAAAGAATGATAGAAGGCCCTTCAATGTCTCCTCTTCCACCTTTCAAACCCAACCCACTTGATATGCACACTCCACTTTTAGCGATAATCTTTCAGTATCCTTCTAATTAAATGTTGTAAATGTATGAGCCCTATCTTTTCTCCTTTTACAACACCATTTCTCAATCACTTTCTTTCAGCACTGCCCAACCTTTACTTTTCCAACCGCCACGTGTAACTCCTTCATCCTCCTCTTGGCCTGTGTCGTGTGTACCCTTTGGCACTTTATTCCACAGATATACAAATCCATCTCCATGTTTCAACTCCCCGTCTACTAAAACTCTTCCAAAAATCACTACTCCCAACAAACCTTGACCTGTGCTCCCTCTGTGTATAAACCATCTGACACTACCATTTTGTTCAACTAGTGCTCATTTTAGCTTTTACCCCTCTCCAAAATTCTTGAGTTTGATCTTCAACAGCATCAGTTTGGACCACACAGCTGGTAACGGCTTGCTGTTGGGTATCTGCAGACTAGACTACACAGCATTCCTCACTGCAGCAGCAAACTATTGTCTGTTTTTATCCTCATGTTAAAGCCAGCGGCCTTTGACATAGTAAACCACAGCATCCTGCTATCAACACTAGGAGCACTGGGGGCGCAGCACTCTCCTTACTGACCGCCTACCTCTGAGACCATTCTCATTTAGCGCACTAGATCTCCTCCTCCTCCATATCAAAATTCTGTGAGTGACTCAAGGATTGTTAACAGAACCACTTACCTTCTTGCTGTATACCATATTACTGAGAGAGATGGTCTCATTAAAGAACCCTTTGTTGCCATTTAGAAATAAATCATCTTTCTTTTCCTTAAAGTCTTTCCATAATGCTGAAGTCTGACTGCTGTCTGTCATTGATCATTCAACATCCTTCTACTTAAATTAACAAAAATTGAAAATACCAAGTTTGCAGCATGCTGTGCATTTTTCTGCCATTTGGTGGTTGAGTGAAGAAGTGTAATACTATAAAACATTTGTCCTTTCTTTGATAGGTTCCAACATAGGCCGGGGCCAGAGTACAATGCCGTCCGCAATTCCACAAAGTCCCAGTATGTGAGCACCATTTAGAGTTTTTTTTGTTTTGCTGTAGGGTTTGGAGGTGCACTGGGGGAGCTCCTGATGAAAATGCCACTGTCGACAGATGGTGGGAAGCTGATAAAAACTTTGAGAATGTACTAGATCTTGGCGCTCAACCAGGGTTTTTTGAGATTTATAGGTAGCTACTATATTCATTTCAACTTGGTTGTTGTGAGGGACTTGTCAAACCAGCACTCATAGTGGGGTAGCGTGTAGAGTCCCGTTCTACTGCTAGATACGCCATATATGGAGGAGGGTGTCCCAGTAATAACCATATTGTGCTTGTGTGCAATGGAAATACAACTCAAAGTCAGGGGCAGCTAGCTCTGGTTTGTAAGGTAACATTAAAGTTTCCTATCAGAGTCAGCCTTGCCTTCCCACCCATGCCAGTGCACTCATATGTGATCCGAGTGCCTTGCAAAATTGTTTATTTAGGGGAATTGGTATGTAGAATAAATATAGAAGATGCTTTAACTCCACTTATCCATATCCCAAGTATTTAATGGATTGGTTCCAAGGAAGAGGGACTTCCAACTCACAAACGTGCATTCCAGGCGCCAGGGGGAATACTGTTGATTTATTTCAGTTCATTGAGATTCCACACAAGTACCTTGAAAATCATGAATTTCCAAATAACCAGGCTGAGATTATGAGCCGGGTTCTTCAGGTATAAGGTAATGTTGTCCAGGTTTAGGTAGAAGATTACATTTCTGGTTCTGAAATACAACCTTCTATTGGTGTGTCGCTGCCTAACAGTGCAAGCTAGAGTTTCTGAAGCCAGAGTATAGAAGAGTGGGGACAGCCGGCATCCGTAACGGGTTCCTCTACTCATAGCAAAGGGATCGGATGAAAGCCCTTTTAGCCTGACTCTAGTGACTGGCTGTGTGGAAAGTAGTCGAATCCAGGCTATGTAATTGTGTGGAACCACCAAGGTTTGCCAGGACCTTAGGCAGTATTTTAGCATCTATATTAATTAAAGCTAATGGTCGACAGGAATCTCAATGTGTTGGGTTTTTTCTGGTTTCAGTAGCATTACCAATATAGTTTCCTTAAGCAAGGGTGGTAAAAACCCTGTTTTCAGTGATTCATTGTATTTTATTTTTTTTAAACAAACTTTATTGGTATTTCTCAATCACATACAGCGTAAGGTACTACCATAGTTATAATTTACAATTCGAACCTCGTGGCTCGATAGGCTTATTTTTCAATGTATAATTTTGGTCGTAGAGAAAGAACATCATTAGTTTTCATGTTTACAATACCTTTTTGAAAAAACATTTATGTTGCTTATTATGGATTTGCTAGATAATTGTACTTTACATTTAAAACTAATAAACTGCAACTCCCTCTCCCACCTCCCCCCCACCACTGGTGGCCCTTTGTGTTTCTGCGGAGTGTGAGCACTAACAGTGACCTTGTTCGTGTCTTTTAAGCGGAGTTTGGATTTTCCACTTTCACTGATTTGGTGCGTCATGCATGGACGTCCAGGGACATGACTCCTGGTGCATAGGGAAAGATGTTTGAGGCTTATATATGTATCTCGTTGTTTAGTTATTCGTATTTACGCTTTCATGCCTATTTTCTAGCCCTAGCTAGAAGCTAAATGAACTGATAAGTGAAGTTAAGGGTAAAAGTTTATATGTTCAAGTGGTTGGTAGATCCATGGTTTTGAAAGCTTCAATGAGGGTATCCCACTCCATTGCTATTGGTTTCTTTCGCAGGCCTCTATATTCCTCGCCAGGTTGAGATATTTGGGAGGAGGCTTCGTTATTTGAGGTTTCGCAAGAAGGAGTGCCAGATCTACAAATGTAGTCTGTGCCGTACAATTTTTGGGGAGGGGATACAGGTCCAACAAACAACTCTCTGCTGAACATCAGGTAGGGCCCCCTGTTGTCTCGTTTATAACCTCGGTTACTTGTGGCCAGTAGGCTGGCAGGGCATGACCACAGCATGTGTATTAGTTTTGAGTCTTGTTCATGGCATCTGGGGCATGCTGATGACGCTTCTGGGTATAGCATGTAGTCTATGTGGTGTAAGGTAGGCTCTGTGTAAGATCATAAATTGTATAAGCTTGAATCTGGAGTTGCGCAAGACCTTATTTGGGAACGCTATTACAGTTTCCTATTCCTTGTCCTGCAGGTTCCTTCCAATATCTTGTCCCCACTTGTCTCGAAGCAGAGTCAGAGGTACAGCTAGGTGGGCACTTATTGCACGGTATAGCCACTGCGTCAGGTGTTTGCCGTTACCCATTAAGTGTACTGCCTGTATGAATTCATTTGTGGTAGGTTCAACACTGTCAAAAAAGTTAAAAACTGCTCAAGCGCGTTGTCCGCCTTGTCGCCAAACAAGCGGCGGCTATCAAAGGGCATGTCCAAATGCCCGGTGCCCGCTACGGCCAGTCCGGCCCTGCACACTATCTTCTAAGAGACGGGGGTCCAGTCTCCACGTTGGTAGTGGTGCGGGACCCGACACATGCTAGGGTCAATTCTAGGGGATTGTGGTCAGACAGCGTTTTTCCAAGGTGGGTGGTGTGTGTTATAAGGGGTAGGAGCGCAGTAGTGCATAGTATACGGTCTATACATGTGTGTAATAAGTGCGGTGGGGAATAAAATGAGTATTTTCGCATGCATGCATGTTTACTGCGCCTGACGTCTGATAGAGACCATCCCCTGACCCAGGTGCAAAGGGCCTCGGCTTGGCGGACAGTTGCTGCACCTGGTAGGGGAGGGTGCAAACGTTCAAATGATGTATCCAGCACTGCGTTGAAGTCCCCCCCTATTATCCATGGGTAGGTAGACCAGTCTGCCAACGATATGTTGAGTTGTGTGAGAAATCTATCTTGTTCTGTGTTCGGGGCGTATATACTTCCGAGAATTACTTGTGTACCGTCTAGGACATATCGCCCATTACGGTCTACTCGTTTTTCAGAAGTTACAGTTCCATAAAAGATCCACTGGCGGGCACCCTCCAACCATGACATACACAGGGGCCCCCCTGACTCCTACTCTGCAGGAGAATACAACTAGACAGTACAAACACACATGGAGGCGAAGGGATTATATAACATAACTACCTGGAACGTCCGGGGCATGGGCTCCATACATAAGCGACATAGGATAAGCGACAATTACCCCGGCGCAAACATATATGGGACCCCAGTTTTGATCCATATTATAGCCCCCGTGCAAATGCGGAGTAGGACGTATCGTGCACCTGTCCTCTCCATTTCTTTTGTAGTTTGGTAGCCTCGGCATTGGTTATGTGGGTTTCTTGTAGGTATGCGTGTGAATTTTGCGCCGGGGTAATTGTCGCTTATCCTATGTCGCTTATGTATGGAGCCCATGCCCCGGACGTTCCAGGTAGTTATGTTATATAATCCCTTCGCCTCCATGTGTGTTTGTACTGTCTAGTTGTATTCTCCTGCAGAGTAGGAGTCAGGGGGGCCCCTGTGTATGTCATGGTTGGAGGGTGCCCGCCAGTGGATCTTTTATGGAACTGTAACTTCTGAAAAACCCAAAACTCAGTCAGACATTCGAACATTGTCCAACCAAACGATCTCAATCAAACATATGAACATTATAGAACTGTGTGCATTTGCTGTTGGGGTGATGCCAAACCAGTCCACAGTGGAAGTGAGTGGTGCACTTAGTGGTGCTGTGATGATCTTAAGGGGGGGCGCCTGGAGCTGCCCTTAAAGACGCATCTATACTACTTAATTACTGTGGGGAGTGAAAATGTCTGCGGGGGACAAAGGAGCATTATCACCACAGGATGCAATTATTGTAGCCTGTTAACTTTCCACTACTCTCCCCTCCGCTTCTTAACTGCATAATATCTCTGTCTAAGCAGTATTCATAACAGGGTTGGTGTGAATTGGGAAAGAGTTCCATGATACATCACCATCTTGTGGTCAGCGCAGTGTGCCAGTCGCATGGCCGTTAACCCAGGAGGTCGTTCGCCATTTGTGGTGTGATAGTGGGGAATAGATTTAGACTGTTTTCTGAGTCAGAATGCACCAGAGTGTCGGCTGATGAGTCATCTGTGGATACAAGTTCCGCTTCATGGACTGCCGTCGCCGTCTTGATCGCTGCCCGCCTGCCTTCCAATGCCTGTTCTCGTGACTGGGTCACTTCGGCTTTCCTCCGGAGTGGTTTCTCGTGTCTTCTTGACTCCATTGTTTTCTGTGTGCGACGGAGGGTGCTCCGCCATGTTCCTTTCATTGCTTGCTCAGGGAAATTGTGTTCTATCCAAGCCCAGACCTTTTCAGGGTTATAGAAAAAGTGACTCTTCTGTCCGTGGATTATTTTCAGTCGGGCTGAGAACAGCAGGGCATATTTAATGTGGATTGATCTGAGGGATTTCTTAACCTCTTCGTAGGAAGCCCTTTGGCACTGTACCATTAAGGTATTATCCGGGAACAGAGAAATGCGCGTGTTGTTGTACATTATAGGTGCTTTCTCCCTGGCACAGGGGAGGAGGGCGTCCCGGTCCTTATAATTGAGTATTCGGGCTATGGGGCGCAGCGGCGCTCCTGGTATTGGTCTTCTGGTGGGGACCCTATGGGCTCTCTCATCGCAGAACAGGTCAGTGAGCCCTTCTGTTGCCACTTCTGTCCGCAGCCATGTTTCTATGAATTGTGTTGCTTGGGTTCTTTCGCAATTTTCTGGCAGTCCCAATATCCTTACATTGTTTCGGCAGGAGCGGCCCTCTGCATCTTCCACACGGTCTTGTAGTACAGCCACTTGTTTTTGAAGTTGTGCAATTTTATTTACACGGTCTTTTTGTTGTGGGGCTAAAACGGCCAGTTCCGACGTGTTGGTTTTTACTACGTCCGCCAACTTCCGGTGGTCTGCCTTGAGAAGGGAGAGTTCTGTTGTCAGGGTCCCGAGTCAATGTTTAATCGCTTTGCGAGAGTCACGGATTTCCTGTAGTATTAAACCTAGTTTATCTTTTGGCGGGTCCACCTCAGTGGAGGGCACGTAATCCTCAGGGGATGTGGTGAGGGAATTCTCGGGCTCTTCATTCCACACGCGCCCAGTGTCCGTTTGGTACGTTGCCCTTTCTCTTGTGTGCCTCACCCTTTCCCAACGCAGTGCCACTTGGCTTTTGTGTGGTCTATTCTAGGGTGACAGTTGCTGCTGCCAGGAATGGGAGGGGTGGGGGGGCAAAGGTCTTGTTGCTCTACAATGTTCGTTCCGAACTGTGCCCTCGCTATGCCCCCTGCAGAGAGGCGATGAGTCACACCCACGGAGTTGAATGTGCTTTTTCTTTCCCCCGCGTGTGTCGACAGCCTCCCGGGCGAGATGGGAGGTCAGGAGTAAGTGCCTTTGTGTTGTTTTATTGAAGTGCCCACCGGTGGGGACTAATCAGAGTCCTCGGCCCACGATGTACTCAGGGTCCCAGCGGGGGCCACCCTTTCTTTATGCTGCGCGGCTAAGGTGCAGACCCCTGGGCGGTTAGATCGTGTCCCCGAGGCAATTTCCACTGGTCAAGTTCGCCATACATATACTTGGCGTTCACTCACCTCGGGGAAGGGGGGAGCATGGGGGGGGGGGGGGAACACTCCTCTGATCGGGCTGCTCCAACTTTACTCATCTCGCCAGTGACACCGGACTCTGTGGTAGTTTCATGCAGGCCCTTCAGTTTGTTGAGCTCTGGGTCTTAGTGATTCTTTCTTCCTGGCTCCGCGGCTATCTTCAGCTCTAGTACTACCAATCGGGGCAGAGTATTCACGCTTCCCCCTGCCCGGTCTTGTCTATGGTCCTGCCTCGCCCAGTCGGGGATCTCCACTCCACTCGCCACTGGGCGAGAGCAGCATCCAACAGAACCCCAGATTCAAGTAATCACCCAGGCCGCAGGTCAGAGATCAACACCATCTCGCACCAGTCAAGAGGAGAGTGGGAAGGTCAGTATTTGCTGCCTCTTCAGGGGGGGTCTGCATTGCAGCGGACTACAACCAATATGGCCGTGGGTACCAGTCTGTTCACGGCTAGGCTGCGTTTCAGACGCAGTGTTCATCAGTTAATGCCGCTATATGTGCGCTTGGTGTCCGCTCCTCCATTCGGAGAGCATTGGCGGTGCCTTTCTCCTCAGTGTTACTGCCCTCTGGGGTAAGCAACCCTGGCCCCTCCCAGTGTTGGGCCCTGGGATTCGGGGGCTCCCTCCCTCTGACGTTGCATCCGTCCTCAGTGCATCAGCATTCCCCGCCACCACGGTGGGTGCGCAACAAGTTCGTTATGCAGCCCCAACTCCACCAGCCTCTCCTCGCTCACCAGGTAACCGATCAGGAGCTCCAGTCAGACGGGTCCCAGATTTCGGAAGCCGCGGTCTATCTGGGTGTGACGTCGGCAGGCCCCGGGTGCATTCCACCCCCAGGGGCGGGGGGTCTCCGGCGTTTATTTTGTCCCGTCGTGGGGGAGACCGATTAAGCCAGCTCGGGCACCACTCGGACCCCGGTGCCTGTCGAGGTCTCTCCGGTGGTTGCGCGCCTCCCCTCGTCAGGTCTTGTCTTCGGGTCTGTTGCGGCCCAGCCGGGCGCTGTGCACACAATAGACTCTGGAGTGAGCACCGGATTTGCTCACCCACAGACTCTGGCTCAATCCTAATCCGCAAATCTGCACCACTTTACACCCGATGCCGACGGCCAGAGTTCGAGTGGCCCAACACCACGAGGAGGTCTCCCCGGCGATTCTGACCTGGGATATGGTGATCCTTGACCGACTTCAAGTCTCCAACCGACGCCTGCAGCCCCTTTCTGGAAGATCCCCCCCCCGACCGCGACCAGAGGTGGTAAGAAAAACCCAAAGACAAAAGACACCCCTGCACCCACCGTCTCACAGCCTTGGCATGCTGTAACCGTCGGTTGGGCCACCCAAGACATCCCAACTTACCTCTCCAACCGGTGGTCGCCTCCAGAAGATCTTTGTCCCTGAGCCTGCAGTGTTTGTTGCAACCAGAGAATCCCCATTGAAAACAGGGCAGCCAACGCCAAACCAACACCCTGCACCCAGCCGCCCTAGTGCCGCAGAGGGTGTTTGAGAGTGCATCCTCGACCCTGGGAGAACCCTTGTTCTAACCCCAGAAAACCAATTCCTAATCCTAACTACATACAGTTAAACCGATAACATTGTTTTCCCCCATAGGACTGCACTGACTGCTTTCTTGTGAAAATTGTTCTAAGTGTGTAGTTGCTGTGTATAAAACCTTAAGAAACTGCAAATGTACAAAAACTGATTTACTTACCTTTTCTCTAGGAAATGTCCCAGTGTGATATCTAGGCATATCACACCGAGTAGAAAAAGTAACTTAAAAAATAATCTAAAAAGTAACAGAAAAGTAATTCCAATTGTTTTATGAACAAATGACTTGCCTGTAACCGATTCAACTGCATTCAAACTGTATTTAACTCCATTATTCTTGCAAAGTACTATTACACTTACCTGTACCAGGCCAGGCTTGGTTCTGGAAAATAAAATACAACTGAATAATATTTTTATACAAACAAAATTGGTCTGAGTTCAGTCTGAGTGTGACACATCATTTCTTGCCTGAGTGTGTACAATAAATGCTTAACACTACCCTCTGATAAAGCCTTACTTCTCGCCCACGCTAGCACAAAGAGAGTAAGTACGGTATTATCTACTTTTAACTTTGGGGTTCCACTGGACTCTGTGCACACTATACCTTACTTTGGGATAGTATATACAGAGCCAGCTTCCTATAGTAGAATATTGCAAACACAGAGCATAGATATAGTTTGGTGGTGCTATGTGGTTTGGGAACCTTACTACCAAAGGTGTCTAATGGCAGACTGGAAAGATCCAGTCAGTCTAATAATATAATATTTATAAACCCAAAGCACTAAAAATAGTATGGTATCAAAGATACACTGTCCAAACAGTAAGGACTGATAAGGATCACTATTCCGGTTTATTGTAAAATATGAACAAACAGATAGTCTTCTGATACAGATGATGTACAACTTTGTTCTTTGTGGATGAACAGACAACACGCGTTTCGTCACTTCGTGACTTTTTCAAGGCTTTTGAGAATATATGTAGTAAGTCATTCCTTTGTAGGTATCATAATCCAGTAATTAGTCATCGTATGAGACGATGGCCAAACGTTGGCAAAAATCAAATCCGAAATAAAGTAACCCGTTGATTTGGAAAGGTAGTGTAAGGTGAATGCAAGTGGTCAAGAGACCGGAAATAAGACTGGTAGCACTCAAAGTACAGAAATTCATATTAAACCCAGGAAGTCATGGTAAGCTCCCGTAAAAAGCGACTGAGCTGAGTCAGTGTGTTGCTCAGCTTCTCCTTATTGTGATGCGGTTTATAAATATATTATTCTAAACACTGGTTGGTTTTTCTTTTGGAATTTAATCAAAACAGAAATTCTTTTCTATGTAAATATTAATGTTCTTCATGAGATTAAGTCTATCCGGGATTTCCTGTATTACCATAATTGTCTTTTAGAGAATGAGCTTCATGTGAACACTTGTCTTAAGCTATAAACTTTATACCCATGATCACATGGACATTTGGGTTGTGCTCTTGTGATTGTGAATTTTAGTTTATCAAATGCATCTGTGAATTGCCAAGCAGTAACATTACAAACAACCTCCCACCCCAACTTGCCACCCTGACTTGCCAGTAAAAGCTACCAACAAAATAATCAACCTACTCCTGGTGCCATAAGAAGAGGTATTAACTAGAGTAAAAGAACCTTGGTCGTAAAGGTTATAGGGGAGTACTCGGGGGGGCTCAAATAACAGTCTTCTCAACACCCACCAAACAGGAAGTTGGAGGGTAAAAGATTACTTGGGGAGGTTGCAGCGTGCTCTAAATCGTACCACAACAGCAAATGGCTGGGCCTACAGCGATGGAGGGCGGTCTCTTACCCGTGAGAGAAGTTCTTGAACGATTAGCATCAGACTCCGGGATAGACGGTCCCAATAATAAATACAAGTGGCAAGTCACAAAGTTTGCACCTCTCTACAACAGAATAAAGCCCAGCTACACCATCTCACTGATCAGTTTACATTTCACCTGCTCTCTCTGATGTGATGACAACACAAGATTAAGGTGACTACCGGCCTTATTCTGAAGTTACCTAAGAAGTACGATCTGAAATATCAGCCAATATTGCTAAGCTGCTCTTTTGATGTGTGGGAGTCCCGCAGTGAGCCCAGCCCCATAGCAGTACATGTGAGCACTCTGCAGTGTTGAGAAAATCCATGTTTTATTTCAACGAGATACGATCAGCCTGCCGTAGTTAGTGTTTCGTTTTAATGGCACCTATTCTCGGTGTGCCGCTTGTACTGCAGTACTGAAATCTGGGGATATTGAGATGTCATTTCCATCAAGCATCAATGTTTGTTTCTCTCTACCCATTCGAAGAACCACATCTTGATCTTTGTAATTTTCAAGTGTCGCAACGATGGGTCATGCAGCATCACATGGGGGAGGGGGGGGGACGAGGACCTAGTTTTCGGGGTACTCGTTCCACCATGAACAATGGATACAAGTACCAACTTTGGGCAGGTGCAACTGTGGCTACAACAGCACAAACACCACAAGAGGTGTTTTTGTCCCAGAGGCAGCACCTCACAGGACCTGCCTCACAATCCACCCAGTGACTTGAAGAACCCCCCCATTCCACCCCCACCCCACACACACACCCACCACAAGTAAGGGGGGGGGGTGAGGGGAAAGAGCTTCCCAAACACCTGCTAACACTAATAAAACATGGGTATTACACAGAGTTCATACAAACACCTTCCACAATACCCCCAAAACCAAACTCATAGAAGAAAGAGCAAGAAAAGGTACTACAAAGTGAGGTGAAGGAGCTATTGAAGAAGGAAGTAATAGAATTTGCACCTCAAGAGGACAAAAACAGCAGAGTATACTTATTGCATATCTTTGTTCTCAGGCAAGACTTAAAACCCTGTGGCTAATACTAGACCTGAGGTTTGTCAATGTGTCCAGTCACGAAGGTGCCAGATGGCAGCATTTTAGGATGAGACTCCCTTTTTGGGAGAAAAGTACTACAGATCTAAAAGATGCCTACATCCTTGTCCCCATTCATTCATCACACCGAAAATCCTTCAGGTTTGTGTCCAGTCACGAAGGTGCCAGATGGCAGCATTTTAGGATGAGACTCCCTTTTTGGGAGAAAAGTACTACAGATCTAAAAGATGCCTACATCCTTGTCCCCATTCATTCATCACACCGAAAATCCTTCAGGTTTGTGTTAAATGGGATGCATTATCAGTTCAAAATGTTACCCTTTGGCATAAAATCTGCACCAAGGGTGTTTACCAAAACACTAGCAGTAGTTGCAGCCCACCTCAGAAAACAATTTATTCGTTTGTACCCCATATCTAGACAACTGGCTGGTAATGGCAAGCACACTAAAACAATGGAAGAACAGACTGCTAAAGGGTTTCCACCTTCTTCACCAAAAAGATTTTCCTGGGAGCGGAGCTCAATACTCTGAAAGCAAACACATGCCAGACTCTGAAGAGAGTACAAGCACTAAAAAAACAGGCTTGCCTTTTCCACAGGTCACAACCTCTTATGGAGAGAATAGTGATATATGCATCGATCCCGAACACAAAGTTACACGGGAGACCCCTTCTAGAATGGTGCACCAGTCAGTGGTCACACACAAAATAGAAATGGGAGCAGCTACCTAGTGGTGGTCATAGAGAAGGCCAGCAAAGAATTGAAGTGGTAGATCACAGGCAACATGACGAAGGGAAGACATTTATATTTACCTCTACCTCAGGCCATTATAACAGATGTGCCACAGGTGGGAATAGGCTGTGTGTTCCTTCAGACCATAAAAACCCATAACACATAACTAGAAACTTAAGGGATCATTTTATAGTGTCTGTAAAACTGTATTAATTAGCTCTCTCTGTTTTTAACAACATATACTGACAATAGTGTCTACAATGGTATAGCTTACCTTCAATTACACTTGTCTGCAGATGTTCACTCGTGACAGTCCCACAAAGAGGAATGTTCTAGCGGACATATCACTGGTTGAGGGAATGTGCACTTGTCATGCTAGTGTGCTGTGGCCTTGTCATGATTCTCACTTAAAGAAGGGATGCTTACTTATACAGGACAGAAGTAAGTATTCTTTAACATGTATCAGGTGTGAGGAGTCAGTGTATTTACAGGAAACCAAATAGTGTTATATTTCCTAATCTCAAAAGATTCCACTCCCTGCTGCCCACCCTCAGTCTCTTCCTGGGTTCTGCCAAAAACATGTCAGTTTCTTTTGATAGAAGGTTGGAATGAGCAGCAGTGAACTTTGGGGGTTGGGGGGGGAGGAGGGGCAGCAGGGTGGGGGGTATGAGTGTGTGTTTCGAGAAACCTCTGTATTCTTTCAGTGCACAATGGAACCAGTCTTTGACAACATGAAAATATGCTCAACTTCAAGATCGTAGTAGGCAGTGTCAAGTTGGCTAAAGCCTACGTTGAGGTGATCTCGGCTACATCAGGATATTGTGGAAGCAGCCATGCACTGACTAAGGCCTATTTGAGCCAAATGGCTTTCAGTTTTTGCTAACGCAACTCCTAAATGACGTTCAAGATGGTGATACAACTGAAGGAGAGAAAAAGGCAAAGTCATGGAATCTCAAAAGCTGTGGGGGGGAGAAGATAACACAAACACAATTATAATAATTAAGGCACAGTCAAAATCAACATTTTCATCCCCTTTATCCTGAGAAAAGCTCTAGGACATCCCAGGTAAACTTTTGATTTATGTGCCATAGTAGACTATTAATGGGAGAGAACCCAGAGAAAGATTTATTATAGAACCTCTTCACCTAAAGTGATAATTTTCTCTCTCCAGAAACTTAAGCAATATTGTAACCATCAATTTAATTGCATGCATTTTAGAAAACTCTGCTAAGCCTGATCAGATACAAACAGTAGATGTGGATTCCTCTGAAAAACAGCCATATTTCTAAAGTACTTCACAAGCATAAAGGGGCTGAATTTCCTGCCTTCAGTCATCCTTGGAAAAGTTACTGTCGGAGAAACAAATTGCACTGACAAAAACCACAGGCCCGAGAAGCCAATGACTGCAACTCTGTGTGCCCGGTTTAAACAAACTTCAGCAGTGAGCAGCCTGTCAAAGACCACAAACAAAACATGTCTGTTTAATAAAATCAATTGGCTTTACATCTTTGAGCAGCTTATTAGAGCAGAACTCTAGTAAGGATTTCTTCTATTGTTATGTAGTGAAATAATCTGACAGGCTTGGGGTACAGCTTATGGCCTTTTCAGTCAGACTTAGGTTTGGCACCCAAAATAAAGAGGTGGACAAACTATTAATAAGTACTTTTTGAAGCAATGTAACAAGTGTTCTAAATTCAACAAGAAGAAATAGGTCATAAGCCTGTCAATATATGAAGGAGTCAATGCTGGAGAAATTCAGGAATTTCCACAGAGCTAAAAATGTTCATGAATTGTTTATTTTTTCTCAAAGTATCTGTCTTTCATCAAGCATGACTGCAACATTAGATATGTTAGTGAAGATGGGCACATAAAGCTTTGTAACATAAGTGGCTGCTGGACCTGAAATACCTTTTGGCAGTGCCCCTTGGCCAGTTCCATTTAAGAAGCACGTTCCTTGAGGTGCATGCACCTTGAAACTGTGAAACACGAAACGTTCACGTCTTGCGTGTAAGAAAGACAAATGACTTTGGTGGCATTGAACACACGTTTAGCTTAAGGTGGTTTCCTATGTAGAGTCAATACGTGTGGCTGAACTGAGCTGCATTATCGCCTACCTTTATTCGGATGACCTTATAAGTGTTTTACCCATGCAACAGCTAATGTTGTTGCACCAATGATATTGTGCTGCATAACTAAATACTTAGAAGGTCCCAAAGGCGAGACCTATTGGCTATGCCAATGCTTGTTATAGGAAGCTAGTGGAGGGCCCTCAAATGAGAGGACAGGTGAGACCTAGGTTGAAGTCCGAGTAGCAGTCTAGCCGCCGAGTTCTGCACCACCTGAAGTCTATCGAGAAGATAGTCAGGGAGACCAAGGTAAAAGGCATTCCCGTAGTCGAGTCTCATCGTGATCAGGGCCTGCACCACCTTTCTACCAGCAGAGTCAGATATGTGTATGCCTGAACATGTGAGAACAGAGTAATGGTTTCCTCTGATTGAGAAATATGTGAATGAGGACATACCGACTAAGTCCAAGGACTTCTAATATTTTCCCAAAAATATACGGGTATTAAACTCAAATCAACTATTCATACATGAGAATAATCCTCGAACCACAAAATCCTGCTGTATTGTGCTGAATCAAATATGAATCATGGAGCAATGTAAAAATATTTGGAACCTCCCATTAATCCTTTACCTCTTTGGGACATGATACTTTTATACATTACTCAAATATTACATCCATCAACCTTTTTGAGGCTTCTATTTCAAAATTGTAAATGTAATATGGGTACTGGGGTAACATACTACTATGACCAACACACTTAAACAACATGTTGGGCTAACAAAACAATAAATTCCATTTATTGAAAAATGAATTCAGAAGTATTTTCTGCCCGACAATACAGCAGACTTGACAATTATGAGAGCTCACCGAGTCCCTGGACAAGCTCGAAATCCGCATTCGAAATATCCTCAAACAGTTCTGGTGAACTTTTCCGACTACTGGATAAAAGAACGGATTTTGTTGAAAACGACATACCAGAAGTCGTTTGGATTATTGGGAGAATTTTCTTTTCAAGTCTACCCAGATATGACGGTGGCAGTGGCTAAGAGACGTAGAGACTTTCGGAATGCATTAGACTGTCAAAGCATTGGGTGCACAGGCTTTATTAGTGAAACAATTTAAGTTGAAAGTGCTGTATGAGGGCCGTTTTCAGTTTTTGGCTTCTGTACAACAGGCACAAGTATTTTTAAAATCAGTACATAACTTCGAGGGCAGCTCAGCATAGTTCGTTAGAATAACAGCGACAATGGGGAAGCCCCAACTCGCTCCTCTGGGTGAAGCACTGGGTGCAGTTTCATGGCACCTGATTAAAGCAATTATGACCCCCACCCCCTGGGGGAGAGAAGGCAGGTATCATCCTGGGAAGGGAAAAGTAGAATGGGTGAGACAAGGATGGGTGAATGGGCTGAAAGATTGGGGGGGGTGGGAGAGTTGGGTGTGCATAGTGGTGGGGTAATAGCAGTGCTTTAAAACAACGAGCGAGCGCGGCAGCCTGCTGAGCTGACCACACGCACGGCCGCCATGTGTTTCCAATTATCGCGCCCGCGTCTGGGCCCGATAATTGGAAACAGATGCCGGCTGTGCGGGTAACCGCACAGAAAAGGCCATGACGCACGAGCATCTGGTCAGCTTTCTGAAGCCCCTACAAGAAGTCTCGCGCTGCGCGAGCAATGCTGAGCACTGCAACGCTAGGCGCGAGACCTAAAAATGGAAAAGAATCCTGGCATTTTATTGGACGACCAGCTCACAGTGGCTAGTCAGGTCACTGTAATCTGATGTACCTGTTCTGGTAACTTTTGCCTGCTCAGGAATGTTTTTTCCTCGCTTCCTCTGAACTGAGGAAAGGCCATTATACAGGCTCTCATAACCAGTCGCCTGGACTATCGAAAAGCTCTCCTGGTCACTGCAAATGAGTCTCTTATGTCACACCTGGAGGTGGTTCAGAATATATCTGCCTGACTGATTGGTCATCTCCCACTGGGCCCCCACTCATGTCCGGTTTCGAGATATTTACACTGGCTACCGCTCAGGAAGCGCTGGATTTTCAAGCTCCTGTGCCATGCCCATAGAGCCCTGAATGGAGCAGGCCGGTCTACCTCTGTACAAGAATTAGGCTCTACCACCCTTCTAGGAGAATTAGATCGTCTGCCACTGCACTGGCTACCCCTCGCTGCATTCCGACAACTCGAAATGGAGGTTGCTCCTTTTCCTACCTCACACCCTACCACTGGACTAAGTTACCCTACCAAATTTGTTCTGGCCATAGTTTCACTGTTTTAAAAAAGTTGCTAAAAACTGGTTATTTTAGGTATTACCTCTTCTAGGTGTGACCGATTCCAGCCCTCTGAGCATTAGGCTTTAGCGCCGGGATAATCCTGCTGGGAGTGAGATGTTTGTGCTATATCAAATGTAAATAACAAAACATGAGAAAAAAGTAAAAACATAGTAGGCAAAGGTTTTACAACTCTCAGCAGATACAAACCAGGATGAAGTAGGATGAGGAATCCCTAAATGTTTAATCTGAAGCTGTTCCAGTTCATGTCAAGTGTTTTTGATGGAAATTTCTGCAAGTAATTTGAGTAAATAGCAATTGAAAAGCATACAGAATATGAAAATATATATGCAGATTTAAAGCTCAGATTTTAAAATCGCCTGATTTCTTTGAGTAAAAGCATCACGACAACATTAGTGGTATCCTGTTTTTGCAGCCCACTCTCCATGATACACAGGAGGCTGAGGGAAAATAATGGAGCATATATGCATTGTTCCTGGGAAATAGTCAGCTGTGCATCCTACAAAAGTCATAAAAAGTCCAGAAGTGTAACAACTGACACATACAGATACAAAAGATACATCCAAGTCAGCTTCTATTGTATTTCCTAAGCAAGTTCCCAAATTAAAAAAAAAGGGCGGTTTTGAGTGGCCACAAGTAGAAGATTTAATATTGGTGTGGACCCAATGATGCGTGTAAACCTCTCCGGGCTGGTCACAAAATCCAGAACTACTGTTAAAAACCTACTGCACTGTTCAAAATGGTCTTCCAAGCAGTCCACACAATGTAAAGGACGGCGTTTACCAAGTACAGATACAACTACAGTACCAGTCTGACTCGACACATAATGCAGCTACCTTTACAGAAAAGTCACAGTAACAAAATGAGCTACACAAACAACGTCGCAATATGAAACTGGATGTTTGCAGGTTTATGGGGCAGATCGATGGCCCAAAATGTACTAGCCCAATACGGATCACAAAAAGTGGAAAAGCATGGTAGTTACGACTTCGGTCATTGTTTTTCTTTTTTGTGTCTGACAACTTTGAATGAAACAATAAAAAAAAAAACAAGTGTGCGTCAGGCAGAACGTTTGGTTTATAACAGCTTAACCATGAAGAAAGTGCTATGTTTTGTAAATGTGTAATCACTTACATTTTTGTTCTTTTTCCTTAGAATGAAAAATCAGTGGGTTAACACCCTGGTTCTTCGCTGGGTATTGCCACCAACGCTTCAGTTCTGAAAGTGGCACAAACTAGGTGTCTTTCTTTAGTCAGGACAAAGTGTGTTTATTTTGGTTAGGAGACATAGGGTAAACCACTAGAATTTACCTCTGACTAGACAGGGAGTGGAAGACTGACTTCTGTTTCCTTGGTGAAGGATTGACAAAGACGGCCTGGAGAGCATCGAAGTGAGTAGTCAGGGTGAACTGTGGGTTAAACTGCAAGCTCAACAATAGTGGGATAAAATGTTTCCACTAAGGGAGTAAGGTGCTGAATCTTCCTATTGATCATGCCATCATGAGCTAGTGTCCAACTCAAGTGAAACTGGAGAAATACCGAATACAAAGTAAAACACTAAGGACCACTAGCCGTAGCAAGCATGTCGTCCCTACTGGGCAAAGCCAGAGATGAAATCGTTTTTCAAAAATCAGATGCAGCAAGATGAAACTGAAAATCTTTGTCTATGTGGGACCCAAACGCCAAAGATGATCTATACATTGGCAAAGACACTCTCCAGTGTCAAGACAGATCACAGTGGCTGATTACCTTTTCCAAATATCCAAGGATTCAAACCCTCACAAAGTGAATAATATTGTTCCCAGATGAAATTGGAAGAGAGATATGGAATGTCCTCGGTCCCAGCTACAGAAGAAACCTCAAGAAACTCACTGCCAGGTAAACAACCGTGCCATGTAGCTTGGACTATCAAATTAAATTTTGTGAGGAGGGCATGTCTTGGCCACCCAAGAGGACGACAGTGCTCTAATTCTGCTCCCGTAGCCCCTGTAACCATCTCTATCCATCCTTGCCTAACAGCACTACTCGAGACTACCCTACGCCATCATCTGAGGCCACAGGGAGTTGCTGAGTGCCAGTTCACCCATAGAAACTGCCTTTTCGTTTGCTCCTTGTGGCTCACGGGCAAGATGGAGGCTGCACTCTGGTCCCAGGCCAGCACCTCCTGAAGGCTGGTGGGGACCTGACACAGGCGGTGCAATCTCTCCTCCGGGAAGCATGATGGTGGTGAACTGCCTGGTAAATGCCCCGGCCCCCAAGATTGGCCCAGGCCTGGCTTGTGGACCCAGCAAGAGCAGTGCGCGCCCTGGCTGGGGCTGCGCCTTTGAGGCATGCAGGCGTGCTCTGAGGGCTCATCAGAATCGGAGCCAGGTGGGCTCCGTTTCCTTCTTCGAGGCTTACACCCAAAGTAGCACGGTCCCCTGCTTCCTTACACCAGTGCAGGAACCGCTTGTTGGCTGCTGCGGCGCCTTTCCTTTGGGGGCCTCCCAGCGTGGTGTGCCCTGTTGGACAGCCACTGCCAAGAGACCCTCGGGACTGCAGACCTCCATCAGGCTCCACCACGAGGCGAGAGAACGCAGGCTGGGACATGAGGCCATATGCTCCTGCGGTTGCCCCGAAGTGCCTCGCAGAGGTCTCTGAACACAGAGACTTGGGGGGCCCACATCGAACAGTCTTGAAGAGGTGAGGTGGCGCATGATGCTATCTACCTCTCCCCTCTCTCCCTGGTGTGCGGCGGGGTGACCCGGGAGACCACGGAACACTTCACTTTGAACACTTTGAAGGGTTGTGTTTTAGGAGTTTTTAATTGAACGTTTTAACTTGACTGTAAAAATATTGTGATTTTATCTGTGGGGGGCTGCTACTTTTTTTAGTTAAAGTTTTCATGCTGCTATTCGACTGGGAGTGTGTTAAACTCCTTCCTGCTTTCTAATCTTGCACTTAGCGCTTTGCGGGGAAACGCTTGCCTAGAGTGGCCATATTGTTAGTGCCACGCGTTTTCCCTGGTCAGCGCTCTAGTCGCTGCACGCCAGACTTCCACCACCCTATTTAAAAGGCAGTGCTCGGAAGCGCGGCGCCTGAAGGGTTATGTTTTAGGAGTTTTTAATTGAATGTTTTAACTTGACTGTAAAAATATTGTGATTTTATCTGTGGGGGGCTGCTACTTTTTTAGGTCTCGCCTAGGCAGCGCGCATGCGCTGCTCTAGGAGATGACCTTTAGAAATCTGTCATCTCCTTTTCAAGCACACTCGTGCTTGTGGTGGCATCCACCTTGCGGGAGCGAGCAGCGGCGCGCACGGGCCATTCTGTTTCCGATTAGCGTGGCCGCGCGCTGCTCGCGGTGGCTTTCACTTTCTTCTTTCGAGCTGGCATTGGTTTACTCATTAGAGCCGTTACGCAGACCCTCCAACCAGCCCCACATCTTCCCAGTAAAGAAGGCCAGACTGGTAATTCCATCCTTCGCGACCGTAGAAAGCACCAGCCCGAGTTTTTCCTTTGTCCATTTTACATCTCACTGCCCTTGACAGGAAAACACGAACCTTTTAGTGCCCTATGAGGCCACCTCTGTTTCTAAACTTGCTGCTAAACTGCTGTGTGTACTGCTGGGGTGGGCTGCCGGCTTCCGTCCGCCTCAGACACTGTGTAAACTGTATGAAGAGAAGATCAAGTGATGCACGCATATTATATTTTCATAATTCAATAGATGTATGCGTCACCACTTGTGCACGCTCCTACTAACTAGCGTGGGCGTCAGTTTTTTATTTATGTTTTTTTATTTACCAAACAAACATGGCAGACGCCACTTGGAACGGTAAAAAAGCCCAGAAAATGTTATACCGGTGCAAAAGTGATTTTCATGGAACCGATCACTGCATGGCAGCTGCCAGGCGCTCAAAAACATGAATGTACATCACTACATGCTATAAACAGGTGCCTGCAGGAGTGTAGACCATAACCTGCAAGCATCACTCGATCTGCACCTGCATTTCCCCTCGGATGTAGAGTGCGCTCTTGATGGATCCTGGGCATTCAAGCTTTCCCCAGCCTTTCAATTTATAGAAGTTGCTGTTTTACTTTAAAGAATACAGGGGTGTCTGCGAGGGCTGCTGGAAGAGGATGTAAACATAATGAGGGCGGGTTTACTTTACATGGATTGAATCCCACCTCTCTCTCACTCACTTTGTCTCATCTTCGGCACTCCCCGTCTTTCCTCACTGTAGCACAATGACTACAGATCTACATTTACCAATGTCCTGTAACTCGCACACACCCCTGGTGCTGATGAGGCCGCACATTCCTGTGATGCGTGTTATTGTTGTCCTTATTGCTGCTTTGCTTCTCTCGTTTGCTGGAGTGTTGTTTGTCTTCGCTACCAAGGACACACAGCACAGCATGCGGCGGGAGGGGGGCTGATGGCCACTCTGGGTGCGCAGCAGGACCCCCGTTTGTCAGATTTAAAGCCCACCAGTACAGGCACCCCTCCACCCACAAGGGCCTGATGGCTTTTAGTCATGACAAAGCTCGGAGGAAGGTGTCAGGTCCGCCTGTATTGGCACCAAGTGTGGATCAGCACACTAACACGGGAGGACATAGTGCCACACTGCAATGCAGCGCCTTTCGGTCTTAAAATGGGCTTCTATGCGCGCACTCATTGCTTACAGGTCTAGCCCACAGCTCGTCACGGCAGGATGAAACAGGTGACCAGCTTAGCCGATGTGTACACTTTCGACAGTTACGTTGAACACTGCTGACAGGTGTAGACAGGGGGCTGCTTGTCTGCCTCACAGTCAGGCACACACACGCACCCCGAGGCAGACACACCAGCACTCCACAGCCAGACACGCACCAGCACCCCACAGCCAGACACGCACCAGCACCCCACAGCCAGACACGCACCAGCACCCCACAGCCAGACACGCACCAGCACCCCACAGCCAGACACGCACCAGCACCCCACAGCCAGACACGCACCAGCACTCCACAGCCAGACACGCACCAGCACTCCACAGCCAGACACGCACCAGCACCCCACAGCCAGACACGCACAAGCACCCCACAGCCAGACACGCACCAGCACCCCACAGCCAGACACGCACCAGCACCCCACAGCCAGACACGCACCAGCACCCCACAGCCAGACACGCACCAGCACCCCACAGCCAGACACGCACCAGCACCCCACAGCCAGACACGCACCAGCACCCCACAGCCAGACACGCACCAGCACCCCACAGGCAGACACGCACCAGCACCCCACAGGCAGACACGCACCAGCACCCCACAGGCAGACACGCACCAGCACCCCACAGGCAGACACGCACCAGCACCCCACTACAGGTTTGGGATATGCAGTGCAGATTTCCCTTGCGCACACACTACAGGTACGGGATGTGCACCAGCACTGCAAATGTCTTACACACACACACACCAGGTATGAGGTGTGCTCCAGCAGAGCAAGCTTCTCTTGCACATACAGCAGGTATGGGGTGTGCACGAGCAGTGCAGGCTTCTCTTGTGCGCACACACACACACAACTGGTATGCGGTGTGCACCAGCAGTGCAGGCCTTTCTTGCACATGCACAACAGGTATGGGATGTGTACCAGTAGTGCAGGCTTCTCTTGTGCACACACAACTGTTACGTGATGGTCTACAGCAATGCAGACTTTACATACACACCCTCCCCCCACCCTTCCACCCTTTCTGTTATCGGATTGTCACCAGCAGTGCAGTCTTCTTGCACACGCACAAATTAAATGACAATGCCTTTTATTTAGGTTTTAAAAACCAACACGTAAATAAAAGGCATTGCCATTTACAATGCCAATAGCTCACACTCTCACAACTGCGAGACCTATTGCATTGCAAATGCTCTCTCACTGACTGACTCTCTCTCAATCTCTCTCACTGACTGACTGACTCTCTCTCAATCTCTCTCACTGACTGACTGACTCTCTCTCAATCTCTCTCACTGACTGACTGACTCTCTCTCAATCTCTCTCACTGACTGACTGACTCTCAATCTCTCTCACTGACTGACTGACTCTCAATCTCTCTCACTGACTGACTGACTCTCAATCTCTCTCACTGACTGACTGACTCTCAATCTCTCTCACTGACTGACTGACTCTCAATCTCTCTCACTGACTCACTGACTCTCAATCTCTCTCACTGACTGACTCTCTCTCAATCTCTCTCACTGACTCACTGACTGACTCTCTCTCAATCTCTCTCACTGACTGACTGACTCTCTCTCTCTCACTGACTCACTGACTGACTGACTCTCTCTCTCTCACTGACTCACTGACTGACTGACTCTCTCTCTCTCACTGACTCACTGACTGACTGACTCTCTCTCTCTCACTGACTCACTGACTGACTCTCTCTCTCTCACTGACTCACTGACTGACTCTCTCTCTCTCACTGACTCACTGACTGACTCTCAATCTCTCTCACTGACTCACTGACTGACTCTCAATCTCTCTCACTGACTCACTGACTGTCTCTCTCTCACTGACTGTCTCTCTCTCACTGACTGTCTCTCTCTCACTGACTGTCTCTCTCTCACTGACTGTCTCTCTCTCACTGACTGTCTCTCTCTCACTGACTGTCTCTCTCTCACTGACTGTCTCTCTCTCACTGACTGTCTCTCTCTCACTGACTGACTCTCTCTCACTGACTGACTCTCTCTCACTGACTGACTCTCTCTCACTGACTGACTCTCTCTCACTGACTGACTCTCTCTCACTGACTGACTCTCTCTCACTGACTGACTCTCTCTCACTGACTGACTCTCTCTCACTGACTGACTCTCTCTCACTGACTGACTCTCTCTCACTGACTGACTCTCTCTCACTGACTGACTCTCTCTCACTGACTGACTCTCTCTCACTGACTGACTCTCTCTCACTGACTGACTCTCTCTCACTGACTGACTCTCTCTCACTGACTGACTCTCTCTCACTGACTGTCTCTCTCTCACTGACTCTCTCTCTCACTGACTCTCTCTCTGACTGACTCTCTCTCTCACTGACTCTCTCTCTCACTGACTCTCTCTCTCACTGACTCTCTCTCACTGACTGACTCTCTCTCACTGACTGACTCTCTCTCACTGACTGACTCTCTCACTGACTGACTCTCTCTCTCACTGACTGACTCTCTGACTGACTGACTCACTGACTGACTCTCTCTCACTGACTGACTCTCTCTCACTGACTGACTCTCTCTCACTGACTGACTCTCTCTCACTGACTGACTCTCTCTCACTGACTGACTCTCTCTCACTGACTCTCTCTCTCTGACTGACTCTCTCTCACTGACTGACTCTCTCTCACTGACTGACTCTCTCTCACTGACTGACTCTCTCTCACTGACTGACTCTCTCTCACTGACTGACTCTCTCTCACTGACTGACTCTCTCTCACTGACTGACTCTCTCTCACTGACTGACTCTCTCTCACTGACTGACTCTCTCTCACTGACTGACTCTCTCTCACTGACTGACTCTCTCTCACTGACTGACTCTCTCTCACTGACTGACTCTCTCTCACTGACTGACTCTCTCTCTCACTGACTGACTCTCTCTCTCACTGACTGACTCTCTCTCACTGACTGACTCTCTCTCTCACTGACTGACTCTCTCTCTCACTGACTGACTCTCTCTCTCTCACTGACTGACTCTCTCTCTCACTGACTGACTCTCTCTCTCACTGACTGACTCTCTCTCACTGACTGACTGACTCTCTCTCACTGACTGACTGACTCTCTCACTGACTGACTGACTCTCTCTCACTGACTGACTGACTCTCTCACTGACTGACTGACTCTCTCTCACTGACTGACTGACTCTCTCTCTCTCACTGACTGACTCTCTCTCACTGACTGACTGACTCACTGACTCTCTCTCACTGACTGACTGACTGACTGACTCACTGACTGACTCACTGACTGACTCACTGACTGACTCACTGACTGACTCGACTGACCTGACTGACTCACTGACTGACTCACTGACTGACTCACTGACTGGACTCACTGACTGACTCACTGACTGACTGACTCTCTCTCACTGACTGACTGACTCTCTCACCGAGTGTTATACAGGTACTATTTCCCAACCTTCACTCTCCTGTTATTTATGCCCCCCCCATAACAAAAAAACCATAACAAGCAACCATTGGGACAGGCAGATAGAAGTTGCCAGCATTCAAAGGACAAAAAAAACCTCAAGACATTTATTGTTAATACTTTTTTAATATGGTCGTTCAGTTGTGCATAATGCTTTCTTGGTCATATATAAGGTAACAAAAATGCTTCCGACACTTCTTTATTATAACTTTTCAGCATGCTGCACACTTCTGTACAGCACAGCATAAAGACATAGGCAAAGTCAATATCTCTGGCTAAACACTTATAAGGTCCCAAAGGCGACAACTATTGGCGATGCCAATGCTTGTTTTAGTTAAAGTTTTCATGCTGCTATTCGACTGGGAGTGTGTTAAACTCCTTCCTGCTTTCTAATCTTGCACTTAGCACTTTGCGGGGAAACGCTTGCCTAGAGTGGCCTTATTGTTAGTGCCACGCGTTTTCCCCGGTCTGCGCTCTAGTCGCTGCACGCCGGACTTCCACCACCCTTTTTAATGGCCACTGCCCGTACGTGCAGCGGACGTGCACAGCGGGCGCGCCGAAGGCAAGCCCGTCTGCGCCCGTCAGCGCATCGACAGCGGCCAGGGCCAGTCATGCTGCCCAATTGAAATTGGAAGTGGGTGAGAGGGTCTCGTACTCAGGTGAGTCCTTAAAAGTGCTCCGGGCTCCTTTGTGTTTACCACAAGGTAGTATAGTCACACCTTGTTGCCCGAACTACGTTTGTGACACTTGTGGCTTCATGCCGATATTAGATCTTCCTGGTAGGAATCCGCCTAGTCAAGTATCAGGGACCCTCCGTTTTCGGGCTGCCCTTATCAACGTGAGATCACTTAGGAAGCATCATGTCGATGTGTTTGATTTGATTTTGGATAATTGTTTGGATCTATTGTTTATTACGGAAACTTGGTTGGACGATACCTCCAATCCAATTGCTGCATTAGCCACTCCAGCCGGCTTTAAGATCTCCCGCCTAGACCGGAAGGTAGGGAGGAGTGGTGGTGTTGCTATTTTGTACAGGGAGAAGTGGTCTCTTCACAAGGAGGACACCAATGTCTGGGGCGACAGTGAGGTTTTGGATTTTAGCCTACACCTCTCGGACCATTTTACGTTGGGGGGTTCACTTATTTATTGTCCCCCAGGTCCGGCTAGTACTTTTCTCAATTCTTGTAGCGATGCCGTGGCGGAGCGGGCGCTTCGCTTTTCGCATTACTTGGTCTTAGGGGACGTTAACCTCCATCTTGATCAGTCAGAGACCAGGGATTCCAGGGACTTTCTGGATTCGGTCAATCTGGCCCAACTTTCACAATGGGTCTGTCATCCCACGCATCAAGGTGGCCATATATTAGACCCCATTTGCTCCAACTTCCCTATACAGGTGGACTAGCCCCTCCCGGTCTCTTGGTCGGACCACTTTCTCGTCTGCTTTTCCTGGGAAGCCCCGCAGCAGATTTGCCAACTCGGTCCGATCTCCCACCAGTTTTCTATAAAATTGACCCTCTTCAGTTCAATAGTGCTTTGGCTTCCTCTCGGCCCTCGTCAGCAGGACCTTGAAGGGAGTCTGACGGGGTTTACGGAGTGGATTTCCAATTCTGTGACCGCGCTCTCTTTTTCACGCGCACCTAGGCTTGCAAGGGATTCCCCCTCCAAACCCTGGTTCTCACCCGAGCTCCAATCACTGAAACATGATTGTAAGGTATTGGAGAGGGTGTGGCGTTCCAACAACTACTGCCCGCAGGCAAAACATGCTCTCAGAACTAAACAAAAGAGCTACTATAGGGCGATTGCTGGGGCCAAAAGCCGATATTTTTCCTCGCGCATTGACCAGGCGAATAACAATTCGAAAGAAATGTTTTCAATAGTTCAAAGTTTCGTGGCTCCCTGTGCCCAGGTTTGCTCGCTGCCTGCCTCTTTTTTTTGGATAAGATTCAGTCCATCCAGGCGGCCTTTTCTGTTTGTACTATTGGACCCTTGGCTCTTCCTCCCCTCCCCCGGTCCCCATCCGGCCCGATACATAAATTATACATTTTTTCTCCAGCAGAGCTGTCCTATACCCTCAAAATTCTTAAGGGTTTAAAATCGGGCTCGCCCGCTGATCCGTGTGCAGCTAGGCTTTTAGCCTCAGCTGCGGACATTATTAATCCAGAAGTCAATAATATTGTCAATACTTCCCTGTCGGAGGCCCGGGTGCCAGCCTCCTGGAAACAGGCAAAAATTCTCCCTCTTTTAAAAAAGCCTTCACTAGACCTCTTGTCCCCTGGAAATTACCGCCCAATCTCTTTTGCCAAGTCTGGCTAAAGTTTGTGAGAAGGTGGTCACGAGACAACTCACTGACTTTGTGGAAGGCGCTGGCTTGTTGCACCCAGCGCAGTCTGGCTTTCGAGCCTCTTACAGCACAGAGTCTGCGCTGGTGGAGGTTTCGGAGGCAATCCGGGAGTGCTTGGATGCCGGCGGGAGGGCAGCTTTGATTATGCTGGACCTCTCGGCGGCATTCGATACGGTGCCTCACTCCCTACTTCTTGCTCGCCTCTCGGAGATCGGCATTGCCGGTTTTGCCTTAGGTTGGCTTACCTCCTTCCTGGCTGACCGGTCGCAGCAGGTTTGGCTTCCACCTTGCGCCTCTGTACCTCAGCCAGTGGCCACGGGTGTCCCGCAGGGTTCGTCCCTTAGCCCCCTTCTCTTTAACATCTATGTCACCCCGCTGATATATTTAGCAGAGGAGCTTGGGGCTAAGGTGATTGCCTATGAGGACGACACTCCGCTTCTGTTTACCTGGGATGGTGACGATGTTGCGATCTCCTCTGCCCAACACTGCCTACTCTCGGTATTTCGCTGGCTGACTCAGGCCCAGCTGAAGTGTAATGAGGAGAAATCCAAGATACTGCTGTATGGCAAATTCCCGACCAATTTCAGAGAGCTACTGTGGCCCGCAGGCTTTCCCTTGCCTTGCTTGTTGGGCATCGCCGTAAAAACTCTGGGTGTATGGTTTGAGGAGTACTTAACCTTTGCTACCCAGATTAAGATGTTGGCGGGTTCCTGCTTTGGCATTTTAAAAACGCTGAGGAAGTTTCTTCCTCTTCTTCCAAAGGCTGCAAAGGAAACCGTGGTTCTGGCTTTGATCCTCGCTCGGCTGGACTACGCTAATGCGCTGTATGTCGGGACCCCTGGCTATCTGTTGAACATGCTCCAGGTAGTGCAGAATTCAGCGGCCCGCCTCCTGTTGGATCTCCCCAGAAAGAGTAGTGTGCGCCTCCATCTGCGCTCTCTGCATTGGCTTCCTGTGGAGGTGCGGATTAAATTTAAAATCTTGTCGATTGCCCATAGTGCCCTGTATGGCCAGGGGCCCAGTTATCTACAAAAGAGGTTCTCCTTTTATGTCCCGGCGAGACAGCTGCGCTCCTCCTCCCAATTACTGGCTCAGACCCCGGTTCTTTCGTCAAAGGCTTGGCGGATGCTCCCTTGTCCGGAAAGCCGTTCTGGCGTGGAACGCTTTGCCATTGGCTCTTCGCAGCATCCAAGATTCCCGGATCTTTAAGAAAAAGCTGAAAACCTTCTTGTTTTAAACTCTGGCATATGATCCTCTCAGGTTTCGCGCCGGGACACTCTCTGGAGTAGCCGAGCACGCTACAAATGCATATAACAATAACAATAACAGCCCCCCCAGAGGGCGACAGCAAGACAACTCGACGCTGGAGGGGCCCCTCCATCCCACTTCCTCTGCAGCCTTCTCTGAACATCTGGAGGACTCGGGGTGGAAAGTCATTGGCTGAGCAGAGGGTGTTGGCCCCGAAGAGCGATATACAGAGACATTTAATCCCTCTATAATGTACCTAGCTTGGTGAAGAGCCCCATACGGCATATGCCCCCTTTGGACTTTAGAAGGCTGTGGGGACGTGGACACTCCCGCCAACAATTTAGCAGGTCTTGCCCCGCAGCCTAGTGGACAACTCCGTGCCTCCTTAGCAAGAATGGCTGCATGTGCTGCCCTGTGTGGGCAAGCGGGCCATTGACAGCAAGTCCACGGAATCTACACATGGTTGTTCGACACACGCTTGGAGATGGGGCGAGACAGGCCCCCACCGCCAACACAAACCTCTAGGGCCCATGGGACAGCTAAGACGCCCCTCCCTGCGGGCAACCCGCCCAACACACAGACCGTAACATCATCTTTAAAGCCATCAAGGAATTCAAAGAAGCCACTGAAAATAAGATGGAAGAGTTCTGCGTCGACGTAGCTCTGCTATGCCAGGATCTCTGAAATGTGACGGACAGAGTGAAGGAGGCAGAAGCTAGGTTCTCCACGGTGGAGGATGAAATGACAACCCTTAACCTTCAAGTCTCCAAGTAGTTAAAGATGAATGCATTCCTGGAGATCCGGGCCGAGTATGCTGAATACCGATCACGCAGAAAAACCCACAGGGGATTGAGGCGTCTGGCGCTGACACTCTGCTGGAGAAATGGCTCAGGTCCTGGATCCCACCTGACAAGTTGTAATGCTGCTTCGTGGTGGAGAGGGATCACTGATCCTTTGCTAAGAGACAAACTCCCTCCCCCCCGCTGCCCCTCCCCGGTAACCTGGCGTGGATAGCCCACATCCGTAATCACGGAGATCGTGATGTTATTCTTTGCAAGGCCAGGAAATACCAAGACCTGAAAATTCAAAATGCAAAAATTATGGTCTTCCCAGATTATACACGTGCAGTTCAGCAACATCGATGGTCATTCGAGGAAGTTAAACAAAAAACTCTGGGCTCCGAACCTCCAATATATGCTCCTCTTCCCAGCCCGATTGAAGGTCATATTCAATTCCTCAACCTATTTCTTTGACAATTCAGAACAGGCATGGGAATGGGCAACGGAACAGCGTATCTAGGACTCTTATGCGGGAGGGAAGGGACACGATCACTCGGGGAGCCCGACCCCAGCAGCTCGTTGGGACCCTCCGGGGGAAGAGACCCTAGCTCACGAAAGACTACCTTGATCACCGAAGAGATGACCTTGATCCCGGAAGAGACGACCTTGATCACTGAAACAGCAATCTTTCCTGAGCCTAGGGGCCCCTCTTTCTGACACTCTGGACCTCTTCGGCTCTGGGATGGAGGCCCCGGAGCCACTCACCTGATATATGACTTATTGTGGTGATCTAACAGACCAATCCGGAGAAGATACCTTTCTGCTGTGGAGACTTGGCTCACCTGATGAGTATAGATGTTGATCTGGCCACCGATGCTTTCCTCCTGCAGCGTATGCATACTCTCCCCCGTGGTATCACAGATCATAGCCCCCTGTTCCTGCAACTGGGATTACCACAGGGGTCTTTGCGACCTTTGTGGCGCTTTAACGCCTGGTACCTTGTGAACCAGGACTGTGCAGACTTTGTGGAAGACTAAGTTAAGGCATTCTTTGAACTGAATTGTAACATTGGAATCTGCAGGGACTCTGTGGGTGGCAGCAAACCTGCCCTTAGAGGCTGGATCAAAGGATACATACAGGACCATGAGCCCTACCAGCAGGCACAAAAGACAAACCTAGAGACACAGATCTCTCTGAAGACAATTACCAAACATTATATGCAGCGGCACCTGTGCCCTGACAATAACTCAAATCCCCACTATTGGAGAACCCGCTACCTTCGATCCCCCAGTCTCTGGCTCACGATCTTGACCAACCGCTAACAACTGAGCAGCTCAGCGAGGCTCTATCAGAACTGGCCTTGGGTAAGACACCAGGGCCAGATGGGTATCCAATCGAGTTTCTCTTTCAAATCTGTTTATTTAAATTTTTCCAAAGAACAGTGATCATCACAGGCAGCATAAAACACTGCTTAAGTTTTATGGCAGCGGGAGTTCACTACAATAGCAACAAGCATTGGCATAGCAAATAGGTCTCGCCTTTGGGACCTTATAAGTGCTTAGCCAGAGGTTTTGGCTTGGCATTTGTTTTTAAGCTATGTAGTAGAGCAGCGTGGCTGCTGTGCAGCATGTTCAAAAGTTATAATAAACAAGAATGGTCACATTCCTAGAGGAGCAAAAAAGATCAACCGACAGAGAAGGGAGAGCAGATCAGAGAAGAGACGGTGAGGGGGACACAGAAAGGCAGGTACGGGACAGTGAGAGAGCAAGTGTGACAGTCATCCACACAGAAAGAGAGGCAACGGGAGAGATGTAGAGAAAGGAGATTCTCGCAGAGTCACGTGGAGTGAGAAAGAGACAGATAGTCAGGAGGTAAAGAAGAAGCGAGGGGGGAGAAAGAAAGACAGAAAGTAGAACGGAAGAGAAAAAGAAAGCGCCGCCGAGATAGAGCATCATACATCCGTGAGGTGAAAGAAGGTGGGAAGAACTGAGAGAGACAAAGAAAGTGCAGCGACAGAGGTACAGAAAAAGAAAAGAGACCAAGAGAGTGCCACTGAGATGGAGGTAACAGGTGAATCCGACACAGAAAAAAGGAGTAGAGACGAATGGAGTGAGAAGATGAGATCAAAACGAGGCGGGAAAGTTAAAGAATGACAAATAGAGGTGAAAGGGTGACGCCAGGGAAGGGGTCGCGATAGGAAGAGACACAGACAAACAGGGAACGAAGGTAGGCACAGACCTGTACAAAGGGAAAGTCAGAGAGCGACGAAGGGAAGGGCATAGAGACAGATCCTTTGGAATAAAGCAATAGAGGAAGACCAGGAAACAATGACCGAGAGAAGAAAGAGTGTAAGTGAGAAATGGCAGAGGGAAAAAGAGACACTGCGAAGGAGAAGTAGGTAGTGAGTGCGCGATGAGAGTTAACAAGAGACAGAGCAAATGTAAATAAAGAAACTTTGAGTAAGGGGGTGAGCGCTGTCATTTATATAGCGGCCATCACAGAGTCGAAGCTCTATTGACCCGAAATATGCAAACAAATCAACAGTTGAAGACGAAATATGTCCGAGAACAGCCAGGAAGTCACGAAGTCAGAGACATAGAAAGAGGGAGAAAGAGATTTTGGAAGATAGAGAGTGAAAAAGAGTAAGAGAGAGAAATACATCTAAAGATAGACAGAGGCAGGCGCCTTGAAATACTGCGAGAGAAGAACAAACCCACACAAAACATACACACAGACTCACAGGTCAAGAGAGCGTCAGAAGGAGTAACAGAAGAGTCAAGAGGAACGCGGAGAGCTATAGTCAGACAGCTACAGAGACAGTCAACGAACGAGGGAGAGAGCGCGAGGGAGAACAAGAAAGACCGGGTTACATTGAAATATATAACATCAGGAAAGGCAATAAAAGGCCAAGCAAACACGCAGATGCAGCATCTGAAAGTCACAAACAGAGTTGCAGAGACATCCAGAGACAGAGACAGAGACAGAGAGAGACAGAGAGAGACAGAGAGAGACAGAGAGAGACAGAGAGAGACAGAGAGAGACAGAGAGAGACAGAGAGAGAGAGAGACAGAGAGAGAGAGAGAGAGACAGAGAGAGAGAGAGAGAGAGAGACAGAGAGAGAGAGAGAGAGAGACAGAGAGACAGAGAGAGACAGAGAGAGACAGAGAGAGACAGAGAGAGACAGAGAGAGACAGAGAGAGACAGAGAGACAGAGAGAGAGACAGAGAGACAGAGAGACAGAGAGAGACAGAGAGACAGAGAGAGAGAGAGAGAGACAGAGAGACAGAGAGAGACAGAGAGAGAGAGAGAGAGAGAGAGAGAGAGAGAGAGAGAGACAGAGAGAGAGAGAGACAGAGAGACAGAGAGACAGAGAGACAGAGAGACAGAGAGACAGAGAGACAGAGAGACAGAGAGACAGAGAGACAGAGAGACAGAGAGACAGAGAGACAGAGAGAGAGAGAGAGAGAGAGAGAGAGAGAGAAAGTGCGAGGATGACGGAGAGCGACAAAGGGAAGCGAGGGCTGCAGGGGTAGAGAGAGAGTCGGAGGGAGAGTGAAAGAGCGTGAAAACGAGAGAGAAGGGCAGAGACAGACTTAGAAAGACGTGCACAGGGGAGCATCTAAGCAAAGGGTGAAAGAAAAACAAGAGAGGGCGGACGAACGAGCGGCGCCGAGAGGCAAACAGAAAGAAACCTAAAACAAGAGAGGGCGGACGAATGAGCGGCGCTGAGAGGCAAACAGAAAGAAACCTAAAGCAAGAGAGGGCGGACGAACGAGCGGCGCTGAGAGGCAAACAGAAAGAAACCTAAAACAAGAGAGGGCGGACAAACGAGCGGCGCTGGGAGGCAAACAGAAAGAAACCTAAAACAAGCCAGCACTGCACTTGTGCTTGTGGCGGGATCCACCTTGCGTGAGCGAGCAGCGGCCATATGTTTGTAATTAACGTGGCCGCGCCGCTGCTCGCTCCCGCAAGGTGGATGCCGCCACGAGTGCAGTGCTTGAAAAGTGAAGACCGATTGCTAAAGGCCCTCTCCTAGCGCAGCGCATGCGCGCTGACTAGGCGAGACCTAAAAAGGGTGGGACTATGGGATGGGGCAGTAGTTCATCGGGTACCTTCATGCAAGGAACAAGCAACATACAGTAGCTATAACATATGGAGAATTTGGGTATCGTTAGCCATAAGGTGTATTTGGATAGGAGATTCAGCTTTGCACCAGTAAGGCGAGCTAAACGCTTGTGGCGAGTGATGGAAGTTCGCTGAAAATAACCAAGTAGAAAAACATTCGTGTTAACCAACTAACCAGGGGGGGGGGCAACCATAACTGGGGATAAGGAGGGGGGGGGGGAGTTAAGCTTAGCGTGCAGTCGGAGGGGGGGTAGAGTGGAGGAATTAGGGGGAAAGAGGAGCCTCATCAGAACTATGTGTCGGGGTGCTAGTTGGGGGGCCTCCCTAGTGTCTGGCAGGAGAGAGTCCTCAAAGAGCTGCAGAGCCCACAGCCGAGGGGGGGCATAGCGAGTGTTCTCTAGACGAGAGATGTGTTGAATAAGCGGCTGACAGGTGTGGGCATATTTAGTGTCTGTGTGATTAAGATGGGCAGTTAATAATTCCAGAGCCATGACATGACAGACGAAGGAACCATGTCGAGATAGGTGGGGGGGGGTTTAGAGGGGGGGAGGGTTTTTTACAGTAGAGGGCTATAGATTGTCATGCCGCCCGCATCTGCACTATGAGGCGCCAGTCAGTGTGGGTCATTGCAACAAGCCGAGAAGGTCCAACGCCTAGTAAGGTCACCATGGGAGAGCTTGGTATGGGAAAGCCCACGGCGTCCTTAATGTGACTAAGGACTTCATTCCAGAAAATCCCCAGGTTGGGGCAGCTCCACCAGATGTGGATAAAATCGCCTATTGCAGTTTGGCATCCCCAACATATCGGGGAGAGGTTTGGGCATATCTTCCTCGAGGCGGGCAGGGGTGTAATACCATCGCGTCATCAGTTTGTAAGCCGATTCGCGTTGGGGAATGCTTCTGTAGATTTTTGGATTATATCACCACAGCCGCTCTCAGCTTTCTGGTGTGTCCTCCTCCTTAGCATCCGTATTCCATTGCCTCCGGTATGTGTGGGGTTGAATCTGGTGCGAGTGTTGTAATACCTTATGTGTGTGGGAGATTAGTCCCCATGAGCCCTCAAAGACCCAGACGAGGGCTTCAAAAGGTGGTGAGTGATCTAGTTGCCCCCTGTACATAGCTGGGGGCGAGCAGCCAGGGACAAAGTTGGTAGTATTGCAAACTCGAGGAATCTGAAATATGAAAAGAGTTTTTACATTGTTAAAAAGTATTAAAGGAGTTCCCCTCAAATTGGTCCTAGATTGTGCGACATACGCCCTCTGACCACGGTAGGAAGCCATGTGTTTGCAAGGCCGGCTGGAAGGTGGGGTTGCGTGCTATAGGGCTGTTGGGAGATGGGAACGATGTTAGGCCTCTAGAGACCACGAGTTTGTCCTAGATGTCAAGTACTGTTTTCGTAGGAGTAGCAATATATGCACTGCGGGGGTGAGCCGATCTGGGGAGCCAGGCTAGGTCCCACAGGGGCCTACAGGAGACCGCGCGGGCCATGTGGAACCAGTGTTTTTCGCTTTCGCGAACGACCCATTCCGATATATGGCAGAGGTGACATGACCAGTAATATTCTAGAAGGTTAGGGCATGCCAGGCCTCTGCGTTCTCGGAGAAGCATAAGTAGTTTATTTGAAAAGCGCGGGCGACCTTTGCCCCACATAAAAGCATTTGGATCCCATTGGAGAGTCTGGATGTCTACCTGTGGTATCGGGGTGGGAAGAGTTTGAAATAAGTACAGTACTTTTGGAAGGAAGGACATTTTAATCGCATTGAGGCGCCCTAGCCAAGAAAGAGGGCGGTTCTTCCACCAGCGTATCTCTTCCCATATGTCGCGTCTACACGGCAGCCAGTTGGCCTGGGTCCAAGAGGACAGTGAGGGAGTCATGTGGAGGCCCAAATATCGTATTGAATGGTCAGCCCAGTGTAAAGGGACCAGGGCCTGTAATCGATGCACTTCTGGGGTTGAGAGGGTAAGATTTAGGGCGTGGGACTTGGCTATATTAATCTTGAAGCCTGAGGCTCTTTCAAAAGAGTGGAGAAGCGAGGCAAGTGTCAGCAGGGAGGAGGCAGGGTGGTTAAGGAAAGGAGAAGGTCATCGGCAAAGAGAGATACCTTGTGCTCGTAGCCTCCAAAGGGGATACCCGATATGCCTGGCGACTGGCGTATTGTGATCGCCAGAGGTTCCACTGCCAGGGCGGAGAGGAGAGAGCGGACAGCCTTGCATGGCGCCCCAGAGTAGAGAGATTGGGGGGGGGGGGGGGCGAGTTGAGTAAACAAGTGAACACAGGGAGCCATCAACTTAGAGATCATGGCCGGGCCTAGGCCTATTTTGTGTAGCAGCACGCATAGAAAGCACCAGTCCACCCGATCGAATGCCTTCTCCACGTCTAGGGACACCAGGCAGGCCGGGATGTTTCTATGCTGGACCTTTTCAATGAGATGGGCTATGCGGCGTATGTTGTCCCCACCTTGGCGATGTCGGATACATCCCACTTGGTCTGGATCTATTATACCAGGGAGATAGGATTCAAGACGGTTTGCGAGGTTCTTGGTGTAGATCTTCGCATCCGTGTTCAGAAGAGCAAAAGGCCGGTATGATGTGCCGAGTGAAGGGTCGTTTCGAGGCTTTGGGATGAGTACCACTTCTGCTTCCGACATTGTAGGGGTGAGGCCTGAGGCTTCAGAGAAGCTGTTGAAAAGGGCATTGGAGTTGGGGGGAGAAAAGTGAGATAGAAGGCGACCGCAAGTCCGCCGGGAGTTTTACCCATTGGGAGCTGCTTTAGTGCCCTTGTCAGTTTGTCTAGTGATTGGCTCGTCTAGGAGTTGTGCATGGTGAGAACTAAGAGGCTCCCAAGGGCAGGTGCTAAGGAAGGAGGCAATCTCCTCTGACGCATGGGGGTTGTCAGTGTAGAGATCTTTGTAGAAGTTGCAGAATGCAAAACCTTTGTTGCTCTCAGAGTTGGCCTAAGAGCCGTCGAGCTCTTGTGGACTGGGCTTGCAGGCGGCGCGTTCAGCAGGTACCCACTTTATTTCCCCCCCACGAAAAAATTTCTGTTTAAGAGACAACAGGGAGCTGTCCGCTTTGTTGATGCGATGGAGACGCAACTGTCCCCGAAGAATAGCGAGTCGCTTTTTCTTTTAGCTGAGGGCAGCTTATGATCTCTATGCTCTAGGGCCTTAATATCTTTGGACAGATTTGTTTCAACAAGGCTAGCTTCTCGAGATTGGGCAATGGTAATAGAAGAGATAACTCCCCTAATGCTTGCCTTGAAGGAATCCCATTCTAATGGGTTTTGACAGTTCCGGGGTGTCGTTCGCGATAAAAAAAAGGCCTCAATCTCACGGTGTATGTCTGCTAGATCCACCAGATCCCGCAGAATGTGTGGCGGGAGCCGCCAGCCAATGGGAGTGGTATGATGTCTACTTGGAAGGTTACAGCGACATGGGCGTGATCCGATATGGAGATGTCAGATATCTCAGCTGACTCCAAGGAGAGGATCAGGGGAAGAGAGAGAAAGCAATAATTGATCCGTGAGAATGAGCGGTGGACATGTGAGAAGAAGTAGTAGTCCCTGGTATCAGGGAATAGATATCTCCAAGCGTCAGTGAGACCCAGATCAGTGATAACCCTCCTGAGAGCCGCCGACATAGCCCCGGTGCCTTGGTATGCGGGCGTGCTGCGATCTAAGTCCGGATCCCATACCAGATTAAAATCACCCCCAAGAATAATCGCTTCTTCCGGGGCACATAGCAGGTCGCCCTGGTAGGTCCTCAAGAATGAGTCCTGTGCTTGGTTGGGTGCGTAAATATTGAGGAGTGTCAGGGGTTGGGTGCCCGGATGCACTTGGACCTTTAGATCGAGTTTCTCAAGCGTTACCGCTCCCTTTTCCTTCCACATCTTCTGGCACTCTACACAAAAACGGTGGAATGTGGATCATTCCCGCCGCAGTTGGATGCAGCCACCATTGTAGCAATATCAAAGGCTGGCCAACCTGCAGAACGGCGTTCCTCCTATAGGCCCATCTTCTTAATAGATGCTGACATAAAAGGTATTTGCAAAGATCCTGGCGACTCGATTTTTTTGGGGGGTTCTCCTCCACTTGATCCACCCGGATCAATGCAGGTTCAAGCCAAGCAGGAATACTCGCCATTGTTCCGTAGGGTCCAACTGGCTTTATCCCAAGCACATCATATTACCAACAGCTCAGCTTTACCCTTGATTGACTTCGAGAAGGCCTTTGACACAGTTGCATAAACTTTCTTGGCGGCTGTCCTGCGCAGGGCAGGCTTCGGATCTTACTTCAGCAGAATAGTGGGCCTTCTATACACCGCTCCTACCACCCAGGTGCGAGGAAATGGAGTCCTATCTCTGCACTTTCCCATTCGCAGGGGCACGTGACAGGGGCATGTGACAGGGCTGTCCCCTGTCTCCACTTCTATTTGCCTTGGCGATCGAGCCCTTGGCGCGACTCATCAGATGACACTTTCAAGTGAGGGAGTGGTCCTGGGGAAGCGGACCAGAGGAGCGCATAGTTCTCTGCACAGAGGATAGGTTATTGTTTCTTGAAGACATGCAGTCCTCCGGCCCTTGATGCCTGGTGATTCTCCATCTCTACGTGGAGGCGTCTGGTTGAGGGTCAACAAGGACAAGTCTCTACTGGTGCCGGTTGGAGGCGATGTAGACGGGCGTTCTTGGTGTCCTGTGGACTCAGCATATTGGCTTTCCTTCAAATATCTGTGGATTTATCTCTCTCACCTTACAGAGAGGACGAGGAGGCTAAACACTGGATTGACTAGAGAAATACAGCGCTGGGGGTGCTTGCCCCTGAACCCCTTGGGGCGGGTAGCGTTGTTCAAAATGATGAGTCTTCTACATTTCTTATATTTTCTTATATTTTCAAACTTTCCCCATCCAATTCCTAGGAAGTGGCTCCAGACAATGACATCAAAGATCGCTACCTCTGGGTGGGCTGGTGGTCGCCACTGTGTGGCCTTTGTCAATAGCAGGCATTCTCCATTTGATGGGGGCTGGGAATGGCAGACCTTTATAGTTACTATCTAGCTATCCAGAGTGCGACCATAAATGAGTGGCTAAACGGAGACTGGAATGATTTCGCCTATTGACTGGAACTACACCTATTGGGTTTGGATAGCCTCTTGGGCCTGCTGTATGGGAACTCCATAACTTTCCGAGTGCACCCGGGTGACCCTGCTCTGTTGGAGAGCAGCGCTTCGTCTCATTACCCGGGACTGCAAACTCACCAGGATGACCCCGCTGTGTTGAAGGGATTCTCCCAAAGACAGAACTATGCGTAGGATAATGGGACCTTAGTGCATAGGGACTAAGTCATCCTACCAACTCGGTACCCATGAGCCCAGCACCAACTAGCTATAGTGCCTAACTTGCTCTCCTACTCACTCACAGATAAACAAATGATTAGACACCCCAGAACACACCACTCCAGAATCTCTCAGAAATCGCGGTTGCAAGACACACCCTTTCGCTTGCACTCTTGTACTTGTCCACAATAAGTTCTGACAGAGACACGAACAAGTTTAAAATATTAATTTTAACTAACGTGCTCTAATATGCAGTATACGTGCCACAACAAGCAGGAAAATACATAATACAAATACGGTCAGCATAGCAGTTAGTCCATAAATCATGAAAGGAGATGTCATTATGAAAAGACAGTATAGCCTAACCTCCCTCCCCTTGCATAGAAGCAGTATTATTATGTATTAGAAGATCTCTGGGCTTTGTCTGCAGTCCCCATACCTTAGCCTATAGATGGTAGATCTACATCATAGGTGCTATCTCGTTCTTCTCTCTGGAAAGGCCCCTCTCCAAGTGTTTTCTACCTATTCATGTATTCCAATAAGACCAAAGTACGTAGTCCCAAACAACAGCTGCATCGGTATGTTCTGTCTAGGTGCTAGGGCCTGGCCAGAACAAAATAACAAGGGGCATTCTTGTTCGATCTTGCTTACAATGTTCAGACAAAATGGCTGGTGCAAATCAAAGGGAGGCCCTGGAGTAAGCTATACCATTGATTGGTAATCGAGGCTAATGAGGACACTTTAAGAAAAAAAAAAAAATCCCAGGAACCTGCAGAGCGTGAACACAGCGATGGGTTTTCATGTGAAAATGGCAATAGAGACAGATGCAAACAAAGTCTTGTAGTAACGTGTGCAAAGCAACGGGCAATCTGCAGCGTGCTCATGCTTACTTCGAGAAGTAGACAATGTCCCCATGGGCCATGTAACAGCTATGCAAGGTACATGGTTGAATCATGTAGCTGCTTTGTAAGGCTTTACACAATGGGACAGAATAGGGATTACCCATCTAGGGGACGTCTGGCGAGTGGAGTGCCTTGATGCTGTTTCAGAACCTGCAAGAGCAGTACCGGCTCTCCCCAACACAACTTTTTCAATACCTTCAACTATGTCACACTCTCTCGGAACATATTCCCATAGGTACACAAATTCCAGACTTCAACCCCGTGGAGGCCAAAATTCTACTTGGAAGGCTGGGCAAAGGTATCATTTCTCGAACTTACCGCTCCCTAATCTTTATTGCCCCAGACTGTTTTTCAGCACTCTGTCAAAGGTGGGAGGCCTAGGTAGGAGACCTTGAAGACGACTACTGGCAAGAAGCCAGATTGGCCCCTAGAGAGTTGGCTATCCCCGCACGCCTCCATATAGTCCAACTTAACTGTTTACTCGCCGCTTATTTGAGCCCCCAGCTATTACATCTAACTGGTAGAGTATCCCAGGCTCACTGTGCTAGATGCTCCCTGGTAAAAGCTGACTTTTTCCATATGGTTTGGGCTTACCCTGCACTGATTTCCCCCTCCCCCCCCTCCCCCCCCCCTTCTGGGAGGGAACAGGATGGGAACTATCCACGATCCGGAGGCGCCCATTGGGCCTGTTGGAGGATGTTGGGGGACAGAGGATGGAAATAACTTTTGTGGGGGTGACCACGTAAGGGGCCAAAAGAAACGTCACCCACAGGTGGAAATCACAGAATCCCCCTTCACTACCACAATGGAGGAGGGGTGTGGACTGGTGTGCACGCCAGGAGAGACGGAACTATGAGGCATGGGGATGCCCACGGAAACACAAGATCTGGGGCAAGTGGTGGGAATTCCATGTGTAGGGTCAGTAATCTTAACATTTTATGAACACTGATTAATTGCCCATTATATTTTTGGAGTGGAATGGATCAACTGTGTATTGTTACCTTGGAAAATCAATAAAATTTGGTTATTAAAAAACAAAATTACTTTTGTGAGACTCACCTTCTAATATCTGCCATTTTATTGTTAGTTTCCCGAAACTGGGATGTACTCTCCTACCCTATTAGAAATGTGGCTGCTGTTGTACATGAACAACATGCAGCTCAAGCTGCAGGTCAAGAAGCATGTAGATATTTTTGCGCTCTGTTGGGCCTTGGAGAGTGTGAGCCAGGGAACAAGGACTTTGGCAGCATCATCCTGGACAATCAACAGTACGACTAATCTTTTCAATGGATGGTGAAAGATCCAAAAAGTCAAAACTCCTTGACAGACTAAGAGCATGAAATATAAGAACAATTTTCAGTACTTTATTTCCAAATTCTATTGATGAAGATAAAAGTCTATTTTGCTTTCTCGCAATTACCGACTATGCTCCCATCATCTGTGGGCAACGGTCTACGAAGATCAGAAAAGAGGGCTCCATTTATTACATTAGAGTTGCTTAGTCCTACTTCACACATCAGTTTTCAGAAAATAGTAATTGGCTACTCTGGACTGACTAAGTCTGCACTTAGCTCAGCTATGTTCAGTTTACAAATTCTGCTGGATTAATTAACACACGTTACTATGGAAAATCATTTTTATGATGCAATTAGACTGCTACCGACGCCTCGGCGGGGAGCCCCGGTGAACCACAGGTTTACTCTCCTGGGACAGGTGCTGGCCAAGCGACAGGTGGCCATCCACTGGATACAGCCTGTGCCCCCGGCAAGCGGCAAATGGTTGGCAGATATGCAGGAATGGGGTGTGGCGGAGGAGAGGCGGTTGCGGGCAGTGCGTACCGATGGGCATGCTGAGCGAGATCTGGAATTGTGGGAGAACATGCTGGATAGCCTGTCGGAAGCAGATTTCCCAATGGCTCACTCCCCCGCGACTGTCACTTCCGGAGACCCGGAAAGGGGGCCATCCAGCACAGGGAGTTTGAATGCTGTGTCCAAAGTTGAATCTGGATGAGTCACTCCACCTGTATGTGCTTTTGGGGTAACAATGGAGCCGAGATGGGGGTGCTGTGCCCATATACGCCCCCACCCCCCTTCTACCACGACGCTTCCCTCTGCTCCCACAGCCCCATGCTCAATCCTGTAAGAGCCTTCCCCCCCCTTACCCCAGTTTTATTCACAGGGGTGCACAGGAGAGACTTTCACCCTGGTAAAGTGAAGCTTAGTTGCTTTTCTTTTTCCAGTTTTTGCTGCTGTTTCTTTAAAGCACAGGATGCATATCGTTGTTCTCCTACTAAGTACAGCTTATACTTTATATTTGGGCAATTGATCCTACTGTAATTGCGCTGAGTGATGTACATGCCACGTTGTACCTCTGGGTGGCTTTCTTACATCGGTGATATTCCAATGTGCATTACATACATACTTATTATGAATAAAACAAATTATGCAGTTAGACCAAGAAATTATATGTTTCAAGGTGTTACTTCATGCATGCTCTTAGCTTTTATTAGAATGATACAATTGTTGTATTGAGCTTGATTTACTTTTATTGTCTTTATTTTCTATACTTTGTAAATCTTTTTTATATGGCTTTTATAAGTCGAAAAATATATTTTGAACTGAAGTTATTTCTAATAAGCTTTTTACCGAATTTTGTATTGCTGCTTGCCACAGTTTTACATTTTAACAAATCTATACATTACAAACATTTCCACATTTAAATAGAGAGGCTACATTTATTCCTTTTACCCAGTGTATCTTGACTTACCTTGTCGGGAAATGACTTGTACACTGAGCTGAACTGTTCCATCTGTCTTTACTCCTTGATCAAAAAGGCTACGCTCTGGGTCCAGCTTTAAGAAAACAGGTTACACAAAGTGTCAGCAAGCTTATCTTGATGTCACTCAAATATCTCCATTAAACAACTGTGGTACAAGACAGTAACATTTTGTTTTACTTACTACCTTCTGCAGAGTGAGGTGGTACATGTAACTGGATTACAATTAATTTTTCGTGTCAATGCAATGCAAAAAGTTAGTACTGCTTTGTCACTGTTAAGCAGAAATCTACGTTTGGGTACAACTGGCTTTGCCACAAATTATGACAACATATCCATGTGAGGTATGCAGTTACTAAAATGAAAGCTGACCAACCTTTCTTACAGCAGTTGGTCAATTTTTAATGCTTATAATGCATAAGTAGGATGCTGCATTTTCCACCAAATAGAAAGAAAAGCGAGAAAAACAACCTGAAAAAGCATAGGTAAATCAGAAACTAGCACATAATTTGTATCAGTAATCATTTATCTCTGGTTAATTTTTAATGCATCTCTTGAGAAGAATCACACCCACATAAACTGTGCTGCAATGACCGGAACAGTTGACTGGGGACTATTATGTTGTGCAGCTATGGTTGAAGGAGTGTTATGGCATTCAGGCGGGGCCGTTTCTCTGTTGTAACAGTTTGATGTGATTACAACATACTCGTCTGTCAAACTGAGTTTGCCATAGCTTCCTAGTTCTTAGAATGTTATCACTAAATTGAATGACGACTCTGGAATGTCTATTCAGCGTCTGAGATCTTTCTTTGTTCTTCACAAGTTGTGGCATAAATGATGGCAATCTTTTCTGATTTGAGGCACTGGCCTGGACTGTGGGCTTACCCTCATTGATTCCCCCACTTTAACCAATTTTGAGGACACCCACATCTTTGGAGATGGGTCTGCATGACTGTCCTTGGTTGCAGTCTGCGCCAATTGTTAGTGTGCTGCAAAAAAATTGTCAGTTCCACATAACTGGATTTGGACGCTTCTGTGGAGCACTAAACTGGAAAAGCCAGAGCTACAGGTGGGTGGTGGGAGTTAAGAGGAGGAACACACACCACCTCCTAGGGATTGCGTATATGGGAAGTTACACTGATTGCGCTTACATCTTAAGGTTTTCATCTCAAGAGTGCCCCAGAACTTGCTTAAGATAATGACATGAAGTGTTTCTTCAATCACTTGTTGCCCAATCTGCAGCAGCAGCTGGAATTTTCACCGCCTCTAGTATACAAGGGAGCTCACAGGATTCGCTCACGCAATTCTACAAAGAGTTCTGCTTGACTGAATTTCCCGTGCTTTCTTCCTAATGAGCTAGAACAAAGTTCATCTTATCCACCCAAAAATAGTCAATATCAACACAGGGAGCACAAGATCTTCGTTGGTTCAGACAATTGAACTGACAATTTTGATATGAACACTGGATGTCAAGACCAAATGTCATGTTCCTGCTGACCAGACAAAAGTATTGGACTCCCCTCACCATTTGGCGATGGACATATCTGGGTTCGAACTAAAGGGATAAGCACATGGACATCCCAATCAGTATTAATTGTGGTGCTTCAGCACCCGACTGTTGTAAAAGTGGTCTTGATCAGCAAGACGTGATATAGAGCCTGATACTGCTCACACCTTTCCATAATCTTGCACCAGCTTAAGATGAATTGACTACAGCCATTAAGGAGGGCTGCTGGAGATTGATACCATTCCTGCTTGGCCTTTGCTACATCTGTGCCACTCCACTACCTCTTGGTCCAGAATGAATCATGACTGATTACAGGATGTATTCACATATTTTGGCACTGCAAGCTGTCCTCTCCTAGTGATGTAGAACAGACTACACCTGCACATGAACAGCAGGGAATGGTACGACAAGGTTCTCATGACAGCATCAAACGTCTCCCAGGATGTAATGTTAAGAACTCCCCATATGCCCTTCACACTGCAGCCGCTTTTTATCTTGTAACTGCCTTTGATTACAGACTTCGATTCAGCTCATATGCCTTTAACGACCCAGTTCATCTAGTATTTCAATCAAAATGATGCTTAATTTCCTGAGTTGAACTTTTACCCCACTTCTGTCTTCCCCCATATTATGAAGAGTGGAAATCCACCAATTGCTTCTAAAAAGGCTGCACATCATCTATTCTAGGAAGGTGTGACTAGTAGATATGCATCTTACCCTCTAAAGTTTACAGCGCAACTGTTATGTAACAGAGTATTTGTACAGCACAGCATATGCTGAAGCTTCTTGGCACAAACACATGGTAACACTCCAGAACCCTGGTGTGACAGAGGACTGCAATAAAAAAAAGTCTAAGATTAAAAAGCCACATTTTTAGAAGATGTCTGAAACTAAGCAAGTCAGGTTGAAAGTGCAAGGCCAGAGGAAGCATATTCCATTGCTTCACAGCTAGAACCAAAAGGGGACGATCCCTTAACGTGGCAGTGGGAACTTTGGGAACATCAAATGGCAGAATATTTGCTAATCAAAGATTCAGTACCAGAAGGTAAATACTGAACTGTTTGGGGGAAACAAGGGCAGAGAGCTAGCATAGACTACTTTATGGATAATAGTCATTGCTTTGAAGATAATCTTAGATCTTACTGGCAACCAATGCAGTTTCTAAGCACAGGCTTGATATGGGCACATCTGTAAGAGTTAGAAATCAGGAGTGGCGTAACATTCTGCAGCAGCTGAAGATGTTGAACACCTCTGCCAGCACCTCCAGGAATACAGTACTTGGTAGTCCAATCTGGACTTCACTATAGCAATGTCGACCAGAATATAAAGTGTAGAAGGGATGATGGGTAAAAAAAAAAAATCTTTATAGTTTGCAACTGTAAAAAAATAAGTTTGTGCAACTCTGGTTGCAGGTGCTTATAGGGAGAAAGCATGACTGATGTAGACGCCTAAATTGCACACCACGTTAGGAGGAGGTGGGGAAGGACTGTCTCCGCCTACCAGGAAACTTCCCAACTAGATTAAGGGAAAAGAACAAGATAGATTTCCATTTTAGATGGATTTAGGAGCAAGTATCTACCATCAAACTGCCAACAGCACATCATTCAGCAGGGAATCAGACTGAACGTGAGCCAGTTGAAAATTCAATCTAGTAAGAGCAAAATAATTATGTATCATCCACGCAAATGCAAAATTTAACTCAAAGCCAATAGGCGCATAGATGCATTAAAAGAATGGAGAAAGTGACCTCGGCTCGGATAACTAGACATTAAGGCTTGCTGAGAACTGTTGGTAATAAAGGATTTGATCCACTGGAGTACGGTGTCTTTAAAACTAGCCTTGTCCAGAGTGAAACTCAAAATGTGGGGGTAAATAGTATCAAATACTGGAGACAAATCCAACAGTGTCAGAAGACTAGCTTGTCTTCCATCCACTAACATCCTCATATCGTCAAGAACAGAGAGGACTACCAATTCAGAATAAGAACCTGCCCAGAAATCTGCATGGAAATAGTCTAGTAACGAGTTCTTGTGGGCAAAGTTTGCAAATAATCCTCGACTAGGTTTTCCAAACGTTTTCCCAATTATGAGAGAAAAGAGTTCAGAAATAAATGAATCAATCATTAGGGTTGAATGAAGGCTTTTTTAGTGACATTAACTGCATCTGTTCTGTGGGATCCAAGCAGTTCTGTGCAGCAGTCCCAGTTCTTCACAAGCTACCTTACTATTGCTTAACCACACACGGAGTACCCCTCCCCCACTGGTAATACCTTCTTGACTATTCTACCTCTCATTACCTACCTTATAGAGCAGCAATATTCTACACTATAGTCTTCTGACCAGACACCTGCTTTGACCCCTGATGCCAGATCCAGCAGCCTTTAACAGGAGACAAGGTGAGACATCCTAGAACTCTCAATACGTTCTGTAAATGTCAACAGCTTGTTACACTATATAAAGAGTAAAAACTTTTCCCTATCTTACAATGAAATCACAAGATATTTTCCTTGCTACAAAAGACACATCTCATCTTCACAGAATTGGATAAACTGATGAAAGATTCTATTGGGAAAGTGATACAATGTCACAAGCCTGTGCAACGTCCAGCTCCTCAGGCAGTGAAGCTATTTTGTTTCACTGATCTCTCACAAAAAGTATTTCTAAGGACAACTCCGATTACAGGTTCCATTCAGGTTCACTAGGGAACAGAGCCTCAACTGTGCTGGCCTCTTCAACACAAGTGGTAAGAAATGTTGTGGACAGAGACTGGAGCATGACAACAGACTCCATATTGGACAGTACAGGTAAAATAGACGCATGAGACATGCAAAACAAGAGATGCTTAGAGACTCTATGCACAACCACATTTTAATGGACAGGTGGAGGCTGGCCCACACCCCTTGTGCGTAAATAGCACAAGCACACAGATGAATAATTCTGACCTCTCACTCTGTACTACAAGACCTGGGTGTCAGGTTGCTATATAATTGAGATGAATATTTCTGACCACACCTTGATATTACTACACCTGGACGTGGGAGAGGTGATTCCCCACTGAAGAGGTGGTGCATGAAAACAACAAACTACAACCAACCACAGAAAAATAAACATATGCAAACATAAGAACATACCTGGAGAACAAAAAAAGCACTGTGACAGGTAGTATGTGTAGCAGGTAATTCCCATCTCATGGGGGCCATAAGGAGAAAGGCTGTGCTGTCTAGGAGAAATCCTACATGCGATGCTCGAAAGAAGATTTAAGACCTTCACAAGTGCTACCTCCTGAACACTGAAAGACCTGAAAGCCCTATTCACCTCCTAATCAGAATATGCCCTCTCTCGCCTCAAATGGAGCCCTTAGGAACACGGTGAGAAAGTGGAAAAACTTATGGCTGTACAGCTGTGATAAAGAAAATTGTCAATGATGGCCCTGGCAATAGGTACTGATTGTGGTACTTTGCTAATGCACCCTCCTATTAGCATGACTAAGGACACTTTTGCTTACTTTAAAAAACTTTACTACTTAGTCTCTACATCTGATTTGTTTACATGATCTAGGTTACAGAGAAGAGTCGCCTTCTCCCACACAAACCGTGCATGCCCAACAATTTCTGGAAGATATCATTGAGGACCTTAAGGGACGAAAAGTATATGGCCTCTAGAAAGCCACACTGATGGGATGGCTTCCAAACTCAATTGCATAAAATAGATGGTCCCAGGTTATTATCTCTACTCTACAGGGTCTTTAAAGATGCTGGGAGAAACGACTCTCAACTTGGACTTCGATAGAGCAACCATCTCACTCATCCCCAAGCCCAGCAAGAACCTACTAATGCTCCAGTTATTGGTAAGTCACCTTTATTAATACAGACATCAGAATTGTGGCTAGAGTCCTGGTCAAAAGACTTCACATGGACATACTTCTAAAAATGGCAGATGTGTAAGAAACAACATGAGTAAGCGATGGTGTCTGTTATTGTATCGTAAATGCATTTATATAGCGCTTACTACCCCTGACGAGGCGTCAAAGCGCTTTTTTGACGAGTAGCACACTACTCCGGAACCCATAAAGGATTAGTGGTGAATTAGTATAGTGAAATATGAAAGTAATTTGAGTGGTGGATATACAAGTCAGTTATTTGGATTAAGAAGGATAGTGGAGGGATAGAGGGAAAAAGATATGCATTTAACAGTGCTTGCTACCCCCAATGAGGGTTGAAGTGCTTTTCGGTGAGTAGCACACTACTCCGGAACCCATAAAGGATTAGTGGTGAATTAGTATAGTGAAATATGAAAGTAATTTGAGTGGTGGATATACAAGTCAGTTATTTGGATTAAGAAGGATAGTGGAGGGATAGAGGGAAAAAGATATGCATTTATACAGTGCTTGCTACCCCCGATGAGGGGTTGAAGTGCTTTTTCGGTGAGTAGCACACTACTCCGGAACCCATAAAGGATTAGTGGTGAATTAGTATAGTAAAATATGAAAGTAATTTGAGTGGTGGATATGTTAGTCAGCTATTTGGACTGAGATGGATAGTGGAGGGATACAAGAGAGAGAAAGCATGTGAGGGATGATCTTCATGATAAAATAGTGTTTTTTCTGGATGCAGAGAAAGTGTCTGTGCGGAACAGGAATTCAAGGCTACAGAGGGCAAGCATGAGTATGGATTTCATCGAAAAAGTAAAATGGCTGTGTATAGAAGGCCAACTACAAAGGTGAGCTGTGGCAATTTCTTCTCTATGGCCTTCCTAGCTGATAGGGACACATGGCAAGGCTGTCACCTCACCCCTCCATTTCCTCCTATCTCTATAGTCATTTGCTGTGAACATATATGAAAATAATGAGAATCACAACTCCAGCTGGTGAGCACAAGCGGATGCTGTCCACAGACACCGATTGAAACCCCACTTAACTGGGTCACAAAGCATCTCTAATCTATTCAGGTTAAGATGGGGCTTGAAAATATGGTGTGGAACAACCTAGTGCCACTGTTAGATAAGACCGCAGATGACTTTGACAGCTAGTCGAAATTAGTACCCTGGGGCAGGGTCCAATAAGTGTATATAAGTGCGCCTTGATGATGCAAACTAGCAAGAGATTCATGGGGCACAACTGCAGGATGAGACAGACCCTAAAGCTGCATTCAGCCATGCCACAGGGAAGCCGGAGACTGCAGCTTATAGACTCCTACAACAGGACGCACTTCTCACAACTTGACTAGTTCTTGTTTACTCATTGTCTACTGCTCCAAGGATTCTACAGTAAAAGCCAGCTTGGTTAGCAGTTGCTGGTTCCATATATGATTGAGCAAAGGGACTATGAATGCGATATAGCAGAGCAGGAAGAAAGAAAAAAACATGAATCCCCTATCTCTGCTCCTGGCAGGCCCCCACAAACTAAGAAAAACTTAGTGGTGCCCCTGCAAATCTGGGCCCACACAAGCCATTTGCAAATATGGGGCACTTCTTAGCCCGGAGGGTTCTCCTTTGGAGTGGCCACATGGGCCGTGTCGTCTTTTCTTTTGCTCTTGTAATATACAGCACCCTCCTCAGCAGGTCTTTCTATTCACTGCTTGTGTGCCTCTGCCACTTCAGTTGGCTACTGCACTCGCGATTCCTGGCTGCTAAGGTCAGAGTCACAGTCGCTGGCTCCGCACTTTGCACAAACTCCTCAGAAAGGGACAGTAGCCAGATGTCTCCACTATGCCTGCATTCTGCTTTCACAAGCAGCAATATGTGTCTTTTGTTGCTCTAAGTGCATAGGGGTTCCCAGATGGCCTCTCAACACGGCACTGAGGCTCCCCAGCACTGATTAGGATAACAAGGGTAATTTTAACAATTGGTGCAACAGTGCTGCGGCAGATCCTTCTCCCACCTCGCCGCCAAGACCTGGAACACCCTCCCCACCAACCTCCGACAGACCCAAGACCTACTGGCCTTCAGAAGACTCCTCAAGACCTGGCTCTTCGATCAGTAGCAGCACCACCCCCCTCTTCCCCCAGCGCCTTGAGACCCTCGCGGGTATGTAGTGCGCTTTATAAGTGACATGATTGATTGATTGATTGATTGCTTGCTGAGATCACAAAGGGCACCAGCTCTCCTGGTCTTTCTTGGTCATGGTCTTTAGAGCCTTTTACCTTCTCCCAATGATAAGAAGCTCTCCTTCCAAGGTTGCAGGCAGTGTGCATGGGCAACCTGTGTTCTGTGAACGCCATTTGAGGCTTTCCCTGCTTCTAGACACTGCTGATGTGTGACGGAATGAGTTTTACAGACAACAATGCATATTCCTGCAGACCATCTTTGGTACCAGGTTCAATCTGTTTCTGACATTCGTGTATCCTTTCCAGGCTGCTGAAGCCAGTCTTTGTACTCTAGTAGAAGCAGTAAGGAGCGATGGCCTGGGAACCCCCAACCCCAGATAAATCCCAAGCAAAGGCACAAAAGAGTGAGAGACTATCCCACTTAACTACCCGTTAGCCTGCGAGGTGTATCCCTTCTAGGCAACAATGCAGAATTTAATGACAGAGGAATTTCACTATGCTATAAAAGGACCCTACACCCAAGAGTCTGGTCCACTATAAAGGACTTCAGGAATGATCCTACAATACACATCTCTATTTGGCAGATGCGCTCCATCTTGGGTACCTTACACACATACACAGGACTAGCTGCCCATCTTAAACATTTTCTTAGGACATTACCTCACCGACAGACACCGGCTGTTAACTATACCTTGGACTGCGAGGTGCTGGATTATTAAAATGGTCTCCTCTTATCAAAATGTTTGGTGTTTATTATTCTGAGTGACATGCATAGGTGAGCTATCTAGGACTGTCATTTATCAGTTGGCAAGTTACTGTCATCTACATGTGTCTACTTTGAACTTCTGGTTTGGTAACCTTTTTTCATCTTCTGTACTGGTGTTTTCTTTCCCTTTACACTTCCTTCCCTCCGACTTCATCCATTCGCTTTTCACAAATTATATACTTTATTTGTTGGAGGGCCTCATTCCCATGTGTGTTCACCCCTGCTATATGCTCTTTTTAATGATGCGACACCATTTTTTCAGATGTACAAAATTGATGAATCCTAAGAGGTGTGCATACATATCTGCAGATAGGAAATGGATTTTATTGATCTACTTAGTTCTCCGCTTTAGATTCTTTGGCTGTTGCTGCTATAGTGAAGCGTTAATGTTTAGGTACTGAAGTTTGATCTTGTCGTTGACAGGTAATCGTTTCAAGTATGTTACTTGATATCCTGTGTTAAATAGGATTATTGTGCTATGTTTGCCTACTTTGTTTTATTGCTCTCATACAGTCCAATTATAACAAGCATTGGCATAGCCAATAGGTCTCGCCTTTGGGACCTTGTAAGTGTTTAGCCAGAGCTATTGGCTTTGCCAATGTTTTTAAGCTATGTTGTAGAGCATTGTGGCTGCAGTGCAGTATGTTGAAAATATATAATAAAGTGTTAAGCATTTTTGTTACCTTATATATACACACAAGAAAACAGGAGAGTGGAGGTTGGGAAAGAGTACTTGAATTACGAGTAGTGGACGGACATTCGAGGATAATTAATAGAGGCCAGATTCCGAGGGCAGACTGAGGTGGTGCTGAGTGATGCTGAGGTGGTGGTGTGCTAGTGCGGAGGTGGTGGTGCTGCACTGATGCTCAGGTGGTGCTGAGTGATCCAGATTTGGTGCAGTGCGGAGGTGATGCTGCACTGATGCCAAGGGGGTGCTGCATTAGTGCTGAGGTGGGGCTGTGCTGGTGGTGGTGCACTGATGCGGAGGTGGTGCTATGCTGAGATGGTGCTGTGCTGATGTATTTTGGTTAATTGAAGCTAAGAGCCTGACCATGGGTCGAGAAGACGAACTGATGCAGTTCGCCAAAAAGCTGGAAAAAATGGTGTCACTGAAGAATCTGGTGGGTAATTCTAGATATTTATCAAACTATGACTCTTCCTCGGAGTTGCAAGCTAGTGCCTGGTCGAAAAATGGTATAACAATGTTATTGAGCACTGCTGTATTGCACACGCGAGGTGGTCTTTTGTTACTTAATAATCAATGCATTACAAAACTCAGCAGTACTCATAGTATCTGCATCAGAAGTCAGGAGGGGGACAGTTCTGCTGAGATAAATATCTGGCACTTGCTACACACAGATCTCTGCAGCACGTGCTTTAACATGCAGAGATAGGTATGCTGATGTTTGTTAAGATGCCACTCGATTAACACACAGTGGTCAATAAATGCCACCCTGGATGCCGCTTTCCATATACAATTTTTATTTGGACCCCTCCCCCCCCCATGTGGATTCATCTCAGCAGAGCTGATGTCTGATATGCATCGTCTTGTCTCTTACAACGCCCCTCTCGCCACACCAGTTGTTTCTCTGGAGCGGTCAGGGTCTGCCAAGATGACATGGGTCTTGAGTAGCTGAACATGTGCTTTATGGAAGCGGAGTGAAAATGGGATATTTCCTCGCAGTCTATATACTGTTGGTATAAGGGTGTATGGGTAGGGCAAATGGAATTATGCGATTCTGCAACCGCGCTGTTTTCCGCATAGTTATGGGTTTGCTGCATTTGCCACATATTGCATTATCTCCTGTATAATTTGAAGATTTTACCCCACAAAAAATGCGTCTAGTTCAAATTAATTAAAAGCTATAAAAAATGTGGCGATATTATTGCTATGCAGTGGAGGGCCCTTCACATAAGTGGACTTGACACATTTCAATCCCTTACTTCTGTATTTGAGTGTTACACTGTTGCTACTGAGGTGGGACCTTTGCTTAGACAGTGTTAATGTGTATAAAATACAAAATAATGGTGGCCAAGCGGTTCGACATGGCGGAAGCGCTGTAACGTCGCTCCCTGTAGCCCACTAACAATCCTCCATTAATCCTGCCATCTTGAGGCCACTACACTACGCCGAGCATCTGGGAGACGAGGCGCAGCTAAGGGACACCGGCGTGCGGCCGTCCCGGTCTGTGTGCTTGGGCCCGGGAGCCGGCCTGCCTGCATCCTGCGCCCGGACGACGGACCTGCAGCAGCGAGTTGTGGGCTGGCGCGGGCTGTGCGTGCCTGTAGGCTTGCCCTGAGGCGGCCCTAAACGAAGATGTGATTGCCCGTGGCCCGGAGATCCTACCATGCTCAGTCAGTGTGCTGAGCGGACCACGGATCACTGGAGACGGCCTACTCCGGGGCTGCCGGCCGCGCCTCTTGCATCGCCGCTGCCCAGCCGAGCCCGAGGTGTGCCTGCGCGACGTCGGCGGTCGGATCGGACCGCGAACCAGCTGCCCCACTCTCCATTTCCGGGTGCAGATTTCGGAATCGTGGACTTGCCTCGGGCGGCCGAGTCCGTTGTGGGACAAGCCGCGGTGGGCCTGGGTGTGCGAGGCCCGCCTCCTTTCTTCTTGCCTGCAGTGGGGCCCTGAGCGTACGGTCTGCCACCTCCCGGCTCACCTGGCTTGCGCTGACCGTTTGCCGCCCTGTAGGCCCCGGCTGAGACTGCAGACCTCGACAGCAGTGAGTGGCCTCTTCAGATCCCCAGGGGCTGTCTTGACTGTGCCCTCTGCGAGTCATTACTGCAGTGGTGGCTCGGTGTGGAGCGTGTGCACGGTCTGGGGCCTGCGCTTCTCTGGTGGGGCTCTGGTGAGTGCTCTGGGCCCCCGTGCTTCTGCTGCTGCTGTCTCTTCCTGCTGGGGGACCGGGGTGCCTCTCAGTTGGTGTGCTGCCCCAGGGACTCCTGGCCTACGTGTTTTGTGGCCCGCCTGGGGCTGGAGGATACCACCGCCCTGCCTTTTGCTGTGTGCCCCACGGACTTCCTCACCTGCTTGGACGGAGGTGGGTCTGGCTTGGAGTCTGCTGCGCGGCGGAGGGCTGGGGACACCCGCTAGCGGGGGTGGGGGGTCACCACCTACGGAAGCGGCCGGGATAGTTCCTGGTGCAGTTTGTGGGTGTCGCCCCCCCCCCCCGGTCGCTGCTCCTGGCTGCCCTGGGGTATTCTCCTGCGCTTCGAGTTGAGGTCTGGAGACCTACTGGCACACCACCTGCTCTGGAATGGCATCCTTAATTACCTCCCCCTGCCTGCTTCATGATGGCTAAGGATAAACCTACTGGGGCCACGTCCAAGCAGTCAACCATAGACAAATACACGGGGCTGCTGCCCAGCTGCCGGGTCCTGAGACGGCCGCAGCGCCTATCCCCGACTATGCCGCACTCTTGGCTGCTATTACACAGTCGAGAGATGCCTTGGAGGCCAAAATTGGCGCGGTGGGGTCCAATGTCATGCTCCTTTGCCAGGACCTTCGCAACGCCGTCCAACAAATTACTGAAACAGAAACGCGGATCTCCGCGATGGAGGATACCGTGACCACCCTTCAAAAGAAGGTGTCTAACCTGGAGTCGTTGACGCGTGGCCTGGCAGCTAGAGTGGAGGACGCGGAGGGCCGAGCTCGACGAAACAACCTCCGCTTCATGGGTTTTCCAGAGGGCTGTGAGACCAATGACGCCGCGGCCTTCCTAACTAAATGGCTTACGGAGTGGCTCCCGGTTGAAACCCTTTCTTCTTGTTTCATCATCGAACAGGCGCATTGTGTGTTACAGCAGAAGCCGCCCCCGGGGGCACGTCCCCGTCCGCTGATCGCCCGCTTTCTCAACTACAGAGACAGGGATATGATTATCCAACAGGCTCGGCTCAAAGGAGTCCTTACATATGCCTCCCAGCCCATCGTGATCTTACCCGACTACACTAAACTGGTTCAACAGCGGCGGCAGTCGTTCACTGAGGCAGAGGCCCGCCTTCGCGGCCTGAAAATTCAATACTCCTTGCTATTCCCGGCCCACCTCCGTGTCTCCTACAACTCGCGAACCTACTTTTTTGACTCACCTGAAGAAGTCTTCAATTGGACGGACAAATCCATTCCGCGCAAGGACAACACCCCTCCTGGAGCAGACTGACGCCTCATCGGTGGGTTCCGGCCGGGACCTGTCCAGACTCAACGTGAAGCAACATCGCAGGTCGCGTTCGAGACGGAAATCGCAACCTCGTAATAGTTCTCGCAGACGCACGACGGAGGGTCGCCAATCCCAGTCGCCTACATGAGAAAGAAACGTTCTTGAATCATACCTGTGACATATCTCCCTTGATGGCAACTCATATGTGGGCTACTTAGGTTCCTGTACATTGGGGCAAGACTGTGGGCGCTCTAATGTACATATTATGGTTTATTGGGATCCATTAGCTGGGAGCTGACCCTACCCCCCGTTGGGGGTGGGAAGCTCGCTATGCCGCGACAGATGCTTCATCGTTATGGAGGTATTGGGGGAAGGGGGGGTTTGGGTTTTGGGGGAACGTATGTTTTCTGGTTGTGTCACAGTGCTATACATCCTTCCTAGGCTCCGCGCGCACTATACCCGCATGCTGGTCCATTTGCATGACATACACCAGACAAGACGGACGTTCAGGCTAGGAGCTTGACCATTATTAGTTGGAATGTTCGCAGCTTACTAGATAAGATCAAGAAAGGGGCGGTGCTCCGCCAGGCTAAGCGACACGAGGCTGACATCCTAACGCTGCAAGAGACACACCTATTTGGTAATAAGACGCCCTGCCTGGCGCGCTTTGGGTTCGCTCAGACCTACCACTCTGGATTCACTAGGGGCTCTTGGGGAGTGGCGATATTATTCCACCGCAGACTGCCGGTTCATGACCGGTCCTGGTTTGATTCTCAGGGCAGGTACTTAGCGGTGTCTGGCACGCTTTATGGTGAGGGTGTCACCCTGGTCTGTGTGTATGCCCCCCCTTTATCGCCGTCCTTGGTGGAACGGATTGCTTCCCTTTGGGCTGAGCTTCCACAGGGTCTACTGTTGGCAGGGGGCGACTGGAACGACGTTATGTGCCCCTCCATGGACAGATGGCGCAACACAGGGCAGCAGACAGAAACGCACTAGTCAAAACTCCATGCGCCGACTCAGGGATTGGGATGGATAGATACCTGGCGACATATGCACCCTACTGAAAATGCATACACATACTTTTCAACCACACACAACTCCTTTTCACGCCTTGATTATATATTCATATCTGCTCACCACGCCCATAAACTTCAGACGGCAGAGATCTTGCCCAGAGGCTTGTCTGATCATTCTCCGCTTGCACTGGTGGTGCGTTTCGGCCCAAACCATTCCCCGCCGGTGCCTCTCGACATGGCTGCTACAGGATGATCCCTATCATCAACAGATGTTTACAGCCCTCACTGACTACTTTAGATACAATGTTAGCACGGCGGACTCCCCAGGGACCCTTTGGGAAGCCATGAAACCGACATTGCAGGGGGGGGGGTGGACATCGCCTTCTGCACCGCGCGGCGTAGACAGCGACGCGAGAGGCTAGTCTGTACTAAGGCGCAGATTCTGGACCTGGAACGTAGGGGCAGGGAAGCCGATGGCGCGGCGGCTCGCCGCCAACTCCCAGTAGCCCAACGGCTCTATGCCAGTGACCGCCTGGACGAAGACAAACTGTACTGGCTTGCTACGCGCAGCTGCATTTACCAGTGGGGTGACAAATCTAGCGCCCTATTGCATTGTCTGTGCCAACAGACGCTTGGACCGGCGACCCTTCCTGCAATCTGAGGACCGTCGGACGAAGTGCTCACAGACCGAGCCTACATCGCGACCAGCTTTGCCAAATATTATACGAATCTTTACGCCCCACGGGGGACCCTTTCAGCGGCCACCGTCGACCGCTTCTTGGCTGACTTGCCCCCGCAGTCCCTGCCAGACTCAGTGCGTGATGACTTAGATGCCCCAATCACCGCAGAGGAGGCCCAAAGTGCCCTCGCAGATATGTGCCAGGGTAAGGCGCCGGGTCCCAATGGTTTTCCGTGTGAATTTTATAAGAAATACTCATCCCAGCTCTCGGTGCACTATTTGGCTGCTCTACAAGCTGCCGCGGAGGACGGCCGCCTTCCGGCTGACTGGCGTCATGCCGAGATAGTAGTCTTCCCTAAGCCGGGCAGGCCCCCAGAGCTGCACGCGTCGAATAGACCTATTTCTTTACTCAATATCGAGGCCAAACTCCTGCCCAAAATCATTGCCAATCATATTGTCCCACATATCACTACACTGGTCCATCCTGACCAGGCAGGTTTTATGCCAGACCGTGCCACACGTCACAATATTCGTCGCGCGCATGTGATTGCCTCCGTTGACAGACTGCATGAACCTGCTGCGCTCCTTCTCGCAGACATGGATAAGGCATTCGACTCCCTTAGCTGGACCTATCTGTTCGCACTCTTGGACCGCCTGAACATCTTAGATATATTCGCCTCCTGTACACCGACATTACAGCCTGCGTAAGAATCGCTGATGCAACTTCGCGGCCGTTCCGTATCGGAAGAGGTACTAGGCAGGGATGCCCTCTTTCTCCATACTTGTTCGCACTCGCTATGGAACCACTCGCGGCATGGGTGCAAATCGACGCCCAGATATATGGTTTCGAGTGGTCGCGTGAGGTATCCGACCGCATAGCGCTCTATGCCAACGACGTGCTGTTCTTTTTTACACGTCCGAATAGATCTGGTCCGCGCTTGCTTCGAATAATGGAAATCTTTGGCCAAAGCTCTGGTCTATACATGAATGCCTCCAAGTTCTATTTGTGGCCTCTATGTGGGGGTGATCAACTCAGAACCTGGGTGCAACAGGTCACAGTGGCCCCAGACGGCTTTAAATACCTCTGGGTGCTCCTGTCCTCGTCTCAATCCGGCTCCTGGACTAAACCTGGCCCCACTGCTGCCCCGGATTAAACAGGTGAGCTCCTGGTCGCAGTTGCCACTGACGCTGCTTGGCAGATCGGCCATCTTCAAAATGGTTTCATTGCCCTATTTACTATATCAACTCCAAAATCAACCCTACCCCATACCACATGCCTGGTTTCGGCAATTAAACTCGATCCTCAGCCATTTTCTCGGGGGGGGGGGCGTTGTGCGAGTCGCCCTACGAACGTGCTATCAGTCCACGTACTGTGGGGGCCTTGCGACCCCAGATATTCAGTCGTATCACGCAGCATCACACCTCCTTATCCTTAACGATTGGTGGTATGGGGATCCCGGTGACCCTGCCTATGCGCTCGAACGTTTCTGCATGCCAACACGACTCAAGTCGCTGCCACCTGCGACCCGGACCGTCTTTGTGACTTGGCGGCAGACTCTGCGCAGGATCGGGTGGTGGGGAAAACTTACTAAGGAGACCCCACTTTGGCGCAATGACCTCTTACCACAATTGCTTGACCTTTAAGGGTTTGCGGGCTGGGAAGCCATCGGCATCTCAACGATTGGAGCTATTCTCCAAGGCCAGACCCTTAAATCCTTTCAACAACTACAATCCTACTTCCAAATGCCCCGATCCCAATTTTACAAATACCTTCAATTTCGCCACGCGCTATCTTCTTATCTTGCGCGACAAGACACCATCCCCGATTTCAACCCCATTGAAGCCAAAGTGTTTATGGGTGAGATGGGCGCACACAAAATCACAGCGCTATACCGCATCCTGGTCACTAACAGCCACAACACACTACACAAGACTAGAGAGGCCTGGCAGGAAGACCTGGGTCCGCTCGATGAAGAGTACTGGATGGAGGCTCTCGAATCCCCACGGGGTGCGGCCATTGCGGCGCGCCTATGCTTTATACAATTTAAATACCTCCACAGGGTTTACTTTACACGTTATAGTCTTTGGCGTGCAGGTATGATTGACTCCCCCTTGTGCCTGCATTGTGGACAGGCGGAAGGTACGTTCCTTCACACTATATGGGACTGCACCACAATATCGCGGTTCTGGCGCAGGGTATTGACTTGTCTCTGAGGTGTTGAGGTGGGATATTCCGCGGTGTCCGCGCCCAACCATGCTCCATATTACCAATGGGATCGGAGGTAATGGGTACAAAAGGCATCTGCTGTTTGTGGGGCTTACCTTAGCTAAACGCGATATTGCTAGGGCTTGGAAGGCGACCCTCCCACCCTCTGTCGGGGCATGGAAGAGAGGCCTCGATTTCTCCATGGGGCGGGAACTTCCGATTTTCAAAGCGCGGGATGTCCCCAGAAACATCCCAAAACATGGAAGCGATGGGCCGACTATCAAGGTATATATCTTGAACCTCTCCCTCCAGCCCCCTGTGCCGAAGATTTGCCGTGATGATCAGCAACTGGGTATGCGCATCTTGATTCATTGCTCATACATTGATATGTCGCGATCGGAGTCACTACCACAATTACATGGATGTACGCTGTGACACTGTTGTTCCGGGTTTATGATGTTTTCTTTTGTTTGATTCGGACACATGTATCTTTTATTCTTCACCGAACCCATTGTAAAATGTTGACATCTTTAGCAATGCCATTCCATGTATATGATGTATTGCCCTGGCCGCTCCTGGGCTCATATTGCCTGTCAACAATCAAATTTGTTGTGAAAAAAAAAAATACAAAATAATGCAGTAATACTGTCGCAAAATGTGACGCATTACGCTGCAAAATGTGCCTTTTGATGCCACATAATTTTGTCAACACAGCCATATAATTTGGTCCTCCCCTGTCGCTTAGTTCTAGTGGCCGTTACCAGAGGCTTCTCTGATAGGCCGTTGGGTGTGGGGCTGGACTGGACTCAATGGGGCTCTAAAAGGCCAGGGGGGTTGGGGCATAGTCAGTTATACATGAAGCTTGTATCTGAGAAGATGGGAGTGCTGGAGCGGTCGGACAAATGTCAGGTGCTGCTTGGCATGCCACTGACTCCACCTCAGCCTAATCAGCTTTAGAGAGGCACTGGCTGTCGAGAATCTTCTCCTTGTATAATAATTGCTTTTTTCAAGCGCAGCCTTGCCAGCTCGCAGCATAACAGATGCAAGTGTATCAAAATGAATGTCCTCAGCTTAACCTAACGTGTAAGGGTGTAAGGCTGCATTTCCCACGCTGGTACATGTGCTACAGAACATTGTTAGTAGAACTGCACCGCCACGGCTCATGGAAGGACAGAATCAGCCATGGTCGAATTAAACAAAAGATGTATTTTGTGAGTCTTAAATCAAATCTAATGTCTGAACTGGATGATGTGATTGGGGCTGTGGAAAGTTAGGTTACAGTGTTGCTTATTTATCTTATGCAACTAACAACCATTGACAAAGCCAATAGTCCTGGATTGTTGTAGGTGTAATGTTAGTAGTTGTATTTTATATCTGGATGCTAAGACTGAAGCACAAAATACCAGTCCGCAGCACACTATGCTAAGCGCAGATTAGTGTTTAACTGTTTAAGCCGCGCCCTTAATTGCATCGGCCACACCCCTTTGAAAGACCCCTCCCTCCAATTTCTTTCCCCCCTTTAAAGGCCTGCATTCATCTTTTGCAGAGAAGTGGAACTTTGTGCATTTCTAACCACAGATGTATTTTACTGCCATGAAAAATCCACAATAAGAGGAGATTACCGGAAGTTAGAGCTTTAGAGTTACCAAATGCTGATATTCGAGGGATGGAATGACACTTTGTCCCCAGTGTAAGGTGAAGCAGGAACGTGTTCGGGGATAGATTTTTTTAAACCGGTTATGCCGCGGCGCTTGGCCTTTAGAAAAGGGCCTGAATGTTCCCCCTCTTTAAAATAACGACGTGGATGGTCATATTACCACGGATGTTTTGAGCACTCAAACATGAAACGCGCATCTGTGTCCAGGAAAAACCGTGAACAGAATGTGATGGCCGATCGGGAACATACAACGATGTATCTTCTGGGCGCTGATGTTGGACTGTGCAGTGTTTAACAGATGCTGCACTGCTGTCATGAGCGTTGGAGAGCGCGGTAAGTGCCCAGCTGTTGAAGCACATCACCGTGAAGATGTGTGATGTTTTTAAAATAAACATAAAACAGTGGCTCTCATGCGTGCGACGTCTTCATCCCAGATGCTCTCTGCTACGCCTAAACTTACTGTGGCTAAAAAAAGTACTGTTTTGACGCTCACATGGTCTGCATCGAGCGAGCAAGGGGTGAGATGACCGCGGAGGAAGCGGTGGTACTAGGCGCGCAGTAATGTCAGTGACTGTCACGCGCCCGGGGAATGCCTGGATGTGGAAACAAGGAGGCACTGCAGCTGCCGCCCTGCGCGCCGCTGCTCGCTTCCGAATGTAAAAACAACAATTGATGGACAGAATGCAGAACAATGTCGTACATTCACCCCAGTACAGAGATCTGTGCCTAAATCCATCGTTTTTTTGCTCACCATGCCATTCCAGTTTGGACCCAGCCATATGCAAATCAGTCTTGACCCTGCGCCCAATGGGAACAGTCCAGCCCGAACTGCCAGGCCAGGTCCTCCCTGGACTGGAAACAAGCATCCTAGGACCGGTTTCGGCCTTTCAGCCCTCATCAGCCAGGATAGCTTGACTCCAGTGGCATGGAGAGCACGGGACCCACGTCTGGGTATACCCGTCCCACTCGGGGTGACAAATGTAAAAACAACAATTGATGGACAGAATGCAGAACAATGTCGTACATTCACACCAGTACAGAGATCTGGGCCTAAATCCATCGTTTTTTTGCTCACCATGCAATTCCAGTTTGGACCCAGCCATATGCAAATCAGTCTTGACCCTGCGCCCAATGGGAACAGTCCAGCCCGAACTGCCAGGCCAGGTCCTCCCTGGACTGGAAACAAGCATCTTAGGACCAGTTCAGGGCTCCCGAGGCAAAACGCCGTGGGAGTGAACATTTCAAAAGAGGTGGGACATGCACCCACCTTTAGCCATTTACGTGCTTTCATTAAAGAAAGACACGCAAAAGCCAATCCAATGCATGGGAGGAGTCAGGCTCACACAGAGTAGATACAAGAAGCCTCGCAGAGCAGCGCATGCAAGCTGCTAGGCTCGATCTAAAAACGTTTAAATAAATTAAGGAAGGCAACTAAGACAGTAAAGAACTCTGAATCATCATGTAAAAACCATCGGTCAAGAACGTCTCCTTCAGGCAAACATTCTTAACTAGTTTCAAAGCTATTAGTCAAAAGACCTTTTCAATCTCCACTTGCTTCATCTGATCCAGTGTCACACATTGGCCCTGACCATCCATACTCTGGTACTTCAATGAGCAAAGATAGGGATTTGGAGATGTCAAAGCTGTTAAGAGGCAAAAGGCCTACCGTTTCTGTGGTTGAGCAGCCAATGTCAACTGTACGCTTGATCTTGAGAAATCAATGGAGTTTGGGAAGGACAGCTCAGCAAAGAAGAAAGACAATAACAGCAGCGTCCTACCTATTTTGCTTAAAGTCCAAGGCCTGAACAACCTCACCAACTATTGATCTGAAAAGTTTTTTTCCCAGCAGCAGGGGACGGGATTTCAAAAACCTGTGCAAAACAGACACACCAAGCAGCGAAATGGCATCTTGGTCAAACAAGGACAAATGTGTATTTTTTTGGGAGGGCTGTGGGGTTGGGTAACAAGGAGAAATTACATTTTAAAACAGAGCCATCGTGTTGGTCCTGGGCCCGCACACTTCTTTAAACAAAACAATTGAGAGAAAGGCACCCTTCCAGCTCTAAATACACATTTTCTTTCTTTACCTGGATATCCTGCAGACATATTTCATGTGGATCCAAGGAGCACTGAAGCCTTGGCTCAAGAAGTTTCTTGAGGTTTCCAATTGGTTCATTTATGTCAATGGCCTGGCTCACATACTCTGCAGTTGCATAGGTTTGTTCCACAATACTGCAAAACAAAACGAGGAAAAGGTTTTAAAGTATACATGCTAAGATGCATATTTATCTTGCACTTTTATAGTCAATCAGATGAGGTGCAAATTTAGAAATGTACCAAGAGCTACAAAAATTAGAGGGCTTTGATTGCAGTTTTAGCTACTGAATAGAATGCTTTCTTAAATATAATGCAGTTTTCTAATCAACATAAATAAAATATTGAATCTAGTAAAGACACATAGGTAAGAAAGAACAATTGTTGTAATCTTTGCTCTCCATCATCTTCATTGAAATCATAAATAAATAGAGAACAGTCTTGTTCATGTATGATAGCTAAACAAAAACTAATCTTCTTTTGCAAAATTATACATTTGAGAGCAAACCGGTCTACCGGCTATGTCGGCTGAACTTAAACTTTCAGGTCATTAAAACAGAAGGCAAGAGATTTTTATGGCCCTTTTATAAAGGAAACACTTAAAGACAGAGTTGAGGAGCAGGATTCTTGAATGTAACACTTGGTACTATCCTAATGTAAGTTAAATGAATATTTCCATATGAAAGAATTGAGATTACCAGCCACTAATGTCGCTCTCCATGATAGTTATCCTTGATAATAAATAGAGCAAAGGCAACAATCTATGGAGCCCTGATGCAGAGGCTCAACACTGCTTGATGATAGTATAGATGCGTGAAGGGGCATATTCATTGGCCATTCTTTATAAAGTGTAGCCACAGATATGTAGTAAAGGGGAAACAATGATTTATTTTGGTTAGAAGGCAAGGTTGCAGTTAATTTTCATATATAATTTCCATATATAGCAGGAGCTGTTGTACTTGGTCTTGTGCTAACAAATGTGGTTAATCACAAAAAATCGGACCAGATGACAAATCAGACAGATTACTATCAAGAGGCTGCTACCCCAAAGGTGTGTTTCATTCTACCACTGAAGCCCCACAAAACAAGCATTTGCAATGCAATAGGTCTCGCATTTGTTGGAGTTGGAACTATTGCCATTGTAAATGGCAATGTTTTTTATTTATGCTTTTTAAGTGGAGTGATAATTTAAAGAAAAAAGTGCACACTATACCATACTATAAGCTTTTATAGCAACTGTACAGTAAAGCTATAGCTATGTTAACGCAATGGGGTGTAAATGGATGAATAAAAATACGAAAAAGATCTTAAAATGCAAAATGGAATGTATAGCAGGTGACAGGGACTACCTTTTATTTAATAAAAATGCATATTAAAAAAAAGCGCACACACATAGAAAGTGGCACCTGTGAACTTCAGGAAAGTGACTGGAACCTGCGTGGTGACAGACACATAGGGGTTCATGTTTCAGTATATATAATTGCAAATGCACCATGACATGGTGTCCATTTTGTTTTCATTTACCATTTTAAGATGGTTAGACATCCATCTTGGAGGGCTAAATTAAAACAAAAACTATAAAGAGCATGCCACAAAACATTTTTTTCTTTTTTGAACGAAGGAGCTGCCCCGTATCAAATTTATAATAAAGCAGGATGTGGGAAAAAGAATGAAGGGGCAGAGGGAAGGGAGGGTTACATTGCTGAATGGCAGAAGCAGCGAAGTAGGAGCTGACTTCGCTGCGTGTAAAACCAGAATTGGCAATGCCAATAGGTGTGGCCCTGATGTAACAAACATTTGTGCATACAACACACCATAGAGGAGATACTAACCCTTTCCAAGGTGGCACTGATTTTAGCATGGAGAAATTAACAAATTTTAACACGTTAGAAAAGCAGCCCATGTTTTCTTGCATTGCCTGAAACTCTTTGTTTTTCCAGGCTTGGTGTTTGTCTTTTTAAGTATGACTTTTATAGATCATACTGTAAACTGACCTCTAGGGATGGGTGAGTTTAAGTACTGTGTGCATAGTCATGACAGAGCTCTGGAGCTGCGGCTGGAGGCAAGTAAAGAGTTTCTCACAGTGCCTGTCACTGCATCTTAGAGGTGTTGACACTATGTGCTCATCCAATCCTTAAACCTCAAAGCATAGCGCACTGAGCAATGATCACTTATTTTCCAATGGTAATTACCATTTTGTGTCAAAGTGCGTGGAGGTACAAAGCTGAAAATTATTGACAACTACACAGAAAACGGTGTGTTTATAGGTCAGACAGTTGGTGTGTTTATGACAGCAGACATGGTAAAAGAGCACACAAGGAGGTACATGCACAAGTACCTGTAGGACAGTGAAAACAGTGAAGGAAAGTACAAACATTGCATGCGAGATATGCAGATAAAGGATTTTAGAAACACATAGGGGAAAAAGACATGTCTAACAAAGCGAAATTCTGCAAAACAAAGTGAAGAGTAGGGGCGTAATCTCCCGTTCCCACAGAAGATAAATTTTCATAATTTCAGTGTAATTATGAGTGACATTCAACGACTATGAGTGACACTTTCTCGCGAGCAAAATCAAGCAATGAAGACGAGGGAAAAATATAAATATCAAAAATTCACTCAGTTGTGCAACCAGAAACGCTAAGATCTTAAAACTGCTGCAAAGCATTAGAAATGGAAGGGCACTAGGCTGTGGGAGAGGCACCAGCCCGGAGACTCATAGCTGGCAAGCTTTCAGGTTATGTGTGAAGTTTTTTTGTGTGTGTCATTTCGGTGGCATTTGTGAGACATTTTGAGTGACACTGTATCAAGAACAGAAAATAGCAGTTACATCCCTGAGATGTTTCTGAAATAATTCCTTTTGTGCTAATCTAATGGTCTCAAAACAACTGTCTCACATCTGAACAGCTTATGCAAATTCTTTCACCTACTTCCACTCTCTGTTTCTCACTCACAGTATTATGACGGAGTGTATATGCATGGATAGGCCTAGGAAATGTGTCAGAATTGCATGCTGCACTAGCACTAACGGACATCAGATGGTTCCCAATTGGGCCACCTTACATGGGGTGAACATAACGTAAACACAGCTCACCACACTGACATTCAAGACCTCAATCCCACATTATCAAAAATGATCCCCAGTTAAGAAATGTGTCCCAGTGTCCAAACATGCATTAAAAAAGGAAACCAGTGTGGTATGTTTATGAAAACTGACTTTTCTAGCGAACAGTGTGAAATGCATTCTGTTTCACTTTTCATATGGGCTGTTGTTCCAAAACTGCGACTCTTTGCATTTGCATCACTTCATTCATTCTATGTAAAAATGTTCCAGGCTAAGAAGAGGTGGAGTGCATGCAGCATCCTTAGTCCCACCTTGGACCTCTATCAGTGGCCATAAGCAGTACATCCATTAGAGGTAACTCAAAATACATGCATCAGTGGCCCTTTTACATTACATGCATCCATAGTTCCTTTCATCGCATGCATCTGTGGCTCTTTAAGGTACATACATTAGTGGCCCAGCAGTCCTGAGGATCAATAATACTCCTACAAAATAAAATCAAAGTGACGAGACGTAGAATAAGACTGAACGTCAACTTAAGTAAATCTGCTAAAGTCAAGTGGGCCCAATATTATCAGAGATTAAATGACGAGTAAATACTCAGAATTATTATTTTGAACAACTGTTCTATCGGCCATGAACCATACTTACAGCAACACAATGTATCATAGGCCATCTTTGGTACAACAGCTTGCATATCTTAGGTAACAAATGCAAATCTGTCTTCAGGTAATAGGTTAAAGCCTGGTACAACCCTTCTCAATCTATCAACTCTTAACTTTGAAATATTTGTAAGTATTTTACCTTTAATGGTCCAAAAACTGCGCCATGTCTTGGAGCTCCTATTTCACTGGGAATATGAAGGGTTATGCTGTATGCACTGTAGCAGCGAAATACCCAGGGATGGCTTTGAGGCGCTTTGTAAATGCAGTTGGAACTGCCTCCCGTGCTCACAGGGAGGAGCGCAGAGGGTGAGTTCCCGACCCTACTCCCCAACTCCTTCCTCTGAAGACAAGATCCCTGAGTCGTGTTTAACTTGAAGCAAAGTCTATCGGTGAAGGCGTCATCATACGAAATCCCATTGCATAATTGCAGCTCCTACCGGAACAAGTGGAGGATACAACTCACTTAACATAGAACTTGCTCTGCTTTCCAAATTCCGTCCTTAGGTGTATAGTTACAAAGCACAAACAAATGATATTGCTCTGTCGCTAGGAATGGGAACTAATCACTATCCGTGCCCAAAGAAGTGTACTCCACACTCTGCCTAGAGCGCAGGCCATCCTGCGAACGGTCACTTCTGAAGTACTGTTGCGAGCTTTTCCAGTGCAGTAAGAGAGGGGCTTTCTCCAAGTTTAGCAAATGCTCAATGCAGTGTACGATCGTAGGATTGTCCACAATCTACGGTGGGCCCCGGCGATGTCTGCCCAGGCTGGAGAATGAGTTGACCCAGCAGTATTCCTCTGCATGACTCTGCCCCATAGTAGGTAGAGCACTGTGAGTGGTCAACATGGCCACAGTAGGGGGGAGCACGGTGCGTGAAGATCGCTTGTCTGCTCATGGAGGGCGCAACAATTGAGTTTGCCAGCTGCAAATCTGCTGTCTGTGTGCGCAACTGTTCACCAGTGGGGGATGCGTTTGCGCAAAACATGCAAGGCGCATCATGCTTATTGCATCATGATCAGGCCAACGAAAGCACTGCTTGCTTAGAGAGACCAAGTGGGCTGCTGAGAGCTACCCAGAGTCGACTCGGAAGCAGGCTGGGCAAAGATCAGCTTGATGAATAATCTGTGAAGGCCCTGCCTTGTAGTGTTAACAAAACAGAGCTCTTGAAGTGGTGGCTACGCTGTCTTGAGAGCTGTGCTGTGTGGCTCTGCTCTCACTATGACTGGACACACTTACCCCCGGCCCCTCCTCCTACACAGAACAGGGCAGCAACACGAGTGAGGTCAGGGCGGACACTGTCGCATAATTTACAGCAGCAGTACATGGGGGCCTGGACTGGCAGGAAAATTAAAAACATCCCGCTGCCACAACCTGTGCTGAGTGCAGACTGGCATCATGATAGTGGCAGCCTGTCCAGTGTCCATCGGCACTGCCCTGAGAGGCGTCAGGCTGGTGTCAGGCACCGAAGATAAACCAGTGATGTGCAAGGATGCCCACGGCAGCCAGGTCACTGTCAGTGACACTACAAGGGCGGGACGGTGCGAGTGGAAATAGCTCTTTGTGAGCGGGCCGGTTTTATCGGAACACTTCTAAAAGTGTTTCTAAGCAGAAGGTAAAAACACAAAGAGCAGGGAAAGAGAATGCAGGGGGTGGAGGTCGTGGGAGAGACTGGCAAGCCAGGAAGTGGAATGACACGCAGGAACCAAAAAAAAAGCCCTAGCATGTCAGCGAGTGCTGCACTCGATCACCGTCTTGGTGGTTGGCATAATCCTGCTAATACATGGCAGCTAGAATGTCACTGCCAGTGACACTGCATGGGCGGGGAGGCGCCAGTGGGAAAACGGCAACAGGGAAGGGCCAGGCACCTCCGTCCGGATTCAATTAAAGGCTGTTCTACTACTACTGGCAGATGGGACTACAGCCAGTGACATGGTATTGCCTCCGAGGCAGCCGCGGCAGTAAGCGCCGGAGGTCACAGTCAGACCAGGTCTGAGCTGCAGGACAGTTTCCAATTACAGAACAGTCCGCACATCCACAGTAAATGCTCATGTTTCTATTAATACTATTCAGATAACATGACGCTCTTTGTGAGCGGGCCGGTTTTATCGAACGGAACACTTTTAAAAGTGTTTTTAAGAAGAAGTTTAAACACGCGAGGAACGGGGAGGGGGAGTACAGGGGGGAGTGAGGTGGTGGGAGGGATGGGCACGCCAGGAAGTGGAGTGAGACGCAGGAACAAAAACAAGCATTGGCATAGCCAATAGGTCTCGCCTTTGGGACCTTATAAGTGTTTAGCCATGCAACAGTTGATGTTGTTGCACCAAGGATATTGTGCTGGATAACTAAACACTTATAAGGTCCCAAAAGCGAGACCTATTGGCTATGCCAATGCTTGTTAAATATTGGAATGATTTCAGCCCCAGCCCAAGTGGGGGGAGGTGCCATGCCCTGTAGGATGGCATTGAACAGGGACCACAAATAGGGGCCCCAAACCAGAGGCTCAGAGCGAAAGAGGTTGCCAGGGATCTTATCCAGCCCTGGTGCCTTTGCTGGTAAGATCTTGCCTAAGGCAACTGTGATCTCCTTTAAGGAGAACAGAGGCGTGTCACAGTGGGAGGGCTCTGGATATGGAAGGGGTATTGCCATCCGCCCGGCTTCCTCATTGATCACAGCATACAGGGAATTAAAGTGGGCTCTCCAGGTTTCCTCCCCTAAATTTGGCGATATAGCAGAATTGCCTTCAAGTGTGCCAGTGTTGATCAAATTCCAAAATGCCCTCATATCGCGGTTATCCAGCGCAATTTTAATGGCGTCCCATTTTTCGCTTTCCCAACTACTTTTAGCTTTAACTACTGCAATTTTGTAAATCGCCCTGGCTTCCTTGATTTGTGGCCTGACATTTGTTCTAATGGCAACTAAGAGGGCTAACTTTGCTGCCTTGCAATGATCGTTATACCATGGATGCAGAGGTTTGTTGTTAAACCTAATCTTTTTATTATCTACTATGCACAAAGATGAGGGTCTAGGTATTTTATGGGACTATTTTTAGACATTTTATGTGAATGTATATTTTAAACAGGCAGAATCTAATAACTTAATAGATGTAAGATCGCTTAATATGTATCTGACCATTTTTGTTTTTAAAAAAAGTTTTAAAATACAGACATAAATCGCTGTATTGTTTAAAGGCCAATGGTCTAAATAAACATATCTTTTGATTGATTGACAAAGATAGACATTTACTAAATATAAAAGATAGTTCACATGAAATCTTCTATCACATATGCATGCTCCAGTCTGCAACCAACCAGACAAGGAAAAGAAAAAGTAACCGACACCAGTGGGAGTAGTGCGCAATAAAATTACAAACACAGCAACAAAAATACTACATTTGACAGTGTCTTGGAATTACGCAAACAACAAAAACAGTGTTTATTCTACTGAAATCAGTTGGTTTTGTAATGACAAGTCTTAACTGATAAACCTTTATGTAAGCATTTCAGAGAGCCCACCTACCATTCTAGTGACTCTTCCAAGGTGTTTGTAAGCGGTGCACACAGTGCATGGCCTGCAACTTGGATGTTACTAGTACACTTAAAAACACCTTCAGCTGCTTCCAGCATGTATCATAAAAGCTTTCATATGTCCCAAAAGGCCATGCAAAGGGGCCTTCGTAGGCTTCAAAAGTGTTTAACTTTTCCCAAACGTGCCATCAAATGTCCTTTAATTGTCACTGTTGTCTCCAAAAGTGTCACCATATGGGCAAAAACAGAGACCCAAAGTGCCATATATCCCAAAAGTGGCATCCTGTATATCTAAAATGCTCAAAAGTGCCTTTATATGCCACAAAGTGCCACTCCGTACTCCCAAAAAGTAACCTTTAACCACAATAATGCCATCATATGTCTTCACAGCTCACTGTACTGCGTTAATTTCAAGCCCTGATAAAGAAGTGGTGATTTCCAATGCAGGGAACTTCAATAATTTAGTCCTGCGGGGCACCTTCAGGCTATTTTACATTGATTCTTTGTTTTGGCTAGCAAAAACATAGGATATTAAAATACAGTACCATGGCATAGCATCTCAGCCAATCCAGGCATATCGCAGAAGCCGGGATACAATGTAGATACAGGGGTGGGGGAGGTGTAACATACAGACCCGGTGGTAATTTGGCCAAGGGCGGTCTGCATAGGTATTGACAGCATCTGGACAGTGAGAATAAAGATGCCACAAGCTAAAAGATGTATTTTTGAGGCATTAGCACTAGTCTTACAACAATAAAAAAAGTAACTGTACGCACAGAGAGGTCATGTTCAAACCTATAATAAAATGGCATAGACCGATACTGCAAAGACAATGCAAAGGTGTGTGATGTCATCTAACAAAAAGTCAAAATATAAGTGATGTTAATAAGTGAGAGGGGCAGGAAGGAAAGTTACATCAGGTGCTGATAAAGAAAGGGAGAGCAATGCGACCTTGTGACAAGGGAAGGCAGAGTGAGTCACCATGTGCCAAGGCCAAAGTGAGGTCAGTGGCATCAAGACAAAGGTAGGTTATTTCACCAAGTGCAAGTTATTCTGCCATTGTAGGCACAGCTTTGTGATGCCAATACAAGTGAAGAAAAATGGGAATTTTACCACCTGGCATCAAGCCAAGGAGGAGCGGTCTCATCAGGTGAACAAGTGTTCATACGTCTCTGAAACACAGCAGCTGGGTGGCTGGAGATTAAATAGCTAGTGGCATTAGAGCATCTCTCGGAGAATGAAGAAAATGACAATTCCAGCATCACATCGTAGGATGAATGAATTACTATCCAGCAGCCGTGGGAAATCAGTTTTAGTTTATGTGCAGCTTATATTAAAAAATATGAAATTCCACAATCTAAAATAAAAGATGCCACAATCCAACACTTTGATTTTACTGCACTTCTAGCCCAGCGATTCATTTGCTTATACTTCCGCTTGGTTTTGATTAGATGAGAGACCGAACAATCCAGTTTCGAGAAAGTGTAAGATTCTTCACAGAAAGATGGAAAAACAAACTTTACTCAGCCTTCCAAATAATTAAACAAAAACTCCGATCCGTAGAATCCAGGATGAAACTGGCTAACACAAAGTTGGCAAGGAGTATGTCATTACAGGGGTAAAGTACAGACAGTGCTTTAATTGGTATCATCCGGAGGCATGTGTACAAAAGTTCGATTGAGTCTGAAGGCAAACTGTTCGTGGGGACATTCAGATCCTATAAAAACATCCCTGCTCTAAAACCACGGGAAGGAAATGGCTAGCATTCTTTAACAAGCATTGGCCGCGCAGCCGTTAAAGTAACGCGGCTGTAAAAGCGAACGTGATCGCGATCAAGCGAAAGTGATCGCGATCAAGCGAAAGTGATCGCGGGGACGCGCTCTGTGGTGAGGGAGGGGCGGAGCGAGGCGCTTGGGAGAGCAAGGAAAGGAAAGGGTGCCGCGAGGAATGCGCGCAAAGCCAAAGGCTGGCGAGTGGTGTGCGCGCACCATGACGAGAGAGGAAAGCCATATGGCGCCTCTGCTCGTCATTGTGCGCGTAACCGCACACTATGCCTGCCAAAAAAGTGTGGTAGCACTTTGAAAACCCACACACTAAATGTCTCGCCAAGCAGCGCATGCGCTGGCTCAGCGAGACCTAACAAGAGCAAAGAACAACAAGCATTTGAAGTGCTCCGACGGGGCAACGGGCGGGTGGAAACAGCTTTGATGTGGAAGTGCTGTGGGAGGCGGGTGCAAGTAAGGACAGGGAGGACGGAAGATGCCCTTGTAGAACATGCACTTTAATGGAGCATGACAACAATAAAAATGTCAATTAGTTAATGAGTTTGCAGTGAAGCAACATGTCCATTTTTTCCATTGCGTCACGTATTTTGTATGAGCACTAAACTCACATAACAGCGGGCGCTACACAATTGTGCGGTTGGTTAAAGTATGGTCGGGGTGAGGAGGGCGAAGATGGTGGCTGGGCTGAGGGTAGAGCGCAGTGACCAGGATTTTTAGGAGAAGGCTGCGAGTGTTACAGGACCCTTTTCACGCAAACTATGTAGAGGTGTTTCCTTATTTCCTGAAGCACAGCTGTGAAGGTTCAGAAGACCCCCTACCGTTCACTGGTTTGCAATGGGAGGTTTGAAGCGTCCAGATTTGAAGAAACAAGAGATTTTAAGGACACAGAGCGAGATGGGTCAACATGGGTGGATGGGTAAGGAGAGAGAGCAAGAGAGCAAGGGGGGTGAGAGATGAAGACAGAGGTGAGTAGGTAAGGTGAGAGAGAAAGAGAGAAGGAGGGAGAGAGAGATGGGGCGACTTGGGTGAAGGAGTAAGACAAGGGATAAAGAGAGAGGGGGAGATAAAGACAACAGGGTGGATAAGATGAAAGATAAATAGAGAGGGAGTGAGATATTGTGTGAGAAGAATGGGTGGGTTAAATAAGAGATAGAGAGAGGGCGAGAGTGGGATGAAAAGACAAGGGGATGGGTAAGGTAAGAGACAGAAAGAGGAGAGAGATGAGGAGAGAGATTTGAAGTGAGAGCGAGAGAAACTTAGAAAGAGAGCACGAGAAAGTGAATGAGAGACAGGAAAATGGGCTGTACTGAGAGATAGAGACACGGATCAACTGGAATTAAATGTCTGCACAGAGCATGGGAGGTAGAGTGGGGAGCTGGAACGAGGTTTGACAAGTGAGAGTCAAAGGCGCAGAGCCACTGCACGTTTCTCCCAAATACTGCACAGAGGCAGGATTTGAATCTACGGCAGAGTTTTTATTTCTCTTTTAGGTTTTTAACTGGCACGTACAGCCAACGACTGCTGTTTGGCTAATAAAAAACAGCAATAATCAGTGTTAAGTAGGCCTTACCGCCTTTGTTTTGATAAGGAATTTGTTGAAACTAATTGGTGCATTGGAATTTTATCGATGCAGTTCTCTGGTTGGTGTTCCCGCCCCTGTAGAAGCACTGCAACATACTATTCCATGTAATGTGATTTTTTTATTTATTTTTTGCATCGGGACTAGTTGACAAAGGTGATTGATTGAAATGGATAAATCACGTAACTGAAAGCGGTTGTTTTAAATATTTGTGATAATAAATCTACGACCATTTTACCCTACGAGGTGTCTCAACAAGTGTTTGTTTGGTGAGAAGGGGACTCACAGCCGAGTGGCCCTACTGCTTGGGCTAATGTGCAGGTATGGATGGGCCTGCAGTCTGAGTAGCCTGCAACCCCTGGAAAGTGTCCAATAAGAGAGACTTCAGCAGCGAACTATAGCAAAGTGCCCCAAGCTGAAGTGCGCCAAAGAGACCAAAGAGAGCTCCGAGTCTAAGATAGGTTGGCAAGGCCTTTGCCCCTGGCACTGTGGGTAAAATGAGAACAAACTCCAGATGTGCACTTCTTCAATGCACAAAATCGTCTGCTAGGATCCTGGAGCTTTTTGCTTCTGCACAGCTGCCACACACTCGGTGACTCCAGCTTCCCTATTGCACCTGTTTGAATAAGCACTTGCACCCTACAGGTGTCTATGTTCATTCATTCATTTATTAATCCGTTGTGTGCAACAAGCTCATTCCGTTCGTTGCATCTTCCTTCTGCTCCTCGTTTAAAAAGCACATGTCCAACGATCTGCCTAACGAGGGCGAAGACGGTGTTTCCCAAGCAGTAAGAATGTTACACGCCTCTCTTTCTTCTGGGAGCTTTTCTCTCCCGGCCTTGCTGGTTTCCCATAAAGTATACCCCCCTGATTGAACACCAGGTGAAGGGATAACATCAAAGGTGGAGGCAAAGTAAGCGGTCGGAGTGTCACGGCAGCCCGTGGAGGGAGCGCTGCTGTGAGTGATCCATGGGGTGGAAGGGCCTGGATGCTGATAAGGGGGCTGGCACTGGGCCATGATGCATTCGCTGCAAGTCTGGGCTCCCGCACTCCGAAAGCTGAGGAAATCGCAAAATATTGTGAGAAGCAGACAGCTGAGGGGAGCGAGAGGGTGGGTGAGAGAGGGAGGGAAGGAGGCTGCACAAGTACTGGCCACACTCGAGAAAAAAGAAAAAAAAAAAAAAAAACAACGCCCGGGTCTGATCAAGAAAGGAGCTGGAAAAATGCGCCTGGGTCCGTCCCCCTCCTCCCTCTCCGGTGACAGAGCAGGATGAGGAAAAACTTCAAGGACACTGAGGAGAAGCTAATGATAGCGATCCCCGCTCTGCACTTTCTCTGATAGCATCAGCGCTGCCCGGGCTGCTGCTGCTGCTGCCGGCGGCCGCGCAGCTGTGTGTGCGCGTGACGCCCGCAGGGGGAGCGCAAACCGGTGATCATTTTGGTCCAGGCTGCTTCTCCTTCGGCTTCCTGACAAGGACCTCTATAAAGGCGCGGGAGCGAGCGGGATCCTCAGCGGCTGCACGGCAGCGGGAAGGTGCGTTGGAGGTCACGGCGGAGGAGGTAGGGGACACCCCAGGCGACCCCGGGCGGCGCTGCGTGCGGGCTGCGCCGCGCCTGCCGGAGACCTGTGCGGCCGCCCCCCTACATTGCCCCCGTCTGATCATAGGGAGAGGAATTACCACCAGTCCCTTGAAGAGCCCGAGGGAGGCTAATGCGATTATCGCTTTAAATAAATTAATGATCTCTCTGCGGCCGCAAATGGGTGGGGGTGCGGGGAGCATTTGAGCGACAACTCAGTGGGATGGGAACCCTGGGTGCTTGCTGCTGGGGGAGAGAACGGGGGTGACAGGACCCCTTTCCCATGTGTGGAACCACCATTCTTCCTTCATGTGTCTCTCCAAGCACAGGAGTGTTACTCGTCGCTGGCAGAGTCTCCCACCCTAGCTGCTCTGACAGCGCCGCAGTCCCCGTGTGATGAATGACTCGGGACGAGGATTCGTATTTCCCTCGCGGAGGGGAGGGCAGCCCCGGCACGCCTTGATCTCCGTGCTCTCCCCCCGCCTTCTACCCCTGCACCCGTCCATCATCAGTGGATGCCACTGGAGTTCCAACAGCATCCCTGTCACTCAGAGCCCGCTGCACCCAAGGCTGCAGCAACGGCTCGCATCACTCAGGCGATTACTCTTGGCAACATCATCGTTAACCAGTGGTGCGCGCGCACCACAGAGGAGCGGGGGGGGGTGAGGGAGCCTGTCTGTGCCGCGCGCTGATGCACGTCTTAGACACGGAAGGGAATGGGCGGAGCAAAGGCGGGACATGCGCCCGCCTTTGCCCAATTGCGTGCCGTTTTTGCCGTTTACAGCCAATGTGGGCTTCCAAAAGCAAAACCACATGCACAAGCGTGTGGTTAGCTTTCTGAAGCCCATACAAGAGGTCTCGCGCTGCGCGAGCAGTGCTACGCACTGCAACGCTAGGCGCGAGACCTAAAAACTATCTGCAATATATTTCCAACAAGATTGAGGTGGCATTCCATCCATAATTAAGTCATTGCATGAAGGTCATGTCAGTATATCAACACATACAAATGGATTTTACGTACACAAACTGGAACGTCTCAACCACAAGACCCAGGAATCCTCATTCTCCTACACTCGTTCATGCCACTAGTGCCAGCTTCTGAGATCCTTCCAGCACATGGTTGCAGGATCAATAGAAAGCTTCAGGGTGGCTTGAAAACAAAGCTTGTATCTTATCAGAACTTCAAATGTTTTCTATATTGTCAAAGCTATAACCCTGGAAATCATAAATGATGAAAGCTGAGAACGAATAATTTGCTATCTGGCATAAACGTTGTAAGAAGGAATCCGCCGACATGGCTCGTGGCCTTGTCTCCAACAGAAGCATCATGACAGCAGAAGGATCAAACAAAATACAACAGAATAGATCCATCTAGCATGTGCTTCATTTGCCCTTTGATCTCTGGTCATTATGAAAGGAACCTCGAGATTCAATTGCCCACTCTATTACAGAGAAGCTGCTATTGCATCTAAATTTGCATCTGTGCAAAAAGCCTTTTACATGCTTGCTAAAATCCTGGACTTTGTCTATCCTAATTGGCTGATAAATCACATCAGAGATAGGTCATCCATCATAAGAAGCAAGCACAATCAAAACCTGTCCCAGGTGAGCCACTTGGTAGAAGTCTGGCTACCAACCTTTCTAGTTTGCATTCAAATCAAATCAAGCTTTATTCGATTACTTTAAAATAATCATAAAAGCACATAAGAACAAATAGGTGTATACATTTCATTTCATCCCAAAATTTTAAGAAACTCACAAAGGAGGAAGGTATACAATCCTAAGAATCCTTGAAATCACAGAAATTCATATAGTTACTTGTTCACCCATAAAATAATGTCATAACAATATGGTTTTCCTACATTTAAAAACATTTTTTAAGAACTGTAAAATCGAGGTAATAACAAACACGTTCTCTAGCAATTGTAGGTTCAATAATGCTGGCCGACATTGTCTAAGGCCGAAAGACCTTAGGATTGGAAGAATCCATCTCTTTCGCTGCCCAGAGTAAAATTCACAAAAAAAGAATATGTGCAATGTCGACTGTAGGGATGAATCATCACACGGACAGTTACTCAGAGATCTGGACCAATCATTCAGCTCGGGGAAACTAATTGTTCTATAAATTGTGTTCAATCTAAAGCGCACTAGCAAAAATCTGTCAGTCTCCTGTAACAATTCTCAAGTAAGGCTGAATACTGGTTGACGTCAGGGTAAGATAATGCGCCTGGACAGTTGATTTAGTCAGAATAGAGCTGTTTGTTTGCTTCAAGCAGACGGAAACAGCTGGTTTTAAGATCTTTTCTAGCGACCGTGCACATGGAACTTGGGTCAGTGTAATATTCGAGGTGGCCAAGACTGCATGTAAATTGTTTTATGTAATTTAGCCACTTAATGTGCATGGCACCGTCTAACCCACAACTATCCGTCATAATTTGTCGATTAAGCAATGTTTCCTCCGTGGTCCAGATCCGGTGCCAAAGTAATACCGGCTGCATTTTTATAATGTCCGCCAGATATGGCAAGCCTAGTTCTGTGTGGCAGATATGTGTGGGAGTGCTTGAAGGGACGGTCACAAAGAACCTAAGGAAAGTTCTCTGCGACCTGTAAGGATTTAATGTCGGCGTGCCCCCAAACGCCGGCGCCATACGTAGCAATTGAGACACACTTTGCCTTATATATTTTTAGTAGTTCAACTGGAGATCGTCTACCTAATTTTCTGCTAAAATTTGAAAGGGCTGCAAGTGCCTTAATGAATAAGAGTCTCCTCGTTTTAATGGCCTGTGTCCAAGTCCCCCCTTGATCAACTAAAATCCCTAAATAGGAAAAGGTTTTTACACATTCAATCTTTTTTGAATCAATATAAAAATCTCTACTCGTTACTTCCTGCCCCACATTTCATAACAAAAGTTTTAGAAGTGTTAACAGAAAGGCCCAAATCACTCATGAATTTGGCAAAGCCAGAAAGTATCAGTTGGAGCCCCAATGGGGTGCGGGCCATAAGGACCGCATCGTCCGCATACATTAATGCGGGTATGGGACGTTTGTCCACCAACGGTAGGTCTTGGCACCCCTCATGTAATACCTGCCCTAAATTATTTATATACAAAGTAAAAAGGAAGGGTGCCAGGACACATCCTTGCCTCACACCTCTTAATATCGAATGGCTTTGTGCACTCCCCCCCCACCCCCCCCTACGCCGTAGCGGACTCTTGCCTTTGCCTCTGAATAGAGCCGTTTCAAAAATAATAAGTGGTTTATCCACCCCCAATCCCTCTAAAAGATTCCAGAGCTTCTTGTGAATAACGCAATCAAAAGCCGCTGTTAAATCAACAAATGCTAAAAATAACCTTCCCCTTTTGGCCTTTGTATACTTGCCTAACAAGATTGACAAATTGAGTCCCTGTTTCACAGTGCCCATTCCTTTACGAAAGCCGTGTTGTAGGTCGCTTATAATAGACTTTGTTAGCCCATTCTTGTAGTCTATTTAGAATAATTCGGCCCACAATTTTGACTGTAGAGTCCAATAAGGAAATTAGCCTGTAGCACGTCGGGTTCTCTCTATCCCCTTTTTTAAATATCGGTACCAGTGTCGACTCTGCCCAGGATGATGGGAAATGGGTCGAGTAACTTGCATTGATGACTTGAGTTAAAAACGGTCCCCATAATGGAATATTAGATTTAAAAAGATCCACAGGGATACCGTTGGGACCGGGGGCTTTCCCTCCTGTACTTGACTCAATAGCTCGATTAACTTCTGACAAGTCAAAATGTAAGTCAGGCCCGGTTTATCGCAAGCTCTAGTTCATCTGTGACGGCATTATTTTCGTCTATATCGCCCACTGGGTCACTATACAACTTAAAGTGGTCTACCCATTCCTCCTCAGTAATAGCCATCTCCAACTTGGCTGAGTCTTTATTAGCCAAGAAGGGTGCATTGACCGCTTTCCAAAAAGCAGAAGAATCTCAGTTTTCTGAAGCTAAATGTAGGGCGTGCCAGGCCTCATCTTTTAATGCGTCTTTCCGTTCCTTCAATGCACACCGATATTCTTTTCTGGCCTTTTTAATTTCATCTCAGTTTTTGTTTATATTATGTAAGATAAATTTTAATTTTGAGTAGGACTTAGTGCACTTGGAGTCGAACCATCCTTTTTTCTGTGTAGTTTTTTTATTGACCTTAACAAAGAGAGCTTTTTTAATGTACTCTGAGATTGTACTAAAACTTTTTATAACCTCACTGTGGGGGGTAGACTCTTTAAGACACGCTTGTATAGCGTCCTTGCAATGTACCGCAACCTTTCTGGTAAACTCAACAGGATCCACTTTCTCCCATCTGAGTGCATACCCATTTAGCCTGCTCAAAGTTATATTATCCACAATATGAGTTTGGCTATCTTATATTTATCGTGTTACTAGATACTGTTAAACTTATACTCAGAGGGAAATGATCACTCAAAGAAATCGAGTGGGTACAGAGTCATGAACTCTAGTAGAGTGTCTATTTGAAATTAAAATAAAATCAATAATTGAAAATGTGCCTCGACCGTTAAAGGTAGGGCTAAAAGGAATAGAAGGTGTACATAGCTTATTTGCAAATTCCAGGTCCACTGTGAAAATAATTTCATTTAAAGAATCCCCAAAGGGCGTATGAGGGAAATGTGATAAGCCTGAATCTTCCTCTAACAGAATCCCACAAACACCCTTTTCCGCATGTGGACATAAAGTCGAGTTGAAATCTCCACCCCAGATGGTAACTACCTCTCTTGTCGGGGAGGTCTGAATGCTTTGAAGGCAATGACATAATTTCTTAAGTGCCCCCTCCGTCCTATCATGGGGAATATTATTATAGAAGTTTATCAGAACAATGCTGAGTGATTTATCAACCTCTATCATGAAGGACTGGAAGTACCTACTTACAGCATTCGAAACAATCCTACTTAAATTTATACGGTTTGAAACATATGTACATAGACCTCCCTTAGCTCTCCCGTGAGATGAAGTAATTGCTGCCGTGTGGAATGTTTTATAGCCATTAATATGTATCGGCTCAACCGCCCATGTTTCTTGAAGGCTGATTATATCATATTTCCCAATAAAATCCATCCACACCTGGTTGGTCACCTTGGTTTTTAAACCTGCCACGTTCCAAAACATGGCCTGACAAGTACCCTTTCTCTTGCATATATTAACTAGTTCTGTATTTTCACTCACGTGGGACGGTGTCGGGACAACAGATTGTATTAGGGATAAGGAGTGGTCGCTCGCTGTCTCTTTATCTCCAGGCTCTGATGGGATTTCTATTGCCTCTATGGGAAATACTGACTGAGTATTGGAATACTGACTAATGGCAGGGCTACTGGGTAAATTAACTTGGTGAGATGTATAAGTATAGTTTTGCCCATTTTTCTCCATCAAGGTCGGCCTAGGATCCTCTTGGTGCAGTCAGTCCACTTCATCTAGACTAGGCAGGATATCGAAGCGGTTATGAGTTGGGATGTTATAAGCGTGGACTTGATTAACTGAGAAGTGCCTGCTAGCCAGATTCTCATAGTTGTTTATACTGTTAGGCTGATAAAAATAATCCCAGTGGGACTAGATTAATGCCTTGCTCTGTGATGAAGTGGTTTCCCGCTCTCGATAAAAGGGAATGTACGAGCTGCGGGGTTTTAAAAGTTAAAACCACACAGCCTCCAAAGAGGATCTTGCGTCCTCTCCCTATCCAACCCACTCGTCTAGCCATCTTAAACTCGGCAAAAAGTTTTTCAGTTAGACCAGTTTTGGTTCCTAGCCAAAATAAGGACTTATTCCGTAAAGTGTCCCAAGACTCTACCCCCCCCTATCGGTAACCTAGGGACATTGGCAAGCACCACCGTATATGGTGTTACCGCTGGGGGATGGTCCAGAATGTTCGTATCAGGCGCTTGCCTATTCTGAATAATGGACAACCTTGCAGTGGCCACACCTGTAAATTCTGGGGGGAGCCCTCGCAGATTTTTTTGCTCCGCCAAATGTAAGCTAGATTTTTCCGGGAGCAGATGAGTATGTGAAATACCCGCTGGATATCTCTTTTTACGGCAGGATAAAGAGATGAATGGTTAGCTACCCTTAATTCTCCATTGCTATCCTTATTATGTGGTGCTATGGGTAAAGTCCGAGTGTGTGCCTGACTGGAGGATACTGGATACACCGGATCTAAATGGCGAGTAATGGCCGTATTTTCCGAGTTTAATTGGGATTTATTCAAACATCTATTTATTAAAACTTCCATTCCATCAATTCGACTAATTAAATTAGCCAGAGTTTCTCTAATAAATGTGTCCATAGTTTCCAATTTAGCTGATAATTTAAAGTAATCGTTTTGTGTACACCCTCTAATGTTTGACATAAGCTTTTCTTTATTGCCTTGCTTGCTTAGAGGTTGGATTTTGTCTTTCTTTTGTATCTTTTTTCGAGTTTTGGAGGATATCGCCCTTGACTCTAACTGTGATACATCAGTTATTCCACTAATAGCGTCTGGGTTTCTGGAGCGTTTTGTTGGTGGTTGAGAATCGCTCTCCTGATCACTCATTGAGATATAGTCTGACACATTCAATATACATCCATTTGCTATGGTTTTACTATTAGATATTTCCACATATGGGGTGTTTACAAGCTGGACTGCTTTCTCAGTAATTTGATTGGGGAGACTAACAGATTTTTCCGGGTTCATGGCTTCTTCGACGGATATAATTTGCTGTTCGATTGCCCCCATAGCTCCCGTTAAATAATTCAACAGCGTCAAACGCAGTTCACCCCCTACTTTTCGCTGTGGTTTGGACTGAGAGGTTGTTGATTTCCTTTTACCCATCCTGCCTGACGCTCCAAAGCACTACCTTTAATCAGGCTGAATCGGTTAGCAACACAGGAGTCAGGTATCTTTATCATCCACAAAAAGTAAGTAATCAAGCAGGCGGCGAGGTCCACAAGGGATTTAGTCCATTCCAAGTAAATATTAAGACAAAACTATATCCTGTTATCCAGTAATTAAAAATAGTCCACTTTCTTTGACATCCAATATCACAGTGTCCGGGCTTGTACAGACTAAGTCAACATAACAAAAACAGATACAAAAAGGGCTCACCCGCACTTTAAGGCTGAGACTTAATACTTAACGTGGCTCCGTAACTCAGAACCAGGAGAGTAGGCCCAGCCTGGCCTCGTTCGGTCTAGGACGGGCTAAGACGGGCTAAGACGGGCTAAGACGGGCTAAGACGGGCTAAGACGGGCTAAGACGGGCTAAGACGGGCTAAGACGGGCTAAGACGGGCTAAGACGGGCTAAGACGGGCTAAGACGGGCTAAGACGGGCTAAGACGGGCTAAGACGGGCTAAGACGGGCTAAGACGGGCTAAGACGGGCTAAGACGGGCTAAGACGGGCTAAGACGGGCTAAGACGGGCTAAGACGAGGCTAAGACGGGCTAAGACGGGCTAAGACGGGCTAAGACGGGCTAAGACGGGCTAAGACGGGCTAAGACGGGCTAAGACGAGCTAAGACGGGCTAAGACGGGCTAAGACGAGCTAAGACGGGCTAAGACGGGCTAAGACGGGCTAAGACGGGCTAAGACGAGCTAAGACGGGCTAAGACGGGCTAAGACGGGCTAAGACGAGCTAAGACGAGCTAAGACGAGCTAAGACGAGCTAAGACGGGCTAAGACGGGCTAAGACGAGCTAAGACGAGCTAAGACGAGCTAAAACGAGCTAAGACGAGCTAAGACGAGCTAAGACGGGCTAAGACGGGCTAAGACGAGCTAAAACGGGCTAAGACGGGCTAAGACGGGCTAAGACGGGCTAAGACGGGCTAAGACGGGCTAAGACGGGCTAAGACGAGCTAAGACGGGCTAAGACGGGCTAAGACGGGCTAAGACGAGCTAAAACGAGCTAAGACGGGCTAAGACGGGCTAAGACGAGCTAAGACGGGCTAAGACGGGCTAAGACGAGCTAAGACGGGCTAAGACGGGCTAAGACGGAGCTAAGACGAGCTAAGACGGGCTAAGACGGGCTAAGACGAGCTAAGACGGGCTAAGACGGGCTAAGACGAGGCTAAGACGGGCTAAGACGGGCTAAGACGGAGCTAAGACGAGGCTAAGACGGGCTAAGACGAGCTAAGACGAGCTAAGACGGGCTAAGACGAGGCTAAGACGGGCTAAGACGGGCTAAGACGAGCTAAGACGAGCTAAGACGGGCTAAGACGGGCTAAGACGGGCTAAGACGGGCTAAGACGGAGCTAAGACGAGCTAAGACGGGCTAAGACGGGCTAAGACGGGCTAAGACGGGCTAAGACGAGGCTAAGACGGGCTAAGACGAGCTAAGACGGGCTAAGACGGGCTAAGACGGGCTAAGACGGGCTAAGACGGAGCTAAGACGGGCTAAGACGGGCTAAGACGGGCTAAGACGGGCTAAGACGGGCTAAGACGGGCTAAGACGGGCTAAGACGGGCTAAAGACGGGCTAAGACGGGCTAAGACGGGCTAAGACGGGCTAAGACGGGCTAAGACGGGCTAAGACGGGCTAAGACGGGCTAAGACGGGCTAAGACGGGCTAAGACGGGCTAAGACGGGCTAAGACGGGCTAAGACGGGCTAAGACGGGCTAAGACGGGCCCGTCTTGGCCCGGGCACGCCCCTCGCGCGTCCCACGCTGCGGGACCGGCTCTGTGCCTTTGTAAGGTCCGCCCGCTTCCAGGGGCCGAGGTAAAGTGCATAGTGCAGCTCCGGTGGTCAGGGCAGGGACAAGCAGGAAAGTGCAAAACACGAGCGTTATTAGACACGGAATGTTCCAAACTACTGTTCTATTTCAAATGTTTTAGCAACGAATGGTGAGGAAACAATATATGGCGCTAGAGGGTAGTCGAGATACTGTGCATTATTATTATTATATTATTATTATTTAGTAGTTGATCTTGGAATTGGCTCTTGCTTTTTGAAAACAGACAGCCAGCATAACTGACCTAAAGCATAAAACGTGGCAAAAGATGTACACCATCTTCAAATTCCACTTTCTCCAACATTGACGTTTCAAGAATTGGGTATCCATGATATGTTGAATATTTTCTTTTATTTTTATAAACTTGGAGCATTTTGAGGCAAAACGCAGCATTACACAGTGCAAGGTATAATCATAATACATGTAGCATAGCAACAAGCCCAAATATTAATAATATGCAACAATGCGATATCAGATGGAAAACCCATAGTAGCTGCTGCATCATTTCCCCATATGCGCTCATGCTTCTTAGTCAGCCACGAGCCTCAAAAACTGGCTTCTCCTGGTGGGCGCACCAGTCCACTCCTGCACGTCACCCCTTAACAGTCGGCGGCTTCCGTTGTTTCCATGCACGGGCTACATCCCGCTTAGCAACCAGGCAAGCCATCCTCAGAAAGACACGCTCAGCTCTGTGCCACCCCCCCCCCCCTCCCCCCTCACCTAATCCAACAACCCAAGCCAGGCAATACGCAGCATTAACTCCAGCGGGCGGCCTAAGACAGCCGAAAGTATATGACCCAGCTTCTACCAGAATGGCCTCAGCACAGGACAATCCCAGGCTTTACGATAGAAGTCCACTGAGGGGAGCACACACTGTGTGCATGCCGTGTGCACATCGGGGAGCAAAAGCACTTTGGAGTGAGATATGATGCATGCAAGTAATTAAACTATATTATACGCAGCCTTGTCGAAATCGCCAGCTCCCTCAGCGCCATGCAAGCCTCCCTCCAGTCGTCTTCATCCAAGTCCCCCACCCAGGACGCCCACCTCTGGCGGGCCCTCTCAGGGCCATCTGGGGCATAGATCACCAGTCATCTATAAATCGCTGGCCTAACCCCTTTACCTAGCTTCCCCTAGAAGATCTTCACCTCCAACGGGCTGTACTCAGGCAAAGAGTTCTCCGGCAAGTAGTGGGCCAGGAAGGCATGGCACAATTGGAGATACCGAAAGAATTGCGAATTAGTCAAGGAGTATTTGACATTCAACTCCTGGAATGATAGAATACTCACCCCCCCCCCCCCTTTATAAACATCTCCGAGGTATGAGATCCCAAGACGGTCCCAAGGCACAAACCAGATAGCTGACCAAGCCACGTTCCTTGCCATAAGGGGGTCATTGCGGTTAGGTGGAGGTTCCAACCAGTTAGGCGAAGGGCCGCCCTCCAACACACGTGTATAGGAAGACAAGGTACCCGGTAGACATGCTCCATATAAAAAAAAAAAATCAAGCAGACCATCTATCCGCAGCAAGTGTATTTCCAGGCTGTACGCTGGTTCATCCCACCCCCGCAAACCAGTCGTTAACCAGCACCAGGTGTGCTGCCAGATAGTACAAGTAGATACCCGACAAACCCAGGCTGCCTTCAAAAAGGAGACTTGAGAAGTGACAAACTCCACCTTATGTCGGCCCCAGCCGACACATAGTTGGTAATCCTCACTGTCAAAGAGTGGAACCATTTATGGGGGATGGGATAGTGGTAATTACTTAGCACGTACAAGTATCGCGCAAGCACACCATTTTAAAGAGGGACGTCTGCCCCATTGGGTTCAGTGGAGGTGTAGCGCAGTGGCCAAGATCGCGGTCAAGCCGCTAGTCCAGGCCCCGGAAATTAAGGGCCCAGGCCAAATCTGGGAGGGGAGACGTGTACTCCTAGATACTTAAAGGAAGTGTGTCAAGTAGGAATGTGAAGGACACCAGGCCCGCACCAAAGCGTTGCCTTTTACCTCCACTAAACAGGGCTTGCCTCCATTAACCTGAAGCCTGGACGCTTCATCATATAGCCGGAGGAGTTTTAGGCAGCAGGGCCCGGAGTGTTGTGGCTCTTTCAAGAACAAAAGCATGTCGTCCGCGTATAGCGCTATGCGGTCTTTGCGGCCCATTCCCCACCGCCATCCCTCCACCTGGGCATGACAACTTATAAGCCGCGCCAGAGGCTCGATCACAAAGGCAAAAAGCAATGGGACAGTGGGCACCCCTGGTGCGTGCCACGCTCGATGGGAAATGCAGGAGACAAGACCCCGTTCACCCGAACTTGAGCAGTCGGGAAGTGGTAAAGAAGCCGAACCATACGACGGAACCCTTCTCCCAGGCCAATCCGATGAAGAACCTCATCCATAAAAGCCCACGACGCGGTGTCAAAAGCTTTAATGAAATCTATTAGCAGGAGGGTCAGCGTACCATTCAGGTTTGACACCCAGGACAGCACCACATGGACTCTCCTAATACAGTGGCGCGTAAATCCACACTGATCTGGGTGGAGCAGGTGAGGCAAGACCCTGGTCAGCAGCGCGGCCAACACTTTCGCAAAGACCTTAATATCAGTGTTAATCAGCGAAATTGGCAGATAGGAGGAGCACTTATCCTTAGGAAGACCGTCTTTGGGTAGAACCACGATAGTAGCGCAATCTAAGTGTGATGGGAAAGATATGTTGAAAATTTTACCTCAAACGTGTCAGCAAAGACTACTGAACTGATTTAAAACTAATATATTCAGCGTTAGGGAGATCTTTGCCAACAATATATCAAGGTCACCTTCTAAACCCTATATTTAACCACCATTTCCATTCTCCTTGAAGATACAATATATTGTAGTGCAACCTGGTTGAAAATGTACTTCTTGTTTACGTGCACTTACGTTCACTATTTTTGTTCACTGTAAGGAACTTACCACAACAACCTGCAGGTGGTGCCATCACACAAGAAATGCACAAATCTGTAACCTCTGAGAAACTGGAAACAATATGCGGTGAATTTTTCATTAAACAAATCTCTAGTCCGACAACAGTGGGCAAATACGTTGAGCAGAAAAAAAAGGCTCTCTTAACCCCTGAATGCAGAGGACAAGATGATCATGTCTTTCACACTACCTCCCACGTGCAGATGATGTGAATGTCACATCCCCCAAGAAGCGGCTGGGGAAACCCTAGTCTTCCCCATTGAACTAAAGGACTTTGACCCTCCCAACCAATCAATGAAGTTGGTAAGAAGTGAGGCCCACGTCCAGTGGGATCACACCCCCTCCCAATTTCATCAATGGCATCATTTTTCTTGAGAGGGACCTCAGCATTGGTTCCGCAAGCAGGAATCGACCAAAAGGCCACCATAGGGGTAATCACATTTTTTTTTTTTTTAAATCCTACATTTGAGGGAAGGGCAATCTCCCCTACATCCACCCAACCGGAAGGGAAATGGAATATTGTTGAGGGAGAGAGCGAGGTGTGAGGGTGTGAGGGTGAGGGTGTGTGTGAAGTTAAAGTAATTTTTGATTTCGGCTAGACAACGCTTGAGCTGTCTTGACGAGACGTTGTTTTCAATCAGTGGGCTTCACCCCGCCCATAGGCTTACCATTTGTTCGGTCCATTGTCACGCTCATATCCTTTGCTCCCATTTGTCCATGGCATGCATGCGACATGCCTCTTCTTCTGTTTAGCCCTCACCCAGAGTATGGACCAAGTTCTATTTTTGCATCCCCTTCTCCCGTTTTAGGAGTTACTTTTTTCTTTGTGTTTGAGAAATCCACACGGGTGCTTGTGTTTTCACTCGCTACGTCGCAACTTTACATTCCCTGCACACCAGACACTATTGTAGTTTTCATATATGTCTGCCTTCAAGTGCTCATGTGTAAAACTTGACGGCCTCAGGGTCAGCAAATTAAACGGATGGCCGCCATCACCCCGGCCAGCATCACTGATGCAGAACGAGTTTCCAATGAAACAGGTGACATCCCTTACAGTTTACTAAATAGCTTTATATCCATGTCGTCTATGCTTTCCCAATGTTAGCTTGCACAGGTTTCACTTGTTCCCCCATCCTTGCTTGTTTTGCTTGCCCCATCCAACGGAGTTTGTTGCTTGTCCACCCCTTTCTCCTGTTTTCTGTTGTTTCTTGCCCACTTGCGTCTTGTTGTTTGCATGCCCTTTCTATGTTAATTGCTGCTTGTTCCGCCGTCCCAATTTGGCAGCGCTTTTTTTTTTCTTTTTTAAACTTTATTTATCGATTATCCATAACAATACAGACAGTGAAATGTAAGTAATCATGGTGTATTCAGGCAATTGCGATTGGCGAATCAACATAGTCTCAGTCGATACAAACCACAGAAAGTACATGGCGACATCAAGGTGACAGCGTACATCAGCTATAGGTAACAGGTAGCTTATCTCTATCCTCCCAACCTCTTGGGTGTGTGTAGCCCAGGACTTCACCCATGTATGGTGTCAGCACAGCTGTCTCCTGCATTAGCAAGGGATGGGGGTGCATACGACCGCCGCGAGGACAAAGGAGAGCCAAGCTCGGTGGTGTGGGCTGTCTGAGACACAGCATGATGTGGTGCAGTGGAGGATCACCCAATCCCAGCTGGCACTAAGCCTGAACTTAGTTGTGTGTCTGCTTCGCTACACAGATTATCCACATATGTCTTATATGGGCCCCAGATATCTATCGGGCGGGCCGTGCCTGTCTGTGTGCTGGCTTAGATCTCGCTATTTGTGTTACAATACGCCATACTGTGTAACCAGCCCTGTAATGTAGGAGAAGTTCTGGAACCCCATCGCAATGCTATCTCTCTCTTTGCCAACAGAAGCCCAAGGGAGGCCAGTCGTCGGACCCTCTTAGGAAAATTGACCGTATAACCCATGAGTGCTATCTCCGGTATGGGAGTCAGTTCCATGCCAAGCATGGACCCCAGCGCGGCATGCACATCCGCCCAGTAAGAACTGATGAGGGGGCAGGTCCAGGTCATGTGGGCAAAGTCCGCCTGCTGAGCACCACATTTCGGGCAAGTGTGTGGCCTGGTGGGAGCGATCTTATGTACCTTAGCCGGTGTCGTGTATAGTCTACGTAAAAATTTAAAATGCAGCAGCTTATGCAGACTATTCAGGGATATATTACCAGTGGCAGCGCAGCATACAGCCCATTGATCGTCTGTGATTGGTTGTCCCAGGTCTGTCTCCCACTCTGCCCGCAACCTCTCGTCTGCAACGGGGATCTGCGCGCTACAAAGCTTATAAAGTTTAGATAACAGATGTACTCCACAGTCGCTCTCTATAATTAGAGACAGAGGCTCAAACGAGACCGGCTCCAACGGGTAGCAGGTAAACGCCGCCCGCAAGGCAGAGGAGAGGCGACGCAGCACAAACCGGTCCATGAACGTGGCCTCCTGGAAGCGCGTCTCCTCCGTGGGCGAAAACACATGGCCACCCGGGTACAGGTCTCCCATCTTGACAATGTCGAATTTGGTTAACGTACGCTGTACAAGCCTCTCACCCGTAAGGGGGAGCAGGCGGACATTGGGGAGCGGGAGAGCCGACGCATATAACGCAGGAGCCCCAGAATAGCGCTGGAGTCTGCTCCAAGCCCAGCTGGTGGTTGACACCGTCTGGATATCTACGGGATCTCTGGGCTCTCCTGTGGGGAGCACGTTCGCCAACCGGTCGGGGAGGACCAAATCAGATTCTGGTCTCAGATATGGAATCCTGGCGTCAGGGTGATACCAGGCATAGGCGTAACTACCTTGTGCCACTAAATAGTATAAATAAAAATCCGGCACCCCGAAGCCACCCCTGTCATACGGAAGGGTGAGTGTCATCCATCGGACCCGTGGCTGTTTCCCGCCCCATACCAACTGAAGCAGGTGGGACCGCAGAGTGCTGAAGAAGCTCTTCGTGAGTGGGATGGGGACATTATTAAAAAAATATAAGAATTTGGGCAGGACCATCATTTTTATCACAGCTATTCTACCCGCCATGGATAGTGGCAGGCGCAACCATCTTTCCACCTGCGCCTCCAGCTTTACAATGGCTGCACCGTAGTCAAGTTGTATAATCTGAGCCGGATTTAAGTGTATCTGAATTCCCAGATATCTCACAGAGTCTGTACACCATTCCAGAGGGTATTCACAGGGCCAAGGGGTAGTGCCGACGGTTAAAGGGAATATGATAGATTTCTGCCAATTAATACCGAGGCCTGAGTGCCGCCCAAAGCGTAGGATCTCTCGGACAAGCAGGTCCAGGTTCAGGCGCGGCTCCCTAACGTATAAGATGGTATCGTCCGCATATAAGGACACCAACAGAGGGCCCGTCCTAAACTGTAGCCCCCTATGCAGATGCTTTTCTTGGAAATGCCGTATTAAGGGATCCATAGCAAGTATGAATAAAAGGGGGGGGGGGGACAGGGGGCAGCCCTGTCGCGCACCCCGGGTGAGCGAAAACTCCTCCGACAGCGTGCCATTCAAACGTAAGCGTGCCTTCGGGCGACTATACAGCAGGCTCGTGGTGCCTATAAAACCGGCCGGCATGCCCATGCGGCGCATGATGGATAAAAAAAAAAGGCCATTCCAGCGTGTCAAATGCTTTTTCTGTGTCCAAAAGTATAGCCGCAGCAGGTACCTCAGGGCTGATCCTATGTAGCGCCGCAAACAGCGTTCGTAAATTCAGGGAGGTCGATCGGTGGGGAACAAAGCCGGACTGAGCTGGGGAAATAATATACTCCATTAGCTGTGAGAGCCTATGTGCAATAATTTTGGCCAGTATCTTATAGTCAATGTTCAATAGAGAGAGCGGTCGATACGCTCCGCAAAGAGTGGGGTCCTTTCCAGGTTTGGGAAGGAGGATAACAACTGCCTCGCTTAACGTGGGGGCAAAGCCCCTTGCTCTAAGGCTTCGGCATATACTTCAATCAATTTCGAGGCCAATTGATCCATAAAAGTCTTATAAAATTCCCCGGTAAAGCCATCCAGCCCGGGCGCAGAGGACCCCCGAAGCTCTTTAAATCGCACCGCGCACCTCAGTCACTGTGATCGGCTCAGCCAGGAAGTCCTGCATGTCTTTTTCTAAATAGACTAGGGCTATCTCGTCCAAATATGCCTCCCGCGCAGCGGGGTCCACATCTGCCCTGGAAGTGTACAGCGCGGCGTAGTAGGACCGGAATTCTTCCATGATGTCCTTGGGGGACGTGAGCATAACCCCATCCGAATTGCAAATCTCGGTGATGAAAGCTTTATTATATGGGGGCCGTAATACCTGAGCTAGAGTGCGGCCCGGTCGGTCGCCCTCTCCATAACGTCTAGCCACGTGATATTTGCCTAAATAGAGAATCTCTCGATCAGCCGTCTTTCTATATTCCAGGAGCAGGGCCAGTCTTTTATCTTGCAGCGGGGCGGACGAACCGGCCGTGGCCTCCCTGTCTAAGTCCGCAATCTCGCTCTCCAGCCTTGCTAGTGTCGTGCGTAAGGCACCGAGCACTCCCGCGTGTTTGGAGATACAGACCCCTCGGATGTAGGCATTGAAGCCCTCCCACAGCACTGCCCATGTGTCTACTGAGCCGGTATTATTGGTGAAGTAGTCCTCTATGGCCTCGCCAACCTCATGGCAGAAAAGTGCATCCAAGAGCGCGCGTCCAGGGAACCGCCACTGCCTTTCAAAACCCTCATGCCGAGGAACACCCAGAGTCAGCTGGACCGGGGTGTGATCTGAATATGTCCTGGGAAAAGTATTGGTCGCCCGAAACCACGAGGAAACCTCCGGGGAGAGGAGTCAGAAATCAATCCTGGTCCAAGTGTCATGTTGCCCTGAATAATGCGTGTATTGCGTGCTAGTCGGATTGCGTTTACGCCAGACATCTATTAGGGAGAGCTGCTCACATAAATCTAATAGCGCGCGCCTTGCCCTAGGCTTGGAGTCCGCTGAGCGGGAAGTGCTGTCGAGTGTAGGGTTGAACAGGAGGTTGAAGTCCCCACCCATCAGTATCAAAGATGACTCTAATTTTGTCAGTTGCGCCTGCAACGTGCAGAAAAATTCTGGGGAATCTGTGTTGGGGGCATAGACACATACCAACGCCACTCCGTGACCCATCAGGGACCCCCCCCCCGACAATGGTGTAGCGGCCTTCCTTATCATTGATCAGCAATTGACAGCTAAAGGGGACCCTCTTATGAATAAGTACAGCCGTCCCTCTGGCATAATTGCTATAATTGGCAAAGTATCTATGCGCCCCCCAGCTGGAAGCAAACCGTGCCTGATCTGTGACTGGCAAATGTGTTTCCTGGAGGAAGGCAATGTCGATTTTGTGCCGGGCGAGGTAATGTACCACTTGTCTCCGCTTGCGCGTGTTATTTAGGCCTCTAACGTTCCAGGACAGCAGGGATAAGTTGGCGGAGCCCTTAGACAAACCTAACTGCGCCATTCGTGGTCAAGGGAAAGTCTCAGCCAATCAGAGAGTACATTGAATATGACGATCTGCATGTATGTAGCATAGAAAAGGACAATCAAACAAAGAATCTGCAACCCTACCCAAACCCCCCTCCCCCACCCAGCCTCATTAACCAAAAGGCGAGGCAAATCCCAACCTGCAAAAAAGAAACTCCATAGTACCAATGAACTGTGTTAACAAAAATACAACTGCCGTGAGGTACATTAGAACTATCCAGTAAAGGCCCCGGGGAAGCAACCCAGGGGGGTGGCAACGCCACGTCAGTCGGCCAACTATGACAAATTAATTAAACATTAACGTCTTGCAGTCCCCATGCAAACTTCAAGAGAACCGTAGGGTCCCCGCTCAGCCAGGCCCCCCCCACACCCGGTTCGGAAAACAATTCCTGACTGACGGCTGATACGTTCTGGGTAGGAGGCGGATCGTCTGTCATTATGTGGTTGCTCATTGTTGCGCTTAAAGGTGTGGCAGAACTCCTGGACCTCATGTGGTGACTCAAAAATGCGTGTCCGGCCCCCCGTTTCAACTCTGAGTCGGGCCGGGTAGAGCATGCCGTACTTGAGGCCGAGATTGCGAAGAGCAGCCTTCACTCCGTTGAACTTGCGTCTGGCATCTTGCACCATAACGGTGAAGTCAGGGTATAGGGCAATCTTGGAACCTTGCCAGGTGGTGTCACCCCGCTCGTGTGCCAGGCGAAGAGCAGTGTCGCGATCTCTGAAGTTCATGAGGCGAGCAATGAGGGGACGGGGGGGGCAAGCCCGGGTTGGGACGCGGCCCCAAGGAGCAGTGGGCCCGCTCCACCACAAAGCCAGTTGTGAAAGAGTCTCGACCAAACAAATCCGAAAGTAGAGTTTCCACAAAGGTGTCGAGGCGGCCAGTGGCTGTGGACTCAGGGACTCCCAGAATCCGTAGATTGTTCCGGCGGCTGCGCGCCTCGAGATCTTCATTTTTAATGGCCACTTCCTTTAGGATGTGCTCCATTCTGTCCAGTCTCTTGGTTGTCTGCGCAGCGCCATCCTCCACGTCCGATATTCGTGCCTCGGCCACATCCAGCCTCCTGTCGTGATCTTGGCGCCCATCGTTTCAAGCGTTTTGTCTAGGGAATCAAAGCGACCATCCAATGATCGAAAACCAGCCCTCATTTCCTGCAGCCATGCCGCCGGAGGGGCAGCAACAGTCTCATCCCGCTCAGTGCCCTGGCCGTGCTCCGCCATCTCCGCACCGTCTTCCGCCTGTTTCTCCGAAGGCTTATCAAATGACAGTGTCCGTTATTTTGGGTCCTTACGACCCGTGCCGCAGAACTAGTGGAGGGAGCAGAGGTCGCGCCAATGTGTGCTATGGCGCACGTCAGGGCCCCGTGCAGGCGCCGGTGTTATTAGCGGCCCACAACTCAATGCTGGTCAACGCTTAGGCGCGGAGGGTAGTGCAGGGAGCCTGGTGTAACGGCGTGTCCGCCCCGCAATCCCCGCAAAGAGGCAAGAGTGGTATCTGGGGGGGCGCTAGCAGAGCAATGCAGCAATGTTTCCTGTACACGCCTCTCAATCCAGGCCTGGGCCTGTGTGGTGCAGCAGTTCCAGCGCAGCAAATTTAGGTGCCAGCCAGGCAGGGGAGCACTTTCATGGGCCACAGAGACAGCAGCAGCCCGGTAACACTGAGCCGTGGGGTCGAGAAGCAGGGTCTATGCCCGATCTGATCGTGGGCCCGGTGCACATTGAGTAGGGCCTTCGGCCTCCAGGGACCGCGCGGTAGAGGCAGCAGGCACCGGGGGCAACAGGCCGCCACCAACTCCCCCCCGTGGACCCCCAAGCGGCTCAGTGTCACCGCTGGTTTTCAATCGGGTCGGCGGGGTGCTTGCACAGCCCGGCGGGGAGCGCGCCATGATGCGGCCGGCTCACCCGCGGCCTCAAACGAGCAAAGCACGCTCGCGCCTGTGTGCAGGGGGAGGGGGGGAGTCGGGGGCACACCAGACCGGCACCCGCGGCACTCACCGGTAGCAATGTCCTGGGTCCCGCGGGAACTCCGCTTCATCAGCTGCGTGCAAGGGCCCGGTCTGTCTCAGTCTACCCCTGGGCCGCCATCTTCACTCCGGCTGCATCCTCGGAACACAGGGGCCCAGTGTCGCCGCCACTGCTCTCAGGCGCCGTAACAAGACACCGGGTCGCACCACAGGTTAGCCGCGGTCCCCGAGAGGCAATTCCGCCGTGTTTTGTGCGGGTAGCATGGGGGAAAAGCACGGATGTCGTCGGTCGGCTGGCGGAGCTTCAACGCCGCGTGGCCATCTCGGTCTGCAGCTTGGCCACGCCCCCAATTTGCCAGCGCTTTAATCTGAGACTGCAACAATGGATTTCAAGTGGAGTAGAGAACTACAGGAGCCAATAACAATACTATTGTACGGTGGGTGCATTTAGAGTTATTTTGTATAAAATGGCTTTATACGTAAAAGTGCCCAGAAACGTCCAACGGGAGGGACTCCAATTTACTATCAGATGCTCCTCCCCTCGCGCCACACATAAAATGTTTTTAACACATACACATTTGACAAAGAATAAAGCAGTATTCAAAACAGAACATTCGATGTGACAATTGAAGAAGCACTTTTTCAAACAGTGTCTCCAAGTTTAGCGCACTGAAGTTGGAACAATGTAGTAACTCCTCAATTAACAGCATAGTCTCTATTCAATCTTTGAAAAAATATCATAACTCAGCTTGGGCTAGGAGCTCAGTGCAGAGGCAGTGTTGGGCAGAATTAGATTAAATGTGCCTAAACAGGATGTGGCGTTATGGCCACAGATGCTAACATTGGAACTGGGGAACCAGGTTCAAGTCTCGGCTCAATATCCTGTGATTCTGGACACACTTAATCTCCCCGTGCCTAAAAACACCACAAAAATGAGTGTCTCCCTGTGTCAATTAACTGGTGCTCATAAAACGCGCCTTCAATATTTCGGGTCGAGTTCAGACTACAGAAAAACTGCAGAAAAGAGGTAAAAAAATAAAAATAAATAACTAGCATAAGGAAAGACAAATAGATACCTATTTAGTGGCTGATTTGTACAAAGTGAAACTAGAAATAATGGATAAATCACGGATTACCCGTGTAAATTGTCTGATCTTAGCCAAATATTTTAATTCACCAAAACTCCCTTTTTTCATTATCGCATAAGAAAGAACTTTAAAATATGTGAGTTCAGAATCCCAGTTGTATTAAAAAAACAAAAAAAACATGCATTTCATTTAGTAGACTATAATTCCACCAACAAACATCTTGTAGTCTGGGGCTAAGGGAGTTGGGTGTCACCTCTCCAAAAATAGACGGAAGACTTCACACTCCTCACCCTTGTCCATCCCCAGCTTCTCTTCTGCATAGTTGCTGTTGCCTGTTCGTACCCTTGCTATCAGTTCAGTTGCTTCTGCTGTTGTGCAATTTCTCTATTTTTTTTATTTTTTTTTAATACCATGCCGTTTTCTTTACACTGGCTAGGCTTCCGGTGCAAACGTTTAGAGCTTTATTCACTTTTCTCTCCCTCTCGCGTTATGTACTTTAGATAGAATTCTGTGCTCAACTCACTCACCATTTTCTGTGTAGCTGGCGCTATATTATAGTCATCACTGTCCCATTTCTTATGTATGAACAACTACAGCCAGCGCAGGTAGTCATCGTCCGCTTCCATTTGATGGTTTGCTTCAGATCTTGGTTTGGCCACGTGATATAGGCTGGGAGGAGAACCTAAGTGGTCACTTTGAGGGAGAGCCGCTACAAGCAATGAATACTGATGGCGCACAGGGGTGGGTCAGAGGTGCTTGACTCCAAATGCACAGGATGTGATCAGCACCTCCGTTTTGAAACACTTTAATGCATGAATCAACACCACACAATTACATGATACAGAATTAAACTCCACACAATTCCATTACACACCACATAATTCCAATCCACACCACAAATTTCCACATCATACCACATAATTCAACACCACACAACATAAATCCACTCCAAGCCACTCCACAACACACAATACCACTCCACATAGTTACACTCCATGACACACAAACCCCTCCACATAATTCCACTGCACTAATAACACATTAGTATCTACGTAATTCCACTGCACACCATGCCATATAATTCCATTACACAACTCTACTCAACGCCACACAATTCCACACCAAATAACTGCACTCCAAAGAATATAATTCATCATGCCACATAATTAAACTCCACTACATGCCACTCCACGACACACAATGCCATTCCATGTAAATCCACATCATGTAACATGATTACACTCCACAGAAATCCACTCCGCACCATGCCACATATTTACACTACACATTTCAAACCCAAACCACATACATCCATTCAACTCCATAACACACGGCTAAAAGACATTGACATTAATAACGCCAATAGCTTTTTGTTTGCCATGACCTATTGGCTTTGCCAATGCTTGTTTTCTTTATTGTTTCTTGCATGTTGCTTTTTAATCTGAGCAGTAGTCTTAACTTCATATACAGATAAAAGCTTAAGTACATTGATTGCTTCTAATGTTTTTTGCCGACTATATTACATTTGTACCCCAATCCTACTTACACTGCATTCCATTCTCTCTTTTTGCATATATCAAACATAGCATTCTCAATGCGTTAATATTTCTGTGTGTACCTCTGCATTCTGCCTAGCTGAAAAAATGTAGGGCCTTAGCCTGCTCATGGCAAACAATCAGTATATTAGTATTGGTTTTCTCGCGCTGTCAGGAAACATTCAGCTTCCCATAGGTCATGGGCAGAGAAGTTTTTGGTTCTGCAGCATTTGCTGCATTTCAATGATAGCTCGGCAGAATTTCCATTAAGACCATCCTGATCATGGCAGGTTGCTCAAAATTCAGCCAGTCGTAGAACATTTCTCTGCCAAGATTCCTGAGGTTGAGACTTCAGGAAAAAGCAGCATTTGATGAGACTTTGTTTCTTTATAAAGCACGGCTGTTGTTCAGCCAATATATAACGAGCAAGAGGGCTTGCTATGGTAGAAGGCTGTACATGTTGCGCATGATTTTCACTGGTTATGCATACAGCCAGAGAGTGTATACTGGGAAGGACTCCATTATAAATCCTGCAAGTTGACTCATTAGGAATTAAAATTGTTTCTAGCTGAAATTGATCAAATGTTACTAAAAATGCAGCTGCACTTGTTGACAATCTAGTAAATACTATTTTAAAAAGTGCTGCATTACTCCAGATATTTTAGCTTTTCTAATTTAGTCAACTCTGTTGCATAATAAAGTTATGCGTCAGGGTTCAGGAATTATTCTGTTGAATAATTCCAGAGGCCCTGGCTATAACGTTTATGTGGACAAGTTCTACACAGGAGTACAGCTGTTCAGCAAGCTGTACAATGTTGGCACTGTGACTTGCAATACAATTTGAAGTAAATGTAAAGAATCCCCTTTTGAGCTGGTTTGTAAAAAGCTCCAAAAAAGGCAAATGCTGTGTGTTCCATTGCAACAGAGTGCTAGCTGATAAATGCTCAGACAGGCAAGAATTACGTGTGCTCACTACAATTCATGATGAGAGCACTTCTCTGATCACGGTTTGTGGGGTCAGATGGCAAAAGTGCACAAGTCCAACTACATGCTTGATTTTAAAAAGCACACGGTTCGAGTTGGTAAAACTTACCAGCTACTTCAACTATATGATGTGAACTGTAAAACTCTCACGCGGTGCACAAAGCTGTCTGTCCACCTGATCCATTTATCAAAGTAAAATGCAAATTTTGTCTCTACTCAAACTACCACAGGAAGATGTGTACCATTCCTTGACTTTGATTTGGCAGTTATTGTTATCATTACTGCTATAGAAGAAGTAGCTTCTACTTCATCTGTTTCAGAGGACGTTACAAGGCTGCTGATAGAACAGTCAACAATATTGCAAGTGCAGATTTGTACAGAGAAAGAAATGACGCAGGAGTTATTACGGTCCCCAATGTCGTCTTAGCCATGCATGTATGTTACTACTAGCTCCACTTTACCACACAAAAGTGACTTTAAATAGCCTTGCATGGATACATACCTTCCATGGCCCATTACTTGACTTGCCAATGTAGTCTTTCAAATTGTTCCATCCAAGTTGGAAAAACTTTCCAATAGTTCTCATCCAAAGAATTAGCATAATCCAAAAGGTTTTCTCTTCCTATATTAGATATGAGCTACTGTGTCTTCAAAGACTCTGGTAGGCACATATTGGTCACACTTGTGCCATGATTGCCTTAAAATGTGGCAGTTGTTGCGTCCCTGTATTTCTAGTGCATTGTTGCCAGTGCACCGTATATTTAAATTAAATATTTGTTTTATAACACTCGCTGCAAAAAAACACAACAGGTTTTGTAAACACTGGAAAAACACAGGATTTGTTTATTTTGGGGGTTAAACAGCTGAAAATGCACTAGTAAGCACAGATTTCAAATTGTTTGAAAAACACTGAGAAAACACCACTGAAATCCACAAAATATAAACACTGAAAACAAGACAGTCTAAGCATACCACACTCTGTGGGCGAGGGTCTACTTTCCTACACACATTTAACTCATAGCCCAGAGAATGAAGCAACACACAACAATGAAGTAGAGAATTGTAATGAGTAGATTAGTGGAATTTTTGATGTACATGTAGCATGTCAATAAGGAATGTTACACCCGTTATCGTTCTCACATTTCTCCCAACTACAACTATTCTAACAGGCACATATGTGCTTCTCTATGGGAGAGGAAGGGTTTGGCACTGTACCCAAATCCAGTCAGTAGTGACTTCACATACGGTCTGACTGGAGTTTTTGAGCCCAAAATTAGCCAGCACCCAGGGAAACCTACCAAACTCAGACATTTATGAGAAGTACACAACCCTGGGAGTCGAAACGGGTGTGAGGTGAACCCAATCATTCCTGAAAAGTAGTCAAACCAAGCTCGTACCCAGACTGCACGCAAAGGGCAATCTTTGGCTAAAATCATGGCTTTTCCTCACATTTCTGTAAGAAACAATTCCATAATCTGCACGGGATCTACAAAATTCCTACCGACCAGCATTTCCACACTTCTCCCGATTAAAATCGAATCCGACATGTACGGATGTGTCCAGAGTTACTTAAAGTATGAAAGCTTTCAAAATGTGTTTATGTAAAGATAATGTGCATCAGAAGCATAAACCACATCACTTTTGCCATTAGCAATAAGCAAGCAAAAACCCCAACTATTACCAAGAATACAAGGACCCAAGTTAACAATTTCATGTTTTTTCACTGATTTGAAAAAGGGCCCATAATCAATATAAAAATTGATAAGTATGTATCTTGTTGAATAACATTTGGTCCTATGGACATGAGCTTTGAGGCTATGGCACTTCTTTCTCAGATGGAGTGGGAGTGGAAGAGAACTTTTGATGCAGACACCCTGGGTCTCATTTGCTGACCTCCGGTGAGCAAATACTTCTTCTGTAGGGGTTGGTTTCTGATTGTTCTTTAATGCAGTCCTACATCATTAATTTTGCACTTGGAGACAATTAGAGCCATTCTGCTTCAGACAATGATAGGCAGTAGCTACGCTAGACGGTATCGCTCTAGGTAGTTTTGGGGCCTTAACTTGATCTGCACCTTGACCACCCACCAATACCTATAGTGGTTTCCCAGAAGATGACAGTCTGTAAAAGTAGACTCTCGCTCATTACCAACTGTACCTCCCTAAAAAGGAATAGGGATTGAACAGGACAGACTCAGCCACTGACCATCCACCTCCAAAAAACGAGTCCAGACTCTGGCGTGTGATAAGACACTTCACAGCCCACTAAAAGGTGCTGCCATGTGCGCTATACATGAGGTAACTTATCAAATCAAGAATAACACTAGCCTGAAACCCTCATCTCCTATCCAGGAATGCTACTTTTGCTCCACCTGGAAGACTCGAGTGTGGAAAATTAAGCCACTGGCCTACCCACAGAGTGAAGTACAAAAGCTACTGGATATTGAGGACCTATTATAAAACTTAAAATATTATGGGAGCAAGAGGAGTGCTATATGGCATAGGAGCTTCTACCCTTCTTGAAAAATGTAATACAACCTTTCAGCTACCCTGGGGAGTGGGACAGACCAGTTTCCCTGGGGAAGCTCAAACACACAAGGTATAACAAGACACAAGGAATAATACATTTCTTGGATGAAAAAAGCAAATGGAATTCGGCACTGCTTCTGGTACAGAGAACTGACATGACAACCACCCCTTAACCTTTGCAACCTCCAACTTTCCTCTAATTTCACATTATCTTGGATAGAGATTGGCATTGTTCTCTATACTCTACCACCTCTGGTTCCCCTGTGCCTCACCAAGTAGGCATGAAATAACCAATGAACATCAGGGGTGGTTTACTTTTTAACAAAATAAAATATGAAATGGAGTGGGAGGCCCTAAACTGCCTGGCACAAAACCTGCTCTCTAACTTAAAGTCACCGTCTGCATTTCATCTCCCCTGAAGCACATGAACATGCATTAAGGGGAAAGCACATACAGGAACTTGATGCTCCTAGCCACATACGAGTTGTCTGGGGCATCAGGCAGTGTGATTCTGTTATTCTGGTACATTACATCTAATTTCTTATATAAACTGAACAAACTTTCGACATGGGTGTTCACTTGGTATCAGGAGCTTCGCCAACAGAGTGACACGTTGTAGCTAATGAAGGACAAAATATAACCAACTAAAAGTTGCACTTTAATGAAGATTCTCTGAATTGAGACCGGAGGTTTTAAGAAGTTAGCTTCTTCTTGTCTACGTTAAAAGAGAAAATACATTCCAGAGTACTCATTTTTTAGGTCTCGCCTGAGCCAGCGCATGCGCTACTCTGCGAGACATTTAGTAGTGGGATTTTAAAATTGCTACCCCACGCTTTTGCTGGCCTAGCGCTTGCGGTTACGCACGCGCGCAGCCGCCAGCTTTCGCACCACTCGCGTGCTTGTTTTGTTTAACTTTCGCGGCCGCGTCACTTTTTTTTTTCCTTTGCGTGCTTGTTTTGTTTCACTTTCGCATAATCGCGGCACCCGCGCTTTACTTTTAATTTTAAAAGTAAAGCGCGTGTGCCGCGATTGTAGCAAAATTAAAGAAAGATGTTTTTTTCTATTTCTTTACTTTTGCAGCAATGGCGGCACCGGCGCTTTACCTTTAACCATGAATAAAGCGTGGGTGCCGCGATTGCTGCAAAAGTAAAGAAATAGATTTTTTTTCTATTTCTTTACTTTTGCAGCAATCGCGGCACCGGCGCTTTACCCGTTCTTCATGTTGCTTCTCCCAGCCATTCCCTCCTCCTGTCAACCATTGATTCTCCTCGCCACTCCTGTATTGCCTCCCCATCTGTGCTGTGTTGCTTCCCCCACTTGTGATTTTTGAAAAAAACATTTGCATTGTTTTCTTTTTCTATTTAATGATCCAACTTTGATCTGCAAATAAAAAGCGGAAAAACAGTGTCCGAATCAGACTTTTTTTCTTTTTTCTTATTTATTCGTGCTACACAGCTTCTGGAATGACATGACATAAAAACCATTGGCAAAGCCATTACGTCTCAGTCATTACCTATTTTCTTTGCCAATGCATGTTAACATATGGCTCCTAATTCTTTTCTTTAGGAAGTACATTTTGCTCTGTTTTGTGTCCTCACTCTCTGGTAGGCTTCAGCTGTGTTGAGGTATAGGCTAAATTTGTTGTTCCCATCAAAAGTTTTCATGCTTAAAGAGAATTCCTCTCCACAAATTTTTCTATTTGTGGAATTGGGAAAGAAGCCCTGCTTAGTTATTGCGCACACTTTCTGTTAAACCAAAGCACACGCTCTACCAAGATAAAATTGTGGTTAATAAATTGGAATAGTGATTGCTTTTGAAAGACCAGGGACCACTGCCTCCTGATATTGTTGACACTGAAGAAGAGCATGTGGTTAAATATTTGTACTCTCTTCACTTTGTTGCCTATTATTCTTATCCCATTGGGGCTTGGATAAGGATACGCAACTACTGCAATAGTGAACAGGTCTGTCTATAAAGTATTAATAATGCCATGCAGACAGTTTGCTTTCCTCCAATGACTGTATAAACCCATCATTTTATATTTTATTGTATTACTGCAATTTTTGCTTGACATCTGCAAAGGAGGAATGTAGTCAAAATAATGTGTTTTTCTGCCAACAGTATGAAGCACTAGCTAAAGAAGTGATTGCCAAAGACAATATTATCCCATTGTAAATATTGGAATTTTATTTAGTAGATGCATGCTTTAATACTTTAAGAGCTGCAATCACATGTTGATACAAAATGTATGTTTAAACAATAAAGCATGAAATCAAACAATGATATTTTACCCATGTAAGCTGGATATCCCAAGCAAACTGACACAGTGGGCTACGTTGTCACTTGAGAACATTATGAAATTGTTTTGTACACATTTGCGCCACGACGAGCCATTGCATTTTTAGGTCTAGTTTGACAGAACAGTTTTTAACTTATCTTATGTGAGCAACTGAAAAATAACTTCCAGAAGCTCTAGTGAGTGACAGGCTACTACTCATATTGCTTCCCTTTGGTAACTATATGCCGTTTGATTGGGCAGAAATTGTGTGCTTTCACTGAAAGAGTGCTTATTTATCACCTTTTTTTTCAGGTGAGAAAGCTTAGGCTCAACACAGCAGGCTGCAGTTGGTTATGGTGGCAAGACAATGATCAAGGCTATAGACCTAATGTTTCTTATGAAAAGTTATGACAAATGTAGGAGCTCTGGTGTATTTGTGTTGAAGAGTATTAAGGCGAATAGGTGTTGAACAGTGGATTGTTATTACAGGTTGAAGCCTGTAGAGAGATATTTAGTTATACGGAATGTCATTGATAAACATAGTACATAAGGGTTTTGGTGTATGTTCGCTCTTCTGATAAACCCTGGATTGGAAGATTTGCACTGAGAATCCCTGGATTATATTTTGTTTTACCAACTGAAATTTTGTATATTTTGAAATTTTATGGCTGTATTTCTGATTAACTTGTGGGAAAGCTGATACTTAATGCATAGTTGCCTGAGTTGGTAACAGAGGAAATCTTATGTTGAATACAATAGTCTTGAGTTGTGGTGAGAAGCTAATGATTAAGATCGTTATGATATGTTATGTGTATTTTTATTATACACACCTCACCCGAAAGGTTATCCTGGGGCTGCAGCAGGAGCTGTGTGGGCTGAGCGAGGGTCTGGGCTGGGTGAAAAGCAAGATCTTCGTTTCTTGCAGAATTAAACAAGCATTGGCATAGCCAATAGGTCTCGCCTTTGGGACTATTTAAGTGTTTAGCCATGCAACAGTTGTTGTTGCACCAAGAATATTGTGCTGCATAACTAAATACTTAGAAGGTCCCAAAAGCGAGACCGATTGGCTATGCCAATGCTTGTCTCACTTGTTTTCTCTCAAAAATCCAACCACACTAAGATGTGGGCGATCTGCTAAATACAGTGTGTGCAACACAGACAAACCATAAATTAACATACTGCATACCTTTCTTCTGTGCATTCTGATCTTTCAGTTCCATCAATCTCTATTTCTATCAGCTCCTCCGCCTCTCTTTTCGTCATGGTGAGAAACAGTTTGAGTCCTGTGTGCAAAGAAAGATCTGATTAGTCCCACTTCAAAACTGGTGTTTTACAAACATAGTTCAGCTTGCTTTTGAAGATTAGTTTTGCCATCCCTCAGTGCATGAAATCAGGGTATGTATCAGCCAGCAACCTTATTTATATGTTTTTAGACTAATCGAATACTGTTTTTAGGCATCAACCCGTGCCATAATGTAAAAGTAAGTAATGCGATGGATACAGACAAAGCAGACACTGCTTTTGTATTCACCGGATTATTTTCAAATCACTGGCTGCATCCATTAATTCTAGAAACAAAGGAATGGGACACTTTTGGATTTCCTGCAAAGGGACCAGCCCACAAGTACCTTGCTTCAGATGTGCTGGGGCATTAACAAGACGGTTTCTACAGTCAAACATATCACAGATTTGTAACAATCTATTAAAAGTTGTTAATGGATTGATTAATTCATTTTTCTACTATGTATTTGATGCCATCAACAGCTTCAGCACCAAAGCAGTTTCTTGAAGCAGACAACAGATGCTTCATATTAACCAACTTAATGGTATTCACTTTATCGACCATGGAAAGAAGGAGGACTGGACAGCTGCCCCTGCAATGCATTGAACACAAGTGTGCTTAGATACAACACTGCAGAAATAGACTAAGTTAGGACGAATGGTCCTGTACACCGTGGACATCTCAGAGGTTGGAAGACCTGTGTCAACAGCACTACATTTCCTAAGCAAGGAGGATACATAGATACATTGTGATCCAAATTGTCTGCTCAAACAGACCAGAATAAAATCTGCACCCCATTACATTCAAGCAGTTTCGTGACAGTTTTGGCTGATCGTCAAATTCATCTTTGATCAAGAAGTGGAGATAGTCCGCCCAGTATAGTAGTAAGCAATTCAGAAATGTTAAGTTCTGTTATTAGTGAGAAAGGGACATAATGACTATTCTGTCAGGATTGGCAAATTCACTAGATAGGTAAAGAGATTTTGACCTATTCAATGACTCACTGCATTCTTCTCGAACGATCATTATTTCAAATGTTCATGCCACAGGTAAAAAAAAAAAAAAAACAAGGATTCCCTTCTTTGAGAAACAGGAGATTTTCTGAGCAAGGAAGATTATGTCTTATGGGAAAGAGGTATGAATGTCTTTGACAGCGTGTGGTGTTAAGCAGAGGCTGAAAGGAGGGTAAATACCTTCCTCGTGACACATTTCACTAGAACGGTATTTAAGACAATAGTGAACTACAAACTTAATGTTCACAGAGGCAATCCAATCAGAGAAAAAAATGGCCACTCTGCCACCTCAGGCCTTATACATGTTCTAAATAATTTATTAATTGGCTGTTGGGAAGCTCATTTTTAATGCTGTGAAGAGGGAACCAAATTCAGTCCAAGTCGCAGCACAATATAGCTACTGAATGGTTACTGCTCCCTTTATCTGTGAGGCTAGGAGACTCAGAAAAGCTAAGAGCCCTGTAGCAGAAGAAGTAACAATTCAGAATGTTTTACAGCCTCGTTTTCTTATATTTCAACAGAATATTGTTGCAGGAGGAGCCTCTGCTCTCTCTATTCCTTCACATGTGAGGTCTAGAGTTTATTTGCCCTATTACATAAGACCCAGAAAGGGCAATGACAATATACAGACTAACAACGAGCCGGAGTGATTTTGTTTTGTAATGTGAGAATTACCATTCTTTGTAGTTGTCTGGAGATTATTAGCTGCCATCACAATACCAGTTACAGTTCCTAATGTTTAAATTAACCAGTCACACCAGAGGCAAGACAATACATACATTTTTGTTTTCTTTGAAATCATGCTATCTCAACAGAAATATGACAGATATAGTACTAAAATGCATATCTATACAACTAGACGTTTCTCAGACATTAGCCTTGTGTTTTAATGTTGTATTAAATGCAACTCCAACACTGTTCCCAATTATTAATTTATCTAATATACCATGATAATCATGCAGCTGTGTACTCACGCAATCACATCCGATCAGAAATAAAGGGAAAAGAACAAACCAAAAGGACAATCTTTTTGAGAGATCAAGATAAGATACCAAGGAGTCAAATTGCTTTAACTGCATCCCTCTCTTGACCATATAGGAGTTATGCGTTACCTCTGATAATTTTATCAGAAATGTTTTGTGGGGCGGTCTTTTGGCACTGTGAAACATGATCTATTAGCAGGAACTCTGCTTCAAAAAATATTATTCTCTGTGCAGTTATTAAATATATACATTATTTATCGGACTATTAATTTCTTATTGAACCTTCTTTTACATAAATCAATTCACTCCTACAGTTTTAATTTAGGACTTTAAAAAAAAGGTGCATAGATTTGTATGTAACCTGTAAACTTAAAATCACAGTTTTGTTGGGATAGAAATTAAGTGATTTGTAAGGTGTACAATCAAAATACCCGTTGAGCCTTTTCTCTGGTCAACCAGTTTTTAACAGCAAACAGCAGTAAGGTGATCCACATTCTTACTGCACAGCAATTTCAAGCTTACTCTGGCAAACAGAAGACTACATCACTTTGAGCATTTAAAAAAGTTCTAAAAAAGGAAGAAGCACACCTCGCATTACAAGTGAGCGATATTTTCCAAAGGTTTGCAACTTAAATTAGCCCATTTAAAATCTGTTGATTATCAGTCAGTTGCACAACATCCTTATCTAATGGGAGGTACAACGTAAAAGGTGGCAAAGAAAGGTAAAATGTTGGTGTTCTGACCTCTTGAATCTAACCATGATCTGAAATGATCAAACTCCACCACAATTTCATGCAAACAAAAATGTAATCCACATGGCTTTCCCAATTAATGAAACTAAATGTGTTTGAGATGATTTGAGAGATAAATGGTGCTTATGGCGCTCTAGCCTAGAAGATTTTGGCCCAACGTATTATTCTGGCACTTGCATAGGGTAATAGGTGGAATTCTTCCAGCTGCTTTTGCAACTAAGGTTATTGCTTATCTCAACCTTCCCCGCGAACAAAGTGCCCCCTCCAAAATAAGCGACAGTGGTACTCAAGAAACCACACCGCTACATAAAGGAAGAATAAAGTGCAGTGATTTAATAATTCAAATTAACTGTTTACTGTAGGAAGCTGGCTCTGTACAGACCATACCAAAATGAGGTATAGTGTGCACAGAGTCCAGTGGAACCCCAAAGATAGGCAGAGGTAAAACTAGATAGCACCTTACTCTCTATTTGTGGTAGTGTGGTCGAGCAGTACGGCTTTATCAGAGGGTAGTGTTAAGCATTTGTTGTACACACTCAATCAGCAAATGATGTCACACACTCAAAGACTGAACTCAGACCAATTTTGTTTGCATAAAAATATTATGTTATTTTATTTCTAGAACCAAGCCAAGCCTGGAACAGGTAAGTGAAATAAATGCTTTGCAAAACCTATGCAATGTTTTACAATTGAATGCAGGTTCAAATGCAATTGATTGAAATACAGGTAAGTTAAAATGTCGAGATTACTTTTCAGATTACTATTTAAGTTACTTTTTCTACTCAGTGTGATATGCCTAGATATCACACTGGGACATTTCCTAGAGAAAAGGTAAGTAAAATCAGTTTTGTACAGTTGAAGTTTTTCAGGTTTTCATACAAATCAACTCCACACTTAAAACATTTTTCAGGGGAAAAAAGTCAATGTATTCCTATGGAGAGAAATGAAGTTATTGGTTAAAAGGTAAGTACTCGGTCTTTGGGGTTGAGTTTCTGGGGTTAGAACAAGGGTTCCCCCAGGGGCAAGGATGCACTCTCAAAGCACCCTCAGCGGCACTAGGGCGGCTGGGTGCAGAGTGCTGAGGCCCAATGTTATCCAATGGGGGATAGGGGGCCTCCGGTTGGTGGCTGCTCACGAGCAGGCCACAAGGTTGTGGGAGCAAAGCTCCTGGTGTTAGGCTCAGGGCAAAGGGAGATCCTGTTTAGCACACAAAGTGCACCCGCAGCGGCAGCTGGGTGCAGGGTGCTGTTTTGGCGTCGGGTGCCCTGTTTTCAATGGGGATTTTCGGTTTTGGTTTTTAGCTGCCGGCTCGGTCCAGGAAGACTTCCTGGAGGAACCAACAGCTGGGCAGGTAAGTTGGAGGGCTCGGGGACATAGGTGCACCTTTGGTTCTTTTCTCCCGGGCGCAGGGCCGCTGGGTGCAGGGGTGTCTTGAGGTCGGATTTCACCTTACTGGGCCACTCGCGGTTGGGGGGGGGGGTCTCCGTGCAAAGGATGCAGGCGACGTCGGGGTGTCCTGGAGGGGTCAACCCATGGTGGACATGGACTCTGGAGCGCTGGGGGACCTCGCTGGCACCCGTGGGCCACTCGAACTCGGGCCGTAGGGGACGGGTTCAGTGGTGGTTCCAGGCGTCTGGTTTCTTTGTCCTCAGCAGGCTCAGAGTCGGTCTTGGGAGTTTCGTTTGAACAGAGCTGCTGTTCACAGGAGATCCGGTCTTTGTTAAAGGCAGTCAGTCCTCCCAGGGTTCTGGAGGTCGCTGGCTGCAGGACAAGGCGACTTTTGGCGCAAGATCTCTGGATACTGCAGACGGGCCAGCAGAGATGGAGCCAAGTCAGTTCTTCTCTGCAGTCTCCTCTGCTGGGCGTCTTCTTTCGTCCTTCTTTTTCATAGGTTGCGGTAATCGGTCTTCTTGCGTTTTAGGGGTCTCGAGGTCAGTAGCCAATGGGCTACTGACCTTAGGGTGACTACTCCCTTGGTGTGCTCACCCCACGTGGGGGAGTGGGCACAATCCCTAATCCTGATTGGGGAGTGCCTGCCATCTGCAAGATGACAGGCACTGGAGAGTGGGCTTCACCTCGCCTCCCCCACCTGAGGGGTGGGGTTGGCAGAGGTGAGCACATCTTCTGGGCTGGCTAATTGTTCTCGCCTGTCTTCCAGCCGCAAAGGAAGGGAGACATTAAGGGGGCCTGCTCCTGATAGCAGGAGAGGCTGGGGGGGTCGCATTACAAAGGCGGCAAGGTCTTTGAAGCTCCCCTGCCACAGATGGCTCCTCCTGGCCTGGGGGTGATGTGAACACCTCCGCCCAGGAAAGGCTTTGTTTCTGGGATCCGGGAGCGAAGGCTCCCACCCAGGGGTCCCTGGTGGCAGGCTGGTGTGTACCAGTCAGGGAACTCAGCAGAGGCTGGTCGTTTTTCAGGGGGCATCTCTAAGATGCCCTCTAAGTGCATTTTTCATTAAATCCCACACTGGCATCAGTGTGGGTTCAATGTGCTGAGAAGTTTGATACCAAACTTCCCAGTTTTCAGTAAATCCATTATGGTGCTGTGGAGTTCGTAATGACAAACTCCCAGCACCATATACTCTTAATGGCATTACTGCACTTACAATGTATAAGAATGGACTTAGACACTGTAGGGGTACAGGGCTCATGCACCTGTACCATCACCAGTGGTATAGAGCACCCAGCTTCGGGGGTGGCGGACCTATGCCAGGGCAGTGGGTTGTAGGCATGGCACACAGGTATGTGTGCCATGTCGACTCTTCACTTTGTTCTGCAGCAAAACACGCATCCTGCAATGGCAGTGTGTGTGTGTAAAGGTACAGGGCCTCTAAGGGTGACACAATAAGTGCTGCAGTCCTTAGATGCCTTCCCTGGCAACAGTGCCCTTGGTACCCATGGTACCTTTTACAACGGACCGACATGTGGCCAGAGAGGTGCCAATTGGGGGTACAAGGTACAGTTTTGGGAAAGAACACAGGCCCTGAGAACCTGATTGGCAGGGACCCAGGGCACTTAAAGTCAAAGTGCATCAGAAGTTTGGCAAAATGTGTGTTGGGGAGGGGTACTGCAATAGAAACCCAGCTTCCTACATTTACTAGAAAAAAGCCTGTTCCAATCATTGTATAAGAAAAACAATAAATAAATGTAACCGGAACTTCACACAAAAATAGGAAACCATGCTGTTCTTTTAAATGTTTTTTTATTAAGATACGTGTACTGTTGATTTAGGTGATGTGTAAGCACAAACAAAGATTGAGAGTTAAGACATACGTACTCTATCCATTTGTTTGCAATGGAATGCACACTGTGCTGGGCAAAAGGAAACGTAGAACTTCCTCAGTTTAATGCATTCTGTCTGCCAGCCTACTGCATGGAAAGTATGTCAAACTGATTTAATGTTTTGTCACTATGCACTCCAACAACCATCCAGATGGTGTGTTATCATCTATGAAATACGTTAAAAAAAAAAAAAAAAAAGGAAAAGGCATCTTTGCACTGGGACTACAGAAAGCTATAGAAGAATGTGATTATTTTGTGGTACAAACGGTAACAAATGCTAACAAAGTGGAAGCGGTTGCTTAATGTGGGTCCCAGCAGTTTAGGACCTTACAATTCATGGGTCAATGTTTACCTTGTCTTTGTATATCATGAACAGCTTAGCTGTTCTGGGCATGCTGTAGCCAGGTGCAGTTTGGTTGGGTGGGGCACTTCTTTGCGAGCGCGGTATCCATTTTGGATATCCAACAAGAAGGACCACCTTCATTAGAGTCAATGGTGTATCCATGATAGAAGCCTTGCCCAGAGAGGTTAGGCTTCCCCCTTCATGCCAGGTTCTCAATGCGTGAGCACAATACAGTATACACTGAATGAACAGCATCCAGCACTTGTGGCAAGCTAAAATTTAACATACTTTTGGTACCCGATTAAGGAAATTAAGAAACGTCAGGCAAGAGATGATGGGTTGCATCTGCCCTTTGCCTTTTTTGAGAGAAGTTGGATATCTGATGTGCAGGTGCCTTGATGGACATAAAGCCATAGGGTGGTTGGGAAGGGCAGGTCAGATCTTGACAAAATCTTCACCAGATAAGTCACAAATGGAGCAAACCACAAGCTGACAAAGCCCTGCATTGCACTTCAGGAAGAGCAAGGCCAGGTTAACCACAGCCCACAAGTGAGGTACTGCAGCTAAAGCCTCCTGGTGTGATTAGGCGCATGTGCTGTGAGAGTTGGCCCAGTAGCAACATATGGGGTTAGGCCACAGCTGTGGCCTAGGATTGTTATGATTTGGGGCCAGGTTTTAGTATTCTAGTCATGACTGCAGTCTGTTGAGAATGATCCATCTTTTGCATGTAGAAAATACCTGTAAACCATTGCACATTGTGAGTAAATGCCTTTGGGGAGAACTACTGTCCCTCTGTAAAGTAGCTGTTAAATTCTATGAAGCTTTGTTTCTACTTACAATACCAATTTGCTTGAAAATGCACAATTTACCACTAATGACGTCAAAAAGCATTTCGGAAGAAAGCCCAGTGCCACAACAGTAAAGTTGCATTTGAAACATAACAATATTTTACTAAAAACCACCGGATTTATGTACTCTCCTAGATCACACTTAAACATATCTTAAAAACATGAGAGCAATAATTGCTGGAACCTCACTGTCAGTATGGTAAATAGTTTTTTGAGAGGCAGTGGTGGTGGAAGACTTATAACTAAGCATTTATATACAAAAGCCTCTCTTTAGCTACTGGAATTTTCATGTACATTAACAAGAATTGTGGCAAAATGCAAAAAGACATTTATGGTATGTTGAACACCAAAACGTCGGTGTATCCTAAAAGCAACAAGAATTTTGAACATAGTGCTCAAAAGCAAAGCACGTCTAAGGCTAGTTATTGGCAGATACTGAGATATGGAAAGAGTAGCATGTTACAGGGTTGTACAATGTAAAGAACAAGAGATCAATAATATTATGAACAGAAGTGTCCTAGAAAGACTGGAGATAATCATTTACCACAGATGATAGCTCATATCAGGGAACTCAAACTGATCAGGATTATGCATTTTAAGTGTTTGTAACGATGCAAAAGCAAATATGGGTGCACTGCAACCGCACCAGGAGAATGAAGTGCAATTTAAATTATACATAAAGTATAGCTACTTCTATATTTTGGGCCTCAAGGCTGTAAGAAAGTCTACACAATACAATACAAAATTAAGAGAATATGAAGGCAAAACGTCAAAAGAAAAATGGCATTCACAGGGAGGAACTTTAATGTTAAATGTAGGACAGAGCCCGCAAGCTTGAGACAGGTAAAATGTCTGTATAGAGGTTACGCAAAGGAAGGTTAGAGAATAGACCAAAGCATTTTTAACATCTTAAGATACAAGAAGCTTTGTTTAGCTGAACAGAGGCCATGTACCAGTGCCCAGATCTGGACTTAGACTGATTTAAAGGTGAGGTGACAGAGAAGGGACTATTCATGGCTCATCTGCCACATTGTGATAACTATCTGAGTTTCAGAATCTGGTCTGTCTTGGACCACTAATTCTATGGAAGAGGAATCAGGAGGCGGAGGCTCGCGTAGAAGCATAAGATAGAACCACTGATAAACTGAAAGCCAGAAAACGAAGACAGAGGAAACAAAGGTTTTCTGGGCTGTATCATATATAAGAATCACATGTGTACTGCGTGCAAGGCTAAAGTACAGCATTGCCTGGATTCTCTTCAGGCAACAAATTAAAATAGCTACTATGTACTAAAAATAATATACTGCAGCAGTGCATTGGGCAACAGAGATGAATGTGTACACAGTTGATTTCATCAAAGCCCTCATTGTGCAAAGATTGACCCAAGCACTCAAACATTTGGCAGCCCTTAAACAATGCAAACCCTAAAAAAGTAAAGCACAGGCCAACAGACCTATGCCACCGAAGGAGTGCCCTAGGTGTACTAGGAAGAAAATAAAGAATATCAGACTGCCAAATACACAAGGATACAATCAAATCCTGACTGGCACCAAGAAAAAATATTACCGTTAGTCCTTGCTGCAAATGTATATTTTGGGTGAAAACAAATACCCATAAAACATGAAGTTCATAAAAATTGAATACCAGTTACATACTTTGAAAGCTGGCAAGTTTTCAGAGAGCTCTTCTGACTAACTCGTTAGTCCCTCCTCACAATCATTTCTTAATCCCCCTGCCCAAGCCTCTGCAATGAAGTTATGAAACTTTCTAATGGCAAGAAACACAATGGGTTAACGTAATTCTAGTTTCACGGTCTATGCCACTGCCCTTAAAAATCAGACCAAGTGTCCCACACATCTCTCCAAATTCCAGCTGGGTGTCACTGCAGAATTAACAGATCCTAAAATACTTCAAACCTTCAGCCATGACAACTAGCATCCAACCGAGACCTAGATAGAACAGATGAGATCACAAACACTTGCTGCTCTTCATAACTGCATCCTTGACAGCAGGAGCCATGCCTCCACTGCTAAGACCGTAAAAGGTCACTGGCATATCACAGGCATACCCTGCATATCGCAGGTACCACTATCCAAATGACATTATACCTGGAATGAACTGATCCTCTCAGTCAGAGTTTCACGTGCCTGATTTCTCACTACCAGATACCAAGACCAGAAAATGAATTGTTACCTTATTAGAGGTTCCACAACATTGACCACAACCCATCACTAGAGATAATGTACTAACACCATTGTTATTTACATAAGTCAACAGGAGTGAGCAGGTTTAAACATGTGTTTGAGAAGGGTGTTGGTCAGTGTGGCAGGCGTCTGTATGGCTACGAGAGAGCTACTCCACTTGTATTGCATAGGGAATCAAGATTACGGAAGAGGAACAGTCAGACAGGGCTTTTTACTGAGTTTTAATATTTGTGGGCAGATAAACTGCCCCCAGCCACAACCACTAGCTTTATCACCATGCACAGATAACTCCATGGACCGCCACACAAGCACACTGCATGGACAATTGGTGCAGATGGAGGCTCTGTGGTTTTTGACCGCCGGTTGGATGCAGTCTTCCTCCTCAGTTCAACTGGGCATTTATCAATCAAGCCAGCCCTGACCCAGCTGTGGAAATATTGCTTGTGTTGTCCTCTTGATGGACAGGCTTGAGCTCTGTGCGAAGGGAGATGTCTCCAAAAGCCACTGCGGTGCACAGTGGAGCCTTGGAGGGATTCAGCTGGAAGAAGTCCAGTGCCAGACAATCATCATCAATGGAGGCAAAGTAGTCAAATGCTTGCCAAGAGAAAGGCTCCCTTACCCAAAGATTCCAATTCCCAAGCCTGAGACACTAGCGTCCACCCAGTTCTAGAAGCACTGTAAATAAATCAACATCCAGCGGCCATGTTGCCTGCCTGCCTGTTTGATGTCACACACCACCTCATCCCCACACAAAATCTGGCAAGAGCTTTTGCTGTGCGTTTTTGGTGAGGAAGGATTACCTCACATAATAAAAAAATAAAAAAACTCAACATGTAGTGCAACACGATCTTGTGGGGCCCTTAGTTTCATAAAGCATCTGCTGAAACAGTTCTTCTGTATACGCTCTTCTGCAGTATTAATCTGTTAAGTATATTGTGTGAAACTGTTCTTAGGAAAAGCAACCTGGTGCCCACTGTATCTTTTTCCTGGTGCAACAGAACTGCAAAACTAATAAACGTGGCAGCATAGCGTAGCAGATGCTTGTGACAGATATTGTAGAGATGGAAAGGAAGGTGATCTAAGCTACAAACATTTTCATCTGAAATGCACTTTTTAATTTGTCTACATGTATTAGTTCAACCACGCAAAAGCCTCAAAGTTAGAAGGTTGGGCTGCACACAGGAAAGCTACTTACAGGTAGCCGGAGAGCTACCAGTAGATGCCAGCTACTAGTTGGAGAAGCCTGGGCTAGTGTGTTTGGCAAGATACTTGATTAATAGAGAACTTGTGTTAGATTGAGGCTCAAGTGTTCATCTGGTCTGCTGTTCCTCGGGCTCACCATAGTGGCTAAATGAGATGTCTGAGAAGACTTGTGTTAAAGGCTAAAAAAAAAAAAAAAAAAAAAAAAAAGGATATATGATCATGTATGTTGCAGTTGCAAACAACTAGGGAATTTCAAGGTCTTGTTATCTGCATAAATAACATTGAGCGTCCAACTTGTGATCAACTGTAGGGGTTTCAATTCCAAGGTAGTGCAGATACCACATCCGGACAAAAACATCCACAGTTATTTCTAGATGAACAAAGGCACCGTTCCCCTGCACTGCTTTATAGGCAATGCAGTGGGCCTTGAAAGAAATTCTTCTTACAACTAGTGATGGACTGAAATGGTCTCGTACCCGATGATTCATACAAATTGATTAATTCATTGAAGCGTATGAAGCAGTTTTTCAAGAGGGCCAAGGTGGAGGATGTTGGTGTAATCTGGGCATTCGAAGCAAGGATAACTGCTGCCTGAAATCTAGGACTGAGATGGCCTCCAGAGAATTCCTTTATGACTGCACGTTTATTGTTGCTAGCAGTCAACCACCTCCGCCCTCTCCCCCATTCCCATGATATTGCAGCATGGATTAGCTCATTTCCAGCAACAAATACAGACATTTTGCACGATGCAAAAGTTTTCTTGCGCATTTTGAGGCACTTTATTTTGTCTTCCCTGCCTACGAAAATAGATACGTCGAATAGAGGATAATGCCATATCCTAGAGCCCTCCAAGTAATCAGTGATGATTGAAACAAAGTCCTGATCATCAGTGGGAGCAAAATGTAATTTATTAAGGAACTGCATTTTCCAGTAGTGAAGTGATTGCAGCAGTTAACTTTTCTTGTCCCTTTTGGGTGTAGGGCCTTCAAGGTGGGGCTTAGAATTGGTCTATGGTTATCATTAAGTCAGGGGCTTTCCTTTGCCAGTGAAGCAGGCAGAAGTCAGAAACATCACCACATCATAAGTAGGCAAAGCTTTAGGATGGAGTAAACATGTCCAGGCCTCCTGGAATTCCTGATTTCCTGGAGCTCGATGTCCCATGGGCACAAACTGCACCAGGAACGCCCAGAGTTGGACCCTGTAAGCCCTTTCTGTGCAGGTAAATTGTGGGAAAACCTCTGTAAGTGGCATATGAAGGGTCAGATGGGCTAGTTAAGGGGCAGGGGAGTACAGCCTCCAGCTCCCGTGAGCAACTTTTCAGTGCAGTATGAACAATTTCCCGCTGCAACAATGTGTTACTAAAGCTGCTCCATCTCCCCTTTAGAAAAATAATCTTTAAATTTGCACTTTACAAAGTTTAAAAAAATAAAAGTGAATTGGAGTTCAATTTCCAATGTTTACACACCTCTAGTAAAGAGCTCTTCATCATCCTATGGACATCTAATCCAATGGTGGATAGACTTAATATTAATTTGCCAAAGAGAGCACTACATAGCCTTTGGCAAAGTAGTGGGGTATTATGTGAGACACTGTGTTGATAGTGTAACTAATCTATATACATCTGAAGTATCTTCTAACCATGCACTCCTACCTTTTATTCACTTATGTCTCCGATCATATACTGTTAAAATTTGCACTGAATGTTTCAGATGTCCGAGTCAGCTGTTTTAGCTTATGAATCCTTGAACAGATTTTTCAACTTACTTCTCCACAGGCCTTCCTTCTCCAGTCACACTAAAACAATATTCATTTTGGTTCTATTGAATGACCGCTTCTGGACAGGCAGCTTTAGTTCCAGTAAAAGGAGATTTATGAATATCTATTTTCAGCCTCTTTCCTGGCATCTTTTTTTTGGGCGGGGGGCTTAGGTTGCTTACTCTGATTATGGATCATTGCGTGTATTGTCCTGTTTGCTCTTCTAAAATCCTGGTAAAAGAAGGCATATGCAGGTCATGATTTCAAATCACTGCAATGCCTAACAAACATTTGCTTCAAGGCTTTACCTATGCAACATACCTCAAGTCACAAGATGGGACCTATCACTCCATCCTGTGGGAAGTGATGAGAAAAAGAAAATGTATCTTTATCAGGGACACCAGGAATTTCAACAGATACACAGTGAAAATAAATGGAGTTGTTTAGTGTGGCACATCAATCAAAAATGTTGCTGGCTTTCATTAAAACTGCAGATTTGCTTTCATCAAAATCAGGGGTGTGGAATTCCTATAGCCCGACGCCGACGACTCATTGTTTGGGGTCAAGGGCAACAAGTTTTCATGTTTCCCCTGCAGCACAAACCCTTTAGGTTGCCAGTTTACAGTACCACATTATGGATCAGGGAAGGGCATTGTTTGCAGTTAAGGAAGGTAACATTTGTGTCTGTATGTTAATGCAGTTCAAACTTATATTTATGGTTCATTAATGCAAAGCCTTTATTATTAGGTTAAGCGCTCTAAGTAAATATTGTAAGCTCAAACTGCACTACTGACAGTGGTTCCTGTATAAAAATGTGTACAAATATACAAAGTTTACCTATATGAGGCTACGTATAAAGCTTCCAGAATGCTCTCCGATTAGATGAAAATATTTGCATAACATTGAAAGCAGGATTGATTCCTTGCTTTCAAAATAAAATCTTAACAAAAAAATGCAACTAGGAAAATAAACGTTTTGCTGAATTACTGTTAACTTTTAGGTACCATTTCTTTGAAGCATCATTTAGAAAAAATGTGTTGATACGTGCTAGTATTTCCATTTCCCAAAAATATTCATAATGGAAAAATTAGTATATCAGTTTCAACAACATCGTAGGAAACAGTAAGAAAACAAGCATTAGCAAAGCCAAAAGGTCGGACATTGGTGGTCAGCATATTGGTTTTGTCAATGCGTGCTTTGTTTTGGCATTGTTTTTGTAAAGCTTTATTGTTGTGGGGGCGGTCGGCCCTCCCCATTATAACAAAAATTAGCAAAAAGCTAAAATATTTTTGGTCTCAAAAAGCACACATTGCCACGGTGGTCCTTGGCACTGAACAAAGCTACTTTGTGTGCCGAAGAGCAGAATGTGGTCATCCACAGTGAAGCCAGCAGATAGATAGACAGAATTTTATTAAAAACGAAAGGTCTTGGTTAACGCCAGGCCTAATTAAGGACCCAAATCTCAAAGAAAGTCGAAAAAGTGCGCCCATGGAATATGTCCTTGCATGACTACAGACTTACAGCTTTCATGAATTTACAAAAATTTACACAAGTAGGCCAGGAAATCGTACTTCCAGAAAATATTTGTGAACTGGATTTAGGCACAAGCGAATATGCATGTGTAGATTACAGGCTCATTTGCCCTCCAACCATTTTTTATTGAACCCTGGAAGGTTTTACTTCTGCCTTTGTCAAGAGTACATTTCAAACCATTCTCAGTATGGAAAACGATTAGAGAAGAGATGGTGAAAACCCCTTAAACATGCAAGTTAGTAGGTTTGCACAAACTCATAAGAGCATCCCAACCCGGACACCATTGCATACCGCTAACTTCAGCCCCAGTATGTAGATCTGCGGAAAGGTGGCAAAATAAGGGATTCGCTAGTATTCAAACCCTACTATAATTAAAGCTCTGGCATACTTGTAGGCTATTATTAGATCTCTTATATAATGAGATTGCGGCCATAAATTTTCACTGCACTACATGCCACCAAAAGGACAAGTGTTTTTTTTTTCCTTTCTGGACAAGCAGATTTATGAGGCAACCTGTCCCATGGACAAGAAGATTTTTAATTAAATCCCACACTGTAGGAAGCGGTCTGTATATGGTATTGCCACTAGGTGGTTATACTATGCACAGAGTCCAGGGGTGCCCCAAAAGTGTACAGGGCTCAATGTGAAACCCAAAGTGCTCTATTAGTGGTAGTGTGGGTGAGCAGCCTTAGGCCTAACAGAGGAGTGTAAGACATTTATTGCCTAACATTGACCAATAATGGACACATGACTCAAGAAGGATCCAGACAAAAATATACTTTATTTGTATTTTATTTTAAGAACAAGATCTTTGCAATAAGGCAAGTACATTAAAAAAATATATACTTTTCACTTTGAAAAACTGACACTTAAAAACGTTTCATAACAGTTCAATGTTATCCTATGGGGAAAACAATATCGTGGTTAAACAGATAAGTAACACACTTACAATTCCAGTCTTCGGGATCAAAGGTCAGCAAGAGGTAAGTGTCAGGTGAGTGCCAGAACTGCACCAACAGCGGCACTGGGGCGGCCAGGTGCAGAGGTCAAAGTCAGAGTTTGGCCCAATGCTTTTCAATAGAGACTAGGGGTGCCTGGAGCCACACTGCTGCCAGGTAGGTAAATCGGGTGCGGGGCCAAGCTCTGGGGGCTAGGACCAGCACAGGAGGGCCACAAAGCAGCACCAAACATACACCACCAGTGGCACAGGGGCAGCCGGGTGCAATTTCCGTGTGGGGCGCCCAATGCTTTTCAATGGAGATTCTACTTTTGGCAAACAGGTTGCAGGCGTGGCACCAGAGGTTGTAGGAGGGAGACCAACGACAGCAGAGGTAAGTAGAGGAGAGGTCAGCCAACACTGGTCACGACATCAGGATCGCTGGGGCGACTTCACTGCACAGGTGAGCCACTCAGACCTGGGTAATTGGGTGCCGAGGGGCATAGATCGCGGTTCCAGCTGGATATGGAGTCTTTGGAGTTGGTTTCTTCTAGACAGGTCCACTGTCCATGGGATATTGGAGTCTTTTACAGAAGGCAGCAGTTTTCCCTGGGTTTCAGAGGTTGCTGGCTGCAAAACAGGTCGCAGGTTCGCAGAAGTTGGAGACAGGCCAGTAGGGCTGGGGCCAAGGCAGTCGTCGTCTGTCTTCTCTGCAGGGATGTCATGCTTCTTCTCAGGACGTCGCATATCTAGTTTCTAGGTCTGGGGAAGCCACCTAAATACTAGATTTAGGGGCGTTTTACGCGAGTAGCAGGTAGGGCCAATGGGCACCTTACCTAGGATGACTACACCCTCTATTAAGCCATCGTCCTGTGGGAGGGGGCATTGACCTAGCCCTGATTGGAAGGGTCTCCCCATCTTCAAGATGGCGGGGACTGAAAGATGTGCTTAGGGGTGGAGTTGGCAGAGGTGGGCACAATTCTCCTAAGTTCTCCCGACAGTTTTCCCACCCAAAGTGGAAGTGTAAAGTGGGGGCTGCCATCTGATGCTAGCAGCAGAGGCTGGGGGTTGCATTACAAAGGCGGCAAGCCTTTGAAGCTTTCCCCTTCGAGCACTGGCCCATCCTGGGGGAGGAGGTGATATACCGCTGTCTAGGATGTGCATGGTTCTGGTCCCAGAGGTCAGGGGCTCTCCGCACAGAGGTCCAGAAACATGTCTGGTGGTGGCTGGCTGACTACAGCTGCTCAGAGACCCCACCATGGTTGGTAGGTTTTCAGGGGGCACCTCTGAGGTGCCGTCTGAGTACATGGTACATTAAATCTCACACTGGCATCATTGTGGATTTAGTGAAAGGAGTAGTTTGGTACCAAACACCCCTGGGTTCAGTGAAGCCATCATGGTGCTGTAGAACTAGAGTTGTCGAGTTTCCAGTCCATGTACTCTGTATGGCTTCCCTGGCACTTACAATATTAAGGAATGAACCCTAATATTGTAGGAGCATATCTGCTCTTGCAGATATGTCCTCACCTGTGGTATAGTACACCCTGCCTTAGGGCTGTGAGGGCTGCTAGAGGGGTGACTTACATATACCTTCAGGGAGAGCTGGCTGGCATGGCACCCATGCAGGCTGCCATGACGACTTTGCCGTTTTCTCCCTCACATTGGCATGCAAGCTGCAAGGGCAGTGGCATAGGCCCAGTGAGGGGGTGGGGGGGGTCTCATCAGCTCCCAAGCCCTAGGTGCCCAGGATACCAATTACTAGAGACTTACAGGGGGCAGAAGTACAAATTGCAGCTATGTTTTGGGGAAGAAGCACTGGCACATGGGACCTGGTTGGCAGGGACCCTGTGCACTACAATTGAAACCACATCAAAACAAGGCAAAAAGTGGGGGCTAACCAGGCAAAAAGAGGCACTTTCTCACACACACCCTTGAAAGTATTGATTTTTTTAATAAAATGTCAATATTGTAGGGTCTGATCCAGTGAACCTCCCAGTTAGGTGGGTCACTATCACTACACCAAAAGGTATCCTATATATTTAATAATCTGGTATAAAGCTTGACACATGACAAGTTGACAAGACCTATTTTTTTGTTGTTTGTTACATCAGTCAGAGATCCGCAGGTAACAATTTCTATTTTTCGATCCTTTGTATTCAAAGCTTTTTTAGATATTCAACCATGAATAGCGAAAAGGCAGCATCTCAATGCACTGCCATAAGCATTTGACAGATGATCAACTTCAGTAGGTTCTTTGCATCGTCCAAGTAATAGTAGGAGATTAGGCTGAAGTATCCAGATGAGAAAGTGTGGTGAATGAATGAATGACGTAACTTGCAAGGCGCACAGCTACTCAGTGTGTCCCGGCGCTACAACATGCGACTAGGAGGGGACTTTAGGAGTTATTGGCTAAAGAGATAAGTCTTCAAGGATTTACGAAAGGCCCCCACTTAGTTATAGAAGTGCCTCCCTGTCTCCAGGTGTAGGCCCGCTCTTTATCAAACGTGGTTTTTAAAGAGCGAGGGCTGCCGAAGATGAAGCATGACACCAGGTGGTGTGTGAGGACAGTCCATACATTTTTTTGAGATGCCCAACAGCACATAGGCTACAGGCATAGTGCGCCTTTACCCCCCGTAGGAATCGGACGTTTTGTCAGGGTAGCTTCATGTTGTGTGATATATGTTGAACGGAGGACAGCTTACCCGGACTACCCCGTAGGCTCTTGTTCCCTCCCCCTTTGAACATAAGGGGTTCGTGTGTATAATATATATATATATATATATATTCACTGAAAAACCATAGGTTTCAGACACGTTATAGTTACAAATTAGCATTTAAAAAACCTTTGAAATTCACTGAAAAAACCATAGGTTTTAGGGACAGTTATAGTTACTTGGACATTGCACTCGTACAAAACCCGTGAAATTCCCCCGTTATAGTTAGTTCAGCTAACTATAACTCGCGCCCGCAATGCACTGCTGATGACGTCACATATTACATCACTCATGACATGGTCAGTGACATCACTGATGACATCACTGATGACATCTCAAATGACATCACTGATGACATCACTGATGACATCATCCAGTGACTGTGTGTTTCTGTAAAGTTTAAATATTTTTAAAATATATAGGAAAAGACGTATTGAAGAATGAGTGGGTGTGTAAGTGTCTGTATGGATGATTTAGTAGGTGCGTGACTGACTCTATAAGTGAGTGATTTAACGTATCTTACTGAATGCATGGGTTAGTGACTAAACTGGGTGAATGTCTGTATCCGTCTGTCTGTTGCTGTGTAAGTGGCTGCATGTGTTTGTGAATAGCTAAATGAGTGTCTATATGAGTTATTGAATGCTTGTCTGAGTATCTGTATGGGTGCCGGAGTGTTTGTGTGGGAGTGGTGTGTGCAACTCTGTGCATAGATGTGTGAGTGGGTGATTCACTGGGTGGATGGTTTCAAGAGTGCATCTGTGATAGACTGTATGGGTGGGTGGGTAAGTGTGTGTAAGAGTGTGTTAGTGAGTGAATGTATGTCCCAGTGGTACATGTGTGAGTAACTACATATGTGAAAGGCAGTATATATGTGTGTTGGAGTATATAAATAGCTATAAGCAAGAGTGAGTGATTGTGATAGTGGCTGTATGGATGATTGTGTGCTTGTATCAGTGATTGTATAAGAGCGTAACAATGTGCTACTATTTGTATGAGTAAGTGAGCTGGTGTGTGTATAACTGTATAGGTGAGTAAATGGCAGTGTGTTTAATTATTTGCATGACTGACTAGGTGTGTGAGTATCTCTATGGATGAGTGGCGTTGTTTGAGTGTCTATATAGGAGTAAGAGTGCATATGATAGTCCTGTACTGAGTGACCGTAAGTATGAGTGACTGTACGGGTGAGTGAGTGGATGTGTGTGTGTGTAGACCTAAGAATCAGTGAGTGGGTATGTAGTTATTGGTGTTGGAGTGTCTATGGTTTTGCGAATGGCAGTCTGTAATTTAGAGTGGGTGTATCAAAGGTTATATTAGGGTGTGAGGAGGTGCATCAGATTATCACGTGGATGATGTCATCAGTGATGTCATTTGAGATGTCATCAGTGATGTCATCAGTGATGTCACTGACCATGTCATGAGTGATGTAATATGTGACGTCATCAGCAGTGCATTGCGAGGCGCGAGTTATAGTTAGCTGAACTAACTATAACGGGGGAATTTCACGGGTTTTGTACGAGTGCAATGTCCAAGTAACTATAACTGTCCCTAAAACCTATGGTTTTTTCAGTGAATTGCAAAGGTTTTTTAAATGCTAATTTCTAACTATAACGTGCCTGAAACCTACGGTTTTTTCAGTGAATTTCAAAGGTTTTGTAAATGACAATTTTTAAATGTATTAATTGTTATATTAATTTTTTTCATACTGATTTACTACATTTTTAGAAACAATTTTTTTTTACATATTTTATTTTTAAATTACATTGTAATTACATTATACATTACATTACAAAAAATACTTTCTCAGAATGAATTACTTTAGTTTAAATACTTTGCACATAGGCAATAGACTTTTAAGTACAGTAGTTACAGTTGTTGCAATGGGCAACACATTTTCAAACACAATGCAACATTCAGCTCAATGTGAATTTCTAGTTAAATGCAATTAGTTACTTTATGGATTACTTTTGTAACCACAGGACTGGATCCTAGATTCAGTCCTGGTACATCTCCTGTAAACAGTTGAGTAAAAGCGTTTTGGTTACAGTCGTGATTTTTAAGGAATATTATTGTATTTTAAAAGTTGACACTTAGAAACTTTCTCATAGAATCACTAATGTTATCCTATGGAAGGAAATTCACTTAGCAGGTAAAAACTGTTATCGTTACTTTTTCTTACTCAGTGTTGGATCCTGGATCCAGCACTGGTGCATCTCCTGTAAACAGTTGAAAGAATGCGTTTAAGTCATACAGGCGATTTTTAAGGAATATTTGTAGTTTGTAAAAATCAACACTTTGAAACTTTTTGCTGAAAACCAGTCAATCTTAGCCTATGAAGGAAATTCAAGTTACCGGTAAGTACGGTTAAAATTACTTTTGAGGATCAGTACTGGGCTGAAAGATGCAGCACTGAGGTCTCTCCTGATAACAGGTGAGTAAATCGGAATTCGTATTTCGGCTGATTTTAGAGGAATATTTTAAAGTTCCAAAACTCCACACTTAGAAGAATTTCCAAGTGAAACCAGTCAATGTTAGCCTATGGAAGGAAATTCAAGTTACTGGTAAGTATGGTTAGAATTACTTTTCAGGACCAGTACTGGGCTGAAAGATACAGCACTGAGGTCTCTCCTGATAACAGGTGAGTAAATCGGAATTCGTATTTCGGCTGATTTTAGAGGAATATTTGCACAATGGTGAAGGGAGGGGGCGGGGCCTGAGGTGACATCTGTGCAAACGCGCCCCGTTGCGCGTTTTAAGTTGGGGGATTAAGTCCCCTTGAATCCTGAGGGTCCCTAGGGGCCAACTAGCCCACCAGGAACCTCCAATATGCGCCAGGGGGCTGCGTTGCAGAGACGTGTAGAGAGGCCACACCCCTTTTACACCTCTCTGCAACGCAGCTCTGTGGCGCTTTCTGGATGTACCTGTTGGGCTAGTTGGCCCCAGGGACCCTCAGGATTGAAGGGGATTTAATTCCCCATCTTAAAACGCGCCACGGGGCCTGTTTGCACACATGTCACCTGAAGCCCCGCCCCTCCCTTCACCACTGTGCAAACGCGCCCGTGGCGCGTTTTTAGGTTGGGGATTAAGTCCCCTTGAATCCTGAGGGTCCCGGAGTCCAACTAGCCCACCATATACCTCCAAAATGCGCCACAGAGCTGCGTTGCAGAGAGGTGTAAAAGGGTGTGGCCTCTCTACAGTCTCTGCAACGCAGCCCCCGGCGCATATTGGAGGTTCCTGGTGGGCTAGTTGGCCCCAGGGACCCCCAGTATTCAAGGGGAATTCGTTCCCCTCTGCAAACGCGCCAGGGGCGCGTTTGCAGAGTGGTGAAGGAAGGGGCGGGGCCTGCGGGCCCGATCGTTTTTTTTTTTTTGTCCCCTGAAGGGGGGCTGTGTGGCCCCCTTCCTTTTTCTCTTTTTGGGCCCTGGGGACCCCATCCCCCAGGGCCTTACCCCTTTTTAAATTACAAAAAAAAAAAAAAAACACGGGAAGGGGCCGCGTGGCCCCTTCCCTGGGCCTGTATTGGCCCCGGGGACCCCATCCCCCGGGCATGGCCTCTATATTTATTATTTTGAGGGGGGCAGCGTGGCCCCCCTCCTCTGGCCATTTAAGGCCCCGGGGACCCCATCCCCGGGGCCGGCCTTTCCATTTTTTTTTTCATTTTTTTTTTCTTTTTTGGAGAGGGGGCCGCGTGGCCCCCTCCCGGGCCACTACTTGCCCCGGGGACCCCATCCCCCGGGGCTGGCCCTCTCCGTTGGGGACTGTGGGGGTCCCCAATCCCCCACAGTCCCGCCGGCTCCCCACGTCCCTTGGGAGCCGGCATTGCTTTCCACATGGGGAGCAGCCAACAAGCTGCTCCCCATGTGGAAAAGCTACGTTTGGATATTGGAAGAGAGAGCAGGTTTCCTGCTCTCTCTTCCAATATCCAAAGCAGTTTGCTATGGCAGGACGGGAGCCGCGAGGCTCCGTCCTGCCATAGCAAACTACAGTGTCCCGGGGTAGGCACCCCGGGACACTGCAGGAGCCGGCCCTGGGGGTGGTGGTCCCCAGGGCCATCAAGGGCTCCAGGAGGGGGCCGCGCGGCCCCCCTCCCATTCAGTACACAGCCCCGGGGAGGTGGTGGTCCCCGGGCTCTGGGGTCCGTAACGGACCCCCATATTAAAATGTTTAGTGCCCCGGGAGGTGGCGGTCCCGGGCGTGTGGGGGCTGGAGCCCCCCACACTGGTTTTATATTTAAATTAAAAAAGCCCCGGGGAGGTGGTGGTCCCCGGGGCTGCGGAGGGCTCAGAGCCCTCCCGCACCATTTTTTAGAAAAGCCCCGGGGGTGGCGGTCCCCGGGGCTTGGGGGCCCTTGAGGCCCCCACACATTAAATTATCCCCCCACCATGCCCCCGGGACTTGGGCCACCCGGGGGCCAATTAACATCGAAGCGCGGGAGACCGCGCTTCGATTTTTTTTTTTTTCGGCAGGATTCGCGCACCCTGAGCGCATCCTGCCGATTTTTTTTTTTTTTTTTTTTAAATGCTTTTTTTTGCCCAGGGGGTCCTTGTGGGACCCCCTGAGCAGGCCTAGGGGGTTAGGGTGTTTCTACCCTGCCCCCTTTGTGCGTTTTGCGCACTTGTTTCTTTTTTTCTCGGCGGGATACGCGCACCCTAAGCGCATCCCGCCGATTTAAAAAAAAAAAAATCTTTTTCTGCCCAGGGGGTCCTTGTGGGACCCCCTGAGCAGACCTAGGGGTCAGGGTGTTTCTACCGTGCCCCCTTTTGCGCACTTGTTTCTGTCCCTCGGTTCTACCGAGGACAAAATGGCTGCCAACACTTCTTGATTTGGAGTGTTGACAGCCAATTAGCATGCAGCTCGTGATCGGGAGGGTACGCGGATCCGACGCGCCCATAGATATATATGTGATTTTAATTGTGAATTTCTCAGGAACTACTGAACGGATTTACACCATTTTAGCAAAAGGCACCAGTCTGAACCAAGGGCTACCTCTTTGCAAAATTTGGGGTAATTCCGTTCAGCAGTTCGGGCTGTAGCTGCGACTAAAGGTTCCTATGGAAAAATGAATGGGGAAAACGCGTTTTGGGACCCCCCTTTTTTCTCGGCCCCCGCTTGACGTATCACTTCGAGACTTTCAGGGTAGGAGCGGACCGGAGCGCCCCAACAAGTTGGAAGCTTTCGCGAAGATTCGTCAACCGGCGCCAACGTTATTGCAAATAGAATGTCGCGGATTTCCTATGGATAATAGGTTGTAACTATAACTATCTACTGGCGACCGCCAGTAGATTATTATATATATACATATATACATATATATATATATACATATATACATACATATATACATATATACATATATACATACATATATACATACATATATACATACATATATACATACATATATACATACATATATACATACATATATACATACATATATACATACATATATACATACATATATACATACATATATATATATACACACACACACACACACACACACACACACACACACTTGTATATATCCCCTTCGGTGTTCATGACAGAGCGGTTCCGTCATGAGCCACAGTGGGCGTGTGCTCATGACGGAACCGCTCCGTCATGGCATCCACCCATGGGGGAAGCGCTGGTGCTCCCCACATGGGCAGCCCAACAACTTGCCACAAAGGGGGATGGCAGTGGAAGAGTTTCCGCTGCCACCCCCGACCCCCCCGGGCAATCCCATGACGTCACCGCGCGCCGACGTCATCAGGAAGCCCCGGACACCCTGGAAGCCATTTGCTTCCAGGCGTCCGGAGGAACAGGTAGGGCGATTCCTGCACGCACAGAGGCATCGGGGGAGAGGAAAGAGTTTTTCCTCTACCCCGATGTCTCTGTGCAGGGCAATTCTGCTTCACGATCGCGCACAGCGTTGCGATCGGGCAGCAGAAATGCCCCCACTAGGCACCAGGGAGTTATTTTATTGTATTGGAAGCGGCCCCTTGGGCAAGGGTCGCTTCCAAAGGGGGCAAAATGTGTGTTTGTTCTTTCTGCCCCCCCTGGGGGCATATCGTCCCGTTTTTGTGGCCTTTCAGGGGGGCAGAAAACCCCACTAGACACCAGGGGCTTTTTTTTTTTTTTATTAAAATGGAAGCCACCCCTTCCAGGGGGCTGATATTTTGTATATGTTTTTTCTGCCCCCCTCGGGTGCAGATCGGCCCGTTTTCTTGGCCTTTCTGCCCCCAAGGGGGGGGTGCAGAAAACCCCACTAGGCACCAGGGACTTTATTTTAAATGAAATGGAAGCGACCCCTTGGACAAGGGTCGCTTCCGAGGGGCTGATATTTTGTGTATCTTTTTCTGTCCCCACTGGAGGCAGATCGGCCCGTTTTTTATGGCCTTTCTGCCCCCAGGGGGGGGCAGAAAAACCCACTAGGCACCAGGGAGTTTATTTTTAATGAAATGGAAGCGACCCCTTGGGCAAGGGTTGCTTCCAAGGGGCTGTATTTATGTGCATGTTTTTTCTGCCCCCCCCCCCCCGGGGACAGATCGGCGTGTTTTTTTGCCTTTCTGCCCCCGGGGGGGCAGAAAACCCCACTAGGCACCAGGGATTTTCTTTATTGTGTACTAGAAGCGACCCCTTGGGCAAGTGTGCTTCCAAGGGGGTAATTTAATGTGCAGATCAGACCTTTTTTGGCCTTTCTGCCCCCAGGGGGGGGGGGGGGAGGCAGAAAACCCTACTAGGCACCAGGGATCCATTTCTTTTGCAAGGGGGCAAATTTCTGTCTGCTGTTTTCTGCCCCACCTGGGGGACAGATCGGCCTGGCAGACAACCTCACCCGATCCCTTGGGCAAGATCACCCCCCCATTTTTCTCAGCCCTATTTGAAGGCCCATCTGGCAGATTGACCATTTGGGTAGTGACATAGCGTGTTATAATGTTAATGGTTTTATTTCTTGTGAATTGCAATTGTAATGCTTTATTTCTCCCTTTTTATTCTAGTTCAAGGCTTTTGCTCTTTAGACTGTTCCAGGTTGCGGTTTCGTTACTGGTGGTTCTGCAGTTTGTGTAGTTGCATGTGTTTGGTAAGAGACTTCTTTTTGTACAATGTAAATGAGTTTCATTTCCCTGCATGTATGTGTTTTGCAAATGGTGTAATAATAGCAGTATGTTTGGCTTCTGTTTTTTGAGTGTCAAAACCTTTTTGCATTTGTGCTCGATGTGTATTTTGTTGTCTTGTGAGTAATTCGTTTTGTTTCTTCTTTCTAGTGGGATATCGTTGCTTTTTGCTGTGTCTCTGCAGAGTAGGTGCTGTGAGTGTAGCTATCTTTGGCAAGTGAGTCATTGTCTTTGAGTATATAGATCTTTGTGCTAAAGCCACACTTTGTTTATTACTTATTTTGCAGTGTTTGTTGTTGTTGACTTGTTTGTGAAGTCTCCTTTCTTTGTAAGGACTATGGCTAGCCGCAGGATTACTGATCAGCAGGTTGTTGGTTTGCTTTTTGAGTCTTCCTCTGACCATGGTTCAGAGACTGACTCTGCATCTGAGGCAGAGGAGGAAGTGGAAGATTCTGGCAGTGAGTTTTCTGTCCACGAGGAATCATCGTATGATGAAGCCACTCTTAGTGCAGATGAAGTGCCTGTCTTAGAGGAGGACATTGATGTGCCGATAATGCAGCAAGAGGCTTCTGGGCTGCAGCCTGGGGCTGCATGCCTCCCGTTGGAAGTGCTGACCTCTGGGTTGCCCCAGGCATGGTGCAGCCGACATTGCCAGACTTTACTGGTGTTCCAGGGTGTAGAGTGGATACTGAAAACTTTTTGCCTATAAATTTTTTTCAGTTGTTTATGGACGATGTATTTTTGGCAGAGATTGCTGAGCAGACTAATTTGTATGCCGAACAGTTTTTGAGGCACAACAGTGCTAGCCTTAGGCACCACGGTGGACTCCCACAAATCTGGAAGAGATGAAGAAGTTCTTGGGTTTCACTTTTTTGATGGGCTTGCTAAGGAAGCCATCAATGTCTTCATATTGGTCTACTAGTCCCTTGATAGCAACAGCTATATTTCCAGCAGTCATGAGTCGTGATAGGTATTTGCTTCTGCTTCGGATGCTGCATTTTGTCGATAATGGTTTAGCGTTGCCACGAGATCACCCGGATTGTGACAGTCTTTTTAAGATTCGGCCAGTCGTTGATCACTTTGTAGATCGATTTTCTGAGATCTATGCTCCAGGGAAAGAAATAGCTGTGGATGAGTCTTTGGTCTTGTTCAAGGGCCGCTTGGTTTTTAGGCAATACATTCCTAGCAAGAGGGCCCGCTATGGAATTAAGATGTATATGCTGTGTGACAGTAGGACTGGATATGTCTCGAATTTCAGGGTGTACACCGGTAAGGATTCCAGGATTGACCCCCCTGGCTGTCCGTCCACTTTTGGAGTGACTGAGAAAATTGTGTGGGAACTTGGTAGAGGACTGTTTAACAAAGGTCACCATTTATATGTAGATAACTTCTACATTGGTGTGCAGTTCTTCAGGGAATTGGCCAAAGTACTCACTTGCTTGTGGCACAATCCGCTCTAACCGTAAAGGTTTCCCAAAAGAACTTGTTAGTCAAAAGCTTGTGGGGACAGTGCAGTGCATTGTGTAGCGAGGAACTTCTAGCTGTGAAGTTTGCAGACAGGAGAGAGGTCTACATGCTGACTACCATCCATGATGAAAGCACTTCACCCGAGACTGTTTGGGGTCAGGTTGCTGAAGCGTGCAAACCTGTGTGCATTTTAGACTATAATAGGCACATAGGTGGTGTTGATAGAGTAGATCAGAGGTTGGAACCTTACACTGCTCTTCGTAAGGCTTAAATTTGGCATAGGAAGTTGGCTATCCATCTTTTCCACTTGGCAACCTTTAATGCTTTTGTTGTATTTAAGGATTGTTGTCCTGAGTCAAAGATGACTTTTGCTAAGTTTCAGGAGTCTGTAATAGGCAGCCTTGTTGTAGTAGAACAGGCAAGTATTCCTAGAGTTGGAGTGGTGGAGGATGTGGCTAGATTGAAAGATCGCCACTTTCCTGATCACATTCCTCCCACACCCTCAAAAGACTTTCCCAGTAGGAGATGTAGTCTGTTGGCGAAGAGGTACGCAGAAGGAGACTCGTATGCCCAGAGTGTCCTAACCCTGCGCTGTGTGTGCCTGCTTGTTTTAAAATGTACCACACGCAAAATAATTTTTGGGAGCATCCATGAGTGGTAAAGTGAACTGCCTGGTCTGTATAGTTTTATATATTTTTTTCAGTTTCAAGGTTGGCATTTGTGCAATGTATTTAGTTTCAGATTTTGTGTTAGTAGATTTGTATCTATTCACAATTTGTTTGTGTTTTCTTTTTTGTATAAAAAAAACCCTAAATGTGATGGCGGTGTGTGTAGGGTGGCGCCTGGCTGGCGGTGTGCGTAGACTGGCGCTTGGCTGGTGGTGTGAATGGACTGGCGCTTGGCTGGTGGTGTGAATGGACTGGCGCTTGGCTGGCGGTGTGAATGGACTGGCGCTTGGCTGGCGGTGTGAATGGACTGGCGCTTGGCTGGCGGTGTGCGCGGACTGGCGCTTGGCTGGCGGTGTGCGCGGACTGGCGCTTGGCTGGCGGTGTGCGCGGACTGGCGCTTGGCTGGCGGTGTGCGCGGACTGGCGCTTGGCTGGCGGTGTGCGTGGGCTGGAGCTTGGCTGGCGGTGTGCGTGGGCTGGAGCTTGGCTGGCGGTGTGCGTGGGCTGGAGCTTGGCTGGCGTTGTGCGTGGGCTGGAGCTTGGCTGGCAGTGTGCGTGGGCTGGAGCTTGGCTGGCGGTGTGTGAGTAGTGACTTGCTGCTGGTCACTACACACACTGGTAGTCAAACGCCAGTCCACGCAATCCGTCAGCTGGTGTGGTTTCTGCGTCAGGCATGTGGGCGTGTGAAAGTGATGGGCCCTTGAATGGCGCTGTCTGCTGATGTGAGTGTTGTAATGTGATGGGCCCGCGGCTGGCGGTGTGAATGGTTTTGTATGTGTCACACGTATGAAAGGTGTATGGATGGCCTGTAAAGAGGTTGGTGCCTTGTCGTGGCTTTACAGCTCACGAGCTGCGAGTCAATGGTTGTTTCTCGTCCTTTCAGTTATTAACAGTGCATTTCATTTTTGTGAAATCTCTTGTTAATACAATTGTATATACTGAACCATCACCCACCCTCGTGCCAAATCCAACCGGTATGCATGTGTGCTTGAGGAATAGATGGTTGTGCAGTAATATTTGTCTTTTCTGTCTCTCTCAAGCAGGGTGTCCCTTGTCCCTTTTTAGGTCTCGACTGAGCCAGCGCATACGCTGGTCTGGCGAGACATTTAGTAAGTGGGCTTTGAAAATCCGACCACACGCTTTTGCTTGTGGCCTAAAGCTTGCGGTTACGGGCGCAGTTACGCGCACAGGCGCCATCTGGCTTTTTGTCATGGCTCATTAAGCGCATCGCTCGCAACACCCTTACAGCGCGCGATCGGGATCACTTTCACGGCCGCGTCACTTTCACGGCCGCGCGGCCAATGCTTGTTTCCTGGGTGATGTAAACATTTTGAATTTTTGGCTGGGTAAGTCACTGGGGATCTTGTGTGTTTACATTTTTCTCCAGCTAGCATTCTTCATAGAGTCAAAGATTTTTTAATGCATTCTGCCACGCTAGGCACTTCTCTATAATTTAGCGTGATTTTATTAACGATCTACATTGGCACTGGAATTCTCTCTGTGGTTAATTGACGCTTGAGATACTGGGAGACTTCCAATGGACGTCAGCCTGTCCTAAGCGACAGAAAAGAAAGACGAGGTAAGGCACCAGAGCTTAAATGGAATCTAAACTACGCAAAACACCGGTACCAAATTTTTTCCCAGTGCAACGCTCTAAAAGGCGACTGTCAGATCGACAATAATTTGTGCATAAGATAAGACAAGTTGCATTTCTGGCAACTGTGCCGTCAATCTCGAACGAAGCCCGTCTGACGTTTTTATTTTACTATTCCCAGATGAGAATGCAGTTGTGTCCAGGCACTAAGCCAGGGCACGTAAAAAAACAGTGCCATTGGAAATAGATGAGGTCTTTAAAAACCATCCAAGCCCTTGCCAAGATGGCAGTGTTCTGTAAGAAAGAATATTAAATAAACATAAAGGCCGTCAAGCAGACAATGGCCAGGTGCAGCCTGGTACATGTTTATCTCTGCTATATTGCATTATGATGGTGACTCATTGGCGCAGATCCAAAGTGTACACTTTACTCGTACTATCTGAGGCCCATCCCCTTGGAAATAAATACCGCCTCTACCCACGCCCCGTGATGTCACATTTTCTATTACTACTTGGCAAACGGGATCAACTTAAGATACACTCCGCAGCAAATCATTTCTTTTTAGAATGTGTCTCCGAATATCTGCAGCTTGTTGAATTCGGGCCGCAGCCCGCAGCTTCAATAATGAACTTTGTTCACCCAAATCCAGAAACAAATGATGCAAGGTGATGTTCTGTTCACATACCTCCTGGCATCCAACAGTCCCATCATCTTGCATCTCCTAAGCCTTCCTAGCATTTCGACACGCGCCACTAAACTTTCCAAAGTACAACAGCACTCCAAAAAGTCTAATCTGTTTGTGATAGGCCAGCATTCCTTTAAAATATATATATCTCAGTTCCACAAACCAGACTCTAAATAACGACTCTGAAAGGGTTTTAACAGCAGTGGAACTGATCAACTATTCAGATAAAAAACGTTGCCATAGTGGTTGTTAAATAAGAGTATATCCGTTTATGTTTCTGCACTTGAGCGTCAAACTACACACCTCTTTGTTCATTTTAGAGGCTAAAAGTGGTATTATAGAGTGGTCAAAAAAAGTTTATGTATGCGCAAAGGTTTTACTTGTAACAAGATTAATATTTTAACCACGTGGCAAGCAATAAAGTTTACTTTAACGTCTAACAGTACTTCATAGCAGACAGCAAATCGCCCTAAGCAAAGCCAAGCAAAGTCTTCTTGCCATCTACAAAGTCTACATTAGCCCATGTAGAGGTAGGAGTAACCCAAACAGGGCTTTTTCAATGCTGAAATGCTAACCTTAACTATAGCTAACCATCAGAGTATCAGTATTTGTCCAATCCCTGCTCTCACAAAAGTTCTGCACTTGCAGTCTCAATAGGCCCTCACAGCATCAATACAAACCCCTTCATTGCTCTCCTAGTAACTCTGCACGGTTACTTATAGTTATGGCAACTGAACTCAAATCTGATGCTACTTCTGGTGAACCAAATACAGAATTTCAACTACATCAAGCAGCCACAGGTGTTAAGCTGTTAGGTTACCAGCTTTTAGATCCAAAGGTGAGACAGACAAGGACCAACCCCAAGAGCCAGCATGGCCTGCTCATCCATAGATAGCTACTGGCCATCTGGACAGCCCAACTTGTGTTGATTTACTGACAACTATACGATGGTCACTTTTGTGAAATCAGTGTGGCTTCTGCAGAGAGAAGAGTTTTATGAGTGCAAGACCGTGTGAACACTATGGATGAACTACCACTGAAAGTATCGGACTTCAGGAGCTCTACGCAGCCATTAGCGAGTTTGCAAGAAATACTCCAAAGCTGTTTAACAAAAGCCTGCGGCAACGATAGAAAAATGACAGTACTAGTAAGCCTCAATTTACTTATACAGTTTTTTCTTTCTTGCTAAGCTTACAAAAAATGTGCAATATCTCTATAAAAGCTCGTTCCTTTGAAGAGCCTTTTACTTTCTCTCTGAAAGCGAGTAGCTGAGAGGAGGGCAACAGTTGGGGGAATGTACCCTCAGGGTCGCACTTGTATCTTAGGTGAAGATGCTCATGTTCACAGTGGGATTAAGGGGTTGCAGTCTGTAGTACCTTGTAGCACTTGCCCTGCACTAACAGTGTGCATGTCCTTCTTTACCCACCCAAAAATTACGCAACATCCGCACAGAGGCTTCCTCAGAATGGGGAACTGCACAGTCTCTTGGAACTATTTTGTTCTGCACATGTAGAGCAATGTGCATGTTATTTAGAATAGCAAACAAGATGATGGACGGAGAGCTGAAACTTTTCAACCACTCACCCCCAGTCACAGATTTGGGTTTAATCCTTCGCTTTTTTGGTCACTATGCCACCCCAGGTTGAACCCAGCCATATGCAAATCAGTCTTGACCCTGTGCCTCATCGGAACACTTCAGCCCAAACTGCCAGGCAGGTCCTCCCTAAACCAGAAACAAGCATCCTGGGACCGGTTTCGGGGTTTCATCCGTCAGGCTAGCTTGAATCCAGTAGCACAGTGATAAATGGACCCACATCTGGGTATACCCTTGGCCACTCAGGGCAAACAGAATAGGCTGTGCTGTTCAAAACATTGCATAAATAAGTAGTCAATTAGCATGTGGGTAGTGACGAATTATGAAATATACTGCATTTGTTTTTTACTTCACTGCAGGCCTGGCCTTGACTATACGGTTTTATGGATATTTTTAGGTCGAGCCTGGGCAGCGCATGCGCTGCTCTGTGAGGCATGCTGTATTCAGGTATGACGTGAAGCTCCACCCACTCTGCTCATTTTTCATTGGCTTGTGTCAATGTCCACTGTAAACTGTGGCTTTTCATTGGTCAATAGGCTCATTATTCCCTTCTTAGTTCCGCCTTCTCATTTTGTAACCTCCCATGAGGACACCCCCTGTTACGTGTTTTGTTACTCAGTAGGCTTTAATTACAGCTTCCGAGCACTATTTTTTTTTAAATAGCTTTGTCCTGCCATGCTGTTCCAGGCAGGACACGCTCGCCAACACTTTTTAAAATCTTTATAGCACAGGCGCTGAACGCATTTGCAATGCAACAGGTCTCGCATTTGCGAGAGTTTATGCTCTTGGCATTGTAAATGACAATGTCTTTTATTTAGCTGTTTTAAAAACACATAAATAAAAGGTATTGTCATTTACAATGCCAATAGCTCAAACTCTCGTAAATGCGAGACCTATTGCATTGCAAATGCTTGTTGTAAATGTTGTAATGTGTTGGTTCCGTGCCTGGTGGTCTTGTGTGTATCACGTACGAAAGGTGTGTGAATGGCCTGTAAAGCGGTTGGGGCCTTGACGCGGCTTTACAACTCACGAGCTGAGAGTCACCGGTTCAGTTCTTTGTCCTTTCAATTACTGACAGTGCATTTCATTTTTGTGAAATCTAGTTAATAAAATTTTATATACTGAACCATCACTCGCCCTCGTGCCAAATCCAACCAGTAAGTGTGTGTGCTTCAGGAATAGATGGTTGTGCAGTAATAATTGTCTTTTTTGTCTCTCTGCCAAGGTGTACATTCCATCTAAGAAAAACCTACCAACTGTAGATATTGTCGTAAACTAAACACCCATGGGAGTACATGGTGATGTCTCTCTTGTGGATCCCAGCAAGTTATCTTACCCACAATGTCCTGCAAACCTCAAAATGTGTCACATTTTCCTTGCATTACTGTGCCAAAATTCTCACGCTTCAGAAAGAAGCAAATTTCCTACCACTCAGCCTCTCCCCCCTCCCCCCCGTCTCCCGATAGAAATGGTACCTCACTTGTGTGGGTGGCCAAGTACCCGTGGCAGGGATGGGCCCAAAGCGTATTGTGGAGACATCAAAATTACCCATTTTGAAAGGACCTGGTTTTGCAAGGGGGGGGTCACTTGAGTTTTTGGCCCCGGGCTCAGCGGCCATCTTGGGAAACCTACCAAACCCACACATTTCTGAAAACTAGACACCCGGGGGAGTCCAGCAAGGTATGGCTTGCGTGGGTCCCCCAACATTTTCCTACCCAGAATCCCCTGCAAAACTCAAATTTAGATGAAAAAAGCATCAGCGCAAGACAGTGAAGTATTAGGTGCACCGCGCCTCTGTGTCCTGTGTTAATGAAATCACATTGCACATTTTTAAAAAGAAGCAAAAGATACGGTGATCGAACCTGCGACCTTGGCGGCGTTAGCAACACACACTAATCAACTGAGCTAATCGCCTACCTATGAAAGTAAATGTTTGTACACCTCTTGGATGGATATATGGACGTGCATGGTAGATTCAAAAGGGACTTTTTGGCACTTCTGACTGTTGTTAGAACCCCATGTCTATCACACCAACATAAAAGGCCGGTCCACAGCTCATCGTCATGGTGTCTGTGTTTATATTTTCAATTCACTGCTTTTAACACTTTATATTATTAAACAGATAAGAAACAAAATAAAATATATATTTTTTTTTTAACTACATGGAAAGAGAAAAAAGTTGCCTCCTCAGTGACGGCCTGGGTCCTGCAATCAGACACCAGCGTGATCACAGTGGAGCAGGCGCCTTGCTGCAATATAACAGGCAAGGAGTTCTTTACTTTTGTTACAATCGCGGCACCCGCGCTTTATCTTAAGTTGTTTAAAGTGCCGGTGCAGCGATTCTGACTAAAGTAAATGAACAGAAAAAAAGAAAAAGCATGCAGCAGCCGCACATAACAAAAGAAAGGCCCGGCCCCATTGCCGAGGCTGCAGCGCTGGGTAGATAAAAAAAAAACCTTAGGGGAAGAGCGTCTCCGAAAAGCATTTAAGAAAGTAGTGCTGACAAGCTGTATTTAAACCTACCGAGAAACAACACACGTAACGGGGGTGTTGCCATGGAAGGTTACAAAATGGGACAAGGCGGTACTAAGGAGGGACTACTAAGCCTTTTGACCAATGAAAAGCCACAGTTTACAGTGGACACTGACAAGGCAATGAAAAATATGGGCGGATCTGCAAGTCCATACCTCAATACAGCATGCCTCGCAGAGCAGCGCATGCTCTGCCCAGGTTCGACCTAAAATAGAAGGGGAAGTAAAAAGATGGACTGAGGTACACAGGAGCAGATATGTGGTTGGACTGGGCAGGAGTCAACCGATTACAGCCTAGGATTGCTCCAAAAAATGTCCCAGCCCATAAAATTTTGTAGTCAAAGAAGAGGTTTTGCACTTTTTAAACACAAAGGAATGGCCAGCTACATGCAGTGAATGCCTCAATTCTCACAAACTGCAAGAAAAGATCTGCGATCTATTTTAATGTTTTAAGAAAGAGTACTTCCACAGTCATGCAATACAGTCATCCAATCACAGGCACAGATTGTGTCCCTTTCATCAAGGGACAAGTGGCACATTAAAAAAAAAAAAAAAAAAAAAAACCACACTGGCCAGGTACTTTCAGTGAAGGTCTTGATTCTTAACCCTCAAAAAAGATTACGCTCGATATCACGAACCAGTTGTTAAAGTGGTTCATACTTTCCCGCTTTAGTTGCTCATTTGAAGTCAAGCTCTTCTGTTTTTACACAGGAGGTTACCAAAATGGGCTGAAAGGTGCTGCAAGGGACCGCTTCATCAATGATCCTTTTCAATACCTACCGGTTTCACTCGCAAAGACACTACGAAGGGTCCAATCAGATCACTGGCAAACTCACTGGCAAATTGAAGACAGCTCAACACATATACAGACCTGGATGTATAAGGATGGTGTTAGCAGAATTACCCTCAAGAAGCCTAGGGCATGGAGGCTTACAGAAAATCTTCCACAAACTCACCAACACCGAGATTAAATAATGCCTCACACACAATCTGACAGCAATTTGAGTATTTATACACCATTCTAAATCCAAAATAAATAAATAAAGCTAGCTAACTAAACAACAATCCTAAAACACTGCAATTTCTTCAAATGCTGTTGCCAAATATGCAGACAATGCCAACGGATACGAAAGGAAGGAAACACAGCCCTCAAGCTCAAACATCGAATCTACCAGATGGCCTGTGTTCATCTGCTTCTAACAAGTAGTTTCTGTGTACTCGCTCTCCTGGCATCAAAACACTAGTGAAAGCAACCAACAATAAGAACATATGTCACAACCCCATCAAGGGGGCATGGGGCACGCAGGAGGTACTGGACCCAACCGAGTTGGCTTAGGCCTTTTACCCCGGATGTCCTGGGGCCCAACCTACTATGGATCCCGCCAAACTGGGTCAAGCGCCCCCTTCTGCACCCAATTCTCAGCTGGGTAACTTAGCTTGAGCAGTCAAGGCTCCCTCAGGGGAAGCTCAGATACAGTTCAGTGAACAAGACTCATAACTCAATATGCAAGCAGAGCGGCAATAAATCAATGTCCAGTCAAATACTTGTTTTTGTATAAAAAAGTATTTTTATTCTAACTCTACACATACAAAAGGTAAACAACATTCAAAAAGCAACAACAGAATCCCCTTGAGGTCAGGGCTCTCATAGTTGTCAATCCACTCCCTGTCCTCCTACCTCTAGTGTAACGGGTTTAGTGTTATTCCCCATTCACTGGTGGCCGATTCCAGGGAATGTAAACGAAATAGGCCATACTCAAGAGTTCTTCCCTCTGACTCTGAAAGAAAGTTCAGTTTTTAGAGTTCAGGGTTTGGCAGCACCAATGGTGATATGTCCCCCGGAGCCCAAAGGCCCTGCAGTGTTGCAGCACGGTCCTGTTCTGGATAGGCTGTGTCGGGACGCCCACATTCACGCACAGTAGCACCTGGCAGGCACGGGCTCTCTTCCCTGAGCCACGCTACCTGCAGAGGTTAGATGGGCTAGCTACTCCAGCAGTCATGCGGTAAGTCGTTTCTGCCTCTGCGGAGGGTGGGGGTTGGTCTCCTGGCTCCAGCGGGGTTCCATGGAGGCAGTCCACAAAAGGCAGTTGAGTTCCACCTTGGTCACAACAATTTCCTGGTCTCAGGCGACGAACCGAACCTCTCGGCTTCAGCATTCCCGGTGGCCCCTCCTGGCATACGGGGTCACCACTCCAGCCTTCAAACTCCATTCACGATAGCCTCATGTGGATAGTCACGGCGGCCCCTGCTGGCATTTGGGGGTCGCCAAGCCACTCCATCACACACAGTTAATGGCCTGATGGGTGCGGAGACCGATTCCTCCGGCTACCCGCTTTAATCCACGCAAAGGCGGCCCCTCCTGCATACGGGGTTGCCCAGTTAATTCGGCACACGGGCAACGGCTCGATCTGTGCAAGGAGCAGGTTTCTTCCACCACACTCCTCTAACTCAGTTCACAATGGCCCCTCCGGGAATAGGAGGTCGCCAATTAAGTCCAAAACATGGGCTATGGCCTGATCGGTGCAGGGCTGGATACCTCACAGGGCTCTCTTCTGAACCTTGCTCCCTCCAACGTTCTATTCCTCACGGGCACACTGGTCTTGACGAGCAGGCAGGCGCTGGTGCTCCAGGGCAGGTGATCCCTCACTCAGCAGGGAGACTAGCAGGCTGGCCCCTAGCCCTGGTCACAGGTAGAAGACTTGCTGAGTTTCCACTCCTCATACAGCCCGGCTGGCTGAACAGCAAATAAAAACTTTGGAGTCTCAGACTCACCTACTAATAGTTATTTTCCAGACACAAAAATGTAATTTGGGGTCTGGACCTTTGAAGTTTTATGTTGGGGTTCTGCTTCTTTGAAATTGACATCTCTCCGCTTTCTTCTTCCTCCTGAAGGATGTCTGTCACAGCAGTCAGGACTTCTAAGCTGATTAGCCCACAACAAGATTCATGGGAGTGACCAGAGTTCACGCCTGGATGTCAGCCACAGTGATATGTGCATCAAAGGTTAATCCTGAGCCCTCAGCCCTGCTCTTTATGATTCTATTATCAGCTCCCATCTCCCTCTTCACGAGATATGTCCAGGCCCCTTTCCCTGTGATATGCACAGGGGGGAGGATGGCTCTCCCCTCATCTAGTGCTTGTCCCACCCAGCTTACAGAAATGCTACTCTTCATGTTTTGCACCACGCAGGCCTGGTCTTCCCACAATAGAAACCAAGATCCTCCATGTTATGTACTAGTGCAGGTACTCCTGCACTCAGGGTACAATCACAGCACACTCGCTGCCTAGTACTGCTGCCCCTCCCAGTCCAACAAGACCGCAATCCGTGAAACAGGCCCATATCATGGCGCACACGCATGATGCGTGTATGCCTATGACAAAAAAAATCAGCATTAGGGATCAAAGGGGACTATTCCGTCCCAACAACATAATACTAGTATCACTCAAACTAGCTATTAACACTTCAGTGAATAACACCAGCATTTGACCAGAGATGCTGGCCAACTTCAGGCCCATCTTGATCTTTCATCCCAAAAGAAGATGATCCTGGAATGTAAGGGACCAAACAAACTCCAGACATTACATTAACTACAATAAAGTTTCTGGCCAGCATGGCAGAGAAGAGCCTGATTTTACTGAGACAAATGCTGACACTCTCACTGCACTGGGCAAAGATGAGCATGTTTGCCTGTCAGGCTTCTATAAAATGGGGGGGGGAGGGCTGGAGCGCTTATTGATGGCATAAGGGGATCATGCCAGTCTTTCAGGTTGACAGAACACATTTGGATCAGGTCAGCTGAGTCACAAGGTCCTACGATGGTACCCAAAGGTTTCTTTCTCCTCAATACTTCAATGCATACATGTGCCCCATTCATCATCAATTGCTAACTGATGTTTTTACAACTGGGTGAAGAAAAACAACAGTAAAATATAGTGAAAAAGGAGATTGTGTTTCTACCCAGTGCCATGGACAAATATAGTCTTTTGGAATAGCCCCCAAACAATAGATCCTACTCCAGATTGAGGTCCAAAAAAAAAAAAACCCACAAAAACAAAAAAAGAAACCCGAGCATCAGCTTAGCACAAACCACTGAATCGAAAATGAACCTTGTGGTCAAAAGCACAAACATTTAGCTGCTGCTATTGAGAAAAGCCCTGCCACTTCTTGAAAGCAACCATAGCAAAGAACTGATAATATCCCTTATTTAAGATTGGACTATCACAATATCGTGTATACCAACCATCCAAAACAAAAATGCAGAAACACATTTTAACATGTCCAACTCCTGGTTGTCAGATCGATCCTCAACATGCACAGACTGAATATACTAGAGTAGCCAGAAAGGTCATTCCTTAGAAGCAGGATGCAATTTAAATTTCTGTTCATCGTGGAAAAAGCTTACTGGAAAGACGTCCAGGCTACCTCAAAAATCTTCAACAATACATTCCTGTCAGAAATCTCATATTACTAATTCTCATGCAATGATTTTACTAAGTTATGGTCTGGCCTGGGTAAAGCATTAGCAGACCAAGAAACAAATCTATAATACTCTGTACCTGACACAAAGCAGAAGTCCGTTTTCTATGGGTCAGAGCATGCTGGAAGTTTATGTATTCTGAAGCACATTAGCCGAATCAGAACCAGTCTAACTTATATTGGTAAACCCACTGAGGACACCAAACAATGTCTATAATAACTTTCATTTCTCTGCGTCCTTCTCTCTTTTTTCTTTGCCTTTTCCCCTTGCTTCCCCCCCCCCCTCTCCCGACGCCTCCCCGCCCCACTCTTGGTGCATTTACCACCAGCGGACCACTGCACCCAATCAGCTGCACAGGTGCTACTCGCTGATATACTACACTGACAGGCATATTTTGACCTGTATCTCCACACACAGCTCGTTTTTAGGGCCTTTAGCCGTCGCTCTGCTCATTTTCAAGCACACACTCGTGCTTGTGGCGGCATCCACCTTGCGGGAGCGAGCAGCGGTGCGCATGCTAATTGGCTGTTGCTCGCTCCCGCAAGGCGGATGGTGCCACAAGCAAGAGTGTGCTTAAAAACAGCTGCATTAGTCATTCCCTCGTGCACGGCTCTCTCTTCTGAAACCAGCTGCTGTTACACTTTTAGCATTAGTCATTCCCTCGTGCACTCTCTCTCGCTTTCTCTCTTTATTTTTTTGTATTCCCCCCCTCATTCACTCTGTCTTTTGCTCGCACTCCGTCTCTCGCTTTCTCTATTTTTTTTTTATTTTTTTTATTCCCCCACTGGACAAGGCAACATGGACATAATTTACTAACAATGCTTAAATGTACTTTTGCTACTTAGCATAAAATGCATGCGCATGCATTTTGTTAGTTTTAAGCGCTTTTGAAAAATTAATGGAACTTTGAAACAATGCCAAAGCTGTGGTTTAAATAAATCTTCAACTGCAAGACAGCAGTTAAACAACCCTTTAACAAAAAAGACCAATTTTTTTAAGTTGGAGGCATTGCTTTGTGCTGTCGTGTTTGTAAAAGTCTCGGGGAGTTATGTATACATTATGCTTTAAAGAAAATAAAACCGTGTTAAAATTCAACATGGAGGAACGGGGTATGTCTTTCTTTTAGCGTAATTTTATTATCTTATTCGTGGTTTTTGCTTTGGGACTTTATAATTTTGTCCCTCGCTTTCCTGTGAGAGCGTGCAGATTCGTGTATAAAACATTTGCCCATCTGAAGCGTTTAGACAATTTTAAATAATTTTTAATCTTGCTGCAAAGTGTGTATGAGTTGGGGTAAAACGGGCACGCATTTCTATCTTAAGGTCTCTATCTTGGGCGAGACATAAAAAACACCAGTTTTAAGAATTTGGAAAGTATGTGGCTTAACTGTTTGAGCTGCCAACTTTGGAACTGGGCAACTTGGTTTGAGTTTGTGAGTAAGCGTAATATCCTGTGCTTGTTGGCAAATAAATTCCTTAGTCGCCCATGCCTACCCAAAAAAAATGCATCCTTGTGTTACGCAACTGGTACTTATGGAAGGGCTCCCATACGTTTGTGTTGAGTTTGCACTATTTAAAACTTGATAAAAACAGAATTCTGCATCAAGTGCAAACATGCAGATAGCGCCGCTTCCCCGCAGTTACATAAGAATGCTGAGGTTAGAAGTGTCAGCAAGAAACGGACCAGCGGCGCCAGTGTGGCACAAGCCAGACATAGCCCTCCTCCTTTATTCCTGTTTCCCCTCAGCGGAGACTTTTGTTTACGATCACTTGCTAACACTTCCATCCCCCCTAAGCCTGTCCTTTCTACTGCCAGACCTTTACCACACGGTTATAAAAGGGGCTTAATTTTAGCCAGAGTATGGCTAAACGCGCATAATAAAATCCTCTAAAAACATTACACATTACATAACACGTAATTGTTATGAAGGAAAAACAAATACTAAACATGTTAGGCTATTAATTAAAACAAAATAACACATTTTAAGAAAAATACATATGTTCTGCTTCGCTCTACCTAGTAGTGCTTTATTAAACCAATTTAGATACGCATCTTTGGGTGCTTACATGCTTAATTCCCTTCTGCCTTTCCTGTATCACACCACCCCATATTATAATTTAACATGTCCACATTTTACTTTACTACTCAAAGCAAATGTTTGTTTTAATAACATTAGGGTGATGGAAAAGAAGTAAAAACATAAATTTCCTAGCCTGCAGCCTCAATGCGAGCCCACCTCCAAGGCCCCGTGACCTTTTAGTGTGTTGTTTTGGGCATTGAGGCCCCACACCTGTTATCCGGCAACTACATTGTTAAGCAATGTTGTGACTTTGGGCGCCAGAACCTATTTTTTAAAAACAATTTGTCCATGTACGCATTCACCAGAACATCATTTATACATATGCAATTTTAAATCCATTCATCTATCCATCCATTCTCCCTGCCATCCATTTGTTTATTATTTGGAGCATGCATTGTTATAAACATCCTTTAAAACACAGTCTCCTATACAGGCATGCACCAATAAGCACAGACAATATCACTCTCTCACGCTTCTCAGTTCTCACACTGCACTCGTCCTCCATAGGTCCCCTAGATCACTACCTTCGCTGTTTCCTTAAGGTCCCAAAAAAACAAAAAAAAACTGCTCTAGGCACTCTGTCTAGTCCTATCGTGGTTGTTATACCACTTTCAAACTTTATACCTTGATCTCCCCCTACAGCCCACTATATATTCTGCTATTTACTGTTGTTCTACGGATTTAATATTGTATGCTTTTTTCTCCAATATCAATATTTTTAAAAAAACTGTTTAGTAATAAATACTTCTATTTTATATATGCCTTCTATGGTTCTCCTTTAATTTGCGCATTCATAAGGTTCACAAATGGTAAAATAAGCAGCTTTACATTCCTTCAACTCTTACACTAAAGGCTACTCTCCATAACTAACACTAGGATAGCTTTCAATAAATGTTGTCTTTAACCTATTCATCAATAAGGGTTGTTTAAAAAAGTGCACACTATAATTAGTAGTCAGCATATACCAGGCCAACCTCTCACATTTATAACAATTAACATTACAAAAACCATTCCTTCAAAACACTCTCTCAAACATTCACATAGCCAATAGGTCTCGCCTTTAGGACCTTACAAATGTTTCGCCATACAACGGTTCATAATATTGCACCAAGGATATTATACTGCATAACTAAATACTTATAAGGTCCCAAAAGCAAAACCTATTGCCATATACAATAGGACCTTATAAGTGTTTAGTTATCCAGCACAATATCCTTATTGCAACAACATCAACTGTTGCATAGCTAAACACTTATAAGGTCCCAAAGGCGAGACCTATTGGCTATGCCAATGCTTGTTTAGTTCTTCTTGTTCAGGTTATTTTACTTTGTTATTCATATACGATTTCGTGAAGGAATTGCTCTATGTAACAATGGCGGATTTTCCTTTGGCTCTTATGACCTGTGCGACTGTTTGTAAATGTACTATGTTACAGTAAAGTGCGGCGGCACGACTAACAAAGTGAACTTTCCTGCCTACTGAATGGGATTCCTCCGGCATCCCGCCTACGCCATACAAACTGTTGTCATTTCGCAATGTCAAGGTTGGTTTATATAGTCATGCAGATGCCAATGATGTTATTTTGTCAAAATCAATAAAAATCATTTACAAAAAAAATAACTTTCATTTCCTCTTGGTCGGACGGGAATGCCCTAAATTTAAAGTATGCTAGGGACTATGGATAAGAGATCTTAAACATAGCTGGAAGAAAGGGGGATACCAGGAGGTAGAGCCTCACTATTGCAATGTGTAGTCCCTTCCATTAATTGTACATTATTCCAGTCTCTTCCATTAACTGTATATTACTTAGATCTGCTGTATCATTAAAGTACTCTGCCCACACACCCCCCCCCCACCTACTCTTCCTCCAAAAGAAGCCTAAGACTGCTCACGCTCGCTGCCTGAGCATCACGCTGTACTTTGGCCTCCGCCACCATGATTTGGGCAAGTGGCCCCTGTCTGCCATGTGGGCCCTCGAAACAGGGTTTGGCATCCACAATATATAGCCAAGTTAGAGGGGCTCAACTAAACAATTTTAATGGGAGCCCTCGTCCATAATACAGAAGTTTAAGAACCCAAAAGCTATAATACAATGAGTATTATTCAATACACAGCATCAGGAGACACTTACATTCTCTACCCGAGACACAAGTTTGAACTTAATTGTGAGCAACGGTCAATTTCAGCGACCATACCCGTAACCCGACTCTATACTAATGCCTCGTCTAATCTTCCTAGTCCAACTTCTTTGAAAGAAACGGCTAGCCATCAAGACGTGCAGAAGACCAATCGCTGCGAGGATTGTACCAATACTGTGAAATCTGTACTGCCTACGAGAAAATCTGAAGTTGCAGAAAGAGAATGGATAAACAGGTTACAAACTCTTCTAACAATCATGACACTTCTACTCATCAGCCTGAGAAGCACTTTATCATCGCTATCAGCTGGGCATCAACCACGGGGACTTCTAACCCAAGAAGAGCTACTGCAAACTGGGTGTTTTATTGAAATCTTCCTATCTACCCCTCAACCAAAAATTGCATTTAACCACATGCACCTGCAACAGGAAAATATTCCCAATGCTGCTTCTGCCAAAACAAATACTAGTCCTTGCATCAATCACATCTTGCCTTGCTTTCTACAATGCAATTAAACCTAAACAGGTCTCGCTACCACAAGCAAACTGTAAGAGAAACGGCAAATAAAACTCAAAATCACTGTTGTAAAGGAAGTCCAGAGGCCGTAGTGTAGATTATAAGTGGAAGGTTTATTAAATCTTAGTTACAAGTAGGCAAGATGATAGCTAAGCCAAAGTGTAGCCCCACCAGGAGCAGCCTCCTTGCTGCTCAGCCTACTGACTCCAACTGACACTCTCAACCTCACAAGACACTCAAGCAATCCATTACATCACCAAGCACTCCAGTATTCCACTACACCACATTCATAATGGCTGAGCAGCAGGGACTAGGAACACTACAGAAGATGCATTAAGTTACAACACATCTCCCCATTTTATATAGATACAATAAAAAATATCATAGGACATAAGCTAGTAAATGATGAAACATTCAACTCACACTTAAGTACATCTGGTATTGTCATACAGAACGGGCTAGAGGCTAGTTCATAGCCCGGAACTGTTACCCGTATTGATAAACGTGTCTCTAATCAAATTGCACAAATGGAAGAGATCCTTCTTAGGACGAGAACCCTCACTCACCCGAGGGTGACATGCTTCATCGTTGGGTCCCCTCCTCACACCCGGACTGTGAGGTCCATGGTGTGGAATACAACTCCACTAGTTGGGAGGAGCAGAGGTGTTTTGATGAGCGATGGAAATGAGGTCAGTGAGGGACAGAGTGCTAGTGAAAATACAGTGTTTGTTAAAACTACCTACAGGGGGCCAAAATAACTTTATTCAGTAGGTCCACTGGGGTAGAATTAAAAAGAGGACTGGGGTTGTAAACCAAATATACCCCTCTTAATGGTGAACAGGTTTCTGCCCGCAGGTGGTCCCCAGAAGGGGTTCCAGGGCATTCATCAGGACCCAAGGGGTTAGTCACTCTGTTCACAGTGAAGATAAAATAAAAATGTACACTGGCCAGTCAATGATCAAGATGGCCAAAAAGGTGGTGGCCCATATGTGTGATGGGTCCACCGTCATTCTAAGAAATCAAAAAAAGAGAAAGAAAGAAACATATGAATCAACACCTTTATGCGTACCACGAGATGGGGAAGTAGGTTTGAGAGGCATTCCTTGTCTTCTCACTTTGTTTATTTCAGATCGTTATCTAGCAGTTGCAGTACCATCTCAGGACACACTATGTCCATGTGGGTACTTTGTTGTTTACACTCCGTACCTTTCGCTGACTACAATTCCCAGCCACACATGGATGCCTTTGACGCGTACCACGTGACAGGGACGCACGCCACTCCGTGCGATTACATGTGGCTGCCGGCAGCGGTTAGTTTCACCCTCGCCGGGACTCCGGCCAGGAAGCTAGCACTGCACCACAGGTAAGCACGGACTTGTGTGCTTTTCTTTCCTTTCCGCTGTCACTGCCAAGGCAGTTACACTGGCCTCGCTACTCCCCAAAGGATTTTTCTTCACTGATCCGGGCACCCGAGTGATTTTCTTCTCACTCGGGCGATGCACCAGACATCTCACTCGGGCGATGCGCCAGACAGAACGATAGCTTCTTACTAAAGACAATTGCTGCTCCTGTTACATAGTGGGCATTTTATAGAATACCATAACCAGATGGGACACGCAGGCCCTGAATAAATTTGTATGGCCTTGTGGGAGTGGCCGCTCACCGGCTTATTTTTAACTCCGGGTTGGGCAGTCCCTCTTTCCTCACTCCCCGGTGGGAAAATTACTTAATACATTTTTGTTTTTCAAACGGTACATGGTGCAGCCTATTGCAGACCATGATGGCGTTCCTTAACTTATCAGCCACGATTGCTTGTTCTGCTGATTAACTCAAATAACTCTTGCTCACGGGGTAAACTCCCCTTCTTGTTTATTTTGGAGATACTCTCTATACTGCCTCACCAATGCAAGGTGAGCAGCAGCAATTCCTCCATTCCCTGCCATATTGCTAGTCCCTTACTCGGTGTGACCTAAATATTCACTTACTAAAATGGCAATTTGGTGGGAAGATACTCTTCACACATATACTTTGTATGCAGTATTGTCTTGTCCTGTGTGTCTGTCATTGTTTCTTTTTCAGTGGGGCGCTTCTGGATGTACCCTGTGGCTGGAGGGTGGATATTACTTACTCTTTGAGAAGGTAAGATATCCTATATATAAAAAGAATCATACCTACACAGACAACTATCCTAATAAGCAGCTGTGTGTTTGCTAAGTATTGTTAGATCTTGAGCACATGACATAGATGATAGTCATTATTTAAATACACTCAGTCAAATATCCTTGAATCCTGAAGGTGATGTGTAATCTTGAAATGTTGATTCATATGTTTCTTTCTTTCTCTTTTTTTGATTTCTTAGAATGACGGTGGACCCATCACACATAAGGGCCACCACCTTTTTGGCCATCTTGATCCTTGACTGGCCAGTATAAATTTTTATTTTATAATCACTGCGAACAGAGTGACTAAAACCGTGGGTCCTGATAAATGCCCTGGAACCCCTTCTGGGGACCACCTGCGGGCAGAAACATGTTCACCATTAAGAGGGGTATATTTGGTTTACAACCCCAGTCCTCTTTTTAATCCTACCCCAGTGGACCTACTGAATAAAGTTATTTTGGCCCTCTGTAGGTAGTTTTAACTAGCACTCTGTCCCTCACTGACCTCATTTCCATCACTCATCAAAACACCTCTGCTCCTCCCAACTAGGGGAGTTGTAGCCCACACCATGGACCTCAAAATCCGGGTGTGAGGAGGGGACCCAATGATGAAGCATGTCACCCTCGGGTGAGTGAGGGTTCTCGTCCTAAGAAGGATCTCTTCCATTTGTGCAATTTGATTAGACACACGTTTATCAATACGGGTAACAGTTCCGGGCTATGAACTAGCCTCTAACCCGCTCTCTATGACAATACCAGGCGTACTTAAGTGTGAGTTGCATGTAACAGTGGGATTAGTACATACCTGGTGAGGCCAATCCCTAGATCCCCAGTGTGAATATTATAAATGATGAAACATTCCCATGACATTGGATACAATAAAAGCACTGCACTAAAAAATTCCAATGATACAATCCTGAAAGTGATACAATCCTGCGCAAGACTTTGAGAACTGAAACCACAACAAGGGTATAACAGTGAAACACCAACACCCTCACTCACCCCCTCCTGCACACAACTTTTAGCACACCTGACGAGACCAAAGGTCTCAGGTAAAATACTACAGGGTACAGGACCCCACAACGCACACAACTTCTTGCACACCTGACAGGACCAAAGTATCAGGTAAAACACTCCAGGGTACACGACCCGCAACACACACACCATTTCTTGCACACTTGAAGGGGCCAAAGTCTCAGGTAAAACACACAGGGTACACGAACCCGCAACACACACCATTTCTTGCACACTTGATGGGACCAAAGTCTGAGGTAAAACACTCCAGGGTAGACGATCCCAATCATAACACCAGGGTACTCAACCCTTACAACACAACAGCATTCTGCAAAACAAATGCCACACACACCTTACAAGGCTTGGGGTAAAAACTCAAGATCACCACACAAGCATGGTATAATACAAATAGGCAGGAAATTATTGATAGCATCTATAACTCAGCTGGTACAAATAACAACGTACTCAGACAGCAAGATAAGCATGGCATAACACCCATACAAATATCCCCATGGAGGAAATCTCTCTGGCAGAAAATAAACACACCTAAGCAGAACATTACATATGGCACGAATCAAAAACATGGCAGCAAATTCAACGTTACAACAAAAAAAACATAGTAAAGCATTACTAGACATACACAGGCATCAAGTTAAGGATTGATCATACACTTCCCAAGATAAACAACGAGAACATACCAGATTTAAACCAATCCACTACTTAGCAAGGAACATGCATTATAAGTATGCATCCCAATAGAGCAGAATTAATACAACAGCATCAAAATAATCCATCACAGGCAGATAACCAGTCTTTTGCTCCGGTGAGCGATCTCTCACCCGAAGTTCCTCACCAATTCCAGATACCGGGAGAGACAGGCTTTCCAAGAGCAAAAGTGAAGTTCTGGGTGCAAGAACCTCTGCGAAAGATCGCGCTTTCACCGGACGCACAGTGCTGTAGAATGACATATGGGCAATGCGCGTACTCTTTTTTAACCAATAGCGTGCACGTCGCTGTAGCTTTACATAAGACCCCCAATCAGGCATGGCGGTCACGTCAGTGACATCAGCACGCGGACATCACAATGAATGTGCGCATGTGTAGTGTTCCTATGGGCGTTCGGGCCACTACCAGCTCTTGCCGCCAAGCGGTTTGCTTCAGAACAGCTCGCACAGTCCATGGCCACCAATGCTACCAACGTATTCCTCGCTTCTGGGGGATATCCACCCAGGCCTTTTCAAATGGCACATTGGATCTTCACGCACCAACAGTAAGGGGAAACACGCTTCTCAAAGTATAGAAACACGCGCTCCCAAAGTCGCAGATGCATGTAAACGTCCAGGTAACAGAATCCCACAGGCTTCAATAAAACGAATAATGTTGCAGCTTAAAAGTCGATATAGTCAGAATCCCTTTGCAGGGGCTGAATGTTCAAACAAATAACGCTGGTTCCTTTAAAGTAAACACTGCCAGTTCCACTTAAATTCAATGCAGCAAGTTCACTCAAAATTCCATGCTGCCAGTTACACTGCAGTGCAATACTGCAAGTTCATAACCCTATGGCATGACAAGTTATACGATTAACAGCTCACACAATAAGCTGGCCTGAGAAAATGTCCTGGACTGCAGGCTGCCCACAAAAATAGACACCGGTGGGGCTGTGTCCAGGACGTATTACTTCTGACAGGCTTCATGTAATGAAGGAAGACACTGGTTTGTTTTAGAAGTAAAATCCTTTATTGCTCTGAGGAGCGCTGGTGGACACATCCAGCCCAGTGTCCAGCAAGATAACGATCTCCCAATAGAACATACACCTTGAGTGAAAACATTCCAGGAATGCATACACGAGCACACCTTGTTGCCAAGCAACACAACACTTCCCCCTCCATACCAAAAAAAAAAAAAAAACAACAACAAAAGGAGAGAAAACCTAAAAAACAGAAAACTTAAAAACAGTAAAAAGGAGGAAAGAGGATACCGGAATTACACATTTTTTACCACAAAATCTTTAAGCCATGCAGGGGCTTTTCTTTCCCTAGGCAATCTTTGTTTGAGGGCAGGAGAATCATAAGAAGGGACTCCAGAGCTCTCCACCAAAGAAGACTTGGAAGAAACAACCCCATACCCCTCCTCACGAACAGAAAATTCAACATTAGAATTAGTTGCGGAAGCAACAGGGGAAACAGACGAATGGAGATAGGACTCAACAGCAATATCATCCTCCAACCACTCCGAATTGCTATTGTGTACATTAGATTCTCTCTCCTCTTAACAAGAATCTATCATTAAAGGAGAGTTCCGACCTAACCTCCCAAAAAGGTCTAATGGAATCAGGTAAACTGTCCTTGCGGGGCCAACCATTCATCACAAAAGAGACCACTTTCTTAGAATTTCATCTCTTTGAAACTCGGTCTCCCACTCAGTCTTTAATAGCAGAACGACCTTGATCATGAATTAGGGCTACCTGAAAATTATTCCATTTGTCATCCTCACATTTTTCTAACATAGTGGGCATTCTAGAAAGGAAATCAGCCACAAGGTTATCCCTACCGGGGGTATAGATAATCTTGTAGGTAAAGTTTTGCATCCGCATGGAGATTCTAGCGAGTCTGGAGGATACATTTGTTGAGCCATCAGTAGTCAAGATTTTGACCAAAGGTTTATGGTCACACCTCAATGTACAAACTTTCCCCCACGTGAAGGATCTGAAATGATCAAGGCCCCAAGCACATGCCAATGCCTCCTTTTCTATAATAGGATATTTTTCCTCGCACGGAGACAGGGATCTAGAAGCGTAGGCGATAATGTGTTCCTTGCATCTGAGACAATAAAGGCCCCAAACCTTTGTTGCTTGCGTCCGTAGTTACAATGCTTTCAGCTGCAGGGTCAAAACTACTTAGACTGGTAGAACCAGCGATTGCAGCCTTAATGACTTTAAAGTCGTTCTCACATTCGGCAGACCACACAAAATTTGCATTTTTCTTAAGTAATTGTCGAATATTATAGCACTTGTCAGCAAAATTTGGAACATATTTGGCGCAAAACTCTGCCATACCCAAGAAGGATCTGACATCATCCTTGCTGGTAGGAGTAGATGCATTCTCAATGGATGATACAAGGGAAGGTTTCAGTCTAACACCATTACAATCAATAGAGTGGCCTAGGTACGTTACACTTTCACATGCAAATTTGCATTTCGAGAATTCAATGGTAAGCCCCTTCTTCTCCAAAATGCTTAAAACATTCAGAAGCCTGGAATCATGTTCAGATTTACTTCCACCAAAAATCAGAATATCATCCTGAAAAAACGTTATCCCATCCTCCTTGTTAAATAGCTGGAACATTAATCGCTGAAAGACAGCAGCGGCCGAGGAGAGGCCAAAAGGCATGCGTGCAAATTGGTAGCAGCCAAAGGGAGTAATGAAGGATGTGAGTTTTTTGGATTCCTGAGACAAGGTTATGTTAACTGAGCTTGTAAAGTGCGCAGCTGCCTCAGCAAAGAGGCGTCCCGGCGCTAGCAGCAGAAAGGCATGGAGGCTAAGAAGCCGGGCAAAGCGGGAAAAAAATAAATGAGTGAACAAAAAGAACAAAATTAGGCCACAGGAAAAAGGTAAGTCTTAATGGCTTTACGGAAAGCCAGCAGGCAGTTCAGACTGCGAATCTGACAGGGCAAAGAGTTCCATAGCTTGGCTGCCAAGCAACGAAAGGACCGCCCCCCAGCACGGAGACGGTTCACTCGAGGGATCACAGCCAAGTGTTGCCCCAATGAGCGCAGCTGGCGTCCCAGAAAATAAGGTACCAACAAGTTGGCCAGAAGCCCGGGAGACGCAAACGTAATAATTTTAAAGGATAGGCAAAGAGCCTTGAATTCGATTCGCTTGGCCATGGGCAGCCAGTGTAATTGCCGGATAGCACCAGCTGTTGAGCATCTACATGGGAGCCCCAGCAAGGCTCTGGCGGCTGCGTTTTGGACTCGCTGCAAGCGCACCACTTCAGCCTGATTAGCCCCAAGGAGGAGCGAGCTGGCATAGTCAAGTCTAGATAAAAAGGTGATTTGATGATAAGCTGACGAGAGGTCGATAGTGGAAAACCACTTCGCTCCCTTCAGACAACTTACCATCTCGTTAATCTTTGGCAGAGGAAATCTGTCAACAACAATATGGTTGTTCAAGTGGCGGAGGTCCACACAGAGTCTGATTTTCCCGTTGGATCGCCTGGCGATAACCGGAGAAATCCACTCCGAGGCCTCTATAGGCTCGATTACCTTTGCAGCCACTAACTTTTCAAGTTCCTTGGCCATATCATCTTTCACCAAGAGGGGAACATTACGACAACGGTGAACCTTGGGAGCGGCATCCTCTTTAAGACGGATTAAATGTTCAAACCCACGTAAACTGCCCAACTTGCCACTAAAAACAGAAGGAAATCCTTTCATCATCTTTTCTCCCAGGGATATACCCTCATCGATAACCAACACCTGTTCCTTGCTGTTTGGATCCAGAATGATATGTAGCTCCTTCTGGTTCAACCAACCCAAAACAGGTGGGCCAGTTTTAGCCACGTACAATTTTCCACGACTACTCCTGTTCTTAAATTCAAAAACAAACCATCTATATCCTATTAGATCAATCTTTTCGCCACTGTAACCCTCAGGATGCACATCAGGTTCCAATAATTGTTCTCCAACCTTCCCAACAAAATTTGTTTGCCACAAATTTTCATTAATTATGGTGTAGGGCGACCCTGAATCGGCAAATATTTCTAAGCACACCCCACCAATTAGTATTTTACAAACTGGTTTGTTACTACAAACAGCATCATTAATGTTGAGAAACAGGTTACTTTTAAAATTCATAGTTAAGTCATTTACAGTAGTATCCACGTTTGATTCAGTATAAGCATTCTCAATATCGTCAGCAGCATTGCCAGCATCTCCAACATACTTAACCCTAGAATACCTTCTCCTACAGACTTTTGCATAATGGCCTAGTATACCACAATTGCTCCACCTCTGTTTGATGGCAGGACAATTCTTGCTGTATGCTAGATGATCGAGACTTCCACATCTATAACATTTAGTATGATCCCTAATGGAAGATCTATCTCTATTAAATTTAGAAGGACCTTTAGGGGTTTCGGCAGGAACATTGATCTTACCCACCAATGCTGCCTTATGTGTATCATTTTTTAAGACAACAGCACACCTGCTCGAAATTTCTGCTTTCCTTACAATTGCAAGTACATCTTCTAATGGAGCGTCTCCATTAACCCACAATCTGTCTTGAATGACAGGATTGGAAGTATGCATGACCACTTGGTCTCTAATAAGGTCGTCATGCAAGGCGCCAAATTTACAATCAAGAGCTAACCTTTTTAATTCAGAGGCGTAGGTATCAATGGTTTCAGATTTAGTTTGTTTTCTCTGAAAAAATTGATATCTAGTGACACCTATGCATACTTTTGGAGCAAAATAATTGTCCAATTGTAATAATGCCAGTTCAAAAACATTAACATCACCCGAAATTGCAACTTTGGTCATTTGGTTGAACACTTTTAACCCCATGGCACCCAAGGAGTGTAAGAGTAATCTCTTTTTCTGGTCCGCAGCCATTTTCTTCGCTTTGTCCACTGCGTCGATATAGTTAGTAAAGTAAGCCTTCCACTCCAGCCACTTGAGAGAAGGTTCAGATCCCGTGGCCCAAAAAGGTTGAGGAGGTGAAATATTAAAGCTTTGTGTAATCAAAGCGGCTGGACTAGTACTTTGAGTACTCATGATGAATGGCAAAAAGCAAAAAAAAAAAAAAATGCACACCAGTAGAAGTAGAGTACAGTATAGTATAGTTAAGGAAACAGTACGTGATGTAGAAGATTCCTTTAAAGGTATTCCAAATAATGTAGCGGCGGTAAAGAGAATAAGAAGCAAATGCCCGGAAATACCTAATTAGTAGTTGCGCTGAAAGCGGGAGTGCAGCACACCAAGTTACGAAGCTCCGGCTGAATTTGGTTACCTAGCAACGTTGATACTGAACGCAAAGGAAATCCAAAATGGCCGCTTGCGAGGTCACGCAAAGTGACCTCACGTGATGACGTGGTTCCAGTGTATGAGGGAGTCGGAATCCGAATGAAGAGGTGTTCGCAGGGGAATCCGGTGGTTCCAAGGATCCAGAAGCAGTAGCACGCTGAGATGGAGTCTAGAACCGCAGAGAGATTCCAATGACGTAAGATGAGATGGTCATCCAACGGTCCCAAGTATGTAACTCGCAGTTTTTGAGACGATAAAAAGCAAAGAAAATGTCAGAATCAATAAAGTTCCAAAACGAGTTGAGGCACTCCGCAGGGCATCGCCAGAAGTAAAAGTAGAATCGGTCACACAACAACGTGGGCCAAAATTAAGCCAGAGTAATCCTTAGTAATTCCAATACTCTGCACACGTAGGTTCGTAAGGCTCCTCAGAAGTCGTCCTCGTTGCCAGTGTAATGAAGGAAGACACTGGTTTGTTTTAGAAGTAAAATCCTTTATTGCTCTGAGGAGCGCTGGTGGACACATCCAGCCCAGTGTCCAGCAAGATAACGATCTCCCAATAGAACATACACTTTGAGTGAAAACATTCCAGGAATGCATACACGAGCAAACCTGGTTGCCAAGCAACACAACACTTCAATTCCTTTAAATTGTAGTTTCTCTATAGATACGGTTTCTTTTCGACTTCTTAGTTTCTTCTGTTCCCAGATCGCCATAACCTAATTGCTAGACCCTCACACATGGTTTCTTCTCCTAGATGGTCACCAGTGTTGTAAAGGAAGTCCAGAGGCCGTAGTGTAGATTATAGTCGAGAACAAAAACAAGGGGACCCTACTCACTGAGGAACCAGGGTATATATGTTATTATCAGAAACAGTGGTTCCTGTGGAATAATATCATCTATCTTGATATTGGATAGCGTAATAGCAATGTGGGTTAAGGTGATATCAGAGGGCAAGGAAACCAATTATACCAATGATAGAGTATATCACAATTAATTTAATGATACAATAAAGAAAGGAAAAAGTATATACAATGTCAAGAAAAATGCAAAACAATAATTGTGCGTGGTGTCCCCAGTGAAAACAGGAACCTCAATTATTGGTGCTAAATTTGTGACAGTCTTTCAACAAGGTTTCCACAATTCTTTAAAAGTCGACCATTGAATGTATGCAAGATAAACAGCAGCTATATACAGTGATATGCGCTTGTTAAGGGTTCGCTTTTGCTTTATATCGACGACGTTTCGACCCTCTGTGCAGTGTGGGGTCTCATCAGGACCTAGGGATGTAGGGACATCTGGTGGTTTGGACGCACAGCCATGTGACGAGTGTGTGCCACACGTGAGTGAAAGAAAAGAAGAAAAAAGATACTCACAATGGGACCCAGCCGGGTACCCAGTATGTGAGTAAAGAGGAGGGGCTGCCAGTCAATTGTTAACCAATAATTGAGGTTCATGTTTTCACTGGGGACACCACGCACAATTATTGTTTTGCATTTTTCTTGACATTGTATATACTTTTTCCTTTCTTTATTGTATCATTAAATTAATTGTGATATACTCTATCATTGGTATAATTGGTTTCCTTGCCCTCTTATATCACCTTAACCCACATTGCTATTACGCTATCCAATATCAAGATAGATGATATTATTCCACAGGAACCACTGTTTCTGTAGTGTAGATTATAAGTAGAAGGTTTATTACATCGTGGTTACAAGTAGATTATATGATAGCTAAGCCAAAGTATAACCCCGCCAGGAACAGCCTCCTTGCTGCTCAGCCCACACACCCCAACTGACACTCTCAACCTCACCAGACAATCAAGCATTCCATTACCTCACCAAGTACTCCAGCATTCAACTACACCACATTCATAATGGCTGAGCAGCAGGAACTAGGAACACTGGTGAGGATGCATTAAGTTACAACAATCACCTACTAGTCTAATTTTCTACCGGTAAAGATTAAAATCACATTACTCCTGAAAGTATCATAGAACCAGTATAGCCCCTAGTACGCAAGACAGATTGCTCTGCCATCTAAGTGACCAGATTCTTACGGCAGGTGTTCCAAATAAGAATGATAACCATTTTCCAATGCCCCAATAAGAATGATAACCATTTTCCTAGGCCAAAATAATAATGATAACCATTGTCCAATGCCCTACCGCCTTTCCTGCCCGTGAGAGCGCATTGTAAGCATGCACACCTAATGCTTATCTATTGTCTCTCCACTTGCTGAGACGAGGACAATTAAAAATAAGGCTTTCCGCTAACTTTTACAAAACACAATTCCCCAAATACTGAAACACTGTCAGTTGAATAGTAAATGATCTTGTTCTCGAGTGGCATTTGGGGATTTGTTTTTGCGACATTCTCCGGGCGCCTGTCCAGAACACAGGCCCCTAAAACAAATCTTGCAGTTTCCCTAAAGAGTAGAAACGATGCATATGTCATATGCACTTTAATCTCTCGAAGACCAAGACTTTACATACTTCAGCTGAGAAATAACGAACTTCTTATGTCGTCCTAGATAATAGATAAGCCAAAAGCATGTCCACGAACACTGTGGTTGGAAGGTCGCCTTGTCATGTCCATTTTTAGATTTGAAAATAGCTTTACTATTTCTTCAGAACCAGATACTTCCCAAAACCTCACCTTGAAAATTTTGGGAGCGCTCGCGGTAGTACAATCACAACAGAAAACTCTATCTGCTTGCATGTTTTAAGCAACCAAGTTTAACACGTGTTTGAAGTTCATCTGACCAGCATGCGCTAGACCCTGCAAGGTAAGCGGAGTGGTAGTGTGCACATTGAGAAAGACAATTAAGAGTGCATCATGCTTGCGGCAGATACGCCAGGATACCCGTAAGTTTACTGCAACGAGTCAGTGTCCGGTGAAAGAGCAGCAACAGGGTGCGCCACAAACTCCTTGCTCTCCGATTACTGAAGCAGTACAAGAAATGTGCTGGCCAAAACACTTCTGATTTACCGGCCTCTGGTTTATAACGCATCTATGTCTATCTTTTGCCGCAAGACACGCTAGTAAAAGTGCACCAACTTACCTGCCTCTCAGGGCTCGCGGGACCCGCGGAAACAAAACAGAAGGTGGACGTGAGGAGGGGGCGCGCACTGGGTCACTGGGCCTTTCACTTCCGGAGGACCGCCGGGTAAGGTCTGCCGCAGCCAGTCGCCGTAAACAAGCGCGAGAGCGTGTCATGAAGCTGTAAGATTCCTGAAAACGAGCCCAAAGGAGTCACCGCCCATATAACGACGACAAAAGAATGTATGTATTATTTCAGTTCCGTTAAACATATTTACACAGCCATTACGCGATTTCATTACGTGGCTCTTTGTTGTATTTGTTTTCCATATCTCGGATTTAGTATATTTTTTCCTCCCTAACTTTGTTTTCCTCATTCATATATCTGTGGAAATAAAAGAGGGACATAAGGCTATCCAGAAAAACATACCTACGCAATCTGCAAATTTAAGCGCCATGTTCCACGTGCAACACTGGATGGTACTTACATCCATTGTTAAATATAGTCAAGCATTGTACCTTACTGCGGTGGTAAGAATATGCACTAAATTAATGTGTTGCTGGTATTTGTTTACAACTATGTATTTACCTTTTTTTATTTTTGTTTTTATGTATAGGTCAGCCTGGCTGGAGACAGATTCATAGCTGCCAAGGTTTCGGATTGCTTATGTGATGTATACATGATTTAACTGTGCATATGAGTGACATTGAAATACAGGTATTTGTAAAGCGCGAACAATTACCCCTAAGGGTGTCAAGGCGCTAGGGGCCGTCGGGAAGATTAAGCAAGCTATTGCCCAGAGTCACATGGTGCTGGGCTGAGCGGCCTCCGGCGATCGAACCATGAGCCCTGGTGTTCCGGAGTCAGCCGCCCTGGCCGCTGAACCACACCTCTTCCACATTCCAATGTCAAATTTGTGACACCTCGAGTGACACTTCTCAGATAAAACCAAGCATTGACACCCATGTAAAGAAATAAATATACCAAATTACCCACTTTTGGGAAACAGAAAACTAAGAAAAGCTTTGAAACCGCTGTAAAACGCCTGAAATAGAAGTTTATTACACAAGTCGGATGAATTTACAACACATTAGCAGGTCTTGAAAAACCTTAAAAAAATTACCAGGCCGAGTAACTTTTAATTATGTGCCTATATTTCTAGACATGTCAAATGTAGGTTCAAGTAAAACAAGCATTCTCAAACACATTTGACAGTCAAGTCATTTATTTATTTATTTGATTTAGTGCATTTTTGTAAAGCACGGACATTACCCAAAGATGTCAGAGCGCTGTACAATAGAACCAGTTACGTTACAAGAGAAAAGTGTTACACAATAGAACATTACAAAGATAAACAGGAGACTAAAAAGGTAGGGTACACAAACACAATATCCAACACAGCAAGCAAGGGTGAGGAATGTACAAGAAAAAATTACAAATTTACAATGATGAGCGAACTTCCTAGAGGGCCCCGAGAATGAAAGTATTCGTTCTGAAAGTGTCTTTGGAAGAGAAGAGATTTGAGGTCAGCTTTGAAGATCCGGGTAGAGGAGGTGGCACGGAGCAATGGAGGAAGCGAGTTCCAGATTCTCACCGCATTACCTGAGAAGGATTGCGCCATCGATCTTTCCCTTTTGAAGGAGGGGGTCTCAAACAGAAGCTTTTCCGCATTGCGAGAAGGTCTAGAGCTTCCAGACGATTTCAATTTATTTGCCAGGTAACGAGGGGAGGAAGTGTGCAAGGCTTTGTGGGTGATGCAGGCAGTTTTGTAAATACTTTCCTTTCTCTGTGCGTCAGCTGTTCTCAAGTAACCAATGTTTCTCAAAAACAGAAGCCTCTCTCTGCAACACTACGGTGGGACATCAGCCCAAGGGTAAATCAGAAAAAGATTACATATGTAGACTATGCTTCGTGGACAAAGTATTTCAAACTACTCTGTGATTTACTGTGAAGTGTGCCCAACCCACTTACTGTGTATTACTCTGCTTTTAATTATTATGATTTTTTTTTTGCAGTGTTATATAGTGCAAACTCCACCTGTAGGTATTGGAGTGCTTTACAAGATCAACAGTTATGTTACACAAGATCACATTCATTTTTTCCATATGAAGGAAGTGACCCGATTTGGGCCACCCGGGTCACTCACGACCACCTCTCAGCCTTCCATACAAATGAAGAGTCGGTCAGACAGTAGAGAATACAAACCAAAGTTATTTATTAGTATTCGCTCGAGCGGAATCCAATCTGACCAGCCTCCTTAGATAGCTGCTGAGGGACTGACCCTCACCAACATAACATCAGATATTATACATTTCCCATAACCTACAGGACCCGCCTAGACGAAATTTCCAGTTGGAGCAGGTTAACAAAGGAGGCACAGAAGGATGAGCTACCATCCAGAGACCAGCAACACACTATCTTAGCTTCAAGGTTACTCAGCCCGTGCCCGTCTCTCTGAGAGTGGGAGCAGGGCTACCTACAAGGAAAGGCATGCAAAACAGAACAAGCTATTCATTAGTGCAGCGAAGCTTAACCTTGAATAATAAAATAAACAATCAAGGCTGCTTTCTGCTGAGGCAGACAGTATGAGACAGAGGCTTCATTTCGATCATGGTACAAAATGGCGGCTGAATACAAAATGGTGCCACAAATGCTAACTTATCTCGCATAATGCTAGAAGGAGTCAGCCAGACACATTTTCAGTCTAACAGACCCTCCTTTTAGCATTTGCTAACAATTTTGTCTAATGCTATATGCAAAGTAAAAGGACTATTAGTATATGCCAGCACACACATGAGTAATATTCAAAAATACCCCCAGGACTAGACATTAAGTCGTGGGCAACCTGCATATTCATTGGGGACGTTGTCCGAGATGCATAGGGGCATCAACACTTAAAATTATCCATATATTCAATATTAGGAATAGAAGTTGCAAGAGAGGTGGTAGAACCAAAGATGCCCTCATCTATTTGCATCATTTCATGAATATCCTTCTGCAACATAATCGCAGCAGTGTCACAGACTGTCTTCTGCGGCTTAGGGGTGAGGATTGTTGTACAGTAAGAACAGCATAAGGGAAGGCACTGCACCAGAATGCAACAGACAACGAGAATCACAACAAAGTAGATCACCTTTTCCAGAATCCAACCCCATCCACCAAAGAGGGACCAACTCCAATTTCCGCTCTCCATCCCCTTGACATTCTCCAAAATATCTAAAATGTGTTGGGTAATATTCTTTTCCATATTTTTGATCCCGACTACACACTGGTCAACTACTACTGCGCACACACCACCGCTCTTAGCTAAGATGAAATCAACTGCATATCTTGTTTGCTCGGAATATATTCGCATACTTTTCAACTGGGTGGTGATGTCACATAAAGCCGCTACTGTAGAGTTAGACAGTATCTGCAGCTTACATCCAAAATATTCCCTAGCCCTTTCACCCCTGGCCATAGCGGTACCACCAAACGTAATAATGGAGGAAAGTATAGACCCAAAGGTGATACCATTACTATAATTATTGACCTCCAGCTCTGTCCCTCCGTCGCAAAATTCCTTTGTTAACGTCCTTTTAACCCACCTTCTATTTTGTTTACTATACTTACAAGGCACCCCAAGAGGAAGCACCATTCCCAAAGCCACGTCCTCGGTACCATTATGAACATTGGAATAAGTACCATTAGACAAGAAGTAAAATCCTGGGTGTGCATAAAGTGGACCTAGGTAATCTACAGGAGCATATCTGGTATTCATCCCCATTGTACTCGGATCATCTTTCCTCACTAAAGACATTGTATTCTTGAACAATATCAGTCCAGAACAATTTATGTATAAGAAAGTGTCAGTACTATTTACTATCGGACAGCATGCGGGATAGTAACCTGCTTCTCGAGTGACTGTCAAATCTTGATAATGCCAACCCGTTATAGTGATGTTCTGTTCCTCCATATAACACATTAATGTTACAACCTGGGTATCCCTTCCCTCGTGGCTTCCTATAATACAAACAGGAACCAGGATATCTCATCCCAAACTCACCCTTTACCTCTACAAATTGTGGTGTGCGAACATATGTTTAATTAACCAGTGACAATGGGTAAGCAGTCCACAAACTCGTAACAGATTCAGTAGGATAGCAAGCTGTACCTTCACCAAAGAATTTCCTGTGTGTATCTAGAAATACATTGCTTGGTATTGTTCTTTTGGCACGAACTGGAGAAACAATCTTGTATTTTTTTTTAAACACACTTTATTACATTTTTTCACTTTTCTTTGTTCGGTAGAAACAAAATGAATACATACATGCACAGAGAATTATCAGTACATTGTAGATAGCATCATGTATTGTATAACTATCGATCATCGATCCATGTCCTTCGATTGACAGCATACATCTGCGGTATATGTGGTATTGCATGTGTATTTTAACAATAGTACCCGGTATAGTAAAGCCATACATGAGTGTTTGTATAATAACGTAACATTTCAACTTCCCTACCCCCCACCCCTCTTTACTGGCTCTACCCTGTATGGGACAATCTGCTATATAGTCTACCCTAGTTTCCACAGAGAAACAATCTTGTATATAACACATGATGGGGCATTACAATTGCCCTCCAAAACCCAGGATAACCCTCCCAAAATCAACAACAGTAACAACACAAAAACAGCACAGAGCACTTTTTTCTTAACAGACCAACTAGACCCTTGGTACTCATAGTACGGCCCGCGGGCCGCCAGCGGCCCGGCAGGCCTTCATTGGCGGCCCACGGACCTTGCCTTGCAGTGTCCACGGCCGGCAGTAAACACAGAAGATGACCGCTGGAGCATACGTAGTGAATACGTATTAAATAGGTATTCACTATGTATGCTCCTGCGGCCATCTTCTGTGTTTACTGCCGGCCTCTGTGACGTCAGGGCACCTTCGGAAAGCTTCCCAAAAGGCCCTTTAAAAGTCAGCTGTAAGCGCTTTCACAGCTGACTTTTAAAAGGGCCTTTTGGGAAACTTCCTAGTTTGGACAAAGACAGATAGAGGCGCAGAGCAGAGACAGATAGAGGCGCAGAGACAGATAGAGGCGCAGAGATAGATAGAGACAGAGAGACAGGGACAGACAGAGATAGAGACAGGGACAGAGATAGAGACAGAGATAGAGACAGGGACAGAGATATAGACAGGGACAGACAGAGACAGGGACAGACAGAGACAGGGACAGACAGAGACGGAGACAGGGACAAACGGAGACAGGGACAGACAGATCGAGACAGAGACAGGGACAAACAGAGACAGGGACAGACAGATAGAGACAGGGACAGACAGAGACAGGGACAGACAGAGACAGGGACAGAAAGACAGAGACAGGGACAGACAGATAGAGACAGGGACAGACAGATAGGGACAGGGACAGACAGATAGGGACAGAGACAGACAGATAGAGACAGGGACAGACATAGGGACAGGGACAGACAGATAGAGACGGACAGACAGAGACAGGGACAGACAGAGACAGGGACAGATAGAGACAGGGACAGATAGAGACAGGGACAGACAGACAGGGACAGACAGAGACAGGGACAGACGGAGACAGGGACAGATGGAGACAGATAGAGAGAGACAGATAGAGACATAGACAGATAGAGACATAGACAGATAGAGACATAGACAGATAGAGAGATAGAAGATAGAGACATAGAAGATAGAGACATAGAGATAGAGACATAGAGATAGAGACATAGAGATAGAGACATAGAGACAGAGAGATAGAGAGAGAGAGAGATAGAGAGAGAGAGAGTGATAGCTAGAGACAGATAGAGAGAGAGATAGAGATAGCGAGAGATAGAGATAGCTAGAGAGAGATAGAGAGAGAGAGATAGAGAGAGATAGAGAGAGAGATAGAGCGAGATAGAGAAAGATAGAGAGGGATAGAGATAGAGAGAGAGAGAGATAGATGTGTGCATGCCGGGTCTGGTGGCTCAGTGGACGAAGGGGTCCGCTGCAGGGGCCTGTGTTCAACCTCATGGTCACAGGTTTTTTTTTCTTGCTCTAGCCCCGCCCCCCTCCCCCACTGACCCGCCCCCACCAATGCGGCCCTCAGCCACAAACCACACTGTAAATTTGGCCCCGGAGAGAAAGTTTGTGAGTACCCATGAACTAGACCAACCAGACCCATTCTGCCCGAAACGCGGGGCTGCAAAGGGCTGTTCTTCCTCCATAATAGGGAGACCAAATGGGTACATTTTGGAATCAGAGGAAAGGACATGCAATGGAGCCAACAGTGATCAAGCAAGAAAGGGGCAAAGTTCCCAGCGTCCGTCAGTGTCTCGCTGGTAGACTCCTATTGTTCATCTACGGTGGTGCTGTTGAGCACTTTCGGTGGAGCTGCGCGATTGCAGCCCTTTCTGAAGAAATCCCGCGTCGTTCAGGGTAGTGTACCCCCATATTTCCAGGGGAGCATGTTGAATTCACCCTGTCCAATGTCTGAACAATGCACCAATCTCCCTTTCCCTAAACTACTGTTGGTACCACAGGCAAGGTACACCCTATTCTTTTTCCTCGCAGTCCATCCCTACTAGTCTGACTTTTCCTTTGGTGCACTGTTCTTCCGTCGGGTGCGCATATTGTACCTAACTACTCCAGGGGCAGAGGGGTCTACAAACAAAGGCTCAGACTCAGAGGGACCAATGGACTGGGGCTCAAGCACAGATGGGCCAACAGGCTGGGGCTCCTGGGTGGCCTTAATCTCAGGTGGCACCGCCTCGTTCAACACTGCGTTGCTCTCCTCCTCGGTGGGTGCCCACATCAGTCGTGCATCTGAGAATGGAATGAAACGAGGTACCTGCTCTGTTTCAGAGTCGCCGATCCCATGGAGCACCCAGCGGTCGTAGGGCAACGGGAGGAGCACCCTCCGGCGGTGATTAGAATGAATCCAATTCTTTCGGCCATCCACCTTCACTGCCGTTTGAGTGGCGAGGAGGACCTGGATAGGCCCTTTCCAGCGGGGCTCCAAACTGCCTTTCCTCCGAAAGTTCCTCACCAGGACATAGTCACCGGGCCGGATATCATGGCCTGGCCCCTCGGGAGCTGGCGGCAAAGCTTCATAAATCTGTTGGTGAATAGAGCGCAAGTTTTTTGTCAACTCATATAAATAATCCACGAGTAAAGGGTATTCTATTTCTGAAAACCTACGAGGTCGCGGGACGCCCCAGACATTCGCCAGGCGGCCAAACACGACCTCGTACGGTGACAATCCTGTCCTAGAGTGAGCCGTAGCTCTTGTAGACAACAGAGCTAATGGTAAGGCATCTGGCCATTGCAATCCTGTGCTCTCTTTGATCTTTGCCAGCTTCAGTTGGAGAGTACCATTGTACTTCTCAACCAGGACTGCTGACTGGGAGTGGTTTGCAGCATGAAATCCCTGCTTGATGTGCAGACCGTCGCACACCAGCTGAATAACTTTCGAGTTGAAGTGACTTCCGTTGTCACTCCAAATCAAACGGGGCAAACCAAAACATGAGAAGAACTCTTTTAAGAGTGCCTTCGCCATCGCCATGGCTGTGTGGGGTAAGCCTCAATCCATTTACTGAACGCACAAACAACTACTAACACATATTTCAGATTGTTGACTCGTTCCATTTCGATAAAATCCATCTGGAGAACCTCGAAAGGGAAGGAAGGCGGTGCAAAGTTACCAGGAGGTGTAGGGGTGCCTTTTCCAGGATTATACATCATGCATACCGTACAGTACTTCACTAAGTGAGCAGCAACTTTGGGAATGTTGTCATTCTGCCATACAGGGTCTAACAGCTTACATCTTCCCTTCGCACTAATGTGGGCTGGCCCGTGCGCTATAGTGACCACAGGAAGAACATATGCATCTGGTAACATCCATCACTGCTTTTCTGACTTGTCAGTCCAGCACCCATCCTCATCCAAACGTGCCGTACTTTCCTGCCATACTGCTAACTCCGCAACCATTGCCTCACTCTGGATCTCCTTGACATTGTCCAGAGTGTCCTCAAACATGGTGGCCTCGGGTACCCAGCTGGCAGGACCCGCTACAAACATCTTTTTCATCTTCGTTCGAGCTGTCTCCTTAGCTATCTGATCTGCAAATGCATTTCCCCTCCCCACATCATCGGTGATTGCTTTGTGGGCACTGCACTTCACTATAGCCAATTTCTTAGGAAGTGTCAGGGCAGACAAAGCCTATGTATAAGGGGCCCATTCTGAATGCGTGTCCCATGGGATGTGAGAAACCCTCTCTCTGGCCAGAGCCGCCCAAAATTATGAGCGACCCCGAAGGCGTACTGACTGTCAGTGTAGATATTGACAGCCAGTCCCTCGCTCAACTCACAAGCTCTAATAAGGGCGACTAACTCAGCTGCCTGGGTGAACTGATAAGGAACTCGTGATGTCTCAACTACCATATGCAGTGTAGTGAGTGCATATGCTGTGGTGGTAGTGCCATCTGGTAATTTGAAACAAGAGCCATCGACATATAGTTCCCCTTGGGGGTCAGATAAGGGAACATCAGTCAGGTCTACCCGTCCCTTCGCCTCCTCCTCCTTCCGAAACAGACAATCATGTATGTCTTTTTCTTCACTCTCCGAAGGGAGGGGTAGTAACGTGGCAGGGTTCAGAGTGGCACATCTTTTTATCGTAATATGTGGGGCAAAAAGAGTTAACTCATAGCCGGTCAGACGTGCACTGGTAAGGTGCTGCGTCTTGGTCTTGTTCAAAAGAGTGTCCCCAGCATGCGGTACCATGACTGTGAGGTCGGTATTAACACGAGCCCAGCCGATTGCCTTATAGAGATGGCCACAGCCGCGACCGCTCTTAGACAGCTCGGGAAAGCTCTGGCGACTGGGTCAAGCAAAGCAGAAAAATAAGCACACGGCTGTTGCTTACCTCCAAAGGCCTGTGTTAAAACAGAAAGCGCACAGCCAGCCATCTCGTGTACGTACAACACGAACAGCTTTGCGTAATCAGGCGTGCCAAGCACAGGAGCAGAGCAAAGCGCAATTTTTAATTGTTCAAAAGACTGCTGACATTCATGTGTCCAAGGCAGGGGCTCATGCACGTCTTTAGTTGTTAGCGCTAGCAGACACTTTATTAGTAATGAGTAATTAGGGATCCAGTGTCGACAGTAGGAAGTGATGCCAATGAAGGCGCGTACATCCCTCTGAGTTTTAGGGATGGGCATTTTAACAAATGGCGCTAATGCGCTCAGGTGTCAATCTTCTACCCTCCTTCGACAGTAGGTGACCTAAGTAGGTGACCTCCTGTCGACAATATTGAATTTCAGAAAGGGACACTTTATGTCCGTGATGGGCCAAATGCAACAAAAACTTAATCAGTCTTTGCATCCCTGTTCAGTGTCAGAAGCAATTAGTATGTCATCCCCATACTGAAGCAATACATTACCTGAGGGAAGCGTGAGGGAGTCCAATTGGGCTTTCAAGGCTTGGCTATATATACTAGGGCTTTCAGTATAGCCCTAAGGAGCGCGGCAGAATCTAAAGCTTCTGCCAGCCAGTGTAAAACCAAACAGGTGGCAGCTATCAGGATGAATTGGGATGCTGAAGAATGCATTTTTCAAATCAATGACAGAGAAGAATTTGGCAGAGGAAAGAATCATTGTGAGAAGGGCAGTAATGTCAGGGACAAAAAATCGGAATACAGGGAGGCCATAAGAACATACAAGGTCGAAATTAAATTGGCCCAGGCCTCATATTACGAGGAAAGAATCTCCTTAGCAGCCAATTACCCCCGCGAGATCTTTCACATAGCAAAAAACTACTTAAAGCCCCCTTACCCCCAGATATACCTGATGCCACTGGCCGACGCTGCAATGAACTTGCAGAGTACTTTTATAATAAGATTCAAAATATCTACTCATCTTTTTCCTCTGTACACAGTCACAACAATCCCCACTTAGAGGATACTGGTTTACATAGCAGGGAACACGCCTTGGAGATATTTTCCCTGATGGACTGTGAGTCATTCCACACCATCTCGGCACTCGTGAAGAGCGGGTCGCCGAGAGACCCAGCCCCACCCCTGAAGCAAGTATCTGAAACGATCTCCCCGATCATCTTGGATGTGATCAATGCCTCTATCTCCACTGGAGTGGTTCCACCCCCGTGGAAAAGAGCGATGGTTAAGTCTCTTTAAAAAAAACCTAGTCTTGACCCGGATCGCCTGGGTAATTTTTGTCCCATCTCGCTTCTCCCAGGGATCAGTAAAATAGCGTAGAAACATGTCAACTCAGCGCTCTCGACATTTCTGGAAACCCACAACCTCTTCCACACCTCTCAAACCGGCTTTTGCCCGCGGCAAGGAACAGAAACTGCTCTGTTAGCAGTTGTCGAAGAGTCCAAAAAGATTCTTGATGCCGAAGGCTCAACAGCTGTCATCCTTTTGGACCTCAGCGCAGCCTTCGACACGGTCAACCACCAAATCTTGGTCTATCAGCTTAAAAGTTTGGGGGTGACCGGAGTAGCTTTAGCATGGCTGCAATCATTCCTGGAAGGGAGATCCTTCCAGGTTTTCGAGGGCGATGCTACTTCAAAATATATGCCATTGCGGAGTCCCTCAGGGATCGTCCCTGAGTCCCTCTCTTTTTAATGTTTATATGACCCCGCTCGCGGAGATTGTGCTCCCTTTTGGGGTTCACATAGTGACATACACTGATGACACCCAACTGGTTGTAGCACTGAACCACCCGGACAATGCCTCTATCGGCCTTTGTCCCTGTCTAGAAGAGGTAGCCAAGTGGATGAACCACTCATATTTAAAACTGAATGGTGATAAGACCGAGTTGATGCTCCTTGGCCATCCGTCCCTCTTTAAAGCAGATGTAATGTGACCTTCCTGTATGGGACCCGAACTAGCACCCAAGACCCAGATGAAGAGTCTGGGCATCTGGCTTGATCAAGACCTCAGCTTTATGGTCCAGACACGGAAGGTGGCGGCTTCCTGCTTTGGCATCCTAAGGATGCTCCACAAAGTGCTTCCACTCCTCCCCTTCCAGGCAAGAAAGCTCATGGTACAGGCACTTATTCTTTCACGCTTGGATTACGGGAATGCCCTTTACCTTTGAGCCCCGAGCTCGACTTTCGCAAAACTCCAAACAGTACAAAACTGTGCAGCAAGGATTCTTGTGGGGACCTCTTAACGGCAATCTGCAAAACCTGCCTTGAAGTCCCTCCACTGGCTCCCCGTTCGGGGAGAGTTAACTTTAAGGCGATGTGCATCGCCCACAAGGTGTTAGCAGGGAATGGACCAGCGATCAACCATTCCATTGTCCAGCCTTACCTGGCGAATAGACGGCTGCGCTCAGACAATCTGCATCTGGCCGTCGTCCCTAGGATTAAGAAGGCCAGAAGTGACGGTCGCCTATTCTCTTATAATACCGCTAGGATGTGGAACACCCTCCCTCTCCACCTACGGAGGGAACCCAGCCATCTGGCCTTTCGGAATCTGTTAAAAACTTGGCTCTTCCCTTAAGTGTTGTTGTGATGTTTTCTCCGTTACTGCCTCAGCGCTGGGATGCCCCTGGGTAGCTACACGCTTAATAAATGCTGTTTTCATTTCATTATGTAATGCACAACAAAGCTCGCTCTCCCGCTTGTGGTATTTTGTACTGAGGAATACGGGGCAAAATGGCGTTATCTTTAACCTTAATGGAAACTGGGGGAATCTGCAGTAATCCTACATCCGTGTCACCTGTCTCCCACAAAGTGGGCGGCACAGGTTGAAACTCAGCAGGGATGGGCGCATCTTTGGACAGGCACTGCTTAGAGCTAATCACATTTGGTCCCATTGTCATGTAAACACCATCTGGAGAACAAAAAATTGTCGCATGCAACTTCTTTATTAAATCTAGGCCCATCAAATTTTCTCCACAATTGGATGTCAATAAAAATTGCGAATCCACAGTAAAGGGACCAATAGTCAAAGCAAGAGGTTTGGAAATGGGGCTCACAACCGGCACACCAGAAAAGCCTACCAAAACATTATTTTGGCCAGACAGAGCTGCCCCAGGGACCAGCGAACGAGAAACAGAGCTATTCATTGCACCTGTGTCCACTAAGAATTTCTTAACTGAGCCTTGCAAATCTGCGGTGACAAAAGGACCACGCTGATCTACATGTATCTGAACTGGTCCCTCACCCTGTCCCTGGCTGTCCTAGCTGTGAGTCATCCCTGTCACCTCGTCCAGATCATAATCATCGTGATAATACTGTTTCCCTCGAGGGTCATCAAAGTAATTCTGATCAGAGCGACCCTGCGATGTCCCATCCTCCCGAGCCCCAGCCTGACCACTTGCTCCAGGGCCCGCCCACGAGAACCTTGTCCTCTGGGCGCCACAACTTTCTGCAACAACACCGGACACTCGCTGCGCCAGTGCCTCTCCTCTTTGCAATACGCGCACTGATTCGGCCCTACAGGCGCAGCATTCCTCCTAGTACGGGGAAGCTGCCGGGCCGGACCAGCACCACATCCTCTACCGTTACCTCTAGACGCCTGCTGTAACAAAACCTTCGTCTTCAACTCCTTATGCTTCTTTTCCACCTTCTCCTTCTCCTCGTTTTCCCTGTGTTCATAATACTGAGCCATACTCAATATAACGGAAGGGGAGGATGTCGTCCAAGTGCTCTCCGAAGCCTGTAACCGAGCTGCAATCTCGGGGAGCAGGTTTGTAACAAATCTATTGACGTACAACCGGACACCCCCTTCCACTGACAAATCCTGTCCACTAAAATCCCAAAACACCCCCTCGAACCGCATGAAAAAATCAGACACACTTTCATCTTTCTTCTGGTGACATGCCGCTAACTTGTCCCAATCTAACCTTCTCGGAGGAATAAGGCAGTGCATATATGTGATAATTCTACCGGGTAAAGCTAGTATCTCGGCCTTTGGCTTCTCACCAGGCTTCCTTTCCTCATCCCATGCTTTAATCTGGTCCCATGTACCACCCAATTCCACAGCGTGATCCTGCGTGTGCACCTGCCTCCAAATGTCGACAGGCACCAGCAGACCAAAGAACATCTCAATATCCCCAAGCGTCATTACTGTCGATGAAGCGGCTTCTGTCAATTCCTTATAGTATGCAGTGGGATTTTTCCTAGGGTCAGGTTACTGAGTCTTAAGGGATAACACCTCACTCCTCTTCCATGGGGTGTAGACCCACTGTTCTTGGAAGCTGGAAGCGGGCCTCTACCTTTGCTCTAATGGCAGCATCATGCTGATCTCGAAGCTCTGGCAACTCAGGGTGATATATGGGGTGGACTTCCCTCATCGGAAACTGGGACACTGTCTTCGGGCTCTTCTCAAACAGCCTACCTCGCTAAGCTACCAATGTCGCAACATTTCCAAAAACCTCCTCAGGTGCCATACCAGCAACATATACATTAACTCTAATATCATAAATAATCTGGGGCGCTATAGCATTAAAGCACTGTTCCCACAACCCAATCAATGTAGCCGACATGTGCTTGAGGGCATGCTGTTGTAGAAACGGCTCATAATCTCTCATCACACTCCACACATCTTCAGTACTATAGATTGGATGATGGGCCCACTGAGCGGCCTGATTCGCTACCGCATTTTTTTCTTCCTCCCCCACATCAGATCGTATTAAAATTCATCCCAACCGCTCCCTAGCTGTTGCCCAGCCCCCGTCCCCCAGTCCACGTACGGGCGTTCCACTACCTAGTTCTGCCGGGGAGTGAGGGAAGAGGGAAGGGGTAGTAACCGAGTGGGTAGGCACCAATGTCGTTAATGGCTGTGTTGTGGGCATAAGGGCTGGAGAAAGAGAAGATATGGACACAATAGGCATAGCAGAGAGGCCAGCAGTCATAGCAGGCGCAGAGGGCGAAGCCACAGAATCGACAGGAGGCGCAGCTGTTGAAGCAACTGAGTCAATAACAGAACAAACAGAAACAACAGGGGCAGAAGAGACAGACGACTGGGGCTGTGGCACAGCAGGGTATACTCTGCGGGGCATATGGAGGCGGAGGTCGGGTGTCTAACAATTCCTCCACAAATGTATCGCCTTCCTCTCGGGCAACATAGGACATGTCACATTGCAATCGAAACTTTCTATTAGCACACTCTATACCTTTTTCCACTTTCTCTCTATCATAGGCTACTGCTTTCTGCGTCACTGTCTGCATTCTCCCCTTTCGGGCCTCCTTTTCTGCTTTCATTCGTCTCTGTTTAACTTCCTTCTGCCACGTTCTAAGGGAATCAAACATCGACTGCCTACTCCGTTTCGCAAACAATTTATCCTGCAGGAAATTCAGTTTTTGTTCATCAAAGGTACCTGTTAACGGCCACTGTAACTCAGCATTGTCCCTCGTATATTTGTGCCATAATGTACTAAACATAATAGGGCCAAGGCCATGTTTGACATACATGTCAAAATTCAGGGTGCCCTCCGGAGGCGCAGGCTGCCTTTCCTCCAATCGAGCATCAGTAGAACAACAACGACAACTCATACAACATAGCCTACTAAAACAAGGCATCTTGAAACGAAAACGTTTTCACTATCGATGCCAAGCAGATATTTGCAAATGTCTTACCAAAATCGGTCCGCAGACCTCACCAAACCCGGATCAAAACAATACCATGTTCACAGAGAACTCAAACAAATACAAGTGCTTGTCCAAAAACGATCCTCAGACCGTACCAAATTCAAACAAATGTGGCGCCATGACCCAAAGCAAACTCACCTGGTGCACACAGGTCAAACGAAGTTATTCTCCACTCCCGACTCTTCGGGCCAAACGGTCGGATCCAAAGGTTTCACTGTTCAGGACCCCAGCCGGGACGACCGCTGGCCGAGGCACTGCCCGGTCAGACAGACCGGGCAGCTGCGAGTACCAGACTCTCTCGTGCAGGGATCCCTGGTCCGCCCGTCCGACCCGACGTGGCCCTGTCCTCCTCACCCGTCTGCGGGCAAAGATGGGTCACTCACCCGATGGGGTCCCTGTTCAGGCGCCAACTGAAGGAAGTGACCCGATTTGGGCCACCCGGGTCACTCACGACCACCTCTCAGCCTTCCATACAAATGAAGAGTCGGTCAGACAGTAGAGAATACAAACCAAAGCTATTTATTAGTATTCGCTTGAGCGGAGTCCAGTCTGACCAGCCTCCTTAGATAGCTGCCGAGGGACTGACCCTCACCAACATAACATCAGATATTATACATTTCCAATACCCAACAGGACCCGCCCAGACTGGAAATTTCCAGTTGGAGCAGGTTAACAAAGGAGGCACAGAAAGATGAGCTACCATCCTGAGACCAGGAACACACTATCTTAGCTTCAAGGTTACTCAGCCCGTGCCCGTCTCTCTGAGAGTGGGAGCAGGGCTACCTACAAGGAAAGGCATGCAAAACAGAACAAGCTATTCATTAGTGCAGCGAAGCTTAACCTTGAATAATAAAAGAAACAATCGAGGCTGCTTTCTGCTGAGGCAGACAGTATGAGACAGGCTTCATTTTGATCATGGTACAAAATGGCGGCTGAATACAAAATGGTGCCGCAAATGCTAACTTAATTTGCATAATGCTAGAAGGAGTCAGCCAGACACATTTTCAGTCTAACACATACACAGAGAAAAAGTAATTAGCCCGGAATCAAAGGATGTTGAGCCGATGCCAAGACTGTAACCAGTATTAAAGTGAGCAATCAAACATTGCAGAGCATTATGCCTCACACTCAGAGGCACTGAAATAAAGACAGTGACAGGGGTGATAGGGTGCGAGTGCTAACGACTGCCATATAAATGGCATTGTGAGGGATCATGAATTCATGATGGCTGCGAACTGCCACTTCTAGTGTTGGGAAATGTTCAGTGACAGTGTGAGCTTTGAGGGCAGGCTGGTATGGCAATGGCTGAGAATTTGAAACTAGGATAATATTATGAGTGATTTACCTTATAATACTGGCAATATGATTTTGCTGGTTACAGCAGCAGTCACTGTCAGACAGGTGCTCTCCTCTTACCACACACTCGAAGTTGAGCGTGACTGTCACCGTCGGATGGGACCCCTGTCAAATCTGACAACAATCCTTGGGCCATGGTGTAGTGTTATGTTTCATATAGGTACCCCAATATAGGCTCAGGTGATCACCTAACCGTTCACCTATATTCTCCCCTACCATTACACTACATAACGGTTCTTGGGACTGACCTTTTACCTAGTTACGATACTGCTTACAGGACGTAGGGTTTTCCCTGAAAAACTAGCCTCATCCATTATGCATGAGGATTCTTGGAAACTCAGCAGGACTACCATCTCCTGCATAATAACTATGTATAAGGGTCATTCCTTCCATCATCTTAAGTTCGACATGACACAGCATGGTAGAACCCCTGAGGGTAACACTTTGGGTATATAAACACCATATCTTGCTGGGGTAGACAGAGGAGAAAAGGACTTCCATGCTGACACACTGACGCAAGACGCTGAGGTTCCTGCATGCAGACACTCCAGCCTGCAGTGGTCTGACATCCCTCACGGGGTGTCCATCTCGAGACCAAGACGGGGTCCCACAGTCTCTCACTTCAGGTAATGGGTTGACTTTATCCTAGAGGGATTCTTGGCTTTTACACCTACATACATGCTAGATACACTTAGGTACATCTAGTTAGGGTCGCATCGTAGGAGTACGCATTTACTACTGTCATGTATTTTATATACTTGCCTGTATTCTTTGTTTTAGCACGATGGTAGAAATCCACCATCCTTTTACTCTGTTGGTGCTTACGATCATTCATATCTGCTTCTGTCTTATAGTTGTTTCAGCACACCTATTTTACATTAGAATGATGCTGGTTCAATAAATGCTTATTGAAAAACATCCCCACCGTTTATTCTGTGTTTCTCTCTGAGACAAAGTGAGCACGAGTGTCTGAGCGAAAAGTATCACACTGTTTCCACGATCCTGAGGGATCAGGGTTGTCATGTTCGATAGTTGCCAAGAACTATTCTCTCCTTGGTAAGAGGGGTTTCTATTGGCACTGTGAGCTAGCTGGTATACAGGCTAACATACCCGGTGGGGGTGTCTAAAATCAGTCTGGACACCAATCCTACAGTTTATATTGTCTAAACGTGCAGATCCTGTATAGGTTTATAGGAACTACACGACATGGCGCTGCCAACATTGGTTTGGTACTTATTTAACTGTCAAATCTGAGTAGTTCAGTCGTGCTATTCTCAGAGACCCCTACTCACATTTCCCCAGAGACGTCTGGAGTGGGAAGGGAACAATCGGCCACAGCTAAGTAGGCATATCCTATGTTTTGGCTGTAGGTTTATCAAGCTTGAAGGACAAACAGTTCCAATTGTGCATAAAACCTTATCTCAGGGAAATCAAAATTTCAGAAAATGTCAGAACTGCCCTTACTTTAAAACTAGCAGACTATGGAGTAACAGCTAGGGGAGGGACAGTAACATTTGTGATGGAGGCACACGAATCATATAGAACAGAGGTATTCTATTCATGGGTTAAATTCCCACAAGCAGACGCACAATCACATACATTTCATTCTTACTTTGAAGATGAAACACCAAATGAATACTGTCCGTATGAGGACATTGAAGTTCTGCTCACCTACCAGGAGCACATAAACTGGTTTAAAGGCGCCCTCCCACACACAAAAGAAAAAGTGAGACTCGGTCCGCTCGGAAGAGATGGAGCCACTTGGCCAGTCCTTGCGGCTTACACACCGCATCCAGACATTGACACAATGCCAGTAGCAGACTTATGTCCACTTCATAAAGAAATAATAAAACTCTACAGAAACCTGACACAGTTCGTGATGAGAACACTTACACTTCAGCCAACAAGGGCTACACAAACAGGACAAATTCAGGGATCTACAACTAAAATTACACCACAAACGCTACACGCCGTTATGGGTAAAATGCCCACTAGAAGTGAGCAAATGCCATTCTGGATAGCTCAGAAAATAACACAGCTAGAGGCAGTATTTCCACACACAAGCCCTCAAGAAAAACACAGAATACTAACAATCTGCTTGCCAATGGGGATAGCTCCCCAGATAGAGTATTGTACCACTTGGGGCATAGGTTTCCCTGCCACATATACCAGAACTCATGGTATCCCGTCATTAGCCGTAATACCAGATGTATTAAGACAGATACAGAATGAGTATGGAGCTGATCCTGCTCTGAACTTAGGGATGAAATTATTAGGAAATGTTGCCTTGGTATCAGCTATCATATTAGCTAACATTAAAGGGGATGCAGCAGCAGTGGCAATACACCAAGCCTGGGGGATTTCACTCCTTTACAACAGGAACGTGAATTACCTAAAATTATCGTAGACACCTATGCTGAATTAGGTAGAGATAGTCTGGGAGCTAGAGTAACAAAACCTCAACTCATGGGTGGTTCTGAAAAGGATAACACAAAGCAAGCACCTGATTCTTCCAAGAAGAAATGGGATAATAACAATAAAAAAAAGAATAGAGAGAATAGATCTCAATCCAGGGGTGGGTCTCCTCAACAGGAGCCCTCCAAAAGGAGGTACAACCTTAGGAATAGAGATAACATTAAAAAACCTGACAGGTATCAGGATACTGATACACGTTCCTCTCGTTCCTTTCAGGGTTCATCAAAAAACTCTGAGAGGGAAGGACGGTCAGAACACAGACAAGAAGAGCGTACAAAGTCCAGAGACATGCAACGTGTTTCAGACTACAGCTCCAAAAAAGAGAAAAACAAAAATCAAAACCTCAATTTAAAAAGAAGAAAGTAGCAGGTCTTAAAGTTAGACATGCCCAGAATTCTGAGGACTCAACTTCTGAACGGGGAATGGGCTCTGACGATGCTAGACAGCGCAGCAGAAGTAACAATAGCTTGCCAGAACCTGATGGAATTTCTGGTGACAGCGGAGTTGAATGAGCATATCACAGTGGAAATACCTGATACGAAGATAAGTGTCCCACATAGGTTACAGGAAATAACACTCCAGATGGAGGGGGACAATCTCAGAAAAACTAAAGGTCTCTTTTGGGAGAACCTGACTTACGGCTATGACATCCTTTTAGCGTAAAAAGATTGGCTGCCTGACATTGTTATGGATTGCCCAAAAGGAGAAACTGTGATTTTGCCGGCTTTTCTGACCTCATTCCAATATATTTAAAACACACATACGTGCAGGAGTGGGCGGTAGCCCTTGCTCCAGCCTTATATTCCAACCATGTTGGGTGGGATGCTGAGTCAACTCACCATATAATCCCAGTAAAAACTACTCCAACTCCACTGAGACAGTACCCAATAAAACAAAAAGCGAAAAAACAGGTCAGGGAGATCTTAGATCAACTTGAATACCAGGGTGTAATTAAAAGTTGCACCTCCTCCATGAATAATCCTTTGTTTCCTGTAATGAAACCCGATAATTCATACCATCTAGTTTTAGACTACAGACATCTGAACACATGCACTAAAACATTTGCAGTACAGAATGCACACACTGCCGCATTGATGAATAACATTGTACGGAAAAAATACAAAGCAACACTAGATATCTCAAATGGATTTTTCTGCCAAAATATAGCGCCTGAGAGCAGGTATTTAACAGCATTCTCAGTTCTGGGTTCCCAGGATCAATTTTGTCGACTACCCCAAGGGTATAAGAAAAGCCCTGGAAAGCCCTGGGTTGTTCTCAGCTAGGGTAACAGAGTTACTTCAGAATTTGGATGAAGAGGCATTGTCCTATGTAGATGATATTTATCTGACGAATGATGATTTGAAGGATCACTTGACCAGGGTGAGCAACATAATTTTGGGGTTCGCCTCTGAGGGCTACAAATTTAACTTTAAAAAATCAAAAATAGCCCACCTCAATGTCCTGTTTTTGGGATATAAGTTATCAAGTGAAGGTAAAAGCCTGGCAGCTAACTTTTTAGAAAAGTGTGCGCTGCTCCAACCTCCTAAATCTTTGAAGAACTTACAATCCATATTGGGATTTTTACATTTTGGCAGAACATACATTTTAGATTACGCAAAAAAAGTAAAACCTTTCTACGACTTAATAAGACCTGATTTTTAGGTCTCGCCTAGCGTTGCAGCGCGCATGCGCTGTTCGCTCTGCGAGACATATTGTGGATGAGGAGCTTTCAGAAGGGGACTTGAAGCCCCGCCCCTCATTTTCATTGGCTGGCGTCATGGTTTATGTAAAACTGTGGCCTCCGATTGGAACTGAGGCTTTTTGGTTGCCGCCCTTTCCCCTTTTCATCCGGCCCATCCGGACTGGATCGTCTGCCTTTCAGCTGTCGTGAAGCACTTTCTTATCTGTAGGAGGCATGTAAGCGTGACGTGAGCGTGTAAGTGTGAACACATCTGTTTCACTCGTCTTTGTTAAAGGCAGCCGCGTGTTTATTTTTGCATCGCGCTTTCACTTAAAGTGAACGCGCGATGCAAATATAAACAAGCGGCTGCCTTTCCGCAATGGCAAGCGCTTGTTATTTGCACGCAGCCGAGGTCGCGTGGCTCTTTGGGGCGTTTGTTGCTGCTCTGGGACTCTGGAAAGGATTCTGCGCGGTCCCGCTGATATTAACTAAGTGATTATAAGACCCCTTAAGACCTCACAACTTTAGGTCTTTGTTAGTGCACCGGCGGTGCTGCGGTAATCCACGCGCCCCCAAGAAATACCGCCTCCGCCAGTTACATTGGGCGGTTTTGTTTGTTTTGTGTGAAATATTTATTGGGAGACGCGGGGGCTGGGAGGGGATTGCTTTCCGAGAGCCTTTCTTCCTTCGACACTTGAGCCGGGCTCGCTTCAAACTGTGTCACCAAGCTGGGGCGGCGACGGGCCGCTGGGGCCTGCTCTCAGCCTTGGGCCGGCCGCATTTGGCTCTGTCGGGGCGAGTGCTGTAATTATACACTTGTGCCTAATTGCGACCGCGGCTGGAAGCTGCTGCACAGTCTCCAAATAATGGGTGGGGGATGTTTCACATGGTGAGGGTCTGGCAGGGCTTTAATTTCTTAACCGCCCGCTTTCTGTAAACAGTGCATTGCAGTGATTAAAAGAGCCGTGTTTGGTATCGAGCCCCCGTGGCCACTCGAAAGTTCACTGCGCAAAGAAAATGACCGCCCCCCCACCCCCCCTCCGCACCCGTCACTTCAGACCTTGTCCCCAAGTGTTTTATTAGAAGGGATGTGCCTGGAATCCTCACTTGTGTCTAGCGAGCGATCTACGTTACTTTTGTTGCGAATAAAAGCAAAGCAGAAAAAAAAGGCTAAAATTGTGTATGAAAAACGAACAAACAAATGCTGAAATGTGGTGACAGCAGGGTGCGGTTATCTACAGACGTGCCACAAGAACCCACTCCCATAAGGACGTCACAGCAACTGAAGTCTGTACCTCTTAGCATATACATCTTAGATGGAAAAAACACAAGTGAACAACGTCAACAGGCGCTTAATGCCAAGGTGGCTTTCAGTCTTCTGCCTGCAGATAATAACCCTCGCTTGTGGTGCTCATCTCTGAGGGAGAGACGCCCTAAAAACAAAATATGGAGCCGCCTGGCACCAAGGGCTGCGTGAAAGGGCGTAAAGTGTTGACGACAAAGCTCTGAGTCGCACCATTCACCAGAGATTTTGAGGGAGTGGCTAGAGACGGCCCTAAATCGTTTTGAAAGGGCGGGGGGACGGAGGGGGCAAGTTGCCAGTTTCATTTTTTTCCATCTTCTGTAAGCTAATGAGGGTGATGCGTGAGCCATAGGCAACGAGGCCACGAAATTAGCTGTCACAGGGAGCTTGATCCATCGCGCGAGCCCCGTTCAGCCCTCCACCAGAGTAAACAAATGTGCATGTTGGGGGGACGTGCTGTGTTCATTGGGCAGGCTGCCGGGGAGGGGTGCTACCACTCTCCAGACACTGCACCTGGGATGTCCCGGACAATGCTGGCACTCTCGGACATGGTTTGCCTGGGGTGATGACTTCCCTTGTAAACTCCTGGCTCGTGAGGGGGGAGTTGGGCTCGCAAGACAATTTTACCACTGTCTGAAAATGTTGCCTATATTACTTGTAGAGCAGGGGTGGTGTTTATTATTTCACTTGAAAGGCACAGGGTGTGTTTATTTCCCACAGTCTCTGAAGTCGCATGTAGGCGCTGCGGCTCTTCCATTCTGCAGGGCTGTAGGGGGCACTCTATAGCGTGTCTTCACTGTTCGCTGCCCCGCCTTCTCGAGGAGTATCTCTCTCCATCCTTACATATGTTCCTCGACCATCCCGGATATCACCCCCCTCCCGTTGTCAGACGCTAATTGTCCCAAAGTCTACTGGTCCCAATTTACACCTTTGACTTCACATGTACTGACTAATTTGTGCCCCCCTCTCGCTCCTGAAGGGAGTACTGCCCCGTCTCCCCCTCTACCCTGCAGTCGTCCCCTCTCACCAGTGATCCGGTCATGCCCACTTCCTAATTTGCCACAAGGCTTTCTCCCACTGAAGCGTGTGCTCTTCCTTTGACACCCCACCCCCACTCTCATATGTTCCAAGTCTTCACCCCCTCCCCCAAAACAGCACAAGGACTGCTATTCGCAGAGTCTCAAAAATGCAGCCGGTGGTCCACACCTTTACCCCAAACTGACCCGGTGGGGTCTCCGCCCCCAGTCTTACAAAGGACTCGGGGTCTTCTGTCAGTCTAGTCTAGTCTAGGTACCAAGATACCCCAGCGCCTTGAGACCCTCGCGGGTATGTAGTGCGCTTTATAAGTGACATGATTGATTGATTGATTGATTGATTGATTGATTGAGGGTAGCGGAGGATGCCATCATACCCAGAAAATGTAACCAGAGAGGCTTCCCTGCCAAGGGAATGTAACCTTAGACGTCTGTCCTCAAGGGGGACTGTGCTGAGACGCTTATCTGTGAAGGGAATGTAACTATAGCGCCTGCCTACACAGGGAATGTAAGCATAGATGGCTGCCTACCAAAGCAGGGGGGGGGGTGGGTGCTATTAGCATTGGAAATGCATTATATTTATGTTTTTAAAAAACAATCACATTAATAAAAGCCAGTACCATTTACAATGCCAATAGCTCACACTAGTGTAAATGCAATGCAATAGGTTTCGCATTGAAACTTTTTTAGCAATTGCCATATAAAATTACAATGCATTTTATTTATGTTTTACAAAAGAAAAACAAAACAAAAAAACAATGTCATTTACAATGTCAATAGCTCAAAATAATGTCAGTGCGAGACCTATTGCATTGTAAATGCTTGTTCAGTTAGGCATTTGACACAGGAACACACAGATATCCTTCGTTCCCTACAAACTGACATGATAGCTTCAAAACACTTGCAGACACGCATGAATGTCCGCAACCTGGTGATCCGTGTTATAGCGGGTCAATCTGGGTACACTTACCTAACCTTCAATGAAGAAGAAATGGTACCCATAGCATACAAATCACACTCGTTCACAAACGTTGAAATGCGCTTTGCTTCTACAGAAAAAATACTGACAGCAGTACAGACCACTGTAGTGAGAGAAAGAGCACTGGCTCAGGGGAAACGAATAATTGTCGTAACTCCGGTACCAGCCTTAGAGGCTGCTACAAAGGCAAGCGTTTCTAATGCTAAAGCCTTACATCTAAGATGGATACAATGGGCTAATTTTCTCACTGCAACAGATGTAGAATACTGATATGACCCTAGTCTAAAAACGCAAGCATTCCTGCAATATGAACAAGAATATCCTCTCCCAAATGAAATAATGCCTCTAGATCAGTATGAATACAGCATTTACACTGACGGATCTGCTCAGCCGGCCATAGGAAGTAAACAGCAATACAGCGCCGCATGTGTGATTGTGAAGGGTCGTATGCAGGACGGCAAGTTCCATCCTAGCAGTACAAAGACACAGTCCCTAGGAGACTGCACGGCTCAGCTGGCAGAACTAAAAGCCCTGTTACTGGCACTAATAAATACGGATCAAGAATTCCCCACATTGATTGTGTGCGATTCTTTTTACTGTGTCCAGTCATACAATGAATATCTACACTACTGGGGTCAAAATGGGTTTAAAGACTCAAAAGGTGGCACAATTAAGCATAAAATGCTATGGGAACAGGTAGCTGAGTTGAAAAACGAACTACCAAGAGCTCACGTGATACACACGCTGAGTCATCAACGTGATGGCGTTCACGTTGAAGGGAATTCATTGGCCGATGAAGCCGCAAAGGAGGCAGTATGTACTGCTGCCGTAGCTGCAATCACTCGTTCAAAAACGAGAATAGACGGACAGGTAATGGTAGCTGTCATTGCTTCACGCAAAAACACCACAGCCTTACCGAAAGGCTTTCCACGCAAGAACTCCTACAAGTTAGATGCAAATAACATTCCGTATACTCAAATTCTGGGAGTGGGGGATAGAGTAATACCAAACATGGATCGCAGATTAGGTTTAATTCTAGCTGCACACGAGGGTCTAGGTTCTGCACATACAGGGATTACCGCGACGGTTTCTTTATTGAAACAGCACTATTAATGGCCAGGGTTAACTAAACAAACAAAGAATTTTGTCCCAAATTGCGACATCTGCCAGCAGATGAAGGGTTCCACCGTAGCACGTCCAGCGCAGATACCATTACTAATATCAGACAGACCACTCGCTTGTGTCTATTTGGACCACTGCGGCCCCCTACAATCGGATGGGGCTTACAAGTACATCTTGGTGGCAGTGGATTCATGCTCTAAATTCCTATAGGTATGGCATCAGTGCTCAGCTGACGCTCGAACTGTTATGAAAGATTTGCGAGTCTTTATAGGGACATACGCAGTTGGCACATTACATTCTGACCCTGGCCCGCGTTTAGTTCTAGGGCTTACAAGGAAGCCATGGGTAGTTTGGGTATTGCATTGCGGTACTCCTCTCCATACCATCCTGAGGGAAATTCAGTTGTGGAGAGGAAAAACTGAGACTTAAAGCAATCTTTAACAGCAAGAGTATTAGGTTAGGGTCGTAGGTGAGTCAATCACTTATACCGGGTCCAACAAGCCCTTAATAATATGCCAAGAAGTACCCTAGGAGGTGTCACTCCTTACGAGGTCCTATTTGGGACGAGAATGTGGGTACCTGATCTCGATTGTGAAAGCACAGTGGCGGATGAAAAACCATTTGACATCAATAAACGTTTGGCTGTTTTACAGGATCTAAATGAATTCCGTGCACTACAAAGCAACATGCAAGTAAAACGCACCGCCACTGGGGAAGTCAAATCAGTCACGGCAAGACCTGCCTGGGTCCCAAAAGTCAGGGATCTGGTCAGAGAAAACATTGTGGACAAAAAAGAATTTGGGCCATCATACAGAAAGCCTGTCCCTGTCTTGGCTGTCGAAGGGACAAGAACAGTACTTCTTCCGCCTCTTGCTGGCAAAAAAGAAAAGAAATTCGTCTCCATTGATCTGGTCAAACCACACTATGTGGCCGATATTGAATAGTAGGCCTCGTGGGCTCCTGGGTAGCCAACGCTCTCCTCTCGCTACCATACGGGAAATTCAGACAGAAAGACTCATAACAATTGAAGAGTCACCAATTCCAAATAATGGAATTTCCAACAATGAAATGGCACTCGTTTCTCTTGAAACAGAACTTCAAAACACAAATAACAGACAAATATCAATTCGGCCTAACACCGATGTCTACATAAATATGCCTCTACAAGAGACGTCTGCCAGTTCAACAAAACCTGCTGAGCTACCAAAGATAGATTGGACTGCATCTGGCTACTTCATCGATTTTGATAACTTCTCTCTTGATCCCAGCGAAACTGAGACAACGCCAGCTCCAGTTTCCAATAAGCAACAAAAATCGTGATTTCTACACTTTTCTGAAAAAGACTTACTTAGTATCACCTTGGCTCCAGCTCTGGATAATGTCTGGAATATTGTTTTTCCTGTTCTGGATTGGCCTAGTTTTTTGCTTACTCATGAATGGAAAATATCTCCCAGAACGCTCTGCAGTATCAAATGTGAACTTGGTCCTGAAACCTCATACATCATCTCATCGTGAACAAAGAGACCTGTCCTTCGTGAACATTACAGCTGTTTCAATTTGTGATGGTATAGTTTGGGACAAGGTTGATTATGATGTGTTTGGTTACACTGAAGTTTTGAAAATACCACATTTATTTAAATTTTCTCTAAATGATATAATTACCTCCAGTACATTTTCTGACTATTGGGATTTTGAAACTGTAAATATTATGTTGTCTGATTTAGAACAGTCAGCTGCATTTTCAAGCACTAAAATGTTAGAGGACACATCTGATTTTGACACTATGTACTGTTACCATCAATATGGTCATCACTTCTTACACAAATCCAGTATCCCACGAAATGTTTTCACATAGCACCAATGGGAACATTGCCCAACATCACCAAAAGGTAGTCCAAAAGCATTTGCACAGAAGTTTTCTTATTTTTCAGGGTTTAACATTTCTGACCCGACCTCTTATTACTATAAGGTTGCACCTACAACTGCATAGAAAAATATGCTGACTAACACCAAACAGATTTTTCTGCATCCTTTATTGCCCAACTGTCTGAACAGGGTTTTCGACTTATGGAAGGACACAATAGACATTAAATCAGTCTGGGGTTCAAAGGACTGGCAGGTACAGGGAACAGAAGCACTTTTCGCGCTTGCCTCATCCCATAGCAAATCATCTTTTTGAATGACACTGTGCAACAGACTTCCTGTCTTGGATTAGCCAAGAACAAGGATTTGAACACACCTCGGATTCCAACACCGTCACACTTTGAGGGGTGGCAAAACTTTACATCACGTGGAGGGGATACAATAGATGACATCATGCAGTACAATACTTCAGACCCCAATTGGAAGGGATGGGTAGTTTGGCCCACAGACACACACACAGATGTCAATCAAGATTCAGGGGTACAACCGAAGGGTTTAGTATCCCTAGGCCGGACCAACGCTATGTACAAAGAGAACATCCAGGGGGCTGACATCATACAGTGTTGGGAGGGAAGTTGTGCCTCGATTGGCTAAACACCTCGACCCTGTCTCAGGTGAAACAGCACTTATCCTTACTCTCAGATGAGGTGGATCTAAGAGATTTTTTACTAGGTCCCCGAAAACCACGTCAGAAACATTTCTTATACGCTGTTTATAATGAACTCTGGAAGATCTCTTAACAAGAAGCCGCAGAGAGACTCCGTGAAATCGATAGGATTAACCTAGAGAAAGCATTAGCTGTAGTCAATAATGGTATGACTACATTAACATCCAGGATTTATTCACTGGGCAACATTGTATCTTCTGCTATAGATATACTGGAACAGGACTTGTCCATACTACAACACAGGCAATCTCAACTACATTCTATTATGTTATTAAGCTGGACGCTGCAATCATTGCACGCTGGCTTTGTGCCTTGGCGAATTATCAACAGTACGTCCGTATTTTCTGCATACAATCTAACTAAGAAGCAGATAACAATGGCACAAAGGGGAGCAAAATATACAATGCTGCGTATTGAAAAACTGGACCAATTACCTTTTACTGTGGCAGAGTCACCATCCACAGAATGGTTAATCCATGGCCATATAACATTATGGGTCACAACGTTCCAGTTTCAGTATTCCCTAGAACAACAACAGGCAGGCAGATATGAGGCGATGGGTAGGGAATTCAGCAAGGAATCTTGGCAATTGCCATACAGATTTCGATGCAGGAGTGGGGACATGGAAGTGTTTCTAAGCGGTACGAGAACGCTTTAGGTGGATCTCTCATATGCCAGGATATCATGCTTCACAGGGCCTGTAATGGTTCAATTGCTAACTTATCCTGTCACTTGAAAGGGTCCCCAGCTGCCGTGATTAATCCGGTGTTCAAGTTGCTTTCAAATGGGAGTTCAAGTTCAGAAAACTTTATTTCGGCCAATGAGACCATAAAAGTATATATGCAGTACAATACATTTCATTCAATTCAATAATAAAACAATAAAAGGAAATCCATTCTTCTTGCGACAGTGCATGTGCAACACGTAGGTATAACATAAAGGCAATCTATGTTTCGATCAGCCCAAACCCAATAACTTCATTAAAGTGCATGTGCAATATATGTGCAATATGTAAAGCCGGGAAAAGTAAGCACAAGCTCAAGCCCACTGGCCATCCATTACAATAGCTTTTAATAAAGTGCTTGTGCCTATCAACTAGAAACTGTAGACATGAGCATACGCCCTAACCCAAAAACCACCATTCAACTTGTTGGTGGTTTTACGCACATGTACAATATTCATAAAACCAAATATACATCGATAATATAATAAAAGAAGCTCGTAAAAAGGTCATAAATATTACATACAGGTAAAAAGACATCCAAAGTCCGATAAAAATATGAAATAATCAGCCAAAATCTATGGGGGTCAACTTCAAGAGAGCTCTGCATGTGCACCACATAGAGAATAAAACACCTGCTACCGAAAATGCTACAGAGAGAAACGTGTCTTATTTCAATATCCTAAAAGCCTCTATGCAGTGCCTGGTTCCCAGGTTTCTGCATAGCTGGATCAGCCATCATTTTCTCGCCTTCTTGTATCCTGGGCAGAAAAAAAAAACATGATATTCTGTCTCTGCTGCGCTATTATAGGCCGGGCAACCCAAAATTTGTGAGCCCGCCCATTTGTTTGTGAAAACACGCAGTGGCAATACCCCATGCCTAAACTGCAGGTATAAATTCCTCGCAGCAGCCGGTTTAATGTCATCCAGTACGGGCTCTAATCTGTACTGTTCTTTAATTTCTAAAAACACTATGGTACGCTTGCCTGTTGTAGAGCTCCCCTGGAGGCGGGCCAGTTTATTCTCCCAGTAGCTTCCTTTCAGATCATTCCTCGATACTATAAGACAAGGTACTTCTGGATTGTGCCACAAATTGCCCCTTCCCATGGTCAAAAAGGTATCCCGGATAAAAGCCAGCCACGGTAGTTTCCCCACCCCTTGTATACTCAGCACCTCTTTCAGTTCTTCCCTGTACTCAACCAGTTGTGGGGTGACCCACAAACATCGCCAGAACAGAAGTGGTCTAAGGGCAGCTTCTTCTGAGATTGATCTGACCCCAAGGTCTAGGCGAAGCGGTGTAAGGGGGGCGCTACGAGGGAGGCCAAATAGTTGCCTGGCAAAGGTGTCCTCGACTTTTACTAAGTTGCCAGGTGGACAGTGGCCCCAGATTTCAGCCCCATACAAGGCAGCACCTCTAGCTTGCGCTTTGTATATTTCTACTACCGGGCCAACAGGTTTATGGATGGAATTTCGAAATACCTTTGTCAGGCCCCATGTTGTCTGGGCTAGCTTCAAGCTAGCTTTTTTAATTTGTGCCCCCCAGTCCATATTTTCAGTAATCGTGATGCCAAGGTACTCAAAAACAGACACCCTCTCCAGAGGTCTGCCTTCCAAACACGGATTTGGCCGGGTACTATTACCTGAGTTGAACACCATAAATTTTGTTTTCTGCAAATTAATCTCAAGCCCCCTTTCCTTACAAAAGACGTCAAACTTATCAAGGACCCTCTGTATACCCATAGATGTTTTTGAAAGTAGCAGAGTGTCGTCAGCGAACATCATGGCCGGAATTTTGCGGTTCGCCAACTTGGGGGCGTCTATGTCCTTCCCTGTAATTAAAGCATCAACTAATCCGTTTATGAATAGGCAAAAGAGAGTCGGGGCAAGGACACAGCCCTGGCGGACACCTCTGTCTACGGGTATGGGCGTAGTAAGTTCACCGTGTTTGCCAAACCTAATTTGGGCAAAATTACCTTCGTGTAATTGCTTCAGAAGTTGGCAGAGGTACACTGGAGCCCCCAGGTTCAGCAGGGTTGCCCACAATTTGTCTCTCGGCACCAGATCAAAAGCAGATTTTAGGTCCACAAATATTAAGTAGAGACTGCCACCCTCTATGCACACAGTTTTCCAGTGTAATAATTGGAGCCTAAAAATGTGATCTAGTGTGGACATCTTTTCTCTAAACCCGGCTTGAAACGGGCTAAGTACATTATGCTCCTCCATCCAACTCTGTAGGCGACCCAGCAGCACTCGTGCAAATATTTTTTGACTAATGTCAATGAGGCTTATAGGCCTGTAATTTGTGGGGAGAAGAGGTGATCCCTTTTTATAAACAGGTACGATTTCCGCACCAGTCCAAGTGGCAGGAATCGCCATTCCTAACAGGATGGTGTTGAACAGGGTCCACAAGTAGAGTGCCCAGATGGTGGGTTCACTGCGGAAGAGGTCCCCGGGAATCTTATCAAGCCCTGGGGCTTTAGATGGTGCTACTTTGCTCAGGGCTGCAGTTATCTCTTTAAGTGTTATCACCGGGGTATCTGCTATCTCCTTAGAGGTTATCGTGTGTGCCTCGGTACAGTTGACCTGTGGGGGGGGGGGGTAGGCTCATTGTCTGCTGCACTATCTACTGCCTCTGCCCTCGAGTAGAGGGACTCAAAATGATCCCTCCACACGTCCGCCCCTAGGTTAGGTTCTATTGCCGGTTTGCCTTCAGAAATGCCCGTGTTTACCACGTTCCAAAAGGTCATCATATCATGAATGCTCAGGGAACTTCTCAGGGTATCCCACTTGGCCCCTTTTTCTTTAATTAGCGGCCTATTCTTGGCCTTAATGGCATAGATCAGAGCTGATTTGGCCATACGACAGCTTTCATTAAACCAGTGGTGTTGGTATTTTTTATATTCCCGGATTCTTTTATTGGGGTAAAAGAAATTGGCCATAGTAGTTGTTAATATAGTGTGGTTCTCAGCAACTTTCAGGAGTGCAATTGAGGTGCCGTCAGCCAGAACTGATTGCATCGCAATCGTGAGCATCGGGATGATGGTTTGATATAGGGAGGACAATTTTTCTTGGGATTGACATATGTCCACCCATCGAACTCTCTTCCTACAGTTGGTGAGGGTTAGTCTATCATCAGCTGGATATACCAGACCAGATACACTCTCAGGGCATGGTAAAACCATCTCTAGAATCAGGGCATTGTGGTCGCTATCATGACGAGACACAATCTTAAAATCTATTACCCTGTGCCAGGATTTTGTATCTATCAATATATAATCTAGAATGGAGGCATGCCCAATTCTGTTAAAAGTATGATTGCCTAGTGAATCCGATTTTGTTTGGCCATTGCATGCCCTCAGTGAGTGTTTTAATGTAAGGGAATTCATCTGAAGCACCAATGGGGTCCAGACCCTCGCTGACGGAATGTTAGTCTCTGGGATAGCCCAGTGTTGATCTTCTTCACTGGGATTGCCTCCGTTCAGGCCGTCCAGGGGCTCATATTGGCAATTAAAATCCCCACCAAGAATCACCAGGAAGTTATCAGGGATGATAGACAAGAAGGCTGTTAACTCATCGAGAGTCCTTGACTCTTGGCTGCGGCTAACCGGTCTAGAGTAGAGATTGATTAAAGCAATTGTAATCCTTGATGGAAAATAGAGAAGGATACATAATATGTCATTTGAGAGTGTCTCCATCTGTTTTACTACACAACCCAAATGTACACTGACCCAAGTGCAAAGCCCCCCTGAGGGCATCCCCTTCCCCCCCCCGATGTAGCAGCTACACTAAACGATGCGTAGCCTGATCTAGAAGTGTCCTCCCTAGCCCAGGTTTCCTGGAACATACAGACCTCGTGTTGTTCTATGAATACCCCCCATTCAGGGTTATCCATCTTAGCAACAAGTCCAGCTACGTTCCAAGATAGTGCCCGGAACCATGGCTATCTATGATGGTAGGTATGGGGGGTGGTGAATGTAAGGCCTCTACTGTACTTAAATCTGGCGCCTGCACAATCTCGTTGGGTAAGTTTGAAGATGATCTGGTTGTTGTAGCCCTGTGGTACCTGTCAACTCCTTCCATTTCATTGCCACACGCCTTCCCATAGGTCCCACCCCACCTAGATGGCGTACTCTGTTTGGGGACCTCCCCTAGTTGGAGATTTCTCCCCTGTTGCTCCCTTTGTTGATGGAATTTCTCTAGCTGATGCCTTTCAGGTGCGAGTCAGTCCACTCCCTCTAGGACCCCATATCTATTTGTTGTTAGCATGTTGAAAAGTAGCTGCCTTGGTCGTTCATGATCTGAATTGGCAGGTTGATAGTTCTGGTTCAGCATTCCCCCCTCCCATTCATTCTGCCATCTAGTTTGCGGTGCTCTCCCCGGAAAGTAAAAATAGCCCAACGGAAGGGCCCTTATGCCCCCCTCCTTTCTATAATCGTCCGTGCCTAAGATTGCTCGAACAATAGATGGATTTCTGAAGTTGATCACAATACAGTCCCCCTGTAGATCTTTTGGTCTCCAGCCCACCCAACCAACTCTGCATGTCAGGATGATCTCACCTGCATCCTTATAGGAAAATTGCCTCTGTTTAGCTAGCCAGAGCATGCATTTGTTTTTTAATTCCTGATGTGATTCTCTGTACCTCTTCAAAAGCTCTGGTACACCTGTTAAGACGATGACATATGGGGTTGAGGCGGGTGGGAGATTAATGCTTGGCAGGGCTAGCCTTTCTTCACTGTCTTCTGTACATCGAGCGGATCCTTCCCCCTCCCGTTGTCTGTGCTCCTGGCATTGCCTATTGTCATGTGCTAGCAGGGTGATTAGATTAGCGGGGGTCTCCAACCTTTTCGGTAGTGAGAGCAACTTCTGCTCAAGGAAAGTCTTCCTGAGCTACTAGCAAATTTTATAACTGTAAAATAGTGATTACACTATGACCGCCCTAAGCAGAAGTGCAGTTAACCGAAATGCCGGGAAAAAGTTCATCAATATAAAATGCTTCTACCTGACTTATGAAGTAATATTCAAATCTTGACATGCCCTACGGCACAAAGGACATAAATACAGCAGTAGGTCTACCCAGCTCAGCTTGAATTATCATTCATCAGTTCCTTAAAATGCACATTTTTCTATCAAATACTACTTTCCACTGTGGGTGAACAAACTCAATTTTCCAGAAGAAAACCCATTTCCGAAAACAAAAACTGCCTTTAAAATATCAGTTTTCAGAAAATGCACAGTCTCAAAACATCAACTTGTCAGTCCCAAAACATCAGCTTGTCATTTTCATCAAGTACTCCCATGTACAAATGCCTCATATGGACAGGCTACTTTGAATACCCAGGTATTACAGTCATTTGCCATGGATGCTCACCACAGCATCACGGATACCTGTGTTATGCCAGTAATGCCCACCATTATACTACAGCCACAGTTGTGCCAAGGCTGGAAACCATAAGGGTCAGAGCAGAGACCATATATCAGTCATGAGATTCAACCCAGAACTGTGACTGAGGGTGAGTGTCTGAAAAGTTTCAGCGCTCCGTCCATCATCGCCTTGTGTTTGTTTTGTTCGCCCTAAGTTGGCAGGGTATGCCCAGACGTGGGTCCCTTGCTCACTTTGCCACTGGATTCAAGCTAGCCTGGCTGATGAAGGGTGTTACCCAGAAACCGGTCCCAGGATGCTTGTTTCCGGTTCAGGGAAGACCTGGCTTGGCAGTTCGGGCTGGACTGTTCCCATGAGGCACAGGGTCAAGACTGATTTGCATATAGCTGGGTCTGAGCTGAGGTGGCGAAGTGAGCTAAAGAATGATGATGGATTCAACCCAGATCTGTGACTGGGGGTGAGTGTCTGAAAAGTTTCAGCGCTCCATCCATCATCTCCTTGTGTTTGCTTTGTTCGCCCTAAGTTGGCAGGGTATGCCCAGATGTGGGTCTCTTGCTCACTTTGCCACTGGATTCAAGCTAGCCTGGCTGATGAAGGGTGTTACCCAGAAACTGGTCCCATGATGCTTGTTTCTGGTTCAGGGAAGACCTGGCTTGGCAGTTCGGGCTGGACTGTTCCCATGAGGCACAGGGTCAAGACTGATTTGCATATAGCTGGGTCTGAACTGAGGTGGCGAAATGAGCTAAAGAATGATGATGGATTCAACCCAGATCTGTGACTGGGGGTGAGTGTCTGAAAAGTTTCAGCGCTCCGTCCATCATCTCCTTGTTTGCTTTGTTCACCCTAAGTTGGCAGGGTATGCCCAGACATGGGTCCCTTGCTCACTTTCCCACTGGATTCAAGCTAGCCTGGTTGATGAAGGGTGTTACCAAGAAACCGGTCCCAGGATGCTTGTTTCCGGTTCAGGGAAGACCTGGCTTGGCAGTTCGGGCTGGACTGTTCCCATGAGGCACAGGGTCAAGACTGATTTGCATGTAGCTGGGTCTGAACTGAGGTGGCGAAGTGATCTAAAGAATGATGATGGATTCAACCCAGATCTGTGACTGGGGGTGAGTGTCTGAAAAGTTTCAGCGCTCCGTCCATCATCTCCTTGTGTTTGCTTTGTTCGCCCTAAGTTGGCAGGGTATGCCCAGACGTGGGTCCCTTGCTCACTTTGCCACTGGATTCAAGCTAGCCTGGCTGATGAAGGGTGTTACCCAGAAACCGGTCCCAGGAGGCTTGTTTCCGGTTCAGGGAAGACCTGGCTTGGCAGTTCGGGCTGGACTGTTCCCATGAGGCACAGGGTCAAGACTGGTTTGCATATAGCTGGGTCTGAACTGAGGTGGCGAAGTGAGTTAAAGAATGATGATGGATTCAACCCAGATCTGTGACTAGGGGTGAGTGTCTGAAAAGTTTCAGCGCTCTGTCCATCATTTCCTTGTGTTTGCTTTGTTCGCCCTAAGTTGGCAGGGTATGCACAGACGTGGGTCCCTTGCTCACTTTGCCACTGGATTCAAGCTAGCCTGGCTGATGAAGGGTGTTACCCAGAAACCGGTCCCAGGATGCTTGTTTCCGGTTCAGGGAAGACCTGGCTTGGCAGTTCGGGCTGGACTGTTCCCATGAGGCACAGGGTCAAGACTGATTTGCATATAGCTGGGTCTGAACTGAGGTGGCGAAGTGAGCTAAAGAATGATGATGGATTCAACCCAGATCTGTGACTGGGGTGAGTGTCTGAAAAGTTTCAGCGCTCCGTCCATCTTCTCCTTGTGTTTGCCATATATCAGTCATGACCATTATTATGCCAGCAATAGGTAAATGTAGGCCAGTCATGCTCCTAGTATGTCAATGATGGCTGCCAGTATACCACAACTAGACCAAAAATACCCAAAATAGTCAAGGATGACCATTATTATGCCATTGGCACTATTATGCCAGGAACGAGCACAATTATGTCAGAGATAACACCCTTATGATGGGGGCTAGCAAACACATTTGGTGGTCCTGGACACCAGGCGTAGCTTTCAGGAACCAATACTGTTTATTATGGACGCACATAAATGCTGATAAATCTCTTAATTTTCTTTGGTCTGGATCATGCCCTGTTCTCACCAGGTCTGAGCTGATCATGCACCCAACTGACACATTTTCACTCTGACTCCTGCAGTCCCACACTTTGGTGGGTCAGCACTGATTACTGCTCAGGCTACTGCTGCCATGCTTCTTTTATGGTCCACTGTTCACACACATGTTGTGCCTGATAAAGCAGGGACTACAACATGGTCAACCTCCTTGTGGCATAGATAAATTGAGATTGGATACAGACTGTCAAGTGGCAGGCCCTATGGGCCAATACAGTGAATGTTAGTATGAGTTACTGCCAAAGGTTTGGCTAGCTGTCACTCTCAGGGTCTTGAGGTGAGCAGTGCTGCCTTTTCTAATCTACTCTCTGAATTTGATACTGGGCTTGACTTCACCTCTGAGAGCTACCTTGAAGGTACTGTAGAGCTACCAGTAGCTCCCGAGCTACTCGTTGGAGACCCATTAGCCCTACTTGCAAATGGGAGTTACTTGATGCTGAATGATCAAGGTTGTTGTGGGATGCTCCCGGGCATCGCATATCTTGTCACTGTACGCTCTAGGGTTACTTGCTGTATGCAAGTATTGTTTCCACCGACCCATACAGTCAGGGAGGCGCCGTTATGGCCTTCCTTGAATGTTTCCTTTATACAGTTTGATACTCTGAGTCGAATGAAAGCCATGCTTTTACAGAAAACCGTGCCCTTAACCTCCGCCCAAGAGACTTATGATCTTCAGGTCGCAAGGTCCTCAGCTGAGATACTGGCACTAGTATGAACAAACTGCCCTTTCCATTTCACAGAAATGGTACAACGTATCACTAACATGTCTGATACAACGGGTATAGTACACCTATTTAAGACCATAGGTTCCGGACTGTTAAGCACCTTTCAGACAATCTTCGGAGTTATTCCTAACTTCATACACTCCGTGTTTGGAAGCATTTTTGGGGGGCTTCCGCTGATCCTGTTCCTAATAGCAGAAATCCTGACTATCATTTTTCTGCTACGCAATGGACGCCCTAGTCACCAAGGAGATGGAAAAGACGCCCCCGGAGCGCCGATACCGTGATCACATGGTACTCCATTTGGACACACCTCGCCTTCACGAACGAAGTGAATCTTGGTTCCTATCATTTACACCAGTCTGGATCGACTGTATTCTGTTTGTCCTCCAATGCCTGTTCTGCAGACAAGAATGCGTGTTGGATCTCTGTCTAACACTGCCTTCAGTTGCGCCACCGGACGTTGATGCTTAACTGGACCCGATAACGGCCCATGTTCTGCTGTGTCCTCAGCGTATTCCAATGTTGATGTCTGCATTCTTAAAGCCACCACAGGATGCTTCTGCTCCTGTCGAAATAGATACCGCCTCCTACTCAGGCCTTGGTTATCACACAGGCATCCCCAGCAGCCGCTGTGGAGAATACGGAGGAACATCTGTGCTCCATTGGCCTGATCTGCGAGGTGTTGCAGGGACCTTCGTCTGCGATTGCAGGCAACAGTGATGTTACGACTCCCAGCCAGGACACATAAACATTTGGCTCATTGTGTGCTGGGAAAATTTCGGCTTTTTCAAAAACAACCAAATTTGGAATTTTAAACAATAGACACTTTTGCTGCACTGCATGGCTTTCAGTCGCTCATTGCTGTTCAAACAATATATATGAACATATTATGGTAAAGACTTCTATCGCTTAAGCTATTATCTTAGCATTTTTTAAGAATTTTTACATTTTTATGGATTTAGTCAATTCTTTGCGTACAACGCCTACAAATATGTTAGAATTTTCTAGTATGTCGTCCAGTTGCATGAGGAGTGGGTGTTATGTTTCATATAGGTACCCCAATATAGGCTTAGGTAGTCACCTAACCTTTCACCTATATTCTCCCCTACCATTACACTACATACCAGTTCTTGGGACTGACCTTTTAACTAGTTACAATACTGCTTTCAGGACATAGGGTTTTCCCTGAAAAACTACCCTCATCCATTATGCATGAGGATTCTTGGAAACTCAGAAGGACTACCATCTCCTGCATAATAACTATGTATAAGGGTCATTCCTTCCGTCATCCTAAGTCCGACATGACACAGCAAGGTAGAACCCCTGAGGGTAACACTTTGGGTATATAAACACTATATCTTGCTGGGGTAGGCAGAGGAGAAAAGGATTTCCATGCTGACACACTGACGCGAGACACTGAGGTTCCTGCACGCAGACACTCCAGCCCGCAGTAGTCTGACATCCCTCGCGGGGTGTCCATCTCGAGACCGAGACGGGGTCCCACAGTCTCTCACTTCAGGTAATCAGGTTGACCTTATCCTAGAGGGATTCTTGGCTTTTACACCTACATACATGCTAGGTACACTTAGGTACATCTAGTTAGGGTCGCATCGTAGGAGTACGCATTTACTACTGTCATGTATTTTATATACTTGCCTGTATTCATTGTTTTAGCAAGATGGTAGAAATCTACCATCCTTTTACTCAGTTGGTGCTTACGATCATTTATATCTACTTCTGTCTTATGGTTGTTTCAGCACACCTATTTTACATTGGAATGACGCTGGTTCAATAAATGCTTATTGAAAAACGTCCCCACCGTTTATTCTGTGTATCTCTCTGAGACAAAGTGAGCACGAGTGACTGAGCAAAAAGTATCACACTGTTTCCACAATCCTGAGGGATCAGGGCTGTCATGTTCGATAGTTGCCAAGAACTATTCTCTCCTTGGTAAGAGGGGTTTCTAGTGGCACTGTGAGCTAGCTGGTATACAGGCTAACATACCCGGTGGGGGTGTCTAAAATCAGTCTGGACACCAATCCTACAGTGTATGTTGTCTAAACGCGCAGATCCACTTTTGGAATATTTTGTGACAGAAAAAATCCCCCCTTTTGTCCATTAAGAATGTTTAATAATTTATGAAAATGTGTTCTTATTTATTATCTTATTGTGTTATTGATTGTTATTGATCTGTCTATTTTGATGTGTTTATTTCTTTTTGAGGCACGTCTGTATTTCTTTGTTAGGCCTCATGTGCAACCTTGGATTCTTATGGGGGTCTTCATCTATGTACATATTGATTATATTTGAGTGAATGTCTGATACTGTTAGGCGTGTGAGAATGCGAGTATATGGGAAGGTATGTTTGAGGTTTGAGTGAATGCGTTGTGGGATGTGTCTGGGTATTTACACCGAAATTATGTTCATGTATCATACTATTAAATTTAAATAAAAGCTCTTTTTGATATCTTCCTCCTCCCGCGGTGGTTTCACTATTAACCCTTGTTATGCACTGGTTATGTTTTTATAATCCGTGACTTTTTGCACTTATGGAGCTAAACAGGCAGAGAACCCCTTCTTTTGAGTAAATTGTGTACTTCCCTTTTTGGGTCTCTACCTTCATTTAAATCAGGGGCCCCCTCCTTTTGAGCGGTTATGTTCGATAGTTGCCAAGAACTATTCTCTCCTTGGTAAGAGGGGTTTCTGGTGGCACTGTGAGCTAGCTGGCATACAGGCTAACATACCCGGTGGGGGTGTCTAGAATCAGTATGGATACCAATCCTACAGTGTATGTTGCTTAAACGCGCAGATCCTGTATAGGTTTATAGGAACTACACGACAGTAGTAAAAGGCGCCGCCTAAGGCCACTGGTGCAGTAGCTAGAGTGCTGCCTCCCAAGGAAAACCAAAGTTGCCCCAGCCTGCCCACCGCTGGTGTCAATGAGTCTCTGGCCAATTAGATTCTGTATGGTCAAAACAAGGCAGACGCCTTGCAGGGAAAACAATAACAGGTGATAGAGCGCGATTGTGCTCTTCCATTTGTAGGGGTGCATTATAATCATGGGTTGTACGCACCTACACATGTAATCCTTTGTTGTGTTAACATTTGGCTATAAGAATGTGTAATGTAATAATGTGTAAAGTGAAGTGATAGAGAGATTTTCGTACAACGTGGAGAAATTAACATTGTAATGTTGTTTTACATGATGGTCTTAATGTTTTGATTTTACATGTGACTAATGAGAAATTAATTCGCTGTTATGTAACGTATTGATTTAAACGTGCACAGTAATAATGCTCATGTATACATGTTTAATGAAATTTCATGTTGCTTCTTATGTTAGCCAAATTTGTAGGCCTCGTGTATTTCTCCCTGGCTCTCGAGATGGGTCTGTTAGCAGGATTCATGTGTATGCAGAGTCTGCTCTTTCTCACGTTTCTGGTGCAGGTGGAGAAATTCATCTTTGTTAGTCAGGATAACGCTTTTGTTTTAGGAGCTAGGCTAAGGGAGGAGAGGATACATTTGAACAAGCGGTACTGATAATGGGGGACGGTGTTCATTCTCACTAGAGAAGGCCTGGGAATCAAGGTCATCGAGTAAGAGCCTGGAAGCACCGTAGGAGCATGGAAAGTTACCTACGAGGAGGTGTCCAGTTGCATGGAATGATTGCATGATGTGATGATGGGTGTGTCCTATGATTTTTGTGTTGGGGTCGGGCCAACAGGTTTATGGATGGAATTTCGAAATACCTTTGTCAGGCCCCATGTTGTCTGGGCTAGCTTCAAGCTAGCTTTTTTAATTTGTGCCCCCCAGTCCATATTTTCAGTAATCGTGATGCCAAGGAACTCAAAAACAGACACCCTCTCCAGAGGTCTGCCTTCCAAACACGGATTTGGCCGAGTACTATTACCTGAGTTGAACACCATAAATTTTGTTTTCTGCAAATTAATCTCAAGCCCCCATTCCTTACAAAAGACGTCAAACTTATCAAGGACCCTCTGTATACCCATAGATGTTTTTGAAAGTAGCAGAGTGTCGTCAGCGAACATCATGGCCGGAATTTGGGGGCGTCTATGTCCTTCCCTCTAATTAAAGCTTCAACTAATCCGTTTAGGAATAGGCAAAAGAGAGTCGGGGCAAGGACACAGCCCTGGCGGACACCTCTGTCTACGGGTATGGGCGTAGTAAGTTCACCATGTTTGCCAAACCTAATTTGGGCAAAATTACCTTCGTGTAATTGCTTCAGAAGTTGGCAGAGGTACACTGGAGCCCCCAGGTTCAGCAGGGTTGCCCACAATTTGTCTCTCAGCACCAGATCAAAAGCAGATTTTAGGTCCACAAATATTAAGTAGAGACTGCCACCCTCTATGCACACAGTTTTCCAGTGTAATAATTGGAGCCTAAAAATTTGATCTAGTGTGGACATCTTTTCTCTAAACCCGGCTTGAAACGGGCTAAGTACATTATGCTCCTCCATCCAACTCTGTAGGCGACCCAGCAGCACTCGTGCAAATATTTTTTGACTAATGTCAATGAGGCTTATAGGCCTGTAATTTGTGGGGAGAAGAGGTGATCCCTTTTTATAAACAGGTACGATTTCCGCACCAGTCCAAGTGGCAGGAATCGCCATTCCTAACAGGATGGTGTTGAACAGGGTCCACAAGTAGAGTGCCCAGATGGTGGGTTCACTGCGGGAAGAGGTCCCCGGGAATCTTATCAAGCCCTGGGGCTTTAGATGGTGCTACTTTGCTCAGGGCTGCAGTTATCTCTTTAAGTGTTATCACCGGGGTATCTGCTATCTTCTTAGAGGTTATCGTGTGTGCCTCGGTACAGTTGACCTGTGGGGGGAGGGGGTAGGCTCATTGTCTGCTGCACTATCTACTGCCTCTGCCCTCGAGTAGAGGGACTCAAAATGATCCCTCCACACGTCCGCCCCTAGGTTAGGTTCTATCGCCGGTTTGCCTTCAGAATTGCCCGTGTTTACCACGTTCCAAAAGGTCATCATATCATGAATGCTCAGGGAACTTCTCAGGGTATCCCAGTTGTCCCACTTGGCCCCTTTTTCTTTAATTAGCGGCCTATTCTTGGCCTTAATGGCATAGATCAGAGCTGATTTGGCCATACGACAGCTTTCATTAAACCAGTGGTGTTGGTATTTTTTATATTCCCGGAATGCTTGCCTGTTGTAGAGCTCCCCTGGAGGCGGGCCAGTTTATTCTCCCAGTAGCTTCCTTTCAGATCATTCCTCGATACTATAAGACAAGGTACTTCTGGATTGTGCCACAAATTGCCCCTTCCCATGGTCAAAAAGGTATCCCGGATAAAAGCCAGCCACGGTAGTTTCCCCACCCCTTGTATACTCAGCACCTCTTTCAGTTCTTCCCTGTACTCAACCAGTTGTGGGGTGACCCACAAACATCGCCAGAACAGAAGTGGTCTAAGGGCAGCTTCTTCTGAGATTGATCTGACCCCAAGGTCTAGGCGAAGCGGTGTAAGGGGGGCGCTACGAGGGAGGCCAAATAGTTGCCTGGCAAAGGTGTCCTCGACTTTTACTAAGTTGCCAGGTGGACAGTGGCCCCAGATTTCAGCCCCATACAAGGCAGCACCTCTAGCTTGCGCTTTGTATATTTCTACTACCGGGCCAACAGGTTTATGGATGGAATTTCGAAATACCTTTGTCAGGCCCCATGTTGTCTGGGCTAGCTTCAAGCTAGCTTTTTAATTTGTGCCCCCCAGTCCATATTTTCAGTAATCGTGATGCCAAGGTACTCAAAAACAGACACCCTCTCCAGAGGTCTGCCTTCCAAACACGGATTTGGCCGGGTACTATTACCTGAGTTGAACACCATAAATTTTGTTTTCTGCAAATTAATCTCAAGCCCCCTTTCCTTACAAAAGACGTCAAACTTATCAAGGACCCTCTGTATACCCATAGATGTTTTTGAAAGTAGCAGAGTGTCGTCAGCGAACATCATGGCCGGAATTTTGCGGTTCGCCAACTTGGGGGCGTCTATGTCCTTCCCTGTAATTAAAGCATCAACTAATCCGTTTATGAATAGGCAAAAGAGAGTCGGGGCAAGGACACAGCCCTGGCGGACACCTCTGTCTACGGGTATGGGCGTAGTAAGTTCACCGTGTTTGCCAAACCTAATTTGGGCAAAATTACCTTCGTGTAATTGCTTCAGAAGTTGGCAGAGGTACACTGGAGCCCCCAGGTTCAGCAGGGTTGCCCACAATTTGTCTCTCGGCACCAGATCAAAAGCAGATTTTAGGTCCACAAATATTAAGTAGAGACTGCCACCCTCTATGCACACAGTTTTCCAGTGTAATAATTGGAGCCTAAAAATGTGATCTAGTGTGGACATCTTTTCTCTAAACCCGGCTTGAAACGGGCTAAGTACATTATGCTCCTCCATCCAACTCTGTAGGCGACCCAGCAGCACTCGTGCAAATATTTTTTGACTAATGTCAATGAGGCTTATAGGCCTGTAATTTGTGGGGAGAAGAGGTGATCCCTTTTATAAACAGGTACGATTTCCGCACCAGTCCAAGTGGCAGGAATCGCCATTCCTAACAGGATGGTGTTGAACAGGGTCCACAAGTAGAGTGCCCAGATGGTGGGTTCACTGCGGAAGAGGTCCCCGGGAATCTTATCAAGCCCTGGGGCTTTAGATGGTGCTACTTTGCTCAGGGCTGCAGTTATCTCTTTAAGTGTTATCACCGGGGTATCTGCTATCTCCTTAGAGGTTATCGTGTGTGCCTCGGTACAGTTGACCTGTGGGGGGGGGTAGGCTCATTGTCTGCTGCACTATCTACTGCCTCTGCCCTCGAGTAGAGGGACTCAAAATGATCCCTCCACACGTCCGCCCCTAGGTTAGGTTCTATTGCCGGTTTGCCTTCAGAAATGCCCGTGTTTACCACGTTCCAAAAGGTCATCATATCATGAATGCTCAGGGAACTTCTCAGGGTATCCCACTTGGCCCCTTTTTCTTTAATTAGCGGCCTATTCTTGGCCTTAATGGCATAGATCAGAGCTGATTTGGCCATACGACAGCTTTCATTAAACCAGTGGTGTTGGTATTTTTATATTCCCGGATTCTTTTATTGGGGTAAAAGAAATTGGCCATAGTAGTTGTTAATATAGTGTGGTTCTCAGCAACTTTCAGGAGTGCAATTGAGGTGCCGTCAGCCAGAACTGATTGCATCGCAATCGTGAGCATCGGGATGATGGTTTGATATAGGGAGGACAATTTTTCTTGGGATTGACATATGTCCACCCATCGAACTCTCTTCCTACAGTTGGTGAGGGTTAGTCTATCATCAGCTGGATATACCAGACCAGATACACTCTCAGGGCATGGTGAAACCATCTCTAGAATCAGGGCATTGTGGTCGCTGTCAATCTATTACCCTGTGCCAGGATTTTGTATCTATCAATATATAATCTAGAATGGAGGCATGCCCAATTCTGTTAAAAGTATGATTGCCTGGTGAATCCGATTTTGTTTGGCCATTGCATGCCCTCAGTGAGTGTTTTAATGTAAGGGAATTCATCTGAAGCACCAATGGGGTCCAGACCCTCGCTGACGGAATGTTAGTCTCTGGGATAGCCCAGTGTTGATCTTCTTCACTGGGATTGCCTCCGTTCAGGCCGTCCAGGGGCTCATATTGGCAATTAAAATCCCCACCAAGAATCACCAGGAAGTTATCAGGGATGGTAGACAAGAAGGCTGTTAACTCATCGAGAGTCCTTGACTCTTGGCTGCGGCTAACCGGTCTAGAGTAGAGATTGATTAAAGCAATTGTAATCCTTGATGGAAAATAGAGAAGGATACATAATATGTCATTTGAGAGTGTCTCCATCTGTTTTACTACACAACCCAAATGTACACTGACCCAAGTGCAAAGCCCCCTGAGGGCATCCCCTTCCCCCCGATGTAGCAGCTACACTAAACGATGCGTAGCCTGATCTAGAAGTGTCCTCCCTAGCCCAGGTTTCCTGGAACATACAGACCTCGTGTTGTTCTATGAATACCCCCCATTCAGGGTTATCCATCTTAGCAACAAGTCCAGCTACGTACCAAGATAGTGCCCAGAACCATGGCTATCTATGATGGTAGGTATGGGGGGTGGTGAATGTAAGGCCTCTACTGTACTTAAATCTGGCGCCTGCACAATCTCGTTGGGTAAGTTTGAAGATGATCTGGTTGTTGTATCCCTGTGGTACCTATCAACTCCTTCCATTTCATTGCCACACGCCTTCCCATAGGTCCCACCCCACCTAGATGGCGTACTCTTTTTGGGGACCTCCCCTAGTTGGAGATTTCTCCCCTGTTGCTCCCTTTGTTGATGGAATTTCTCTAGCTGATGCCTTTCAGGTGCGAGTCAGTCCACTCCCTCTAGGACCCCATATCTATTTGTTGTTAGCATGCTGAAAAGTAGCTGCCTGGGTCGTTCATGATCTGAATTGGCAGGTTGATAGTTCTGGTTCAGCATTCCCCCCTCCCATTCATTCTGCCATCTAGTTTGCGGTGCTCTCCCCGGAAAGTAAAAATAGCCCAACGGAAGGGCCCTTATGCCCCCCCTCCTTTCTATAATTGTCCGTGCCTAAGATTGCTCGAACAATCGATGGATTTCTGAAGTTGATCACAATACAGTCCCCCTGTAGATCTTTTGGTCTCCAGCCCACCCAACCAACTCTGCATGTCAGGATGATCTCACCTGCATCCTTATAGGAAAATTGCCTCTGTTTAGCTAGCCAGAGCATGCATTTGTTTTTTAATTCCTGATGTGATTCTCTGTGCCTCTTCAAAAGCTCTGGTACACCTGTTAAGACGATGACATATGGGGTTGAGGCGGGTGGGAGATTAATGCTTGGCAGGGCTAGCCTTTCTTCACTGTCTTCTGTACATCGAGCGGATCCTTCCCCCTCCCGTTGTCTGTGCTCCTGGCATTGCCTATTGTCATGTGCTAGCAGGGTGATTAGATTAGCCCTACTTGCAAATGGGAGTTACTTGATGCTGAATGATCAAGGTTGTTGTGGGATGCTCCCGGGCATCGCATATCTTGTCACTGTAAGCTCTAGGGTTACTTGCTGTATGCAAGTATTGTTTCCACCGACCCATACAGTCAGGGAGGCGCCGTTATGGCCTTCCTTGAATGTTTCCTTTATACAGTTTGATACTCTGAGTCGAATGAAAGCCATGCTTTTACAGAAAACCGTGCCCTTAACCTCCGCCCTAGAGACTTATGATCTTCAGGTCGCAAGGTCCTCAGCTGAGATACTGGAACTAGTATGAACAAACTGCCCTTTCCATTTCACAGAAATGGTACAACATATCACTAACATGTCTGATACAACGGGTATAGTACACCTATTTAAGACCATAGGTTCCGGACTGTTAAGCACCTTTCAGACAATCTTCGGAGTTATTCCTAACTTCATACACTCCGTGTTTGGAAGCATTTTTGGGGGGCTTCCGCTGATCCTGTTCCTTATAGCAGAAATCCTGACTATCATTTTTCTGCTACGCAATGGACGTCCTAGTTACCAAAGAGATGGAAAAGACGCTCCTGGAGCGCCGATACCGTGATCACATGGTACTCCATTTGGACACACCTCGCCTTCACGAACGAAGTGAATCTTGGTTCCTATCATTTACACCAAGTCTGGATCGACTGTATTCTGCTTGTCCTCCAATGCCTGTTCTGCAGACAAGAATGCGTGTTGGATCTCAGTCTAACACTGCCTTCAGTTGCGCCACCGGACGTTGATGCTTAACTGGACCCGATAACGGCCCATGTTCTGCTGTGTCCTCAGCGTATTCCAATGTTGATGTCTGCATTCTTAAAGCCACCACAGGATGCTTCTGCTCCTGTCGAAATGGATACCGCCTCCTACTCAGACCTTGGTTATCACACAGGCATCCCCAGCAGCCGCTGTGGAGAATACGGAGGAACATCTGTGCTCCATTGGCCTGATCTGCGAGGTGTTGCAGGGACCTTCGTCTGCGATTGCAGGCAACAGTGATGTTACGTCTCCCAGCCAGGACACATAAACATTTGGCTCATTGTGTGCTGGGAAAATTTCGGCTTTTTCAAAAACAACCAAATTTGGAATTTTAAACAATAGACACTTTTGCTGCGCTGCATGGCTTTCAGTCGCTCATTGCTGTTCAAACAATATATATGAACATATTATGGTAAAGACTTCTATCGCTTAAGCTATTATCTTAGCATTTTTTAAGAATTTTTACATTTTTATGGATTTAGTCAATTCTTTGCGTACAACGCCTACATATATGTTAGAATTTTTTAGTATGTCGTCCAGTCGGATGAGGAGTGGGTGTTATGTTTCATATAGGTACCCCAATATAGGCTTAGGTAGTCACCTAACCTTTCACCTATATTCTCCCCTACCATTACACTACATACCAGTTCTTGGGACTGACCTTTTAACTAGTTACAATACTGCTTTCAGGACATAGGGTTTTCCCTGAAAAACTACCCTCATCCATTATGCATGAGGATTCTTGGAAACTCAGAAGGACTACCATCTCCTGCATAATAACTATGTATAAGGGTCATTCCTTCCGTCATCCTAAGTCCGACATGACACAGCAAGGTAGAACCCCTGAGGGTAACACTTTGGGTATATAAACACTATATCTTGCTGGGGTAGGCAGAGGAGAAAAGGATTTCCATGCTGACACACTGACGTGAGACACTGAGGTTCCTGCACGCAGACACTCCAGCCCGCAGTAGTCTGACATCCCTTGCGGGGTGTCCATCTCGAGACCAAGACGGGGTCCCACAGTCTCTCACTTCAGGTAATCAGGTTGACTTTATCCTAGAGGGATTCTTGGCTTTTATACCTACATACATGCTAGGTACACTTAGGTACATCTAGTTAGGGTCGCATCGTAGGAGTACGCATTTACTACTGTCATGTATTTTATATACTTGCCTGTAGTCATTGTTTTAGCACGATGATAGAAATCTACCATCCTTTTACTCAGTTGGTGCTTACGATCATTTATGTCTGCTTCTGTCTTATGGTTGTTTCAGCACACCTATTTTACATTGGAATGACGCTGGTTCAATAAATGCTTATTGAAAAACGTCCCCACAGTTTATTCTGTGTATCTCTCTGAGACAAAGTGAGCACGAGTGACTGAGCGAAAAGTATCACACTGTTTCCACAATCCTGAGGGATCAGGGCTGTCATGTTCGATAGTTGCCAAGAACTATTCTCTCCTTAGTAAGAGGGGTTTCTAGTGGCACTGTGCGCTAGCTGGTATACAGGCTAACATACCCGGTGGGGGTGTCTAAAATCAGTCTGGACACCAATCCTACAGTGTATGTTGTCTAAACGTGCAGATCCACTTTTGGAATATTTTGTGACAGAAAAAATCCCCCCTTTTGTCCATTAAGAATGTTTAATAATTTATGAAAATTTGTTCTTATTTATTAACTTATTGTGTTATTGATTGTTATTGATCTGTCTATTTTGATTTGTTTATTTCTTTTTGAGGCACGTCTGTATTTCTTTGTTAGGCCTCATGTGCAACCTTGGATTCTTATGGGGGGTCTTCATCTATGTACATATTGATTATATTTGAGTGAATGTCTGATACTGTTAGGCGTGTGAGAATGCGAGTATATGGGAAGGTATGTTTGAGGTTTGAAACTACTGTTATTTTACAAGTTTAAAGATGGAGACCGCAGTATGTTATCACTATTTACGCATTTGTATTCATGTGGGGTTTGGGTCTCCGTCATGGATACTGTTATTGATATCACCATGATTAGTTTATAATCTCAGTGATGGCGGTTGTGGCATATTATTACTGCTGTCGCTACCTTTGTATTTGCATTAATGTTTAGTTTGGGTTCTTTTTGCTGATATTGCAACCAGCACTAGCATCAGCTTACCAGTACTAAGATGGCGACCACAGGGGAGTTGAAATAACTTGGGAATGGGTAGATATATCTCCCATTAGTAAGTGGAGTCAACTACGATTTGCAACTTATAGATGACACTAATATTATAGTTATTAGTGATTGTAGTGTATTTGGAGATATGAACCAGTATCGGTGTTGAAATACAATTACATAGAGGCCACACCGAAGTAGCCTATACAAATTAGATAGAGATTTTATTTGATAAATTCTCCAGGTAAATTCATAATGCACATAGTTATTTGGGTGGTTTATGAGAGTCACTATGTTTTTAAGACGATACCTGTCATTATAGGTTTGGGAGCCAACAAAGGCACATTTATTTGAAAGAGAAGGAAGTAAACTGACCTGGACACATTGGACCTGGTATATACCCTTTAAGATAACAGGTATGCGGGGTAGAAATATGAGCTTATATTAACCATAATATGTATCATAAAAAGAGGATTTATGAACTTTCCTTTCATTATTTTAGAATGAAAAAGTGACTATACTGAACAATTGATAACAAAATATCATCTAATTGAGGTAAATTAGCATCTATAATATTGCCCCTCAAATTACAATGACTTTTGATGAAATTTGTGCCGTCTTTGTTCTTTCTCCTTTATTTAGTGTTTTCCCATTTCATAATGTTGCCTTTCGGTTATTAATAACTCTAGATGAAATCTGCCTCTTTGTAACTTTAATCTTTCAGTATCAGCAGTCTCTCCATTTGTGATTGTGTGAGTTTTATTAAAAGTATCATGACATATGTAGGGATCAAGTGTTTGGTCTATTTAAACATGCAATATATGTTGATGAAGAATTGAACTGAATAATTAGCATGGCTTTCTTGGATATAATTATGATGATTTACATTAAAAAAATCATCTTCAGTGATGAGTTCTAATGGGCAATAAGTTGTTTGTAAATAGTACACTGTATATAGAATATTGCACAAGGAGCTAGCTAAGTGTGTATGTTTTTATGAGGTGATGTATTGTATTATATTGGGTTTTTAAAAAATGTACATATTTTATCTATGTTTTCATAGCCCTGAAGAAGTCCTAAGAAGGGACGAAACGCGTTGGCTACATCTGGCTACATTTTGAGTGAAGAAAAGAAAAATAGAAATAAAGGATTATCTTAAAACAAGTGATATATGTCTCCTGAAAAAAATTTTTTTTTTTGGGGAATCTATCCGACTGTATTAATGATCTTATAATTTGACTGATGCTTGGAAATAAGTGTGTGCTGATTATCTGTATACAAATGTTTGAGGTTTGAGTGAATGCGTTGTGGGATGTGTCTGGGTATTTACACCGAAATTATGTTCATGTATCATACTATTAAATTTAAATAAAAGCTCTTTTTGATATCTTCCTCCTCCCGTGGTGGTTTCACTATTAACCCTTGTTATGCACTGGTTATGTTTTTATAATCCGTGACTTTTTGCACTTATAGAGCTAAACAGGCAGAGAACCCCTTCTTTTGAGTAAATTGTGTACTTCCCCTGTTGGGTCTCTACCTTCATTTAAATCAGGGGCCCCCTCCTTTTGAGCGGTTATGTTCGATAGTTGCCAAGAACTATTCTCTCCTTGGTAAGAGGGGTTTCTAGTGGCACTGTGAGCTAGCTGGCATACATGCTAACATACCCGGTGGGGGTGTCTAGAATCAGTATGGATACCAATCCTACAGTGTATGTTGTCTAAACGCGCAGATCCTGTATAGGTTTATAGGAACTACACGACAGTAGTAAAAGGCGCCGCCTAAGGCCACTGGTGCAGTAGCTAGAGTGCTGCCTGCCAAGGAAAACCAAAGTTGCCCCAGCCTGCCCACCGCTGGTGTCAATGAGTCTCTGGCCAATTAGATTCTGTATGGTCAAAACAAGGCAGACGCCTTGCAGGGAAAACAATAACAGGTGATAGAGCGCGATTGTGCTCTTCCATTTGTAGGGGTGCATTATAATCATGGGTTGTACGCACCTACACATGTAATCCTTTGTTGTGTTAACATTTGGCTATAAGAATGTGTAATGTAATAATGTGTAAAGTGAAGTGATAGAGAGATTTTCGTACAACGTGGAGAAATTAACATTGTAATGTTGTTTTACATGATGGTCTTAATGTTTTGATTTTACATGTGACTAATGAGAAATTAATTCGCTGTTATGTAACGTATTGATTTAAACGTGCACAGTAATAATGCTCATGTATACATGTTTAATGAAATTTCATGTTGCTTCTTATGTTAGCCAAATTTTTAGGCCTCGTGTATTTCTCCCTGGCTCTCGAGATGGGTCTGTTAGCAGGATTCATGTGTATGCAGAGTCTGCTCTTTCTCACGTTTCTGGTGCAGGTGGAGAAATTCATCTTTGTTAGTCAGGATAACGCTTTTGTTTTAGGAGCTAGGCTAAGGGAGGAGAGGATACATTTGAACAAGCGGTACTGATAATGGGGGACGGTGTTCATTCTCACTAGAGAAGGCCTGGGAATCAAGGTCATCGAGTAAGAGCCTGGAAGCACCGTAGGCGCATGGAAAGTTACCTACGAGGAGGTGTCCAGTTGGATGGAATGATTGCATGATGTGATGATGGGTGTGTCCTATGATTTTTGTGTTGGGGTTAGGGACAGAGTCCGGGGGACTTCGGCCAGGATTGCAGAAGTAAGAGCATCTTAGAACGAGCTCTGTAGCTTTATGCTACTCGACCCATTCAACATGAGTGTACTTCTTAGGAAGTCGTCACGCTCTGACAACTTTTTCCTGTGCTTGCCTGGGAATGCTAAGTAGGGATGTCACAATAGTGTAGTGTAGGGACAGACTAATGCTTTTTACTTACCAACCTCCAATGAAGAGAACTATTGATGTTGGTGCAGTAATCTCCTGTGTAATGTTATTGGAATTGGTCATCTTGTGCGTGTCGCACCATGTAAATTTTGCTCGTAGGTTTGGCTTTGTTGTAGTGCCCATGTATTTTTACACCCTCGTTTTGAGGTGTTTGTATGTTCAACTTTTCTTGGCCTCGTAATAAACCCACTAAACTTCTGAGTCTGTGTTCCATTAGCAACATGGCTGATTCAAAGGGTAAAGTGTAGTTGGGACGGTTCTTCTCCCCTCCACACTTGTAAGCAGGCACGAACGAGCCATCGACCGAGGGTTCCAGAGTAAGTCTAGAACGTGGAACCTGGTTCCTTCAGTTGGTAGCAGTGTAGGATGGTTGCCTCTTGAAGTGAGGGGAGAATCTAGAAAATTCTAGAAAGATTTAGACCCATAGAGCCCCAAAGAAAGAGAGTCCAATGATCGAGGACTGAGAACTGCGGATTTTGGCAGAAACCGATGGAGATTGAAGGTGCGGCGAGGACAGCGGTGAACAGTGGAGTTAGTATGAATAGGGATGGGTTGTGTTTTAGATTGGGGGAATGATTTGATTGTGTGATGTCTTGCGAAGTTGGGATGAGAGTCGAGTGAATGTAGTTTTGGGCCGGACGCACACGGTCCATGAGTTTTGGTTTTGTTTTGATGTCAGGCTCAAGAGTAGCCTAAGATCCTGGGATATAGTTGTGGTGTAGAAAACACCGAATTGTTGTAATTTTCTGACCATTGGTTTGTTGGGAAGTCGTGAAGCGCTATCAACGACCCGCCTGAGAAAGGGAACTTTGTGTGAGTGAATTTGTTAGGATCGGGTGGAAAGCCTCATGCGCAGAGGTGGGGCTACAATGATTCGAATGGCCAGCGCAGGTCGAGGGTCACGGTGCATGAATGTTCTTGAGTGATTGAATCCTATCGATCTTTTAATAAGGCAGACAATTACTTGTTTCTGTAACTGTCCGGTCATTTGTAAGGCTGACAGTTACTTGTTTCTATGAATGCGAGTGTGAATGCGTAAGGTGAGAGTGTGAAGGAGGGTGAACTGCTGTGAGGGGGGAAAAAGTGACGTCAGAATGTGCCGCGTTGCAATAGGTCGGTTGGTGCAATGCCGCGCTGGGATTGGTTGGTTGTCACCAGGAAGTTGAAGCGAAAACACCTTCTGGGCGAAAGAACTTGGTTTAATCATGCAATGCTTTAAAGTATTACGAGATCTTTGTAGGGGAGATAGAGGAGTGGTAACTCGAGTGGGTGAGGAAGCACCACTCGAGGATACCCCAGAACATTTCATGGCAACGAATGTAGGTCTCCACACCATAGTTTGGCTTCAAAATCGGCATACGATTACTGAAAAGGAGGGAGATTTGGCTTTTCCACGGTACGGTTCATTTCGATTGGAGGTACTATATCAGTTGAGGGGAGTGATGTCTTCATTACGACCCCTGCCTAGACCAACACAGTTGAAGGCATTGGATGCTTAGATGCAAGCAGCACAGGCAAAGAACAGGGAAAGATGTCAGGGAAGGATGAAAAAAGCGATGAAGGCATATCAAGATGCGCGATGGGATGCACACTTGAAGAGGTGGAGAGTAGACACAATCGAGGAAGAGAGATTGTACCCACTGTTAGTGAAGGAAGGAGACGCTCGGAACAGGAATGGAGATAATGAGAGTGACACTGATGACAGTTTGTTAGATAGATTATTATTATAGCGTCCTCCACCATACAATCCAAATTCAGAGGAGGGAAGAGGGGAATTGGTAAATGCAGCGAGCATGGAAAGAATGGTAGTGCCACAGATTGATCCTAATGCGAGAGTAGTGGGAAAGATTTCAACAAGGACAGACGGGATAGGGATGCCAGCATTGGGAGGTACAGAGACAAGTGAAGTTAACGTTGCTATGCGGTTACCAGAAGCCCTTACGGTACCGGTCACCATTGGACTTAAAACATTGTTTACAACGTGGCCATTACATCGCGTTCCTTTTACAACGCAGTCGTTACAACGACTGCGTTGTTAGAACGCGATACCTTTACATCGCAAGTCATTAGATCGACTTGCTGTAGGGGGCACTCTAACCTAAGGAATAGTATAATTTACTATTCCAACACCTTCCCTACTGTTGGGCACGCTGGAGTTGGAATAGTAAATTATACTATTCCTAAGTCCAGCGCGCCCCCTACAGCAAGTCGATCTAATGACTCGCGATGTAAAGGTATCGCGTTCTAACAATGCAGTCGTTGTAACGACCGCGTTGTAATAGAACGCGATGTAATAGCATGCGATGTAACATGCTATATTCCCATTGGACCTGTAGTGTCAGTGTAAGACCCAAGTCTAAGGGAAAACAGTAGTCAGCCACAATCGGGATTGGGAGAGAGGGTCAACTCAGGAGGAAATGTGATGATGAACGGAAATGGTCCATTTTTGGTGCCTATGGAAGCTAGTACTGCATTACCAGCAACCGCGGTCCCTTCGAGGGTGCGTGTTGGGTCTAGTATAGTTAGATCAGTGTCACTGGCAGATTCACATTCAGAGTTAAGGATGTGGGATGCTCCGGTTAGAGGACCCATGGGAAGGATGTCAGAACTAGGTACGGGTCAGGGAGTTTCCGGAGATCAGCATGTCTCACAGACTACAGTAACAGGAAATCGCCAGAGGAATCAGAGCAGTGAAAGAGAAGGACAGAGTAGTGTGTCAAGTCAGGGACCAATCAAGGCTGCAGTAAAGGCCAAAGTGCTAGATGTAGTAAGGTTAAAAGCAGATGCTGTCATGAACTCATTATCTCAAGAGCGCCTCATACAAGTACACAAAGAATCCCTTTCAATCCGGGATACACACAGACCGGAACAATGTTGGAACTATAGTTCCCAAGGGTCTTAGCGACTCAACGCCGTGCGTGGAAGGAATCGCCTACAAAACTGAAGACGGACTGCGGAACAGCATCAGAAATTCTAACCCGGTTTTGGCTCGATGGAAGGACGCTGTTGATCCCCACTGGTTCGGTAAGTGTGCTCTGCACCGCTCGCCTTGTACCATTGACTTTTCCTGGTTTAGCGGGGATCTCTCTTCTTGCTGGCCGTGCAGATGCTATGGTCTCTGTCTGTGCGTTGGGACAGAATATCCTGCTTCTCTGTCTGACGCACAGACTCATTTGGTTCCTGTACATTCCTACCGTTGGTGAGCCTCTTCTGGTTGGCTCTTGCGGTGGGATTTTCTTTGACTCCATTTTTGGAGCGCAGCTCGTTTTTCCCTTACCCGAAGGCATATAAATCCCACAGGTGGCGAACCACGGCCCAGTGGTTATCACGGTTGGAACATTAACATTATCGTTTGTGCTGACTGAGAGTATATAACTCTTCAAGGACCTTTTTCTGAGGGTCTAATTTATTTTGATGATTGTTCCACAACAAGACGTTGGAAAAAGGATTTCCTCATTGTACTTATCGGAAAGTTATATCTACATATTATTACTGGATAGTCTTTTCATACGTTTGCTGTTTCTTTGGCTCTATTTAACAGGGGTGATTACCAGAGCGGTACAGGACTACGCTCAACCCCTGTGATGTCATATGGAGTCTATAAAGGGTATGTCACTGTGTGGATTTCGATACCAATTCCTTAGTAAATGGTCTTTAGCCTGTGATGTTATACATGCTGTGTTGATGTCATAGAGTTGTTCTTTCTATATATATATCTTGATACAGCAAACCCAGATGAAAGAATTGATGTTTCTACACAGGAGCTACGGAATACGTAGGATACTTCAGGCTGCATAGTATTATTTTTTGTTACAGGTATTTTTGAAGTTATATCTCTTGGGTAATTGATGTGTTTAAATGTACAGCCTTCATCACTAGACAGAAAGAAGTATTTATGATTTTCTGGTGTCATTTCAGATCTCCCTTCTTGCTGTTCCCTCCCTCTCCTTCTCTCGCTTGATCATCCCACTGTCTGGTGCTATTACAGCTATTCTGGCTTGGGACTATCAAGAGGTGGATCATTCTAAGCTACAAACCGACCCTGAGGATTTTCTACCTTGACAGAATTTCCGACCTAAGTATTTTTATCCTCCCAGTCAGGTTGTACTGGAATGGCAACTCTTGAAGATGTGGTAGCAGTCCTGGCCGACGTACAGGCAGAATTAGTGGCATCTCGTCGTGAAACCGTAGAGTTGAAGGCTCGAGTAGAACGCCTTCAAAGGAATCCCTTTGATGTAGGCAGTCAGTCTGTGGTACCATCAAGCTCAGTTGTAGTGGAAATGCCTGTTACCATACCATTAGCTACCCCAGAGAGATATCATGGAGACCCAGACAAGGTGCAGGTTTTCTTAACACAGGTTATGCTGCACTTTTCTTGTAAACAAAAGTCCTTCCCCACCAATCAAGCCAGAGTGGCCTTTCTCATCTCATACTTAGCAGGGGATGCTGCTCAATGGGCAGTACCTTTAGTGAGTAGAGACGATCTAATGTCATATGACTGGGAGGCTTTTAGAGTAGAGTTCTTAAAGGTGTTCGACAGACGTGCTGAATCCTTCACCGCAGACAGAGAATTACTAGAATTGAGACAAGGAAACAAGGATCTGTTGGTATACCTCAATGCCTTTCAGAGACTGGTGGCAGAAACCAAATGGCCTGAGGTGAAACAAGCTGCGCTCTTTCATCAAGGTCTTCGTGATGATCTCAAAGATGTGATCGCCCAGATTGACCCACAACCTACCTCCTGTGAGGATTTGATTAATCTAATACTGCGACTAGACCACAGGATGAGTGAGCGTAAAGGGGACCATAAAAGGAGAGAAAGAACCCTGTATCGATATGAACGACCCCGAGTTTCAGAACACCATACTGCATCCACACCAGAGCCCATGGAGTTCGGCACTGTGGGAGCAGCACTCTCCCCGTCAGAAAAAGAAACCCACAGAAAACAAGGACTCTGTTTGTATTGCGGGCAGAAAGGACACTTTGTGAAAGAATGCCCAGTGAAACCAAAGACCAATCGATTCAGAAGCAGTCGGTTAGTAACTGCTGCCACAGATAAACCGTCGGAAAACTAACCCGCTCGAAGAAAGAAGAACGGGTTTCTTGGAGACAGTCATACATCCCTTCCTTACATAATGGAAATTCCACTCAACAGGGACATCTGTGTGTAGACCTGAGCTTACTTATAAAGTTGGAGTGGATACATGTCCCAGCCATGATAGATTCGGGAGCCACAGGCATTTTTATGGATATAGGGGAAGCACAAAGCAGAGGCATAAGCTTAGTACCCAAGGATACTCCTGAGGTGGTGTATGATGTGGATGGGAGGAAACTCGACACCGGACCTATCGGGTACCTTTCTGAAAACATGGAAGTGATGTATGGTCCCTCTCATTGGGAGAAGATCACCTTCTATATCATACAGGCTCCTCAATATGGCATAATTCTCGGATTACCGTGGTTACAGAAGCATAATCCAGAAATCAATTGGGTAACCAGAAAAGTATTATTGACTTCCCCTTACTGTCAGGAACATTGTATGAGGATACCAGAAGGACCCGCTACAGCCCTGGCATCGGGCCTGTGTATAGCGACAGCAGCGGAAAAGGACATAACACTACCGGTCCAGTACCAAGAATATGCAGAGGTGTTTAATGACATACAGGCGGAAATCTTACCTGGGCACAGACAATATGATTGTCAAATCGAATTAATTCCTGGAGCTGTAGTACCTAGTGGGAGAATATATGCCCTGACAGAGCTCGAAAACCTACACCTCAGAGCTTATCTTGATAAATACCTGGAGATGGGATTCATTCGTCCATCAAAGTCACCGGCCGCCTCTCCACTTTTTTTTATGCCAAAGGCGAATGGCGAGCTCCGCGCCTGCATCGATTACAGAGCACTAAACAACATTACGGTGAAGAACCGATATCCACCACCACTGATTCCGGTGTTGTTGGAGCAAGTTAAGAAGGTAGCGAGCTACACGAAACTAGATCTAAAAGGGGCTTATCACTTGGTTCGCATGAGGAGTGGAGATGAGTGGAAGACGGCATTTAAAACCCGCTATGGACTGTTTGAATATCTGGTCATGCCCTTCGGGTTATGTAATGCCCCGGCGGCATTCCAATATTTCCTGAACGATGTTCTTCGTGAGATCTTGGATCACTATGTGGTGGCTTACATAGATGACATCCTCATCTATTCAGATGACAAAATAACGCACGTAATGCATGTGAAGTCTGTGTTGTAAATATTGCAAAGCAACCATTTATTCTGCAAGTTGAGTAAGTGCGACTTTCACGTTTGCACTGTGGAGTTTCTCGGAGTTAAGCTCACCCCATCAGGGCAGGAAATGGCCGAAAGAAAGATCATTGCTGTGAAGGAGTAGCCGCCTCCACAAAAAGACCGAGATGTCCAATGTTTTATATGGTTTGCGAACTTTTACCGCCGCTTTATAAATCAATTCTCCAAGCTGGTGGCACCCATAACCAAACTACAGAGGAAATCCCAGGTCTTCGAATGGAATCAAGAAGACAGGAGGCTTTCATTGCCTTGAAGAAAGCCTTCATTACCGCCCCAGTATTGACACACCCTGATCCCAAGAAACCCTATGTTGTGGAAGCAGATGCCTCTGATGTTGCTATTCTAGCAGTTTTGTCCCAAAAACACTCTGTAACTGGACAACTCCATCCTGTGGCCTATATGTCCCGTAAATTAAAGGATGCCGAAAGGAACTACAACATTTCCGAAAAAGAATTCTTGGCCATCAAGGATGCCTTTATGGAGTGGAGACACTTTTTAATGGGGGCGAATCATGTTGTTACGGTACACACCGACCACAGGAATTTGCAGTTTATGACCGCTGCTAGACACCTAACCCCTCGACAACATCGGTGGATGTTGTTCTTTACCGAATACCAGTTTATCATTACCTACAGACCCAGTAGTGACAATAAAAAAGCGGATGCTCTTACTAGACAATCTTCTACTAAAGAACAGGAAACAATTCAGGAACATTCAATTATTGATCCTATGAAAGTGCTATGTGCCATAGAACCGGATGCCTTCCTCAAAGACGTGATAAAAAGAGTGAACACCTTCTCATGGAAAGCATGGTTAAGAAGACATACAGAATGGCAACTAAAAAGAGGAATCCCAATGAAAGGAAACCGTATTCTTGTACCTAGAGAATCACTACGTAGGAAATTTTATCATTGGTGTCATGAACTACCAAGCGCTGGACACAATGGGATAGTAAAAACCATGGATCGAATAAACAGACAATTCTGGTGGCCGTCTCTTCCGGTGGACATTAAGTCATGGATACAATCGTGTCAAATCTGTGCAAAGATGAAAGCAGATCATCAAAGGCCATCAGGATTGTTACAGCCAATGCCCACACCTGACTCCTCCTGGGAAAATATCTTGCGGGATTTTGTTGTTGGGCTTCCAAATGACAAAGGATGTACGGTCATCCTAGTAGTCATAGATTATCTCACAAAGATGGGACACTTTATCGCCTGCAAACAGATTCCATCTGCAGGTCAATTGGCTCATTTACTCATGGTACACATTGTACGCTTACATGGCTTACCAAAAACCATTGTGTCAGACCGCGGCTCTCAGTTCACTGCCCAATTCTGGAAGGTGTGGTGCGCATCCTTACACATTTCCACAGCCTTGTCCACGAATTTTCATCCGCAAATGGATGGTCAGACAGAACGCCTTAACCAGACACTGAAGCAATATCTATGCTGCTACGTGGATAACAGTACTGAAGCTTGGGTGGACTACCTTTAGTTAGCAGAGATTGCTTAGAACAGCGCCACACACAGTTCAACACAAGTGTCCCCCTTCTACAGCACATTTGGTTATCATCCCTGGTTTCTACCTTTTATTCATCCTACAGAAAATACCAAGATACCAGAGGTGTGTAAGAGAGTGGCTCATATCCAGGAAACACTAAAGAATGCTCAAAGGCATTTGAGAGAAACAAAGGTCAAGTACAAGAACTCTGCCGATAAACACCGAAGGCCAGGGCCTTTGTACAAAAAAGGGGACACAGTGTGGTTACCCACCAAGAATATCCGCTTTAGGAAACACAGTGTTTTCAATCCCAGGTACATTGGACCATACAAAATCATCAAATGTATCAATCCGGTGGCAATGAAACTGGCCTTGCCATCACACCTGCAGATTCATCCTGTATTTCACGTGTCTTTGTTAAAACCTTCAGCTACATCAGTGAGAAAACTAACATTGCCTGTTCTGGTCAATGATGACATCGAATACGAGGTAAAAAGAATTGTCGATGCAAAACTGGGGAGAAACAGAATATGGTACCTAGTAGCGTGGAAAGGGTTTGGGCCAGAAGAGAATTCCTGGGAACCAGCTTCTGGAGTTCATGCGCCTAGGCTGGTGTCTTCCTTTCATTGAAAGTATCCTTTGAAACCTGGCCCATCGGCGCGCTCTCTTTAAGAGGGGAAGTACTGTCATGAACTCAGGAAAGGATGAAAAAAGCGATGAAGGCATATCAAGATGCGCGATGGGACGCACACTTGAAGAGGTGGAGAGTAGACACAATTGAGGGAGAGAGATTGTACCCACTGTTAGTGAAGGAAGGAGATGCTCGGAACAGGAATGGAGATAATGAGAGTGACACCGATGACAGTTTGTTAGATAGATTATTATTATAGCGTCCTCCACCACACAATCCAAATTCAGAAGGTGGAAGACAGGAATTGGTAAATGCAGCGAGCATGGAAAGAATGGTAGTGCCACAGATAGATCCTAATGCGAGATTAGTGGGAAAGATTTCAACAAGGACAGAAGGGATAGGGATGCCAGCATTGGGAGGTACAGAGACGAGTGAAGTTAACATTGCTATGCGGTTACCAGAAGACCTTACGGTACCGATCACCATTGGACCTGTAGTGTCAGTGTATGACCCAAGTCTAGGGGAAATCAGTAGTCAGCCACAGTCGGGATTGGGAGAGAGGGTCAACTCAGGAGGAAATGTGACGATGAACGGAAATGGTCCATTTTTGGTGCCTGTGGAAGCTAGTACTGCATTACCAGCAACCGCGGACCCTTCAAGGGTGCGTGTTGGGTCTAGTATAGTACAATCTTTGTCACTGGCAGATTCACATTCAGAGTTAAGGATGTGGGAAGCTACGGTTAGAGGACCCATGGGAAGGATGTCAGAAGTAGGTACGGGTCAGGGAGTTTCCGGAGATCAGCATGTCTCGCAGACTCCAGTAACAGGAAATTGCCAGAGGAATCAGAGTGGTGAAAGAGAAGGACAGAGTAGTGTGTCAAGTCAGGGACCAATCAAGGCTGTAGTAAAGGCCAAAGTGCTAGATGTAGTAAGGTTAAAAGCAGAAGCTGTCATGAACTCATTATCTCAAGTGCGCCTCATAGTGGTCCCGGAATCCCCAAATTACAAGCACACAAAGAATCCCTTTCAATCGGGATACACACAGACCGGAACAATGTTGGAACTATAGTTCCCAAGCGTCTCAGCGACTCGACGCCGTGCGTGGAAGGAATCGCCTACAAAACTGAAGAAGGACTGCGGAACAGCGTCGGAGATTCTAACCCGGTTTTGGCTCGATGGAAGGACACTGTTGATCCCCACTGGTTCGGTAAGGGTGCTCTGCACAGCTCGCCTAGTACCATTGACTTTTCCTGGTTTAGCGGGAGATCTCTCTTCTTGCTGGCCGTGCGGATGCTACGGTCTCTGCCTGTGCATTGAGACAGAATATCCTGCTTCTCTGTCTGATGCACAGACTCATTTAGTTCCCGTACATTCCTACCGTTGGAGAGCCTCTTCTGGTCGGCTCTTGCGGTGGGATTTTCGTTGACTCTATTTTTGGAGCGCAACTCGTTTTTCCCTTACCCGAAGGCATATTAATCCCACAGGTGGCAAACCACGGCCCAGTGGTTATCACGGTTGGAACATTAACATTATCGTTTGTGCTGATTGAGAGTATATAACTCTTCAAGGTTCTTTTTCTGAGGGTCTAATTTATTTTGATGATTGTTCCACAACAAGACGTTGGAAAAAGGATTTCCTCATTGTACTTATCGGAAAGTTATATCTACATATTATTACTGGATAGTCTTTTCATACGTTTGCTGTTTCTTTGGCTCTATTTAACAGGGGTGATTACCAGAGCGGTACAGGACTACGCTCAACCCCTGTGATGTCATATGGAGTCTATAAAGGGTATGTCACTGTGTGGATTTCGATACCAATTCCTTAGTAAATGGTCTTTAGCCTGTGATGTTATACATGCTGTGTTGATGTCAAAGAGTTGTTCTTTCTATATATATCTTGATAGAGCAAACCCAGATGAAAGAATTTATGTTTCTACACAGGAGCTACGGAATACGTAGGATACTTCAGGCTGCATAGTATTATTTTTTGTTACAGGTATTTTTGAAGTTATATATCTTGGGTAATTGATGTGTTTAAATGTACAGCCTTCATCACTAGACAGAAAGAAGTATTTATGATTTTCTGCTGTCATTTCAGATCTCCCTCCTTGCTGTTCCCTCCCTCTCCTTCCCTCACTTGATCATCCCACTGTCCTGTGCTATTACAGCTATTCTGGCTTGGGACTATCAAGAGGTGGATCATTCTAAGCTAAAAACCGACCCTGAGGATTTTCTACCTTGACAGAAGCAGACGAGATAATCAGCAGAAGCCTGCCTTTGGAAAGGATAGAACTTTATGAGCAGGATGAGTTGCTGTTCGTGGCGAAGGATGTTACTCATAAAGCAAGGCGGGCACATGAGAAATTGAGAAAATTGGCCCAAAAGTATGATGTGGATTTGTCCAAAACGGAAATGTTGCAGGGAAATCATAGGCTGAATTACAGTGATCAGGAATTGGAAGAGAAAAGAGTCATAGGGTTGAAAACACACATTCGAGAACTGGTTGTAGGGATATGCGCATGGAGCATGCTTGATAAGTGGGAAGACAGATGGTGAAAGAAAAAGAGTGTCAAGAAGGGAATGGGAGATACGCCACCCTGGTAGGGGGGACAATAAGAGTAGAGGCTTACCCATTGCGAAAGGTACCGAGTGGGTGTTATGTGCATGTGCCTTGGAGCAGGGGGGATTTGGCAGCATTTACAAACGATTTTCCTTGGCTAAGGGAGAAACCTGCTGAATGGTACAAACAAGTTGATCGCTTTGTGGAGATCTCAAAGGTGTTGTGGATTGATTTGAACACTCTATTCAATATTGTAGTACCCAGTGATTGGTGGTCTGCTTGTAAAGTTGCTGTTGATTGGTTGTCTGCCGAACCAGATAGAGACCCCACAACACATGGTCCTTTACCTTTGGTTATGAAAAAGTTTGAACAGGTAATCACATGGTTACAGTCTAAGATTGCGCCACAAGATATTGATTGGGTTAAGATAGATCGAACCACCCAAGAGCACAAGAAGTCAGTACATGCTTACTATGAAAGGCTCTTGCAAGCCAGTACAGTGGGTTGGATACTCTAGGCTCTAAGGATATGGGACAGTTTGTTTCCAATTTTGTGTTGGGACTGAGACCAGTAATTAGCTTCATGATCCAACAGCATTTGATCTGCTGGCAAAACAAATCAGTGGATGAGATTCTGCGGTACGCCAGATACTATAGTGATGAGGTAGACTCTAAGCATAGGAAGATAAAGGACAAACTGATGCTGGTCCAGATGAGGAATGCAGATAGGGTAGAACAAGCACAGACGATCAGAGGAACATTGGGTCGGAAGCAGGGAAATAATCATGGAGGGACCCAGAACATGTCAACTCACACAGGACAGGGAAGAGGGAGATGAATAGATCCCAAGACAGAAGTAGATGTCGGTACTCTAAAGAAGACCACTGCTTGTCATTATTGCCACAAAATCGGCCATTGGAAGCGCGAGTGTCGATAAAACCCAGCAAATCAGTTCCAAGATGAGGGGATAGTGCGGGCACCTGCGGTTATAAATACTGTGACGAGACCTAGATCTGTCAATGGAGAGGGTCTGAGTCAGCAAGTGCAGGTACCCCAACCTCCGAGAATTTCACAGGGGAATCGAGTGTACCAGCAGATGCCCTTTGTAGAAACTTGATGAGTTTGATCCAGACCCGTTGCAATGACGGTGCCCGAGGGGGGAGGAAGACTGTACCCTTGGAGCAGTTTTGGAGGTAGACCAGAGAGGACCGTATATGGAGGCAGATGTGGACGGTCATCTCATTACATTCTTGGTGGATACTGGTGCTACTCATTCTACTGTGAGGTCCGCAGTAATCCCAAACCAACCCCTCTCGGGACAATCGATCCAAGTTGTAGGAGCTGCTAATAAGAGAATGATGAATCCGTTGACAGACAAGATACCTGTGAGGATAGAAACCTTTCAGGATCGACACCAGTTTGTGGTATGCGAATCGAACCCAGTCTGCTTGTTAGGTCGTGACCTTTTGTGTAAGCTGAATTGTACTATCTATTGCACGCCAAAGTAGTAGAGCTGCAGACCAATGATGACGGCATACATTCAAACTGGTGAACCAGAATCTCGGTGTAGAGATGTTCCCTGTGTTAACGGTGGAAGACCTGCCATATGATCTGAGAGACGCTGTCTCTCCGGTAGTGTGGGACTTCAAGGGAGAAGAGATAAGACTGATTCGAGGGGCTGAGCCAGTTAAGATACAGATCAAGCTGAATGTTGAGTTTCCAAGAATGCCCCAGTATAACCTGACCTCAGAAACAGTGGCAGGGTGATTGAGTCCATGATTGCACAAGGCATTCTGATGGAAATCATGGGAAACCCGTGCAATTCACCCATAATGGGGTTGCAGAAGCAGAGTGGGAAGTACAGGATCGTGCAAGACCTACGAAAGGTCAACACAATTGTGGTTCGTTGTTGTCCTGTGGTACCTAATCCATCTGTGATCCTATTCCAAATCCCTTGTGAGGCTGAGTGGTTCACTGTGACTGACCTATGCCAGGCATTCTTCTCGATACCCTTACACAAGAAAAACCAATTTTTGTTTGCTTTCCGGTTGGAAAACCGTTTGTTAACGTGGTGTTGTATCCCACAAGGGTATACTGAGAGTCCATCGATCTTTAATCAAATTCTGAATTAGAACCTTGAGAGTATAGTACTGCCACAGAGTTCAGTACTCGTGCAGTACATTGATGAAAACCTGATTGCCTCAGAGACTGAGGAGGCTTGTAGGGTTGATACTGTTGCCCTGTCACCTGGCAGAAAACAGACATAAAGTGTCCCCAAGCAAACTTCAGTACTGTTTGCCTGAAGTCCAGTATTTGGGTCATCGCATTGAGAAAGGCAAGAGGAAGGTGTCGCCAGACCGCATTGAGGCGATCATGAAAATGAATGCGCCTACTACGCAAAAGGAAGTCAGGATGTTCTTGGGAATGGTTGGTTACTGTCGCCAGTGGATTCCCAACTTTTCAGTGAAAGCAAAACCTTTGCAGAGGTTGACACACAAGGATGTGAGTGATTCGGTACCATGGGATAACGACTTGGTTGCCTTCGTGACAGAAAGCCTGTGTCGCGCTTCGGCTCTAGGAATGCCTGATTACAACAAGGCGTTTTCGCTATTTTGCTGTGAGCGGGAGGGGTGTGCACTGTCCGTACTCCCCCAGAAACATGGGGGTGTCCTTAGACCAGTCGCCTACTTCTCAGCTACATTAGATCCTGTAGCTTCAGCGTTGCCCGGATGTCTCAGATCTGTTGCTGCAATTGGTGTCAGCATTGAAAGATGTGAAAGCATTATGATGGGTCATCCTCTTACTGTAAATGTTCCGCACTCAGTTGAGCTCCTCATGACGAGAGCCAAAAAACAGCATTTGACCAATAACCGGCTCACACGCTATGAGCAGGTTATATTGGCTTTGGAAAATGTTACCTTGAAAAGATGTTCTGTGGTAAATCCTGCTACATTGGAGCCTATTCCAAATATTGAGGAGAAAGATTGTGAGGACCATGACTGTCTGGATGTGACTGAACTTTGTACCAAGCCGAGACCTGACATTTTCGATGAACCTCTGCCTGAGCCAGACCAAGTCCTTTTTGTTGATGGTTCATGTCTAAGAGACAATGCGGGTTACCTGAGAGCAGCGTTTGCTGTCTGTACCATTTCCAGAGTTGTGGAGGTTGTTTGTTTACAGGGAGTACACTCTGCACAAGTGGCTGAAATCATTGCTTTGACACGTGCATGTCTTGTTTCTGATCAAATCCGAGACACTATCTATACCGATAGCCAGTACGGTTTCGGTGTAGTTCATGACTTCGGACAGCTATGGTCACTTAACATCATCAGGATCTCCTATCAGAAATGAGGAATATGTGAGACAACTGTTGGAAGCTTTGCAACAACCAAAGTAAGTAGCTGTGGTGAAATGTGCTGCCCATGGGAAGGGAGAGGATTTTATCACATTGGGCAACAGGTATGCAGATGAAGTTGCACGCTTTTGTGCTGAATAAGGTTGCATTTTCAATGGGGATTATGCAGGAGAGAGCACAGAGAGAACCGAGCTCAGCATGATGTTAGCCATAGTGTACACTTGGGATGAGGTCAAGCGTCTGCAGGGAGAGGTGTCAGGCCAAGAAGAAGCTGGTTGGATTAAAGCAGGTTGTGAGAAGAGAGATGATGGCATTTGGGTTTCAACAGATGGTCGTGCAGTGTTGCCGGACTGTCTACTGAGCCCCATGGCGAGGCAGATTCATGGAGCAGTTCACATTGGGAGAGATACCATGGTGCGAGTGTTCAGACAAACATGGTTCAATCCGAGGTTTCGTGTGTTTGCTGAAACGGTGTGCCACAGATGTGTTACGTGTCAACAGATGAATGCTGGAAAGAAAACTGTGGTTGCTTTGAGTCACATTGGGAGGTCAGGGGTTCCTTTCAATAGGATACAGCTTGACTTCATAGAGATGCCTAGGTGCAATGAGCTGAGGTACATTTTGGTTGTGGTGTGTGTCTTTTCATGGTGTGTGGAGGCATATCCAACTAGAAGGTTTGATAGTCTCACAGTAGCAAAGCTGTTACTTAGGGAACTTATTCCGCGCTTGAGATTTCCAACTTCATTGGAGTCGGATAGAGGGACTCATTTCCACAGTGAGATTATGAAACTGTTGGGTACTGCTTTACAAGTTGACCAGAGATTGCACTGTAGCTACAGGCCAGAGGCATCTGGCCTGGTGGAACAGATAAAAGGGACTCTCAAAATGAGGATGGCGAAAGTGTGCTCTTCAACGTCTTTCAAATGGCCTGATGCATTGCCTTCGGTACTAATGAGTGTGCGTAGCATTCCAGATAGGAGAACTTGACTCTCGCCACAGGAAATATTGATGGGGAGGGCGATGCGCTTGCCAGCAGTGCCATCCACAGCATTGATAAGCATCATCGATGATTTGATCCTTGATTATTGCAAAAGACTGGCTGACGTGGTCCGTTCTGTGTCTCACCAGATTGAAGCTGCGACTGCACCGACCTCGAAGGACCTCTGTCATGACGTGTTTCCAGGTGACTGGATACTTGTCCGGAAGCATGTGAGTGAGAACTGTCTTGATGCCTGTTGGCTAGGTCCGTACCAGGTGATCTTGGTGACGAATACAGCTGTAAAGTGCGGAGGCTTGCCGAACTGGAATTATGCCTCCCACACCTGCAGAGTTTCAAGACCCTCGGAAGAAACAGCTCCTCTCCCTGAAGAAAATCCAGCCGTGGTTGCGAGGCCACCGGAGAGGGCAAGCCAAGCTGTGGGGGTTCCTGACAAGGCTGGTTACCCACCAGGTAGAGCGGAGGGGGGTCACGCTACACAAGTCCAGGTATCGACTCTGAGAGAAACGGTAATGTTGCGAGTGGTACAGAGTCAGACTCAGCTGAAGAAACTGGTGTGGAAAGTGGTAGTGTGCAAAGAAGGAGAGCAGAAGTCGCAAGAGAATCATGGCCTGTGAGACAGAAGAGGCAGAACTTGAGACTTGCACCTGAAAGAGATCTTGCTCTAGTATCTGAAACGTCTGAATCAGAACTGAGTGACACAGAGCAAGCACAAGGGAGCTTGAGGAGTTCAAGGCGAGTAAGAGTACCGTGCCAGAGATACGCTGCCCAGGAGTGGACTTATCTGATTACAGATGCCGGGAACAGTGTGGTCCGGGTGACTGTGATCTGGACGAGTGACTTGCAGAGCTTCAGAACTGATAATTGAGATTGAACTGTTGGTCCCTGGAGTAGAAGCTAATGGAGTTTTGACACTGACTGTACCAGATCCTCCGAGACTGAGTGGCTTGCGGAGTTTGATTCTGCAAGATCTTTCGCTTCTGACTTTTGGGTATCAGCCACCAGCTCAGGAGATTGCAGCATTTCGTCTTGAGCTTTTACAGCGTGTCATTGATGAAATTGGCTATGATCTTATAAGGGATGTCAACTGAACTGTGAATTGTATATAAAAGTTATAGAAAGAAGATAACCTAGGCCCGAGTGGAAGAATAATAAAATTAGGGATCTTTCCGTAGAAGAAGAAAGAAGGCTAAGGAAATCTTATGAACCGTGTAAATAATGGTGCAACGATCTGTGAAACTGTTTCCGTGACTTCAAGGAGCTGTGTATGAACTTTGTTGATCAGCAGTGAGAGGCGGAGAAAGAGACTTTGCATTGGTCTTCTTGCTGTGACAACTTAAACTCAGTTGAAAATGGAGTTTGGAAGTTCGAACCGTAGAGCGAAGTGTGTAATAGGCACGCTTATAGTGGGAGTGATTGTAATTTTAGCAGAAGTTATTGTCATGTCTGTTAAAAGTTTGCACGATGCAGAAGTTAATGGGGTGGGAGTACAAGGGACATCCACACCTACCACTTCTAGCACAAAAGAGGGTACATTAGGAGCTGACAGAGCTATGATTGATCAAACTAGGCGCTTGTTGCATGTAGATTTGTCTAAAGGTGATTATACGTTGAATGCTTATGCGAAGCTGTTGTATGAGTATGTGAACACAATGGATGCGAGAGATTGTTATGTGTGCATGCAGCTACCTGCGTCAGTTGAGGAGGGGATTCGATACCATCACCTGCCTCTGACGTATGGGATTACTTGTAGCTTATTGCTTAGAATGTTTTATGACAAGGGTCAAGATGTAGTACTTTCAGAAGTTCTAGCTTACAAGCACCTGAATAAGTATGATTATTATAAGCAGGAAGAGAGGATAGGGAAGTACTTCATACCTAATGTTAACTTAGATACGGCTTACGCACATCGGCACATTTTAACATGTATGTTGACTGACATAGAAAAGAAGTTTGTAGAACAGATAGAAGATCGACATAGACAATTAGCAGTTAAGTTTAACAATAGAGAGGAAAAATGTCACTGGACCAAGGAGGAGTTAGCGCACAAGGCAAAGGGAAGTTATGGTCCAATAGCTTTAGACTTAGAGCAGCGAGGAAAGCTTTGCATCAAACAGGTACAAACCTATTACGATAAAATCTTTGTGGGACAGAGTGTGTGTCATCACATTTTCACAATTGAAGCCACTGCAAAGAAGTTCTTGCAGGATGCGGTACAAGTGGTGCCAAATGTGTACTTTGTGTTTGGGAGAAATGCATATGTTCGATTGCCACTGAATTGGTATGGTACATGTTATGTGGCTGTTGTGTTTCCCAAGATATATTAAGTAGAGGATTTGGAACCTTTGGAAGAGAAGCTACCCCATAGAGAGAAACGTGGTATGAGTGCTGGAGAGATTGTTGGAGATGTGTTTGAAGCAATGATACCAAGTTTGGGAGTGGTTTTCAATGACATAAAGATTAGAAGGTTGTCAACTATTGTGGACAAGTTGTCAGCATATACAGCTCAGTCTTTGTTGCTTGTAGATGGAGAGATGGTGTTGATAAGAGCTATGGTGATGTAGAACCGTCTTACTTTAGATGTGTTGTTGGCGAAAGAAGGCGGAGTCTGTAAAATGCTAAGGGTTCAACAGTGTTGTACTTATAGCCCAGATCATAGCAAGGATCTGAGGAAGTATATAAATAACATTACTGAGATACACCATTAGATACATGATTTGGCAACAGAGGGAGTTTGGGAAAAAGTTGGCAAAAGATTTGAAAAGATTAGAAGTTGGTTTGCAAATCTTGGGAAGGGATTTCTTGGTTACATCTTGAAGCCAATAATAATAGTCGTGATTTTTGTAGTTCTTTTGCTTGGAGCAATAAGAGCTTATAAGTGGCATAAATCAAAACAGGTTGAGGATTCTCTTAGGCAACGAGAGAGGAGAATGGAGAGACTGCAGGACAGTCACTATAAGAATCTCAAAAACCTAGAAAAGTTTCGACAAGGAAGACTGGCTACAACTTCTATTTAAGTCGGTTCTTTCTACAGGGAGGAATTGATTGTGATTACACTAGTCATCAGAGAGGGGGACTAATAGAGCGCAATTGTGCTCTTCCATTTGTAGGGGTGCATTATAATGATGGGTTGTTCGCACCTACACATATAATCCTTTGTTGTATTAACATTTGGTTATTAGAATGTGTAATGTAATAATGTGTAAAGTGAAGTGATAGAGAGATTTTCGTACAAAGTGGAGAAATTAACATTGTAATCGTGTTTTACATGATGAAGTCTTAATGTTTTGATTTTACATGTGACTAATGAGAAATTAATTCGCCGTTATGTAACTGTTGTAATGGTGGTATTGTATTACTGCACTCTGTAATATTGTATTGCGGTACTCTATGAGTCTCTGTGGGTCGCGTGGTGTCCGGTCCGGCTCCGGTCGTGGGTGTAGGATTTATTGGAATAAACCTACAGAAAACCATTCCTGACTACAGAGCATTATTTAACAACTTGGCGACGAGCGGGATTTTCTCCGCACCCACCGCCAGTTTCAGCCGTCGGATTTGCCTTCTCATCTTTCCACATGAGAAGCCATCGTTTTACATTTACTTGTTTTCCTGCGCTGCTTACAACAACCCTCTATCTGCGTCTTCTCCAGGTGAGTCTTCAGGGTCAAGACTTCAAATAACGGTCGGAAAAATTATTTTTTTCACTTACTTTGTTCGTGGTTTGGGTGGCCGTTTGGTTATCTCGAGCTCCGGCAGTTTCAAATCTAATTTGAAGTTGTTTCATGCACGCGCAGCGCCTACTGTTACGTCACTGCTCAGTCTAAAAAAAAAAGCCCACAAAGCTTTGAAACTTGTGTCTACGGTTACCCGGGTAACCACGTTAGAAGCACGTACGGCGGCCATTTTTAAAAGGAAAAAGTGTTTGTATCTTTATTTATTCAACAATACGGCACAAGCAAGCCCTTCGCAGCTTCATTTTCTGCACTTTATTTATCCAGCATCACACACCAGCAGCGATAGGCACGCTTTCAAACATGTTTTGCCTATTGTGCTTTCCACAGCGATAGGCACGCTTTGTCCATTGCACTTGCATTTCATTGCGCCTAAATTCTTCAGCGATAGGCACGCTTTTGTTCCAAATTATACAAAGCCTATTGCATTTCCATTTATTAGCGATAGGCACGCTTTAATTAAAGTCATTCATTTTGTCAAGAACTCACTGACAAACAGCAGTTCACAGAAAGATGGCTTCTTCTCAACAATTTCAAACACCACTTCCCTTTTTACAAAATCCCGGCAAGCCAGCACTTAAATGCCGTCATTGGTTAAAAGGATTTGAAAATTATCTTGTTGCAATTGATGCTGTTAAATACTCTCCTCCCCGTAAAGTTGCTATTTTGTATGGTTGTTTAGGGGTTGCAGCTCAACAAGTATTTGAAAACCTTCCAGTGATTCCCAACCCCACTGGTTCAGGTGACAATTGGGACACATATCAAGAAGCTCTTGCACGCCTAAGTAAACAATACTCTGATGAGCCTAGCATTGTTTTAGAATGCCATAATTTTTTTAAACAAAAGCAGAACTTAGAGGAAAGTGTTGAAGACTACATTGCTCAACTTAGAATCTTAGCATCCACATGCGAATATGGTGCAAGCACAGATATGTGTATAAGAGACCAATTTATTTTTTCTTGTTTTTCAAAACAAATTCAGGAACGCCTACTGAGTTGTAAAAATCCTAATTTGGCTGAAACCATAGACATTGCTAAGAGCATAGAACGTGCAACCATTTCTTCAAAAATTTTAAAAGAGAGTCAGTCACAATCTAATATCCAAATGGTTGATGAGTGCTCTTCTTCAATAAATCATCTAGACAGTTCTCCAAGAAACCAACAATTTGTTATAGATGTGGCTCGAAAAATCATCTTGGGAATTTCCCCAGTTGTCCTGCTTCCGGCAAAAGATGTTCATCTTGTAGAAAAATTGGACATTTTCAAGCCGTTTGCAGTGGTGGTAAAAGGTTCACCAGGGTTAACAATATTGAATTTAATGGGAATTTAGAGTCGTGTTCAGATAAACTTGACAATGTAATGTTATCCATTGAATGTGACTCTATTGATTTTTCCAAGTTCAAAGGCCCATGGTGTGAACTATTGGTTGGTACCATCCCATTACAAGTTAAAGCTGACTCTGGTTCTCCCATTACTATTTTGTCAGATTTAGAGTTTAATACACACTGGGGTAGTCATGTTTCTCTTACTAAATCTGACGTCAACCCTAAAGCTTATGGCGAAAAAGAGATAGAGATGTTAGGTTACTTTCATTCTAGGGTGGAATGCCTTGGTAGACGCACATTCACTAAAGTATATGTAGCTCTTAATGGTAGGAACATTCTTGGATGGTTTGATCTGGCCAAGATGGGTTTATATCTTAAACCTGGTTCTGATCAACCTGTCTGTTTGGAAGATATTCCGTTTGATTATTACAGCTATCATAAGTATGAGAATGTCAATGTTTCCAACTTATCCATTTCCAATTCCAATGTTAATATCATTCTTAGCCAGTTTCCTTCTGTTTTCAAGGACAAGGTTTTTTTTGTGTTAGGTTTTGAGCATGAAATTCGCCTCAAACCTAATGCTCAATCTGTTGTCCACAAGGTTCGTTCTCTTCCTTTGAGTGCAAGGGATGAATTGAAGAAAGTACTTAAGAGCTTATGTGATGAAAAGATAATTACATCTTGTGATTCCTCTGAATGGGTTTCTCCCATAGTTATTGCTCGCAAAAGGTCAGGTGAGGTCAGACTATGTGCTGACTTGCGCTCCCTCAACAGCAGTATCATTGTGGATTGTCATCCATTACCCAAGATTCATGATCTTTTGGCTAATTTGGGTGGTGCAAAGTACTTTTCCTTACTTGACCTTAAATCAGCGTATCACCAGATTCCGCTTACGTTAGAATCTCAAGAGCTTACTACATTTATAACACCATTCGGTGCCTATAAATACCTTCGGTTACCCTTTGGCCTGGCTTCTGCGGCCAGCGTCTTTCAAAAGTTAATGGACACTATACTAGCTGATATTCCGGGAGTACAAGCTTACCAGGATGATATTCTAGTGTATGCTGGTAATGCTAAGGAACATGACAAAATTCCGTTGAAAGTTTTGCAAGCTCTTGAGAAGGCTGGAATGACTGTTAGGTGAGATAAATGTAAATTTGCTGTTCAAGAACTAGAGTACTTGGGTCATACTCTTTCTCCTGATGGCATTAAACCCAAGTTCTCTCTTATAAAAGCCATCAGAGATGCTACACCTCCTAATGACAAAGATGCCCTGCGCTTGTTCCTTGGATTAGCAGAGTACTATGCTAGATTCGTGCAAGGTTACGCTCAGATTGTAGAACCGCTGAGGGCTCTTCTGAGAAAAGGAGTAAAATTCACTTGGTCTGAGGATTTACAGAAAACCTTTGAACAGGTCAAGAAACTCATTGAGGGCTCTTCGGCCTTACATCCATTTTGGATGGTCATAAATGTTTTCTTACTGTGGACGCCAGCCTTACTGGCTTGGGAGCTGTGTTGGGGCAGTGGGTGGCTTGAAAAGAGCATACTATTGCCTTTGCCTCAAGGACACTTCAATTAGCTGAGACCAGGTATAGTACCATTGAGCGAGAAGCTCTGGCATGTGTTTGGGCCATTCAGAAATTCAAATCTTACATTTGGGGTCGTGAGTTGGAGATCTATACTGATCATAAGCCACTCATGCATATGCTTTCCAATAGCACTTCTAACAAAGCATCTTCCAGACTTGTCCGGCTACTTTCCAAACTTCAGGAGTCCCACTTTGTTATCAAACATATTCCCGGTGGAAAAAACTTCAGGGCGGACTGCTTCTCTAGAATGTTTTTGTCGGAGGTCTCTGAGGAAGCAGATGATGTTGAGTGCGTGGTTGCAGCTATTGATGCCATTTCTGTCTGTCCACTCATTTCTGAAAGTGAACGGAACACTGCTTACGATAATGACACTACACTTTCCAAAGTTAAATTATTCATTTCCAACAAATGGCCTGAACGCAGGGTTTTATCTCCTGAATTGAGGTCCTTTGCAAATGTAGCTGATGAATTATCTGTGGTTCACAATGTGGTTATGCGTCATGACTTGTTCGTTCCACCAGAGGTTTTACGCGGTGCTATCATTCAGACTGCTCATCAAGGACATCTAGGTATCACCAAAACCTGTCAAAGGATTAAACAATTTTATTGGTGGCCCTCCATGGACACTCAGGTCAAGAAAGTTATAGATTCTTGTACCGAGTGTCTTCTTTCGGATAAACATTGGAAGACTCTTTCTACCCCTCTACATCCAGTTCCATATCCAGAGAATCCCTGGGATAAAGTAGGGTTAGATTTTTCAGGCCCGTATGAAACTTTATCTAGTGAAAACAAGTATTTGATTTTACTAATTGATTATCATATCAAATGGTTGTACTATTGCTTTTGCAAGGGTCCCACAACTGAAAATGCAATCAAGTTTTTACAGGATGTATTTGACATTGAAGGGTTTCCCAGAGTCATTGTAACCGACAATGGCACACATTTTGTATCTCAAAAATCGTGTTCTTTCCTCAAAATGCGTGACATATCTCATTTTAAGGTTTCTCTCTACTCACCCTCTTTTAATGGTCTGGTTGAGAGGGGAAATCGGATCATTAAGGAAGGTATACAAACTGCAATCTCTTCCAGACAAGATCCATTTGCTTTTGTACACGATAAAGTGTGGGCTTATAACACCACTCCACACTCAGCAACAGGCGTTGCCCCTTTTACTCTTCTCAGAAAGAGAAATGTACACACGCTTCTGAATCCCACGTGGCTGTATGAGAAAGGTATGAAAAATTATGACTCTACACATGATAGTCCTTTTCTCATTAGAGAATTTGCCAAGTCTAAACAAATGTCCATGAAAACACGTTTTGATACTGGTAAACATTTCATTGACCAACCTTTAAAAAAGGGAGATTGGGTTCTCATTAAAAATCCTAGAATGGAACCTAAAGGTTGTTCCAAGTTCTCCACACCTGTCATGGTTCTACAAGTAAGTAAAGGTTCAGCTCTTTTGGAGAATAAGGGTTGGTGGAACAAGAGAGCTCTTGTCAAGGTATCTTCTTTTCAGGCAGATGTTATTGATAAACACACTGATTCTAATACTGAACATTGTGACTGGTTTGATTTACATCAGGTTCAAAAGTCCACCCCCAATACTGCTTCAGAAGTGGTTATTGTTCAACCTGTTCAACCTCTAGTTACTGACTCAAGCGATTCGTGTGAAGCTCCTTGCAAAAGAGTTTCACGTCCTAAACAATTTTTTTTTACGGAGTTTTATATAGCGCGAACTTGACCCGGTATTGGGTATCAGAGCGCTTTACATAGCACCAGTTGCGTTACATGAGGACACATTCATTTTTGTTAGGCACGGGGAGATTAAGTGATTTGCCCAGAATCACATGATGTTCAGCGTCACTGCCGAGACTCGAACCCGGTTCCCCAGATTCGAGGTCGACCGCCCTAGTCGTTAGGCCAACTCCTCTCCCTAATTCCTTACAAGTTGAAGGATTATGTTTTGCTGTAACCTTTTTACCTTGTTGTATTTCATTTTCTCATGTTGTTTTTCCTGTATTTTTCTTTCTGTTTAAAAGGAGGGAGGTGTTGTAATGGTGGTATTGTATTACTGCACTCTGTAATATTGTATTGCTGTATTCTATGAGTCTCTGTGAGTCGCGTGGTGTCACACGACTCACAGCCTTGTTGTAATGCATTCCCTGCATTCTCGAGCGTTGCTGCCCGTCTGTTGAGGTTTCCCCAGTAACGCCATTCCTGGCGTTGGATCCCTAGCAGCTGGACGGCTCCGGTCATGGGTGTAGGATTTATTGGAATAAACCTACGGAAAACCATTCCTGACTACAGAGCATTATTTAACAGTAACGTATTGATTTAAACGTGCACAGTAATATTGCTCATATATATGTGTGTCTAATGAAATTTCATGTTGCTTCTTATGTTAGCCGAATTTGAACGCCTCATGTGTATGTCTCTCTGTCTCTCGAGATGGGTTTGTTAGCAGGATTCGTGTGTATGCAGAGTCTGCTCTTTCTCACGTTTCTGTTGCAGGTGGAGAAATTCATCTTTGTTAGTCAGAATAACGTTTTGTTTTAGGAGCTAGGCTTAGGGTGGAGAGGATACAAGTGAACAAGCGGTACTGATAACCTGGGACGGTGTGCATTCTCACTAGAGAAGGCCTCGGAATCAAGGTCATCGAGTAAGACCCTGGGAGCACCGTAGCCGCATGGAAAGTTACCTACGAGGAGGTGCCCAGCTGGATGGGATGATCGCGTGATTTGAGGATGTGTGTGTCCTATGATTTTTGTGTTGGGGTTAGGGACAGAGTCCGGTGGACTTCGGCCAGGATTGCAGAAGGGAGAGCATCTTAGAACGAGCTCTGTAGCTTTATGCTATTCGACCCATTCAACATGAGTGTACTTCTTAGGAAGTCGTCACGCGCTGACACCTTTTTCCTGTGCTTGCCTGGGGAATACTATGTAGGGATGCCACGATAGTGGTAGTGGAGGGACAGACTAATGCTTTTTACTTACGAACCTCCAATGACGAGAACTATTGATGTTGGGGCAGTAATCATCTGTGTAATATTATTGAAATTGGTCATATTGTGCGTGTTGCACCGTCTAAATTTCACTCGTAGGTTTGGCTTTGTATTAGTGCCCATGTATTTTTACACCCACGTTTTGAGGTGATTGCATGTTGAACTTTTCTTGGCCTTGTAATAAATCCACTAAACTTGGAATTAGGAGTCTGTGTTCCTTTAGTAACATGGGTGATTCGAAGGGTAATGTATAATTGGGACGGTTCTTCTCCCCTCCACACTTTTAAGCAGGCACCAACGAGCCATCGACCAAGGGTTCCAGAGTAAGTCTAGAACGTGGAACCCGGCTCCTTCACAGGCAAGGTGCCATCCCCGGACCCAATCTGGGTGGATGAGGGCAGGGTCGGATATTGCTTGTTGTATTTACAAAACAGTGTTTATCATGAAGTAGCCCGCGATGTGACCGTGCTTCACGACAGCAAAGTTACTTCAATGGGCTGTAAGTTGTGTCTGTCTTTATTTAATCAGGAATAATCAGTGGCACACGTGGCAGCGCAATCACTAATGCTGTGCAGCCTTTGCTTCTAGCACAACTTAGGAGGTCGGGTAACGCTATGATTTGCGTGACTAATGCACTTTAGTGTGGTAATGCGGACACAAGCATTAAAATGTGTTAGTCTAACCCCTGATGCATGGTACTTGCATTGGCTGCAGATTAGCTTAGCAAATCTTTTGACATGATATTTCCTAACATAAATATAGAGGAGCCTAAGGCCAGCCACTTTGGAGTTCTGCTCTTTGACCATCTCTCTCTTTGCCATTATATGTATCTTGCATAGGTGCCAAGGTTTCAGATTGCTTATGTGGGAATTTTTCATAATTTCAGTGTAATTATGAGTGACATTCAACGACTATGAGTGACACTTTCTTGCGAACAGTATAAGATCAACCACACTTAGTAGTAGCATGACACAGCCCACAGACTAGGTCCGACACCTGTTGCCAGTCGGGAGGCAGAGAAACAATAAATTAAACAGAGATTCCCTGCCTTAGTCAGCCTGCCCTGGCTGTCAATCAATCAAATTAATGGCATGATCAGATCATGATCAATTGACAGAGTCTGTTCAGGCTCTCTGCCACGTGGGCCCGGAGACCGACTACAATATGTAAGAGAAGCCACAGCGGGAATCTTCTACTGTACAGTTCTCCAATTAGACCCCTCTTTTAGTACAGTTTAGACTGACCCAGTTTTCGGCATGTATTTATAAGCTTCGTTTTGCAGCTGGACATCCACATCTGTTTGATACTATGGTATGAGAAGGGGGTGCTTTTTCACATTAATTAGGCGGATGTGTGGATTTGTGTTTCCATCTACAAATCTTTCTGTGCTAACAGGATATTTACACGTCATAATGTTGTACACTAGCTCCAACTTGTGGCCTTTGAAAAACAGTACTCGGCAGTCAGCTTTTATGCATCAGTTCCAGCAAAGCGAATAACTGGAACTACACCGTTTTATCGTGAATATACGATGTTACCCCGCAGCCTAACACTCCGCATACCGTTACAACGAAATTTTTTCAACGCAAAGGCCATGACCCCGCATCCTTTTATACCGAAGCAAACACAACGAAAATTGTATTCAATCAATATAAAGTACATTTACCACGCTGTTTTTTACAACGCATGCTAGAGCAACGAAAATTCAATGCGGAAATCTTTCTTTTTTTAAATTTAGTCACTTACCTACTGGCACGGGATCCCATGGAAAACAGGGGTTTTGGGTGGGTAAGTAATTTGGTTCGGTCGCCGAATCTAAAGAAGAATCCCACAAACCCTTGCTTCTTTGTCAACTATTTACAATAAAAAGATGTACATTTCCTTTTTTTAAAAAAAATCGTTTCCAATGAATGTAATTTACTTGAAATAAACATAAAATATATTTTACCAAATGTTCCATATTCTTAAAAATGTAAATATCTTTTTATCTTTAAATTCACAATTTTTTTTAATGAACTCTTTTCAAAATCTTCAATACATTTTTTTTTTAACGAATACACTTTTATTGCATTCTTTTATTTGTTACTCTTTAACTCTCTTACTATCCAAATAAATAAATCTCATAAAATTCTTTCTTACCTTTAAGCAGATCTCTCCTGCAGCCGTTCTCGTTGAAGACGCTCTGTAAAGTAAAATATTAAACGTGTTAGCGCCTTCCTCATATTCTGTCATAAACATAAAAAACGGACTAAATTTCCGCTGAGCACTGCCTCTGCATACCTTATTACGCGCTTCCAGATTGGTAGGACAGATCGTCCTCTAACGTGACCATGACGGTGTGGGTCTGAGAGCTTGTTCCGTAGCCGTGTCCACGAGGGTGAGAGTCAGCGATTCCGCGCACAGCAGGTCGTCCTCCAACATGTCCTTGACGGTGTGGGTCTGCGAGCTGTTTCCGGAGCGGTGTGCACGAAGGTGAGAGTCTGCTTGCTCATTCCTTTATGCCATCGCTTTTATCCTGGACTCCTGGGCAAAGTTTAAATGATGCATCATCCTCCATTTTGAAATTTGTATCTGCATACCATTACAAAGAATATTTGTTGTAATAGTATATTCATTGTAATGGTTTGCGGCGTGAAAGTCTTTGCGGGGTAAAAGTAATCGTAATAAATTACAATGCGTTGAAAAGGGATGCGGGGTAAAAGTATTCGTCGTAAAGGATTCGTTGTAAAGGGTATTTACCTTTTATCGCACTTCAGGACACAGTTCTTTTGCATGACAATCTCAGGCATTGCAGTAATGCGGGAAAATTACCGAAAATGCATTTTTCTAACGCAAGATGAGTGGCGGTTGGCATGGCTGATCTTGCCCGGTTACTACCAGTAAATTATCCCTACTTCCCTTGTCCTCGTCGCACTCATTAGGTCGAAGCCTACCAAACAGCACAGCTGTCTGGTTTGCTAAAGACATCTTGTGGACTTTCAGAAAGCTGACCTAGGAATGCATTCCGCCTGTTGCTTACCATTGGCTTTGTGGTTTGTAGCTCACATTTTCTGGCTTTCTATTTGCTGGCTTTATTTGCTTTAGGCTGTCCAGCTTGATTTCGTCCCTCCTGTTGCCCAAACCGTGTTTGTTCAGCCCTTCCAAGGACCACACATCAGGCGTTAGACTAACGCATTTTAATGTGGTGGTCCACATCACTGCATTAAAATGCATTATCACACATTATCACACATTTTTAATGCCTTGACCTCCTGTGCGCGGCTCGGTCACACTGCATTGCAAATGATATCCACACTTTTAAAAGCTCAGCAACGGACGTTAGGCTGAATCTATGGACAGGTGAGTATTGGATGTTATCTGGTCACTCATCTTAGCGAACAGTATAGAAGCGAAGGAGGTATACTAGTAAGATATTTAAGTTGCACTGCTTTGTGCGTATTAACCCCTTGGCTGCTAGGCCTTCCCCCGTGCTTTGTTCACATAAGGTATCCACACCAAATTTGTGTCCTTTTCTTCCAACATCCTCATGGTTCTAAAAGTACCCAGGTTTTGTGGATTCCCCTGAAGAGTACTGAGAAATTAGCCAAAATACAGCAACATTTTGGGTTTTTGGGGAAAAAGGGAAAAAAAGTGCTGCAGAAGAAAGCGTCTGCTTTTTCCCTGCAAATGGTATCAACAAAGGGTTTGGGGTGCTAAAATCACCATCTTCACAGCTTTCAGGAACAGGCAGACTTTTGTCAGAAAACCAAAATTTTCCACACATTTTTGGCATTTTAGTGGGACATTTTTTCCTATTTTTTTGTGCTTTCAACTTTGTCCCGAACCTGAGGCTGCAGAACATGCATTTGATATTCCCGGAGCCGACCACGTCTTTCTTCTATTACAGGACCGATCCTTTGGGAGAACACACAAACAGGAAGTCAGGCAACATGGAAGAGCCCAGAATACCCTTGGGACTTGCGTGTCCCGGAAAGAAAAGGGGCGGAGTCTGCGACCGCGGGGAGACAGACAGAGGAGCGGGACAACGCGCGTCAGTGGGGAACCGGGACGAGGGACTGCCAAGACGAACCTGAAAAAATGGAAAGTAGCGGGACTGAGGGGTCGACACATCTGGATTCGGAGAGGGATGGAAAAGCCAAAATTTCAGCCGCGAAAAGACGGACTCCGTTTGCCGGTCAAGCCCGGCTACCCAGCCAAATTCCAGGAGGCACGTGGCTTCGTCAGGTATGTGGAAGGCTCTTAAATAGAGCTGAGCCACAGGAGGGGAAAGAGTAAATGGGAGGAGGGAGCATGAGTGTTAGGCGAGAACTGACTCCTAATCTACCATTAGCAGATTGTTGTTCACAAGAGAGCTATTAATTTAGTTGTTAGTACACCTTCTTTCGGTACTCATGATACTTCTTTATTTCTGTCACCCTTTTCTTTAATATCACTACATAAAGTGAACCAATATAAAACTCACTAAACTTACATTACTCAAAGTCAACATAAAGAAATATAAATAACAGTAGCTTACCTGATCTCTCCTTTCTGTCGAGGGTACCGGCAGACGGGGTTTCCAAAGGACCTAAAGAAAGGAAGAAGAAAAAAAGGACATTAATTTCGGTCACCAAAACATTATGTAACTGGACTGTTAAAGCTTACAAGTTTAATTTCTTCAAGGAGCTGTTTCTGGCCTTATATTCTCTGAAACAACGACAAACCCCCTTTCAGTTAGTGGTAGAAATGGGTATGAAACAAATAATGGATTCCGGAAAGCTACACATTTCTGAAAAGTAGACAAAATTCTGAATTCAGCAAGAGGTCATTTGTGTAGATCCTTCAAGGTTTTCTGACAGAAAAGTAACAGTTGAAATTGAGTTGAGCCATTTGTGCCTAAGTTTTCACCTGTCTCTTCTAAGTATGGCAGATTTTCAGAAGCACTATACCATTACGTCTGCTGGACCCTTCTGGTTGCAGGGTTATATAGGACTTATAGGTTCACCAAGAACTCGAGGTTCCCAGAACCAATAACTGAGCTGTGCCTTTGAATGTTTTTTCATTGTGTACCCAGTATACTGCAGCTCATTTGGTAAAATATAAGGAGTGAAAAATAGATATCAAGGAAACCTATGTATTTCTGAAATTAGAACATTATATTGAGTTTAGAAGCAGTGGTTATTTGCACATCTCCGTATTTGTGGGTACCTATACTAGCATGTGAATTAGAGGGCATTTTCCAAAGTGACTTCTTTTTTACACACTGTCTTACATTTGGAAGGCAGAAATGCATAGAAAGTCAATTGGTAATAACATTTGTTCTACTATTCGGTGTTCCTGTAAATCTTAAAAAAAAGTGTACCTCACTTGTGTGGGTAGTCCTAGTGTCCACGACAGGAAACATCCCAAAACTCAACATGGACACGTCACATTTTTCCAGTGAAATGTGACAGTTTTTTGATAATGTGCCTAGCTGTTGATTTTGGACCCAAGCTCAGCCGGCACCTAGGGAAACCTAGCAAACCTGTATATTTTTGAAAACTAGACACCCAGGGGAGTCCAGGATGGGGTGACTTGTGTGGCTCTCACCAGGTTCTGTTACCCAGAATCCTTTGCAAACCTCAAACTTTGTAAAAAAAAAAACATTTTGCTCACATTTTTGTGATGGAAAGTTCTGGAATCTGTGGGGAGCCACAAATGTTCACACACCCAGCATTCCCCCAAGTCTCTTGATAAAATGGTGCCTCACTTGTGTGGGTAGGCCTAGTGCCTGCGACAAGAAACAGCCCAAAACGCAACGTGGACACGTCACATTTTTCCACTGAAATCTGACCCTTTTTTTGCAGTGTGCCTAGCTGTGGATTTTGGACCCTAGCTCAGCAGGCACCTAGGTAAACCTTGCAAACCTGTACATGTTTTAAACCTAGACACCCAGGGGAATCCAGGATGGGTTGACTTGTGTGGCTCTCACCAGGTTCTGTTACCCAGAATCCCTTGCAAACCTCAAACTTTGTAAAAACAGAAAACACATTTTCCTCACATTTCAGTAATGGAAAGTTCTGGAATCAGCAGGAAGCCGCACACTTCCACCTACCCAGCATTTCCCCAAGTCTCTTGATAAAAATGGTACCTCACTTGTATGGGTAGGCCTAGCGCCCGTGACCGGGAATGGCACAAAACTTACTGTGAAGACTTCAAAATTATCGATCACACTTGGTTTTGCGAGGGAGCCACCTGCGTTTTTGATCCCGGGCTTGGCAAGCATCTAGGGAAACCTACCTGGCTTGCATGGATCCCTCGACATTTCCCAGAATCCGCTACAATCCTCAAATTTTAGCAAACAAAAATCACGCGTTCTTCACATTTTTGTCTGGGATCACCACACCAGCACAAGTTTACTACCACCCAGCATGAGTGGTGTTTCAATATATAACATTTTATTAACAAGAGATTTCACAAAAATTAAATGCAGTGTCCGTGAGCTCTAAAGTTGCGTCAGGCCCCAACTTCTTTACAGGCTATTCACGCACCTTTCATATGTGACACGCACAAAACCATTCACACTGCCAGCCGTGGGCCCAGTACATTACAACACTCACGTCAACAGACAGCGCCATTCAAGGGCCCACCACTTTCATACGCCTGCATGCCTGATACAGCAACTACACCGGCTGACGGACTGTTTGGACTGGTGTTTGGCTACCAGTGTGTGTAGTGACCAGCAACAAGTCAGTACTCACACACCGCCAGCCAAGCGCCAATCCACACACACCGCCAACCAAGGGCCGGTCCACACACACTGCCAGCCAAGCCCCAGGCCCCACACACCACCAGCCAAGCCCCAGTCAATGCACACCACCAGCAAAGCACCAGTCCACGCACACCGCCAGCGAGGCACTAGTCCACGCACACCACCAGCCAAGCGCCAGTCCATGCACACCACCTGCCAAGCACCAGTCCACACACACCGCCATCACATTTTGTTTTTTACAAAAAAGAAAACAATTGTTAGTTTATACGAAACTACAAACACAAAAGCTCTAACTAAATACATCGCACTAATGCCAACCTTGAAACTGAACAAAAAATATAAAGCAATATAGACCAGGCAGTTCACTTTTGCACTCACGGATGCTCCCAAAAATTCTTTTGCATGTGATAAATTCTAAAACAAGCAGACACACAGAGCAGGTTTAGAAGGACACTTGGGCAGTACATTTGAGTCTCCTTCTGTGCACCTGTTTGCATACAGACTCTACATCTCCTACTGGGAAAGTCTTTTTTGGGCTTGGGAGGAATGTGATCAGCAAAGTGACAATCATCAATCTAGCCACATCCTCCACCACTCCAACTCTACGAACACTTGCCTGTTCCACTACAACAAGGCTGCCTTTAACAGACTCCTGAAACTTAACAAATGTCATACTTGACTCTGGAGAACAATCCTTGAATACAACAAAAGCATTAAAGGTTGCTAAGTGGAAAAGATGGATCGCCAACTTCTTATACCAATTGTAAGCCTTACGAAGAGCAGTGTAAGGTTCCAACCTCTGATCTACTCTATCAACACCACCTATGTGCCTATTATACTCTAAAATGCACACAGGTTTGTGGACGTCAGCAACCTGACCCCAAACAGTCACAGGTGAAGTACTTTTATCATGGATGGTAGTCAGCACGTAGACCTCTCTCCTGTCTGCAAACTTCACAGCTGGAAGTTCATCACTACGCAAAGCACTGCACTGTCCCCTCTCACGTTTTTGACAAACAAGTTCTTGTGGGTAACCTTTACGGTTAGAGAGGATTGTGCCACAAGCAACAGCGTCCACTTTCACAAATTCCTTGAACAATTGCACACTAGGGTAGATGTTATCTACATATAAATGGTGGCCTTTGTTAAAAAATTGTCTACCAAGTTCCCACACAATTTTCTCACTCGCTCCGAAAGTGGACGGACAACCAGGGTGGTCAATCCTGGAATCCCTACCGATGTACGCCCTAAAATTAGAGACATATCCAGTCCTACTCTCACACAGCATATACATCTTAGTTCCATAACGTGCCCTCTTGCAAGGAATGTACTGCCTAAAAACCAAGCGGCCCTTGAACAAGACCAAAGACTCATCTACAGCTATTTCTTTCCCTGGAGCATAGATCTCTGCAAACTGATCTACAAAGTGATTAAGGACAGGCCAAATCTTAAATAGACGGTCATCATCAGGGTGATCTTGTGGCAACGCTAAACCATTATCAACAAAATGCAGCATCTGAGGCAGAAGCAAATACCGATCATGACCCATGATTGCCGAAAATATAGCCGTTGCCATCAAGGGACTGGTAGACCAATATGAAGACATTGTTGGCTTCCTTATCAAGCCCAGGGGGGCAGAAAAAGACCAAAAGAAATAGTCCACATTTGGAGGCGACCCTTGCCACAGGGGTCGCTTCCATTTCCCAAAAATAAATCCTTGTTGCTAGTGGTGGCATTCCTGGTGCATGATGGCAGCCCCATGCGCGATTGTGCAGCAGAAATGCACTGCAAAGAGACATCGGGAGAGAGGCAAAACTCCCCCCCCCCTCCCGGCAGGAAAATCCTACCTGCTCTGACAGCTGGAACTCAAATGGCTTCCAGTGCGTCCGGCAGCTCTTGATGATGTCGCCGCCCACCGTGCATGCCGAAGTCATCTCATTGCAGAGAGGGGGGTTGGGATGGCAACGGAAGCCTTTCACTGCCATCCCTGTTTGGGGGGGTTACATGGACAGCCCATGGGCGGGTGCGAGGACGGAACGGTTCTGTCCTCAGCACACGCCCACCATGGCTCAGGACAGAACAGTCCCATCCTGAGCATGCAAGAGTTTAAAGGACCTCCAGGCTTTTTAAAGATTTTGATAAGTCGACTCACTCACAGGGTGAGGTTGGAACTGGGAACAGCAAAAGGTGACATGACTGCTGCGTCACATCATGACACGAGAGTTTGTGTGCAGCTTTGCCAAGTACCACACATCAGGCGTTAGACTAAGTCATTTTAATGTGGTGGTCCTCATCACCGCATTAAAAAGCATTATCATGCATTTTTAGCGCCTTGACCACCTGCGCGCGACGCAGTGACACTCTATTACAGCAGCGCAGGCATCCGCTCAATGAAATTACAATGACAGGACAGGTATGGGGCAGCAGAGCTGGCCCCTGGCTGGGCTGCACAGGCAGCTGGCAGCTCCGACTGAGTCCTAACCAAACCGGGTTTGCTGCGAACATGGTGGCACCCATGAGAAAGGCTCAAAACAGAGGCATGTGTGGACCCCATATCCAATCAGCACTGTGGAATTCTCTGTGGAGCACTAAGATTAGCTGATGTGTAGCAACCCTCCAATCCAATCTTGTCATTTTACACCCAGCACCTCCTACTTCCAGGCCATGATTCATATAATATGTCTGACAGTTGGCGTGAGAAAGACCCAGAAGCGCTACAATTACGGACAAAGTATATCCACTCCTTTAAAAGCTAAGCAACAGACGTTAGTCTGAATTTATGGGCAGGTGAGTATCGGACGTCATCTGTTCACTCATCTTAGTGAACAGTATGGAAGTGATGGGGGTATATCAGTAAGTTATTTAAGTTGCATAGCTTTGCGTGTTTTAAAGGGCCTCCAGGATTTTAAAGATCATGATAAGTTGACTCGTTGCTCGCAGGGTGAGGATGGAACTGGGAACAGAAGAAAGTGACATGTCTGCTGCATCACATCATGATATGAGAGAGAGAGTTAGAGTGTGTGTGTGTATGTGCGCCCACGCGTGTGTTTGTGTGGGTGTGTATGTGTGTGTGAGACTGGGGATAATTGCTCGGAGCCGTTGTCATTGTATGATAAAATATTGAGCAACATTCCCTAAGCACTAGTTTCCAAGTAAATTTGTCACCCTGTCCAACATGGTATTGTACATGTTAGCTTGTGGTTCTATCCAGTATGATTAAGAATAGTTTTGCTACTGTGGTACCAGTAAATTGCAGTTTTTGTTGTTAGTTTTAGTTCCATATTCCCCAGAGCATTCTCATTGTGTGCCAAACTTCCATAAGGTCTCTTAACTCCGCAACTCTAAATGGGAGTATTGACTGAGCTGTTCTTTACACCTACTGGCTTAAACTTCAGTGGCAGGATGTAGTGTCCCAACATAAAACACGTAGCAATGCTAAAGCATAGACCCTTAAAATTACATCAGAGGGCAATTCTGCTCTGGCATGTGCAAGCATGCTTGTACTCAGGCCATTGTTCCCACTTGTGCTGGCACTCATCAGTAAACTCACTTGCACCTGCACTCATAAAACCACTAGTATACTTACAACAGCAACCTCACTCACACCTCACTGCCACATGCACCAGTAACCTTCCTCGCACCTGGAATGGAAGTTGCAAAGTAATCTCAATTGCACCTCACTCATGCAACTGGAACTTGCACCAGTAAGCTCACTCTTTCCTCGCTCACACCTTCACTGTCACTTGTACCAGCACCTGTACTGGCACTTTAACTCTCACATGCACTCACACTTGGGCGGCATCATTAATCTCTCTCACAGCAGCACTGAAATCTGCTCTGGCACTAGCAATCACCCCTGCACTCCCACTTGCACTCACAGCTTTCTGTAGAGTAATGGAGGACAGTGATTCCTAATCCTCAAAGAGCAGAAATATCTCTAGGGAGGCCCCTGGTAACAGATGGTGAACTTTTATACTGGTGGAGTATAAATTGGTGAGCAAAAGTAGTAGTTTTATTCTGATTGCGAAGTGGATGTATAAAGGAGATAGAAGAATTGGAGCAGATGGGTGTGTGTGTGTGGCTTACAGTTGGGAACAGAGCATGTGACAAAGCAGAAGTACGGGTAAACTTTGATTCCACTCTCGACCATTGTCTTGTAATTTAATTTCAGAATTGCAGGGTCTGAGTAAAACCAGCCCTGCCAAGTACCACGCGTCAGGTGTTACAGTGCCTGAGCTGAGCTCTGAATTGCAGTCACTGATGCAGTCTCCACAAAGTTGAATTCAGTGTCAGTGAGGCTGGCTCAGGCTCTGCACTGCGGCATCTCTCACATCCTAGTGCCCTCCGTTTCTGGTGCTTTGCAGCAGTTTTAAGATCTTCTTAGAGTTTCTCGTTGCTCAAATAGGTGTAATTTCTGAAATGTATACGTTTCCCTCATCTTCTTAGCTTATTTTTGCTTGCGAGAAAGTGTCACTCGTAGCCGTTGAATGTAACTCATAAGAATAATGAAATTATGAAAATGTCACACATAAGCAACCTGAAACCTTGGCAGTTATGTTTACTGTATTCCTCTACAATCTCGCTTTCTGTAAACAGGCCTTTAAATCTTGTTCTTTTCTTGTCACATTTGCTGTGCATTTAAAGACAGAGGTCAAATGTAAATCTCTTTCTTCGGCGGGAGCATGGTGTTTACTTTTCTTTCTCTGACTTCAAAGTGAGGGAATTTATGTGGCAATCCTGTTGATTATCCATATAAGAGGAGAGGGTGTAGGATGTTTTTTTTTTCTAGCACACAACAAAAAAAAGAATTAACTGTGCTGATGTTTCATAATATATCAGAATTAGTACAAATGAAGCACATTATTTTTGTAATTCTGAAGTGGGGTGGAAACACATATTTGAATACGATCAAAACACATCCATTCACTAGGTGATTACATTTGCACACATTATCTTTGTGTGCAGTAATACCATATTTTGGTGCAAATGTAATGGATATTTCAATTAAAAAGGTGTTGTCTTTAATGGCAGTGTCCTACCACACCACGCATACTTGTCACTACGCCACTCCGCTCCACTTTTTGTCTTTCCACTCTATGCCATGCCAATCCATTCTATGCCACTCCACTCCATGCCACTCCTCTCCACGTCCCTCCACTCTAAGACACTATGCCACGCCACTCGACTGCACGCCACTCCAATCTTTGCCACTCCATGACACAACATGCCACTCCTCTCTACGCCACTGCACACACTTACCCCACTCCACTCAACCCCACTCCACTCTACCCCACTCCAATCTACCCCACTCCACTCCAATCTATCCCACTCCACTCCAATGTACCCCAATGTATCCCACCCTACTCCACTTTTCTGCACTCCACTTCAATCTACTCCACTCCAATCCACCCAATCTATCCTGCTCCACACCAATCTACCTCAATTCACTTCAGTATACCCCACTTCACTCCAATATACCCCACTCCAATATACCCCACCCCAATTTATCTACCCCACCCCAATCTATCCCACTTCAATCTACCCCACACTAACCCAATCTACTCTACTCCACTTCAATCTGCCCAATCCACTCCACTATGATCAAATCTACCCCACTCCAATACAATGTACCCCACTCCAATCTACCCCATTCCACTCCACCTTCCTCAAGTCTATCCCACTCACTCCAATCTACCCCACCCCACTCCAATCTACTCCAATCTACTCCACTCCAATCTACCCCACTCCAACCCAATCTACTGCACTTAACTCAAATCTACCCCACTCTTCTCCTATTTACCTAGTCTACCCTACTCCACTCTACCCCATTTCAATCTGCCCCAAACCACCCCACTCCAATGTACCCCAATCCAACCCACTCTACTCCAATCTACCCGACTCCAATCTACCCCAGTCCAATATACCCCAATCCATTCAGTTTACCCCACTCTACTCCAAACTCCACTGCAATCGATCCAACTCCCCTCCACTCTAATCTACCCCACTCCACCACAATCTACCCCACTCCAGTCTACCACAATCTACCGCACTCCGATCTACCATAATCTACCCCACTTCTATCTACCACAATCTACTCCACTCCAATCTGCCACACTCCAATTCACCCAATCTACCCCACTCCACTCTACCCAAATCTACCTCACTCCACTTCACTCCAATTTACCCCACTGCAATCTACCACACCACACTCAAATCTACCCTGCTGCACTCCAAGCAAAACCACTCCACCCCACTCCAATCTACTCCACCCCAATCAAAACTAATCCAATCTACCCCTCCTCAATCTCCCCCACCCCGTCTTTCCCACTCCAATCTACCCCTATCTACTCCACTCCAATATATCCCACTCTACCCCAATGTACCCCACTCCACCCCACTGCAATCTACCCACCCCACTCTACTCCACTCCAACCATCCCTCTTCAATCTATCCCACTCCAATCTACCCCACTCCAATCCAATCTATCCTACTCGAAGCAACCCAATCTAGTCCACTCCATGACACCCTAATCTACCTCACTACATTCCACTCCAATCCACCCCACTCCACTCTTCCCCAGTCTATCTCACTCCACACCAACAAGGGAGTACCCCAGGGATCCATCCTAAGTCCCACGCTTTTCAATCTCTATATGGCACCCCTGGCTAGGGTGATTAGATCGCATGGGTTCGACACAGTGTCGTACGCAGACGACACACAACTATTGATTACTCTTGCCCCAGATCCAACTGACACTAAACTTAGATTCATAAACTGCATGACCCAAATTAACGTCTGGATGCAAACCAACCACCTTCAACTTAATGCCAGTAAGACGGAGATTATTTTCTTCGGGAAGGCCCAAGAACTCTTGTCCAGTGACTGGTGGCCCCCGAATCTTGGCCCTTGTCCTTTCCCTAAACTTGTGGTTCGTAACCTTGCAGTGAAGATCGATAACAAATTGTCCATGTGACGGGCATCAGCTATGGGTTAATGCGAAGCCTACGTGAGATCTTCCAATGGATCCCAGTCGAATCAAGAAAGCCGCTTCTCCAGGGTCTAATCATCAGTCGGCTCGATTACGGAAACACCCTGATGGCTTCCATCAAGGAAGAGCTTCTTACCAAACTTCAAGTGCTACAGAACACTGCTGCCAGACTGGTATTAAATCTACCTTCATTGTCCTCGTCGGCACCAAGTTTGAGAGCTCTCTATTGGCTCCCCATTAGGAAACAAATCCGTTTCAAGATCATCTGTCTTGTACATAAAACCATGCATGGGAACGGGCAAAGTTATCTTGCCAAAAAACTCATCTGGTACCTACCTAGTAGAACCCTTAGGTCAGGAACCAAACATCTTCTCACTCCTCACAGGATTCGTACCGCCATGAATGGCGGTAGATCCTTTTCATATCTCGCCCCTACTTTGTGGAACTCGCTTCCACTGCAGCTGCGTATGGTTACTGATCATAGTCAGTTTCGGAGAAGGCTAAAAACCTGGCTCTTCTGATCATTCTTTTTCCTGCCGTCGTCTTTCCATCCCTTCTCTGGTTTTGGCTAGCGCTTTGAGACCCTCGGGTGATATGTGCACTTAATAAAATCCTATGACTATGACTATGACACCAAAATATCCAACTCCACGCCACCCCAATCTGCCCCACTCTACCCCAATCTATCCCACTTCAATCTACCCACTCTAATCCACCCAGTCTACCCCACTCCACTCTACCCCAATCTACCACATTTCCATTCCACTCTACCGAATCTACCCCACTCCATTCCAATCCAATCTACCACATGCCACCCAAATCTACCCCACTCCAGTCCATTCTAACCCACTCCACCCCACTGCAATCCAATCTACCCCAATCTATTCTACTCCAATCTACCCACCCAAGCCCTATCTACCCCACCCTATCCACCCCACGCCACTCTATCCAACGCCACTCCAATCTACCCCACTCCACTCCAATCTATCCTACTCCAAACTACCTTACTCCTATCTCACTCCAATCTACCCACTCCACTCCAATCGACCCCACTTCACCCCAATCTACCCTACTATAATCCACTCAATCTACCCCACTCTACTCTACCCCACTCCACCCTAATCCACTCCTCTCCACTCCTATCTACTCCTGTCCACCACTATCTACCCACTATACTCCAATCTACCCCACTGCACTCCAATCTACCCCACTCTAGTCTACCCCAATCCAATGTACCCCACTACACTCTACCCCACTTCACCCCAATCTACCCCAATTCAATCTACGATGCTCCAATCTACTCCACTCCAATCTACTTCACTCCACTCCAATCTACCCCACTCTACCCCAAATGACCCCACTTCATCCCACTCCAATCTACCCCATCCCTCTCCAGTTTACCCCACACCACTCCAATCTACCCCACTCCCCAAATCTACTACACTGTACCCCGATATATTCCACTCCAAACTACCCCAATCTACCCCCACTCCAATCCATTTTACCGTACGATAATCCAATCAATCTATCCCACTCCAATCTACCCCACTCCACTCCAATCTACCCAACTCCACTCCAGTCTACCCCACTTCACTCCAATCTACCCCAATCCACCCCAGTCCACTCTTCCCCAATCTACTCCACTCCAATCTACCCCAATATATCCCACTACATTCTACCCCAATCTACCCGATCTATCCTACTCATATCTACCCCACTCCAATCTACCCCTCGCTAATCTACCCCAATCTACTCCTCTCCACCCCAATCTGCCCCACTCCACTCCAAACTACAATGCTAATCTACCCAACTCTCGCACTCCAATCTACCCCACTCCAATCTACCGCACTACACACTACCCCAATCTACTCCATTCCACTGTACCCCAATCTACCCCACTCCAATCTGCGCCACCCCACTCCATGACACTCATTTTTAGCCATGCTGAACAGCAGCTACACTGGTGTATATAATGGCTAAAACACAGGCGAGACCTATTGCCTTTGCCAATGCTGGTTACTTTTGAGGTTTACCGAAGCAAGAGCTGGCCTTCACGACCAACCAGAATCTAAAGGAAAGTGGCACACACATTACATGTAGCAGGGCCACTAAACTTTAATCAGTATAACACCAAAAGTCTCCAAGTTATGTGAAAAATACTGCATTCAATACATTTTCCCAAATGATTTACCCAACATAACACTCTCAATACGCTAGTGATTAACAAACGTTTGAGCTGAGGCCCACGTCACCGCTCTTCAGATCTCTGACAGGGGAACTCCCTGTGCCTCAGCCCAAGAGGCTGCACCCCCTTTAGTAGATCTTCTCTGTATTCCTACAGGCAGAGAAACATTACACAAAGAATATGTCAAACAATAGTAGATCTCATCCATCTCCTTAAAGTAACATTAGGAACTCTGTGACCCTTATTGATACCACCAAAAGTTATAAAGAAATATTCAGACTTTCTATAATCTTCTCTTCAGACCTTTGTACGTAAATCTCTACTCCTCTCTTTACATCCAACAAATCAAAATGTTCCTCTTCTTTGAAAGACGGAGAAGGAAAAAACACAGGCAACAATACTTCTTTGTTCCCTATGCATCTTGGAAGCTACTTTGGGAAGGAAAGCCTGATTGTGCTTAAACAAGACCCCATCCTCCAAATTATTTTAAAAAGGAGGTTTGCATAACTATGCCCCCAGCTCACCAATTCTCCTGGAAAATGTAATAGCCACTACAAATGTCACTTGTAAAGATAAGTACTTTAAATCAACTGAAATCAGTGGGTCAAACGGTATGCTCTGCAGCGCTTTCAAGACTAAAGGCAAATCCAAAATTGGAACAGCGGTTCTAGATACAGGTCAAAATATAGAAAAATTCTTTAAGAGTCTGACCACCAGATCAAAATCTGTGCTAGAATTGGACCAGAGTTCCCTAAAGGCCCTTATTGCAGCCCACTTGACTCTTGACATGGTTAGCGACCTTTGCTTCTGAAAACCATCTAGCAAGAATTACAAAACTGAGTTACTCTCACACTGAACTGAGGGATAGATATATAAAAGCACACCTGTGACGACAGGTATCCTGGGGCATCAGGGCAGTCAGGGGGTACTGGGCTCCAGTTGTATCACTTGGAGTTGTTCACCTTAAATGTCCTGTGGCTACACTACTACTGGGTCACTAACTGGATAACCAAGTACTCCTCTATAGCACTTGATTCTCTCAGGGTAGTCCAAGACTTACTCAAGGAGGTGAGATGTGTTAGACATCTAGAATACAGTTTACACCGTAATACCGGCTCATAAGGTCAATATCCAGTCAGTGCTTTACTTTGTAAAAGAAAAGTACTTTGATACACACAAGAAAGAAATACTACCCATAAAACTAAGATACACAGTGACAACCAAAGGTCTCTACAACCCTCTGGGCCAGAATTCTGACCACAAACAGTATTATAGCACCTAGACACTAAGCACTATAAAACACACTTATCATTGAATTATGCAGACAATGTTGTACAGGGTTAATCTTCAAAGCTAGAACAATGGTACCCATAATTGGATTGCAGTGATTTGGTTTTAGCAATTGATATGAAGTAAAATGTTCCTAGTCCACCAGCTGTCCTACCACCCAAAGGAACAGAAGTGTCCACATTTTCTTGGTGAGGACACCGCACTGGTGGTGTCTGGTGTCTGGCTAGGGGCATCTGTTCTCTTGGCACAGTTACTGGAGTCCTACTAGGAGTCTAGTATCCCCTGGGCTAGCTGTAGGAGGGTAGTGGTTGGCCAGGGTGGTGATCCACCTTGATACCCATAGATGACACAAAAGGTGTGGGGACCTGTACCAACGAGCCCACTGGTTGTGGCTAACGTAGATTTTCTAATAGCAGGGCACCCACAGGCATGGTGCTACTTGCTACTAGTGCAGGACAAAGCTGGAGACTATGCAAGTCCTGGGGCTAGGACCAAGGGTTCAAATGGTAAGTTCTTCAACAGGGCAGTCTTCCCACAGCTGCAGATGGTAAATGGAAGCACCCACAGGCTCCCACAGCACAGTAGAGGGACAGGGGTGAAGCAGTCTCACCCATAATGACAATATGGAGCTTCCCCCGTTTCCCTTGAGGTTGATGTGCAGCAAGATTCCTTATTTTGGGTTGCTGTCTGCACTCTCCTTGTGTTCCAAAGCACAAATAGCTTAACTACCATCCAACCCAGTCAGCCTGGTCCATGATCACTACCTATGCTTTGCCTCATCTGAACAATGCCGAAGATTTAATAGTACAAGCCCTAACCACCCTCCTGGAAGCAAATGATCTCATCCAACACTGCAATAAACAAACTCAAGACAAGTGCTCTACCCTTGACGCAATCATCTCCAAGCATAACACCTTATCCCTCCGTTCTATCCTATGCTCTGACTGGACTGACCACCTCCTTATCCTTTTTGATCTCAATGCCATCCAATCTAAGGCCCTCCCCCAAACTATCCGTCCCAAGCACTGGTTGAGGAACACACATTGAATCCCCCAAGGACAGTTAGAAGCATTAGTCAGTTTCCAAATTCTACCTCCACCCGACCTCACCTCCATCGATGAACTCACCTCTCACTACAACACAAAAATGGCAGAACTCCTTGACACAGTCCCCCCTCTGAAACTCAAGAAATCTAGGAGTATCCCTTCCAGATCCTGGTTTAATAATTATCTTAACAATGAGAGGCAACAACTCTGACTGGCTGAATGAAATTGGAGACAACAACCCTCACTAAACAATCTCTCGATCCTCCGAGCTGAATGCCTAAAATACAAAAACACATCTTCAGAGAAAAATCCTCCTATAAGGAAAACGGGATGCATTAAAAAAAAAAGTCTTTATTTAAAAAGCAGTTACAGACATGCTGGTCTGCTGACCCCAGTAGAAAACCATCCTTTTGAGTGCCGGCCTTTCCGAATGGGTCGCAAATTGCGACCTGCCTCATGAATATTAATGAGGCAGGTCCCTTGCGACTCATTTGTCAATTGCAAACAGTGTCTGAGACATTGTTGTACATCAGGTTTTGCGACTGGCAAATTGCGAGTCACTAAAATTCGCAATTTGCGAGTTGCAAACACTGACAGTCGTACATGTGGCCCTTTATATACAAAACAAAGGTAGAATCAAAGCGGGCCCAGAAGGAACATCACCCAGATGAGAGAGAATGCACAGACTTGACTAGGAGGGAGCTGGTAGGCTACCCCTCCTAAAGGGTACCGGAGTACAGGTACCTCCTAGTACAGAATAACGCTACCACTGTCAGTCTACCATAGACTGGGTAGAGAGAGCAGCCGCCACTCTCTTTAAAATAGAGGTGGACTATGCATGCCCCTTCAACCTCAGAGGCAAGCCCTGGGCCTCAAACCATGTAAACAGGAAGACCCTCAGCGGACATGCGTGAATGTCATGTTCACTGAGGTACAGATCAAAGAAAACTATAGTACTTTCAAGTGACTTGCCAGGAGCTCAACATAGAGCAAGGATCCATGCTCTCCAGAGCCATGCTGAAGACCTCCTCTCCTAACAACACCATACTTCAAAATTTCTCCAGTGTTTGGAGTAGGACATCAGAGTAGAAGTATGCCTAGAACCATGAATAATCTCAGCAAAGTATTGAGGCACTCCCCTTCTCTGAAGCCCAATTCTCTCAATTGCCAGACCAACAGGGACAGCCTATGAAGAGGTAGGCAGGGGCATTGGGAACCCCTCACTTTAGCAGCTTAAGCGGGGGCTCCCACTGGGCCTCATAATCTGGTGAACTTAATTGTTTATGGGCCTCTTATGTCTGCAGGTTTGCAGACAAAATGCTGATAAATAGCACTGCTACCAAATACCATGAGAGAGGGTTGTGAGCTTTCCTACGGTATGCACAGTGATGGAAACACATAAAGAAAAAAGTTAAATAGTAGAAAACTCAGAGAGAGGAATAATTAGAAAACAATGAGTGAATACGACATAGTAAGATGTGAAAGAAAAAGTATGGATGAGAGAAAAAAGATGGGTAGATACAACGAGAAAAAAGAACGGAAGGAGAAAGAAAGGGTGACAGGAAGGAATGAAACGTGAAGTGCAAAATGGAAGAAAGGTGAAAGGTAGGACGAAAGGGTGAATGAATGACTCAATGGACGAGGGAGAGGATTGACTGGCAAAAGTGCGAATGGATGGGAGTATTGAAGAATGCACAGATGAAGAAGAGAGGATGAATAGATGGTTAAATGATTGATGGATACATGAATATACTGATGTGTGGATGTTTGAAAAGATGGATGGATGGGGCAATGGGTGGGTATCTATAAAGGTGAAAGTATGGAAAGATGGCTGGATGAATAGATAGAAGGATAAATGGATGGATAAATGAAAGGAGAGTGAAAGGAACTCTTCTTAGGAAGTTTGCATTTGCTCGCTATGTGTGCTCAGTCTGATTAGAGGTATGTTTCAAGTGGGGGTATTTCAATTTTCTGACTACTCCCTTGGAGGTAGGCACAACGCTGATCTGAGAGGAAAGGGAGATAATGGGACTATCCAAGGAGCATGAACAGCCAGGCTCTTCAGGAGGGGAAACCAAGAGCGGCAGGGCCAAAACAGGACCACTACCACAATCTCCACCAGTTCCATCCTGACCCTTAAGACCAGACAAAGGATGAGTGTAATAGGTAGGAATGTATGCAGCAGCTGAGGAGGCCAAGGAAAAGATAGAACATTTACCCACCCATGCTTCTGGATCCTGATACAGAGAGGAGAACTTCAGAAGCTTAATGTGTTCTCTGGAAGCAAACAGGTCTAAACTAAAAATGGCTTTGTAAACCTCTGGCACATTTGTGAGAACACAACAGGGGTGAGGGACAGAGTTTGAGGTGAGGAGAAGACAATTATCCTGCTTAGTCTTTCTGCCTATGTATTGTTTTCTCCTGTGATTTGAGTTGCTTTCAAGGAAAGAAGTTATTTCTCTGCCCACGCTTCAATCCCAAAGTCCACCAGGTTGAGAAAGGCAGCCTTTGTTTCCCCCTTTCTGGTCACATACGATTCTGCTGTCATTTTGTCCATTCTGATCATCACATGCTGATTCAGAATGTTACTCTTGAAATGTAACTGCCTGAAAAATCACTAATAACTCCTTCCAGTTCGAAGTTCTTAACTTGTCCTTTGTTGACCATCTCCTGTGAGCCTCCTTGTTCCCCAATGTTGCACTCCAGCCTAAAGGACTGACATTCGTAGTTATAACAACCTCTGGTGGAGAATGAGGAGGAAATCCCCTGTTCAGTTACTCATCTTTCAGCCACAGTGCAGTTGGCCCCTGATAAGGTCCTTAACTGGGATACTCCTCTCCATGGAAGTCGCTCTCCAATATTTCACTAGATGAGCCAACAGTGGTCTTATATGAAGGCTTGACCAAGGGACTAGAAAAACACACAAGACCATGTGACCCTGAACTTTCGGCCACAATCTTGCTGTTGCTTCCTTCAGGGATAATAGAGATGAGAGCGTTGCTCAACCTCACTGCTCTCTCTTCCAGTAGAAATACCATGCCCAAATCTGTCCTGAAATACGCCACCATGAAAGCGCTGTCCCGTCGCTGAAAACAATACTTCATCACATCCCAGCCTTCCAATACCTGCTGTCTTGTCGAAGAATGGACGGAACCAGTCTTCCAGCTATAGAAAACACTCCACCCTTGAAGATGGAGAACTGAGACCGAGTGTACCATTGTTTCCATAAACACCCTTGGGGCAGATTTGATGCCAAAGGGCAATACCTGGAACTGACAGTATCTTTTTAGAGCAAATAATCTGACTTATTTCTAATGAGCCCTAGCTATGGGAATTTGGAAATAGGCATTGGTTAGATCCATAGTGATCATAAAGGCTTTGTTCAAGATTAAAGGATTGATCCTCTGAACCGTCTCCATCTCCAATTGAATCTCTTTATACATTTATTCACCCGTCTTAGGTCTATAATCAGTCTGAACTGATCCGAGGGTTTGGGGACTAGGAAGATCCTCGAATATACGCTTTTGCCCCTCTGCTTCTGGAGCAGGAATCTCGCCCCTTCTTCATCAGATTGAACATTGCTGCTTCCAGTGCGAACTTCCTTATTACATTCCAAGGTTCTGGGGGTAGTAATGATCCCAGAGTCCGGTGTCTCCAGAAACTCTATATGGTGTCCTTTCTTCATCCCCAGAGGATCCACACATCCAAAGTAGATTTTTCCCGTGCCACAAGGAAAAATTGTATTCTTCCTCCCACAGACTGATGAAACATCTCACTGGCACATTCAGGTGTGCTGGTTTCTTGCTGGGGATCCAGACATCCCCTTCTGATTTTCCCTGATTCCTATTTCCTTTGCTCAGCTGTCTTCTATAAAAAAGACAACTGCTGCTGCTGGCCAGATCACATTGAAAGCTGGAGAAAGGAACATATAGAAAACAAGGAGCAAGAATACCTCTTGATGCTCCACCACTCTGTTGAATAGATTGTAAATAAATGTTTCTTCTCCTTCTAGATTCTATGTAGTTTTCCCATTAGGTTCATGCCTAAGAGCTTAGTCCCCTCAAAAGGCATGCTTAAGGCCACTGATTTCTGAGACCCATCAGTGTGTCACTTCTTCAAGTAAAGGTGCCTTCTAGCAGAGATGAAGACTCTCTCTGCCAGTGCCAACACTTTCACAATGTCAAAGCAGACATTGGATAAAAACTCCACCTGCTTCTCCATAGCCTCAAGAAGTTCTGAACACGCCATATTCTCCTGAACCACTTTAAACAGGCTTTTGATGTCGGATATAAAAGACTGTAAAGTGTAAGCACCATAACATTCGTCTCTCATTGCTAAAAGAGCTCCCAGCGTAGGACTTCTTTAAAGCTGAGTCAATCTTCTTTTCTGCCTGGTCTTTCAAGATACTGTCCTCTGCCAATGATGTGGAACTAACCAGGCTGGTCACCTAAGAATCCACTGACTCAGGCATAGACTTGTACACTTCCTCCAACAGATAAATTCTGGACATGATACTGGAGACATTGATCTTGCCAGGATCGTTCCATTCCCTCTTCACAACATCAGCAGCATGTTGGTGTATTGGAAGACCCAACGCCTTAGGTTGCTGGAACTGCCTTAGAACCGGGCCTGAAGAAGTACTGGACAATTCCTCCACAGTCAATCCCATATTTTATCTAATTCTGGCCAAAATCTCGGACAACATCTCCTGTTCAATATATTTGCCCTTGAAGTCAGAGGGAAGCATCTTCATTTCTTCCTCCTCTACTCCAGAGATCAAAATAGAGGAGTACTGGTCCTCATTTAAAGGTTTAGTAGGCTGAGGAGCATTGATTGCTGATATAGACTCCAGGACAATCATCATACTTCTGCCCTCCAGCGAACTATCATCATGTCTAGCCCTCTTGCTTTCTCTAGAGGTTAAAAGACTAGAATAAGCTGACTGAAATTCTCCAACCATGCATGCGTTATAACAAGCTGCAAGAAGAAAAATGAAGAGCCCACATGCTGTACAACACTTAGTCAAAAACGCACCAAAAAGGGGCTCCACCCTCACCCCCGAACAAGACCTGCGCCCAACACTAGGTCAGTCCCGGGGGAATATGAGGGAGCAGCGGGTACTAATCACCTCACCTTGCATCCTCCACCAGCAGCAGAAATCCAGTTAGAGGATTTCCAAAGGGGGGTATGGACAGATTCCACCTCCTGCCCCCACTATTAATGTGATGTACACCATAATGTCCCTCTGCCCAGCACAAGGGTAACAACGAGTGTAAAAAAGCAGACTTAAGCCTGGCAGGGGTCCTACATCTCTGTTCCTGTCCTAGTTAGGCAGGAGAAAATATACAGGAACTGATGTGTGAAGGGAGGTATTTAAACCACTCTAGGATGGGTGGGGTAACCCGCCACTTCTTGTTTTTCTCTCCTGGTTGAGGTAGAGTTCACATCAAAAGTAATGACTGGATCGAGGCCATGGGACATAGGGATAATGTAGTGTGTGTCTTCCCCTTGCATGACTCCCTTGTGCTGTGCCTCCCTGTTCCCCTCCCCGTGACCGGTTTCTTCGTGTTTCTATCCACGTCTTAATGTTCCTTTGCTCCAACATCATGAAACCACTGACCTCTGTTTTGCTCCTTGTTTATGTTCTGTGCCATCATTTGTTTGGAGATGAGACTGTAGAATTTATGCCAATAGGCACAATTCAGGTGGGAGACTCCCAATCTTTTAAGTTACAGTGGCTTTATTTTGTCTGTCTCCTGCCTGAAATTGCCTCTGTTTTAATAGAAGTCAGTGGGGGACCTATGCCCGGAGGCCCTCATCCGTGTTTCTTTATGCAGACAACATCCTGCTGACACTTACTCACCTCCCCAACTCCCTCTCAGCCCTTCTGAGGCTTATCACAACATTTGCAGCTATAGACGGTTATAAGGTCAACTGGGATAAGAGTGAAGCCCTACCCCTCTCTAAGACCATGTTAAAGGCTGCCATACAGGACTATCAGTTTTGCTGGAAGCCGTCCCATCTCAAACACCTGGAAGTCGATGTCAACAGAGGTGTAGAATGCATGACACTAGATAATCTTGATCCCCTCATTGAGTGGGCCCGGGAGGACTATGGCAAGTGGACGCATGTTCATCTTTTGCTCTGGGGAAAGATGCAAGCTGTTAAAATGGTTACCCTCCCCAGATTCACATACGTTCTGGGTAGGCTTCTACTCCAGATCACCGTATCACTACTACGCTCCATTGACAGGAGACATTAAAGGCTTCATGTGGGACACCATGAAACCACAACTGGCAGTGTCCAAATTGATTGCCCACAGGAAAAGCAGAGGTCTGGCCTTGTCTCAGTTGAACACCACAACCAGGACTTTAAGTGGGCCGGGTCCTGCCGGTGCTCAACACCGGCAGTTCTAAAAAGCAGGTGCTGAGACGGGTCCCTATCGGGCTCTCCACTTTTGCTGTCACTCTCAGGGTGAAAAAAATAATCTTAACTCTGCAGCAGTACCACTCTTCACTGCCTCTGATGTAACTTCAAAGAGACTCGGTATAGTTCTTTCACAGTCTCATCATTTCAGAACCGAAGCATTTTCAATACTATGTACAAGGAAGCCATAGTTGTTGCTAATTTATCTTATGAAATTATCCAATAGTCCTGGCTTGTTGTATGTGTAATGTTAATTGTTGTATTATATATCTGGATGCAATGATAGAAACAGCAAAATATCAGTCGGACGGCACACTATGCTAAGCACAGATTTTTAGCTTAGGTGTTTTTAAGCCACGCCCTTAATTACATTGGCCACACCCTTTGAGAGACCCCCCAGCTTTTTCATCCCACTTAAATCCCTGACTACAACTCCCCTCCCCTCTGGGTCCTGATTGAAAGAACTCTCTTCCACAGTCCAACTGAGCTGCAATCGCTCTATATGCATGGAGCGCCCCTGACACAACTCTCCAATCCTATGATCCAGGCAATGGTCCTCTTCTGGACATGTGTCCATTATCTTCTCTCAACCAATGCTTACTTGCATGACGGAGCCCCCCTCTGGCAGAATGCCGGCATCCCAATTGGAGAAGCTTTGCCCAACTGGTCGCTATGGCGACAGGCGGCGGGAATCATTGCCCTCTCGCAGGTCATTGCCCACAACTCCCTTAAATCCATGGGAAGACCTCTTTAGCAAACTGGACGTGCCTTTTGAAGGCAGTTCAAGACTGGTACTGGACTCCTGTGAAGCTGGAACGGGTGGGGCTATTGCACCACTCGCGGTGTTGGCAATGCGGGCAACTTAGTTACGACACTGTACACGTCCTATACGACTGTCTGGAAATCCGAGCCCTTTGGGCAGCGGTAGTAGACACATTAAGCAGGACCCCCCCCCCCTCCATTCCCCAATACACTAGCACATAGTAATGCTGCACGACACTGCTGACATTTCTGTGCTGACGCACTACGAATGCCGCCGCCTCTGTACAGCACTGGCCATGGGCAAACGTTGCATCCTCTACCACTGGTGTTCCTCGCACATACCCACACAAGTGGAACGGTTGACTGAGATGTTTGAAATGGCCTCATGCAAATGGTTCATTTTTAAGCTTTCAGATATACTTTAGACCTACCTACAGGTGTGGGCCCCCTTCCTGAACGCCGATCCAGGGCTTTACCTTCACCTGAGCGACCCGGCTGTAGTGAGCCACCCGGCCCGTCCCATACACTGTAGCGCATTCACCCCCCTGGGCCGGGCGCGGACCAGGAGGTATAAATAAAAGGTGACGTCAGCGCTCGTGGCTGACGGCACGGACCGTTACCAAGTGTGGTCGTCTCTGTGATTTCCCCTGATCTCCAACTAGGCCTGAGTACCCCCCCATACCCTCCCACTACACTGGCGACGAGGCAGACGGACCGCCGACGTGTGGGAAGCAGGACATACCGTGTGTCTGGTGTGTGGTGCCCCTGCCACGAGTTGCTGCCGTCGTCCCGCTCGGTGTGAGGTCAAGTGCGCACCACGAGGAGAGCGGAAGGAGCGCCTGTGAGCCGGCCCGAAGATTGCGCTCGTCACCAACGGCGATGCCGCAACAGTGAAGAGGTCGGGCGCACACGCGCGCTGGGGCTGAGCGTGCGAGCTCCCAGAAGGTACGGAGAGCAGCGGGGGCGCATGTCAGAGTGACGTACAGCTGGGGAGTGCCGCGGACAGTGCTGAGGAAGCGGCGCGGCCGGCCTCCACGTGCAGCTGGGCGGAGGGAGGCAGCATTACAGGCCTGAGGGAAAAAAGCAACAAAGGGAGGCAAAGAAGTAGAGGAAACAGACAAGCTGGAAAACAGGAAAGGCACTACCACGTGTGTAGCCAGAACTGCGAGAAGGCCACAAGTGAGAGCTGGTGCCCCAGAGGCTGGAAGAGGCCTGTGGGGTGGGGGCAGGAGACAAACACTGAGAAGGCCCCACATGAGGAGAGAGCACATCTGAGGGAACACAGCAGAGGGTGGACTGCTGAGAACGCACACACACCTACCCAGGAAGTCAAGGGACCTGAGGTGGTAGGAGCAGCACTGCGAGGGACACGACTACACGAGGCAAGATGTCAACGCAGGCGGAGGGAGGTGGTCAGGCGGCTGCAGAACAGAGTCCGTGCACCACGTTGAATGCACTACCGCCGCTGAGCCAACTGGCGGATCCGGCCAAAGCGGTGCCGAGATGGTGTAAGTGGATAGGACAATTTGAAAACTACTTCATAGCGGTGAAGTAGCGCCGTCAAGAGGTCCACCATGCTACACATGGGCGGGGATGAACTTTATGAGCTGTTTCAAGATTTACCAGACACCGGCGACAGGAATGACTATGACAGAGCGGTGAGAGCCTTGGACCAATACTTCAATCCGCAAGTCAATCCTGATTTTGAGCATTTTAAATTGTGACAAGCCAAGCAAAGGGAAGAAGAATCCGTCAACATGTTCTTTGCCCGGCTGCGCAAGCTGGCCTGTTCCTGCACGGGCATTGACAAGCAGTTAGAGATCAGGGCTCAGCTAATTCAGGGCTGCAAGTCATCGGACCTGCGGAAACTCATTCTGCGACAGCCTGGAATATCCCTCGATGACGTATTAGTCCTGGGCAGGTATCACAAATTGGCTGATGCCCGTGCTGGGTAAATGGAGTTGGCGTTGGCGCGAAGATCGACAGGAGGCGCGCAGGGACATACTGCAGTGGTCAAGGAGGAGAAGGTGGATGCAATTTGGAAAAGGCCCAGCAGAGGAAGAGGAGGCGCCAGTGGACGCACAAGTAGTTGGGGATGCGGAAACTGCGGTCTAGACAGCCACCCGCCTCGAGGGTGCCCTGCACAGGGGAAAGCGTGTCTGAAGTGTGGAAAGTTCGGACACTTTGCCAAAGTGTGCATGAGTGCGGCACGAACGCCAGCCCTGGGCAGCAAGACGAAGAAGCTTGGAGCTCACAAGCAGGCCGTCCATGCGGCGGATGTCGCAGAGGAGCTAGAAAGCCAATTCCAAAATATGAGGATAACGGAGGATGACGAAGAGGATGAAGTATTTGTGATATTCTACACAGCGAGGTCAACTTCCCGAAAGAGACCGCCGCCAATGTGTCAAATCTGCATAGGGGACAATAGAGTCACGGCATTGATAGACACCGGGGCATCAGTGAACATTCTAGATGCTGAGCAATATGATCAGCTCACTCCTAGACCACCGATTCAAAGCACGAAGGCGAAGATCTTCACATATGGGGGAGACACCCCCATTCTGTTGCAAGGAATGATCGAAGTGGAAGTTACTCACGGAGACCGATCAGCTACGACCAGATTTCACATGACTAGGGACAGCGCAGGAACTTTGCTGGGTTGCCACTCAGCGGAGGACTTGGGACTAGTAATGTTTGCACGACAAATACATCAGTCTCATGCGGACAAGATCATGGACGAGTTTCCAAGTCTCTTTGAAGGATTAGGGTGCCTCAAAGGAGTCAAAGTAAAGCTACATATATACAAAACCATCAAGCCAGTGGCACTGAGACACCGAAGAGTGCCATTTCACCTGCGGCCATTGGTTGAAGCGGAGTTGGAGAAGCTGGAAAAGGCGGGGGTGATCGAGAAGGTATCTGGGCCAACACCATGGGTGTCCCCGCTTGTGATCGCTCCGAAACCAAAACAACCGGGTGCCATAAGGTTGTGTGTGGATATGCGCTTACTGAACACTGCCATCAAAAGAGAAAGGCACATCACCCCTACAATAGGCGAGATAGTGGCTGACATCAACGGAGCGCAGTGGTTCTCCAAAGTCGACATTAATTCCGGAAACCACCAGCTGCTGCTTGATGAGTCCAGCCGCTACATCACTACATTTTCCACCCATGTAGGACTGCGACGGTTTAAGCGGCTCAGTTTCAGGGTGTCATCAGCGGCAGAGGTCTTTCAAGACGCGATCAGAGGTGCCCTCTCCGGGCTGATGGGAGTGATAAACGTAAGCGATGATGTACTGATATTTTCTAAGTCCCTCGAAGAACACCATGAACTCCTGCGAGCTACACTTCAACGGCTGGTTGACCAAGGACTAACGCTGCACAAAGAGAAGTGCAAGTTCTACGCCAACGAAGTGGAGTTTTTTGGCTACCGGTTTTCGAAGAAGGGATTACAGGTAGACCCGGCGAAAGTGGAGGCGATCCGAGCCGCAACGACCCCCCAGAATCAAACGGAGATGAGAAGCTTCTTAGGGATGGCGAACTATTGCGGCTGTTTCATTCCACACCTGGCTACGATATCGGAACCCTTGAGGGCGCTCACCAAGAAAGAAGTGAAGTGGCAGTGGACAAGTGTGGCCGCGAAAGCATTCCAGGACATCAAAGGAGCACTGCTGCAGGGGGCGACGGTAGCTTACTTCAAACCGGGTCACCCCACTGAACTGGTGGTAGATGCGAGCCCGGTCGGCCTGGGGGCTGTCCTCCTCCAGCAAGATGTCGGGGAAGAGGGGATGCCCATTGCATAGCGTTGATGGCGGTGGAGACTCGATATGCACAGATCGAGAGAGAGGCATTGGCGATACGGTGGGCATGTCAGCACTTCGACATATATCTGTGCGGACACCAGTTTCGAGTCATGACTGATCACAAGCCGTTGGTTCCCTGTTCACCGGGACGGCGAGAAGCGGGCCCCCGCGGATTGAGAGGTGGGCAGTACAGATCCAACACTACAACTTCGAAGTGGTATACCGCCCCGGAGCTAACAACCCAGCAGACTACCTGTCGCGCCACCCCTTGGCCCTCGATCCGAGCCAGCCGAAGGAAGTGGACGAGGGAGCAGAGTCGTTCGTTAAACAGATCACGGGGGCATCATGTCCCCGAGCACTGTCTTTGGAAGAAATCCGAGTGGCTACCAATGAAGATGCGTGTCTAATGGCAATGAAGGAGATGATGCAAAATCACTAATGGAGGAACTTCTTGGATGGAGTGGGCAGGCAAACGGAAGAAGAGAGAGAAGCACGAATGGGAGTATGGAGGTGCCGGGAAGAACTCAGTGAGAGCAGTGAAGGAGTTATACTGCGAGGCACGAAAATTGTAATGCCGGCAAGACTGTGGAAGAGGACGATCAAATTGGCGCACCAAGGGCACCAAGGAATCGAAAAAAACAAGGCTCGTCTGCGTACCAAAGTGTGGTTCCCAGGAATGGATCGCATGGTTGAGGAGAGAGTGAGAAGCTGTCACGAGTGTCAGATTACCGGGAGTGAGGCACCAGCTCCCCCAATAATCACAGAGCAACCATCGACAAAACCCTGGGCTGCCATAAGCATGGACTTTGGAAGTGTCCCGTGCGGGAGATCAACCCTGGTCATGCTAGACAGTTACTCCAAATGTCCCGTCGTGGATATAGTGCGTTCGACTGCTTTTGAAAATGTCAAGCCGGCACTGGAGAAAACATTTGCAGTGTTGGGAACACCCGAAGAGATAAAGACAGACAACGGGCCACCCTTCTACGGGCAAGAATTTAAGGAATACATGGAGCACCACAATATTCATCACTGGAAAATAACTCCACAATGGCCCCAGGCTAATGGTGAGGTGGAGCGATTTATGAGGACAATCAACAAGGCCCTGAGAATTGGGGTAGATCAATGAGAGGGTCTGGAGGGGTGTCTGTACCGTTTCTTGAGGGCATACCGGCAAACACCCCATAGCACCACGGGGTGTTCTCCCAGCGATCTCATCATGAGGAGAGCTGTAAGGGATGTTTTACCGGTGAGTGAAGACTGGGAGCCAGGTACATTGGATGGGGCGGCCGCTCAAGCCAAGAGAACAATTAACAACGACCAGGCCAATAAAAGGAGAAGGGCTCGGACTGTCGAATTCCGTAGGGGAGATCAGGTGATTGTAAAGGACAGACACCCCAGATGGAAATTCAGGACACCCTTTGAGTCAGACCCGTGGGAAGTTGTGGAAGTGCAAGGAACAATGGTGACTGCTCAAAGAGGAGAGCGCCGGATAGCAAGAAACGTGTCGTGGTTTAAAAATCTGGTGCTGCCCACCCATGGAGGTCAGGAAGAAAGAGAGCAGGAACAGCAGGAGAATGGGCAGAGTGAAGTAGCTGTTGGCGAACATACATTTGTGGAAATCCCGACAGGATAGAGAGAAACGGAGAGGTCGCAACAGGGGCTGGAGAACACATCGAGGACAGCGGAGAGCGCTTCCCAGTGAGGGGGTCCTTATCAGCTGCGAAACAACCCCCGACCAAGTCAAAAGTTGAGAGACTTTCTGTGCTGAGGGATCCTGGACACGACATAGAATGTATGACCGAGTAGCTGTCCCTGTTTCATTGTTTTAATTTATTTTGTTGGTTTATTGTTTTAGTTTATTGTTTGAACTAAGATGGATAAGGAGGGATGTAGTGAGCCACCCGGCCCGTCCCATACACTGTAGCACATTCAACCTCCTGGGCCGGGCGCGGACCAGGAGGTATAAATAAAAGGTGACATCAGCACTTGTGGCTGACGGCACGGACCGTTACCAAGTGTGGTCGTCTCTGTGATTTCCCCTGATCTCCAACTAGGCCTGAGTACCCTCCCTATTCCCCCCCCCCACTACACCGGCCACATGTCAGTGCGGCGCTGCGACACCTCTCCTGTGTGACTGCAGCGACCCTATGTCCCCCTTCCCCCGAACGCAAAGGTTTCCTGATATGCATACAACTTCTCCATTCCCCACCCTCCCCTCAAACTACCCCCCTCTCCTTTTACTCACTGATTGTTCATCCTCACGCTTATCACTGTTGGACCAGGACTCCTGTAGCTCCGGCTGTCTGGCTGTTATAATCCACTGCGTCGTTGCATTCTACGTGCATCTCTCATTTGTGAAACTTAAATAAAGATATCAAAAACGAAAAAGAAGTCAATGGGGGAAATACATTCTCCTGATTATTTAAAAAAAATCTCCCACTTTCCTCTTATAAAATGATGGTATGTATGTTGTAGTGTGCTACTAGTCAGCACAGCTTCAGACATATGCATGTGAGCGTGACTGTGTCATACAGGCATAATAACAGGGATCTGCAGCCAATGCAGTGCCCTGCCTGACATGTAGCTGCTGCATTGCCCCACCACAGAGCACATTTGTGAATTGCAGGAGGAGGTCCTTTGCAGGACACAGTGGGGCCCAATAAAGCATTCAACTTGAACCTGCCCTGTATGATTTTTCCACATATTCCACCTCCTAGACAATGCCTGCATTGCAATGCATGAGGTACTATACTTTAAGAAGCAACAGCAGCTGGCAGGAGCAATTTGGTGTATACAAACCCACGTTCAAAATAACTCTTACCCCACTAATGCAACACTTCATTGAGATAAACATTTACTTGAAGTGTAAAGTAAATAATTCATATATGATAACATTCGGAAGCAGTAAAGAAGGAGATTTCTAAAAATAAAACCGGGGAATTTATTTTCTCCATTCAGAGATAGAGTTTTCTGGAGAAGTTTTGAACATAACTTACAACATCTAACAAAGGCTATTCATGAATGTGTGTAATAAACTCTACCACGGAAACACAGCGGGAATAAAATGTAAATGTTGCTACCTTCTTAGTACACTCGAAGCTGTACCCTTTAAAGGACCATTGCACTGTTGGTAATCAGAATAACACATTACATCAGTTGTCTTTGGTTTTATGGAACCTTTGAGGAGAGAAGTAGTGCTGGGGGACCTGATGGGAGGGGTGGATGCAGGAGCAAATACACAGACACAGAATCAGCACCCATTTTAATACTACGGCTGTTTCGCTAAAAGGTGGCATAACCAAAACACGTTGATAAACACACTTCTAAACACTATATTAAACTCGTTTCAACTCTAAATATACTACTTCATTGTTTACGTGTAAAATTCATCATAAACTTCATTAAAACTCAATGTTATTTCCAATGCGAAAAACGTAAATCAAAAAAAAAAAAAACTCACAAATCCATCCGGAGTACAGTCATAAAATTACAAATGTATACAAATTTACTGTGCCAAAGTAGACTACTATCTCTCCTACGAGAGCCTAATAAGGATTATGGTAGTTCATAGCTTCTAACGCAAAGGTTTATTTGGGTGGGTCACTAACACCAAACCCTTTTTCTACTATAGTAATATGTGAGTTTCCATGTAACACAATGCCAGCCTACAGGCTTTAGCACAGTGTAATAACAATCAATCCTGAAAAGTCTATTGCCTTTAAAACCTGTTTTTCACAATAAGTAGGTCCAACCTACTGGTTTGTCATAAAGTTTCATAATAAACAGATCAAACCTTGTGAATCCAGCAGAACTTTTCCCAATCATAAGGCGAATATCCTTTAACGTTGGCTTTACACCATAACCAACACAGGACTGTTTAAGTGCACATAAACTGGCAAACATCATGCATACAGTTATAAAATTACAAACTGCAGGTATATTTAACTTCCCTGAAATTCCCTACTATATATGGTGTAAACTGTGCACCGAGGGCCTTGAGGTTAAATGTCACTTTTAGACTGTAGCACTTAGTGTGCCATCCACTAGTATGACAAGGAAAGCATGGCTTCAGGTCTACCATTGTAGCCTGACTGCTGCAGTTTAAATCTGCAGTACAACCTGTTTGAATTGCCCTTTTTGACAGGGAGAAAACTCTCTTTTAAATATTAGTAACTCACCTCTTTGTAGCCTTGTAGCCACCAAGCAAGGTGCATGGTTCTTAAAAGTGGGACATGCTGAAAATTAATATTACCATATTCCTACAATGACTAGGCCCTCAAAGTAACTTTACCTGTGGCAGACCTAACTGTCCTAGAGTACAGATTAAAATACAAATACTGTATCTCAGGAATGGGTCCAGCTAAAAAATAAACAACTATTTTGAATAGTTATTGAAAATCCAATTCAATGGTGAAGTTGGATTTTTAACAAATATTAAGGAAATGTAACTTTTAAGAACTTACCTATATCTGCCTGGACGATCAGAAGGCTAACTAGCGTAAGCCTCTGCCAGCTCTTAGCCTACACTCAGCCTTGAATAGGTGAGAGATCGGTGTCAAATGCCTCCCAGGAGCAGACAATCGGCTGACCTGAATAGGCAGAGATGACTCCTCTGAACTCCACAGAATATGCAGGGTGGGGGCTGTGGTCATCCTTTCTGAGGCTACAGTGTCAAATCCAGCTTGACAGGTCTGTTGTGCCACGTGTAAAACTTGGAACATACTTGAAAGGGAGAGAACAGGATGCAAGACAACGCTTATGTATCCCCTATCCTGTTGCTGAAGAACCCTGCTTTTGTCCTACCAGACTTCTGTCTCTGTGTTTGTAGTGGGTACAGTGCCTGCCCCAAACTGGATTTTAGTGTTAGATGTGGGAAGACAGTAGGATTACCATAGTACATTCTCCACACATACCCACAGCCTTCAAAGCACAAGTTGAGTGTGGCCGAAGACTTTCACTATCTTGGATTTGCCCTGACATTGCATTTTGGGCCTGTTTGCAGTACTGCAAACAGGAACTACTGCAAAAGTAGATAGGTCAGCCCCTGGGAACTTATATCCCACTGGTTAGGGAGAGGGCAGGACTCACCCCCACCCACTAGCTAGTGCCAGGCATAAATGTGGCACCTCCAGGCACCAACTTCAGATATGTTTTGGACCTGCTGAAGATCAAAAGAGGACTTGACCTGCTGTCTGTGACCTGAGAGGTGCCTCGAAGGACTGGACCTGCTCCCCCTTGTGCCCAGGACAAAGAGGTGGGCTCAAAGGGACAGTAGGTCAACCTCCTGTGTGGCAACAGGGAGACAACAAGGTACAAAATGACTCTTTCTGGAAGCACCCAGCTGACCTGGACTGGATACTGCTGTTGGCCTCTACCTGACACCCTGTGAGTCTATCAGTGCCTCCTCCAAGGTCCTGGGGGGCTTTAAATGTATACTTATGTGATGGATTGGGACTTAAAAGGCTAACGGCATGATTTTGATGTTGGGGGGCAGCCCATTTCTCCGTCAAGGAGACAGAGTAAATTACTCCGCTGCCCTGGCAGTGGTGCTGCCTGCCAAATTGAGAAATGACCGACAAGAAGGTAGGCATTTCTTAAAGCAATGACAGTCAATTTGCTGTCAATGCTTTGTGAAGTTTGGTGCATGGCTCCATCAACATGATGGAGTCGTGCACCAAGCTGTTCTCCTTTGTATTTTCAAAAAGAAAATCCCAGAGTGTGATTTTCTTTTTAAAAATACAAATTAAAATGCTCGCCTCGCCATGGGAGTCCTCTCCTATGGCAAGAAGAGCATCCAGCAGTTTTTACTACCCCTTACCGCTAGGCTTTTCCTGGTGTTGACGGGCAGTGAAAACTGACCTATTTAAAGCCATCTAAATCAGGTCGATGGAATTAGAGGTCTGCCTCCACAGTCATTACTCTGCAAGGCCATCAGCGGGGTTCAATCACATCAGAGACAGAGTAATCTCTGCCTTGATTAAACCTAAGGTCCGCCTGTATCTAAATTCGTTGGGCGGACCACATTCTTGGTCCGCCCAACGAGAGTATGCAACAGAGTATACATACTGCCAAGAATTAAAGCAGGCCCTAACTCAGAAGGTAAAATCTTTGATTGGGATGCACTGTCAGGAACTAGGTCGGGTAGCGCCTTTCCTGGTTGTTAGCGGCAGAGACTGCATCTCCTAGGAGGAGGTTGGGAAGGAGGAGTGGCCTTATATACGGCCTGACGCACGCTGGCTCGCGTGCGTAATTCTTGTTCCGGATTGCTCTCTTGGCTGAGAGAGTTCTGCTGTAGATGGAAGCAACTCGGAGTTGCTTCGTTTTTGAATCGGAGATTTGTTCTTCCTGATTGAAGCAGGAGTGCGGCTTGGATACCGCTCTCTGGTGAGTACGGACCGGATTTTGATTCCTCCGGTCTGTTTGTATCCTGTGGCAATCATCGAGCGTCCAGCGGTGAAGGATTCCCGCTGTGACGCTATAACATTTTGGGAGCTTGTGCATTGACTGTTTTCGCTCTGCAGGCGCGGAGCGTTTGGAGATCAATACGGGGTGCGGTGGTGAATTCGAACCGCGCATCACTGTTCGTGTGAGGTATGGATTATTTGTCTCCAGTTATTTTCCTGGAATAATTCTACATACTTACTTTCACCATTTTTGTTTTGGCTCTTAGTGTTTTGGATCAGTTGCATCATAGCTATGAGTGAATAGCTGTTGTGGAGTTCTTTTCTGTTGTGGTGACTAAGAAGATAAAGACACTATTGCGTTGCTCATTTCTCTATCCCTGGGAACATTGTATTGGAGACTTGAAAATAACCGTTGGATTGAGACTCTGCTTATTTTTTATCTTTTTCTTTTGTTGGACGTCTTCTCTTTTTACACCATATTTTATAGGAACCGGTATGTAAAATGGTTTGCAAGATGTGCTGATGTTTTGTGAGGTATTGCCATAAGATTCCGGTTTAATTTGTTGTTTTGTGCCTTATAGAATTATGTTCATGAGAGACTTCCAGTTGAATGAAGTTTGAGAGTGGCTTCCGTCGTATGATCAAGGTAGAGTGGAAATATCTAGTGAGACCATATGAGAGTAGTCTTCATGTTTTCATGTATTCATGATGTTGTTCTTTGTTTTACAGGTTCCTTTTCCCCGCTGTTCCCTACCTACCCTTCCCTCACTTGATCGCCCTAACACTCTGTACTTACTATTCAGAGTTTGGGGATGTCAGGAGGTCGACTCATTATTGCTACACCTGGATTCTGCGGAGTTATCATCTCATATGAATGAGATTCTGACATGCACCTGGTTGGTATATCTGACCCGCGCACCATCGCGGTCAGCTTGAAAGTGTGCCTAGATCCTGGTTTACCCGAACCATAGACCCAGACTTGGCGCTATTTCTATTTAAACCTTTAAAAATTCATATCTCCGGTTTCCCTTACTTCATTCTTGTAATTTTGGTGTTTTGTTTATTACGTTTTACTTCATTTTTCTAATTCAGTTTGGTATTTTTATTGTTTTGTATTTTGACTTTATTACTGTTTTTGTACTGCATAAATGTTTTACACATTATCCTAAGAGAAGTCTGTCTGCTCTGTGCCGTAGCTCAGGTTAATTTAGTGACTTTGAAGGTTCACCCGACAATGGTTGTGATTACTCTTTGAGGTGAGTAGTTATCCACCCCAAATAATAATCCAATTTCTTACAGGTACCAAATTTACCAGTGTTGGAACAAGATACTAAGAAACATGAAGTCCAAAAGATAGCTTCCCGAACCTGGAAAAAACAGATTTGTTATTTGATTAAATGGGTCGGGTATGGACCAGAAGAACAATCCTTGGATTTGGCTGCACATATCAATGTACCATTATTGGAAAAATGATTTCATCCTCTTTAAGCTCATAAACCACGGCGGTGAAGAAGAAAAAAGATTGAGAAACTGTCAGGACCAGAGACCCGCACCCCAGCGTCCCTGCTTTTAGGGGCACTACTGGAGGTATGGGCTTGCAACCCTTGTCTCATATACAAAGTGGGAGTTTTCCGCTGTTCTCCCCTGCCCCAGGTTATCAGAAGACACTGCCCTCATTCAAAGAGGAAGTATCTGCCATGGTAACATCGCTTAAAGGGACAAAGCGGCATGAAGCATGGTGGCCCCTTAAGGAAAGGCCCGTCAACAAGACTTTGGCTGCTGTCTTGTATCCTGTTTTCCTTGCGGGATCACATGTAGCTTGGGTGGGGCGAGGCTGTAAAAGGAAGCCAGGCACAACATTGACCACAAGTAGATGAACTTCCCTGGTGGATGCAGCAGCACATTTTTGTCATAGAACAGCTGCAAGCCCTCCACATTGAAAATAGATTTTGGGTGCTAGTTGGTGTAGGTACATGCCAACACTAAATTCTCACATGTAACCAGTGGTTAATTTGTAAAAGTAATAAGTGCCGGGGCTCTTGTCAGGAGGCAGCTTGCACCAGCCCATTTCTCCTGCTAGCGCCGCATAAAACAGAACCAACTACTAACTATGAAAGTGGGGTGAGGATGTGGCATAATGGCCAGAGCTGCCGACTTCGGAACTGGGGAACCAAGCTTGAGTCTCGGCGTCAGCTCAACATCCTGTAATTCTGGACAAATCACTTAATCTCCCCGTGCCTAAATGAATGTGTCCTTAACTGGTGCTCATAAAAAGCGCCAGTGTTGATGATTAAGTGCCGGCTCAAATTAAGCACTGCATGTAACACTTAAATAGCAGACACCTTACCTTGTGGACTGCAAGGCCTACTTCAGGGTGGCTTATTTAATATTTAAAAGTAGGGTTCTTTCCTGTTAAGAAGGGTCATTTTGACAGGTTCACCAGTAGGTTTAAAAGCTGCAGGAGTCATGCTACACAGGTAGTCCTGAAGCCATGATTTCTTAGTCAGCCTAGTGGATGGCACAACATGTGCAGCAGTACACAGGTTACATTTATTTTTTTATGCAATTTGTGTATTTCCTGCACCACATACTATGGCCATACAGGAAAGTTAAATATGCCAGTTAGGAGATGCCAATTTTACCATGTTTTAGGAGTCAGAACTCCTACACTGGGGAATGGAAAGCAATGCCCCAGTGTACAGAGTTAAAAAACTGCAGCATCAGACCATTAATAATGGCAGTATCCAGGCAAAAAGTGGCACTTTCACACAATCCCTCTTTAAAGAGCACTACCTCATGATGCAGTAACAGTCTACCAACCAGCGACCTCTCAAATCACTTGTTGACTGTATTTTTGCCGTTGACTCTGTACAGCACTCACCTACTGTCATACGGCTTATACTTTCCCAGTAAAACTGTGCATTTGTTGGACAACATAAACACCACAACTGTGCAAGACTGATTCTACACACACCATCAGGATATGTTGGCCTTAGTCCTGCTATCTCACAGTGCACCGTCTGTACCCCAAACCTGACAAGGTAATATATGGATTATACCACCTCAGAACATGACAACCCTGACTCCCCAAGGAAACTGTGGTAACCGATCTAGAAACCTTTTTGTTTGGTTTCTCATGCATACCCAAAGAGATACACAAGAAATACACAACATGAGGTTTCAATATTTATTAAAGCATTGTGATTCGTGAGTAAAATACTTGTCCTGCAATAATCAATAGAAGAAAACATTATGAGAATGGTGAAGAAGATAAACAGTTCAATCATTTTGCTGTTACAGAGAATATTGCTTGCACATATGTACTGTAATATATTGTACTCCTACCTAGCGCTACGTATCCTAGTGTACCTAGGGTGGGTGAATCTGCCAGAATCCCTGTAGGGTCTGTGTCATCAGGGTGCCCATCTTGGTGGAGAGCTGGGCAGCATCTCTTGCAAGAGGTAAACAGGAATCAGCTGGCCTGGAATTCGGGCATGGGGCGACCTCTCAGTGGCAGTGAAATGCTCCTCTCACTAAACAAGGGAGTGATTGTTGTTTGTATAATAAACGTCACCGATGTTGTCATGCTGAAATCCCCGTCAGGCCACCATTGTTGCTCCTATTGTGAAAGCTCTATTGCCAAGCGTATAATAATAAACAACGACATTTTGCGCAGTGAACTTAGCCCTTGTACAGAATGTTCAAGGTTATTTGATAATGTGCCTACGAAGTGCAAATGTAAGCAAAGTCATTTCAGGGAATATTATCCTGCACAGGCATGCAAGCTAATGTGTGTTAAATGTCATCATGTTTAAGAAAAGAAGGCAACTTAAAAACGTGAGCATGTAAAATGGTGATGTTAATACTTGGGCCTAAAATTTGACCACATGACACTACCTTTTGGCTATGTTTGAAATATACAAATGTGACATACACACATTAGTGCCCACTTAAATTCTAAGCAGGGCATGCGTTTAATTATGGTGGCCTCAGCAGAACCATGGAACCACAAAGCTTGTCAGGGTTTGGTCCTGGGTTGTCTGTGTCAGAAGGCTGAAGGCTGTGTGAACTCTGGCCTTTAGATCATATACTATGGAATACTCTCCAACTCCCTGCAAGCTGTGCTGCACTTTATATTCCAGTCTTGGTTCTCAAAATACCATTCAAATACACTTTACCACATGTATTGTATTTCTTCTTCAACTTTGTCAAGGTCATGTCCTGAAGGTGGGTCCTTGATTGTACTATTGTTTCCCTTGTTTATAGGATATGATACTGACACTCAGGGAGGACTGCGAGGAAGTAGTGAAGGATTGAACCATGTGGAAAAGTGGTTGACAGCAGCCACACTCTGTGTATATTCTACCAGACTGAAAAGTAAATGATTGAAATATTGTAGTTAAACAAAAGGGCAATTACTATGCACTAAAAAGGTGCTGGATTCCAATACAAATTATTGTGTTAATTCCAAATTTGTGGTTGTGCTGATGAGCTGTCAAAATCTGCTAAAATTAGATATATATTTACCTCTTAAGGCTTAGCCCTAATATATTGCATTAAGGATGTCTAGAGAATCAGATCAAGTAGAGCCTTTGACACATACATCATACGGTCTCTGTATGTTTAATATTAAATAAATAATACAATGCTTTACACACACTTCAGGAGAGGACCTTGTTTTAGTTATAACACCAAAACTCTGTACATATGATTGCAATTATAACTTTGCCAGTGTTCCACCACAAAACAAAGGGGTTTTAGGCATATGCAAAGTCAATGCACTATTTCACATGAAAGATGACCACAAGGGCTAGATGTTCATTGACTTCTTTTATAGGTTATGTTACACGTTCAAAGAGTTCAGGTCAAGTTAGCCTCTGGTAACTGACAGAGTGAGACCCATCCCCTGTCTCACCATGGAGTGCCATGTGGTTAAAAGGAATTCTTTTCAAGCTATTTTACGCACTATGTATATTTGAATAGTTTCCTAGTGGATGAAATTAATTAATGTAAAGAAGTGCTGCACAGATAGGGGCACTGGTGAGATACCCTAAACATTAATCTGAAATATAACCTGCATAAAGAGAGAAAATTGGTGTCAGGTATTGTAAATGTGACTCAACACCATCAGAAACCAGTGCAAGTTGGGTGTCTGACTAGAAATTGTTCTGTGTATAAATGTTTATGACTATGAAGTACTTTTTGGGAAAAAATGACAATATATATTTCATTTTGCGAAGGTATGGATATTACTGATTTTGGAAACACTACATGGAGTTTTGGATAAGTTAGAAATATGAATTATTATGTGATCTATGTTGGCAACACTCTATTTAGAGCCAGTGGTCCAGTTGTCGAGACATTGCATCCCTTTCCTCACCAGCACTGTCCATGCAGAAAAACCGGCACCCGCAGCTCCGGTGTTCAGCACCAAGACAACTCTGCACCCGGGGCCTACGAGCCAGGTAAAATTCAACTTACTGTTGGTGCCTGGTCCTGGGACCCGCATCACCTTACCCCCCCCAGTGGTTTCCACTGGACACGACCTGCAAGTGACCGAGTGTCACTAGTGTGTTTTCCCGTTGACCGCAACGTTATCGTTTTACAAGAGCTAAATGCACTGATTTAATTTTCCTTTAAAAATTATTAACTCCAGTTATACTTATCCGATGGTCTTTGTTTTGGTGTCTGAAATTATATAAGAATCTGCTATATTTTTATAAAACAGTGTTGGGTTTCTTTCGTGTCGTGTCAATTACTTATTGTCCATTTTGGTAGTCTGAGATACTTAACACACGTTCCTCTACGTGAGCCTGCCTGCTCTTGCCACACTACCAGGTTTGAGCTAGGGACTTATTAGTGTGAATCCAAAGGACCTATTCGGGGTAATGTTGAAGGTATTACATAGTGAAGCCTAACCAGCCTCACTCCATAATACCCCCTTTCCTAAATAATTCTTATCCCTAGTTTTATCCCATAAAGGCATTGCACAGTTCTAATCCAGTCTTCAGACCACGGTCTGCTCTAGCCCTGTGGTCTTAAAACAGTTCCTGTCCATCCCCTTCCAATCTTTAACACTTCTTCCTACTACTAACACTCAATGGTATATGCTAAATCCCTCTGCTCAAATTCCATTGCATCTGCAGAGAGTATGTGTTCTGAATAACCTACTGCAGTTCCTATCTCAGTAGGAGTCCTGACAGACTGTAAAACTCATTTCTTGCATTGCTGAAGGCAATCCTGAGTAAGGTAAGCCAAATCGCATACCAGTTAATGTGATAAGGACAATAGAAATGGGAACTAGGCCTCATTTATTCCCCATGCCTGGCATTAACCTGAGACTCCTGAAATGAGGTGTGTACTTCCTGAGGTAAATTTGGCACTCATTGCTGTGAGCCTTTATTCATCCATCCTCTTGATGAAGGATAAAATAAAAAGACACAAGAGGAGGAGGAGGAATATAGAGACCCTAGGACAGGGGCTCAGTAATCATCTTAAGGGGGCCTAATGTTGCTGAGTTCCTTTACTCGTATCCAGGTTCTTCCGGGCATGTTGACATTTTAGCCAAATGTGTCCGAGAAGGATGAGCTGCTTTACTGTAGATAGGGAAGCTGCAACTGTGGCCTTAGAAGCGATGGCCCTGGAATCTATTCTCCCCATCCATCCAACCTGTCTCACAGAGAACACTGATCCATTCACCGCTGGTTTGCTCATGCTGCTGCCAACTGAAGTATCTTAAGCTTGGTTATGCCCCTTTCCATCCAAAGCTAAAAATTCCAGTGGGTAGGGTCAAGATGAAGGTTAGACCACCTCCCTGGACAGATTGGTTATCAGCCATTGGGTGCCAGGATTTATGATCAACTCAGGGAAAGTTTTGCGGCAGTTTCACAGGGTCTAGGCAGTCTTATGTGAGCATGTGGGATCCCTCATTAGAAAAAAAGACACTTTTTTGTTGTACAATTCTCTTTTTTATTCATCTTGGTACAGTTTTTCATCTTGAATGATTTATGTCTTATCAGTCCACCATAAGTGCTGCACCTTACACTGTGTACTTTTTGGGTGTAATTTGGTACTATTTCCAATCAATCAGTCAGTCAATTTGTAGAGTGCTGCTTGTCACCCATGAGGGTATACAGGCACTGGAAATGTTTACATGGAAACACGAACCCTTTAGTTGTGCTGCACCACAAGGCTATGGGTAATGTGTATGCACCCAACTGAGAAAAAGCAAGAAATAGTGTCTAAGACCGTCCTGTAACCAGACAAATTGACTTCACCAAATACAACACAAGTCCAAAAGATAATATGCAACAATCAAGCATAAAAGTTGATTACAAAGGGCCTGATTTAGATTTCGGCTGATGGGTTACTCGTCACACCGGTGACGGATATACCGTCCACCGAAATATAAATCCCATAGGATATTATGGGTTTTTATTTTGGCGGACGGGATATCCGTCACCGTTGTGATGGAATAACCTGTTGGCCGAAATCTAAATGAGGCCCAAAGTCAGGAGCGGCCAATGCAGGTAAGCGCGGTGTGGCGGGGCGAGAAGGAGGGGGGTAAGTAGACAGACGACGGAATAGGGATAATTAAATAAATAAATCCTATTCTGTCGTCTGTCTACTCCCCCGTCCCCGCCCCGCCCCACTGCCCCACAGCGCTTACCTGCACCGGCTGCGACTGCCCACAGTCTATGCAAAGTACATGTGGCAATCATGAAAAGACAAGATAGTCGCTGTAATTATGTTTTATCACACAGCAACTAATACAGCTATAAGAATGCATAACAGAACAACGCGTCTATCCACACATCACCCTGCATGGTCATTGGAAGACCAACATCACCACATCTAGTCAGAAACAAAATACACCAAAAATCAATATGCAGAAAGTAGGAACAAACGCTGTGAACCAAAGGAAATGATATACAAACAATATCAAACCACCAGAGCTACAAACTCTCACCTGTGTCTCCAGCCCCCAATGCCATAAAGGCAGCTAAATAGTACATTGGTTGCATGTCACATTCCACACATACCAAAACAGTGAGATAAGATTTATTTAATACAAAATACAGATTTTTTCACAATTAACAATTTTCAATAGATAAACGAAAATCATGGCACTTCAATCCATAGTGCATCCAACCGAGCTCCAGAACACACGACACATGAACACCATGGACATGAAACGCATGCAAATTAGAGTTGAAGCACAAAGTGGCAAATAGGGGACCCACATACCAAGAGTGGGATGGACAAGTATCGATTACACTGGAAAGGAAATATGGGACAGCAATTCCAACATTATCAACAACACAAATTGACACACCCCTGTGCTCACTCTGTTTACACTCGCAGCTGCTAGCCACAAAAAAGGGCCCATTGAAGATACATGCCATATGCATGCTATCATTCCAAACTCACCTTAGACACTCATCCCAACCCCCACCCACCCTAGTGTCTCAACACTGCACATTGGGGAGAGGGTGTAGCCTTAGGGCTAGAGCGGTCGACCTAGAAGCTGGGGAACCGGGTTCGAGTCTTGGCAACGACACTCAACATCCTGTGATTCTGGGCAAATCACTTATTCTCCCCGTGCCCAACATAAATGAATGTGTCCTTATGTAACTAAACTTGTGCTCATGTAAAGCACTCTGATACCCAATATCTTCGGGCCTAGTTCGCGCTATATAAAACTCAAAAAATAAATGTCGGCCCGAGCCAAAACATAAATACAAAACAATCAGACAGTAGTACAACTAGTGAACTAGTGATCAAATACCCCCAAATATAACTCGCTGTCACGATGCACTTGTATACAGGAAGCTCAGATTAAAAACAGCACAACAAATCCCCAGCAAATTGACAGAATCGCATGATGTTTTGGCTTCCAGAGTCACAATGGAACACATTGGATGGACTGCTAGGGCTGACACAGACCAACAAGGTCCTCTCTGTATCTTCACCCAAGGCTGTGATTCTTGGAGGAGCACTAGTCACCTGCTACGCAAGCGCTGTTATGCTATTTGTTATTTAGCATTATTGCACAGTGTGTAGATGGGGAGTTTAGGAGCTTCTGGATGCTGTTTGTGATCTTGCAGTCATATATCTTGTGTGGGTACGAGGCTCTGTGTCCTTTGTGTGATCTTGCCATCGTGCATCTTGTTTCAATAGGAAGTTTGTGAGACTTGGAATGTCTGGTGCTCAACTTCATTGGGGCATCCTGTTTGGATGGGAGTGCGGGCGTGAATTTTATTCGATAACAAAATGCTTACATCAATAATGTGTAAAGTTCAAGTTTAAGTAAAACATATGCTAAAATACAAAAATTGTCGCAGGTAATCATACTTAGATGTCAGAGGCCGGCAAATAAATAAAAGTGATGGTTTAAGTCAGTCTACTTTTTATGCCACGTTAACTGAAAAATAATGCATTAGCACTGAAAGGCCTGTTTTTCACATTGGATAGTTGTTTTTCTCTTTTTCTAATGCTGTACTTTTCCAGGAGCCTTATGTTAGCTAGAGAATAGGCGTTGTTATGTATTAGACAACTGATAGTGAGTTCTCACAGAGAGAAGAGGAGTTGACCAGAAGAATGATTCATGGGAAGAACTGTCTTAACTGCAAGACATCAATGCTGTAACTTTTAAAGGTTCGATGTCTGAAAGCCTATTTTGCACCTCTGAGAACATGGGGAGTTTTCTTATTTCCAAGAGTTTACTGAAATTCTATTTGATGCCTCAGAAGAAGAAAGAAAATAATGTTGCAACATAGAATTTGTGTGTTTATATTAGTGCGTGTTCGTAGAGTAGCAGCTAGATTCCAGACCTTCCTCTCTGGGATTCCTTCCCCGACTCTCTGACTAGAACAGCCTTTCTTCATGAGAGGTTGCCTTACTTAGATATTACTCAACTCTCTTCTGATAACTTGGGCTAAGAATACTTTCCAGCTTTATGCAAAAAAAGGCTTTATGCTTGCAGACTGATACTCTCACCAGTACTCTTTATGGGTATCTGAACTGACACCTTTTTCTCTCATTATTTCAGCTTATTTAGAATAGGGAGTTTCCTTTATGGAACACGCTTGCTGTATTATTACTATATTAACTGTGATTCTAGCAAATATTTTGTTCTTATTATAATTAAATATTGATTGATGGATTATATTAACTTTTAATGCTGAAATCTAAAGATAAATACCACACCTAATGAACAAACAGATGAAAGACTAAAAGATTTGAAAATAAAACCCTTTAACTCACACTAATTCTCTTTATTGACTGAACTGAAAGTTTTAATGATTTATTGCTATGTAGATAATTGCGCCTTACTTTTCCTTGTCGACGAACAAAGAACCATACGACCAGTGGCGGGGGTTAATTAATGATTATACCAGAAGACTGAGACACAGAAAACCCCTCTCCCTCAGGGAGTTAGAGGACCTTGGTGTACACTGTGCAGTTTTGCATGCTATGCATGTTAAACCTATGCTGAGAAAAATAGAATGGCCATTGTGTGTGCCTCTAACCAGCTTTTGTTAATTATTTGCAAGAGTTCTATTTATTTTTTACAAAACTATAAAGTACGCAAAACAAATTGTAACTGCTTCCTACAAACCTCATCAGTGAATTGAATATTTTATCATCTGTGTTAAAGCTCTAATATTAGAAAGCAGGAATACCAAATTGTCTTATATCAGGTGTCAGCCCAGGTTGCTAGTCGTTGCTTTGCCCATTACAGATGCAAGACTACAAGTACCAGAATGCAATGGATAATCTTGAAGTGAATTAACTACTCACACCAGACATAGAATAATGTATGGTTTACCTTTAACTGCCTACTATACATAAGATAAAGCACCCCCTGCCGTACATTACAAGGATATTTCAAGTCACCGAGGAGTTCCATAAACATATAGAGGAACAAGGCCGAAGGCCAAGTTCATTTGTAAGGTTATGGAACTTCGAGGCGACTTGAAATTTCCCTATCAAAGTACGCCAGAAGGGAACTTTATCCCATATAATACATGATCACACCATCACCTTTCCGACGAACCACTTAAAACCTTGAAAGAGCAAGCATGTTTGCAAACATGAAGAATAAAAATAAATCCTCTGCTGCAAAATTAAACACATCAAAAACCTATTAGATATTTCTGGCAAACAGATATTAGAAACTATTCAACACGTCAGTTTTTAAAAAGAAATAGAAGTTGCAGTAGCTCGGAATGGATAGAAACATACAGAAAGATACTAGCTTTTCCCTATCTAATGAGTGCAAAAAATAAACATGTTCTCTCTGCTTGACTTTGTAAGCAAAAAATTATAGCAAAAGAAAAGAAAAGCAGCGTTCCATTTTAGGTGCTTTAAACAGCTGCTTCAAATATGTTCCCTGGCCTGACCTGCCTTTCACCTCTGCTGCTAGCTCTGGCAGCAGGCATTGTGAAGTCAGAATTTGACTGTAATAGCTTATAGTAGTTGAGTTCTTACCTCTTTTTTTTTTTTTTTTATAATTGGCGACTGGTTGTGACACAAGTCACTGATTATAAAGAAATTAGAGACAGGGATTTATAAAGGAATTACAGAATACCATGTATTATAAATGTCTAATGAAGGATTTATTGGGCACTTTAAGAACATATGCTCCTTCTCCCTCATTGTGCTAACATTCATGAGCAGAGAAGAGGGAGATTTAGAAACAAATCAGGCTAAATTAATTTCCACATTCCTCAGCATGAAGCAGAAACGTTTCTAAGAGAACAATTAAAAATAAGACATTTGGAATTAAAAATTCTGGAGCCTCCCTCCTGAATCAGAAGTGTTGGCATGCATATTTGTTTTCATAAAAGTTCTCCCAAAAGCAGAAATATACAGCAGCTCGAGTTTTTTTTTTTAAGGTGTCCAATAATAAGATCTCCTATGATGCATGACGAAGTTGTCAGGAAAACCAAAGTAATGCATTGTTTAGAGGCCAGCCAGAAAGGGGATGGTGCCAATGTATTTAAAAGACAAGTGATAGCATGAGGCGACTTTCAGGATTGCTGGCAGGTGAGTCTAGATGTTTTGAGATGCCATATTTTAGTCAATTTGTACTCCTGAGGCAAATTTCTGATACTGCCAAAGTAACACCTATGCTAAGAGTCAGTGATATTATACTATGTTACTAGATTATACCTCTGGGAGGCTCCTGCTATTGCTGAATTTTTCTTACTAGGTCAATATCTATTTTTTAGATAAAGCAAACATGCCAACATTCCCGATTTAGGCAGCAGACTCATCATTTTTTTAACAAACAAAATTTATTTTTAGTTTATTTTATTTGCCTTTTTTGTAAAGAGCTGCTAACCATCACATGATGGCCTCAGAGCGTTTTGGTACGGGAACAAATGATAGGGCTACATAATGCAAGAAACTTTTGGTCAGGATTTGAGGGTATATGAGAACTTCCAAATGGATTACAATAAATAGTCCCATGTGTTCACATGTTCCAACCGAAGTCCAATTTTGGAATACTTCAAATGGGATGTTTACAGTCTTCTTGCCCTTTTCTTGTTAGATCTTATATAGTAACTCAGCTACTATTAGCCTGAAAGTCCACCCTCTAACTCGAAAGTGAAGTTGGCGAGTTGTCATACTAGCTTGCATGATCCCATTCTCCATACCCTCCATGCTTGCCCTCTTCTGATCTTAAAGAAGAGTGGGAAACTTAGATTCTTATGTTTTTCCTCCCCTTCCTTCCTAATCCTGAATTTGGTACTGAAGTTCTAGCGCTCGTCAATCAGATGCAACTATAGCAGGGCCAAGATAGCCATTGCCTAATGAGTCCTAATAAGATGACGTATCCTTGAAGAAACAGAATGCCTGAAGATGGCGGGCCTGTCTTAGGCACCTGAATGGGCAAGACTTAAGATCCAACTGAGGAGGGCAGAATTGGATTCATGGTTCTGCTTAAGACTGCCTCCACTTCAATGTGAGTTAATGAGGAAATTCAGTTCCCCATTTGTTTTCTAAATGCCCCTCATATCTGCTCCCAGATGTTGGCATTTTTGTAAAGAGTTACTCAAAGAGACCCATGTGACGTTTGTGATTTAAACAACTAGTATCATTAAGTCCTCTGTAAGGAGTTTGACTAATTGTGTAGTTACTTTCTCTAGCCTTGTTGCCAGTGTACAGGGTGCATTTGAGAAACAAACACAGGGCTCTGCACAGCATTCTCAGCAGTGCGTAGTAACTATGGTTGCCACTCAGCCTTTTTTCTACTGACCTGAGCTGTATTATAATGCCATTGGCAGTAAAACAAGCAATTGGAAAGCCAACAGATCTGGCCTTTTCTGGTGTGATTTTGTTTTTTTAATGCAAATTTTTGCCACACAATAACATTTTTTTTAAATGCATCCACCTAAACACAGTATCACAGCAACTTTAAAAAGGAGATGTAAAAAAAAATGATAATCTAACTGGGCACCCAAAGTGCAGGCAAAATAAATAGCTGGTGGTTACAGTTGATGTACAAATAAATAAATAAAGTACACTTTGAACCAGCTTTGTCACTGAAGGGAATGCATAGGTACAATGTGCGCATGCTTTGTGCAGTCACTCAAAGGGTAAAGTAGGCTACCCATTGCCTCAAGCAGTATGCTGCAAGTGAGCGGAAGCAAAATGTGCATGACAGATTAAAAGACCAATGGGTGAAGCTCTCAGACCAAAAGCCCTCTATGTATATGTATTATGTATGATTTACTTTGAAAATCAATAGTTTGCTGGAGCTACAAGAAATTGCAAAAAGTAGTACGAGCAGTTTTAAAAAAATCTTTTTGAAATATAAACATAAACAGCAAACAATTGAGGAAACCACTTAAAACGTGTTTGAGATCTGTGTAAATATTTTTAAATGATTATTTTTAAAAAGGGATAACTGCCGTAAAAAAAAAGAATACTGTCAATTTTACACAAACTATTTTTTACCTACCACCACTTGGTCCTCCATGTATAACAAAATGTAAACAAATGACCAGTCTTTATTTTCTGCGAAAGATGGCAACCCTAACTCACAGCCCCACAGTTCACAGCGCATAATACGGGTATCCTGAATTGGTGGACACACAAACTTTAATAATAGCTAACACACAACTATGCTAGCAATTCATAGTAGACAGACCAGATAAAGATCCATCAGATTCCAATATTTATTTAGGTGTTTCTTTTTGTGAGGATTCATGATTCCTCTATGCCATAATTGAAAGGCAAATACATTTCCGGAGATATTACCCGAAATTATAAGCCATGTGAAGGAAAATATGGGGTTTCCAGTGGATATTGTTACTAGTACATCTAAGGAGACTGTATTGAGGCAATTCACGAAACCCCATTGTGTCGCAATGCCTATCCGTGACTATGTGGTGGATATTGAATGAGTGGAAAGATCCAGATAAAATTAATCTTCCAAGGTTTATAGCACATTTATATTGCTTAGAGAAAATAGAAGATATTATTCCGGATTCAATACATGTTAATTCTGTGGTGGCAAGTCTTGTTGGTAGAGCATTTATGGCAGAAGAAAGCATCCTATAAGATCTCATGGAAAAGAAAGTAGATGAAGCTCTTAAGAAGGTGTCTTCAGGAGCAGATTTTGGCCTTAAGAGCTAGGGTTTACAATGCATGTACTTCTTAATCTTTAATAACATACTTTAAAAATCTCTTTAAAGCTGTTCAACAAAATCAATAGGTGACAGACTTGCTGGAGGAAATAGAGCACCAGATTGACTTACCATCAGATATATCTTTTGATTCTGTAAGAGCTTCAGCATTAGTCTGTGGTGCATCTATTGAAGCCTGGAGAAATGTGTTTCTCAAGGACTGGAACACGGCTGCTGCACAAAGAGCTACGGCATTGAGAATGCCCTTTGATGGAATGAGACAGGTTCTACCCTGAAAGAAAAATTACACAAAATATTCAATGAAAGGAAACACACTTATTCTTTCAGGAAAGCAAAATTATAAGTCAGTCGGATCTTCCTCTTCATCCTTTAAGAGTATAGGTTCTTTTAACCAGCCTTTGAGAAGACAAATTTTTGTTAGGAAGCAGTCTAAATCGTTTCAAAAATACTCAAAAAATCAAACTCAGGATGGAGGAAATAAAGACCAACACACCTGCTTATGCTGAGTCCCCAATAGTGGTTGGGCAGGATTTACCGGTTGGGGGAAGGATCCACCACTTTCTATAAGTATGGGAAAGAACTACAATGGATGCCTAGGTCTTGAATATTATAAGGAAAGAATATCAGATATAAGCTCTATCTGATATTCTTTCCTTACAATATTCAAGACCTAGGCATCCGTCGTAGTTCTTTCCCATACCTATAGAAAGTGGTGGATCCTTCCCCCAACCAATCCACAGGAATCAGGGACAGTGGCAACTCCTTTCCCTTGATTGCTGGAGAAGAAAAATGCTCTAAGGGAAGTGATTTTTTCACTCCTGAACAAAAAAGTAATCATACCGGTACCAAACTCTCAGAGAGGGCAGTCAGTACACTCAATTGTGGTTTTGGTGCCCTGGTTAACAGGGGGATTCAGCATAGCCATTGATATCAAAATCTTGAACAAATACATCAAGAAGATTCCCTTCAAAATAGAAAAATAACAGGGTATAATTCAGTTGATACAGAAAGATCATTTTTTGGTAACCATAGACTTGATGGATGCTTATCTCCATATATCAATTGTGGAAGCTCATCAAAAGTATTTAAGGTTTTGTGTACACAAAAAGCACTGGCAATTCGGGGTTCTCCCTATAGACCTTCGATCAGCCTCGCGGGTTTTCACCTAGGTGGTAACTCCGTTGGTAGCTTAACTGCATTTCCAATTTACCCATATCTAGTTGACTGGTTGAATCACACTTCATCAGAAGCAGACGTGCTTCATTCATTGCAAGAGACATTCTTACACTAAACAAACATGGTTTCCTACTAAATTTTCCAAAATGTCAGATGACTCCAAAGAAAGACTTACTACTTAAAGGAGGTAGGTTCCGAACAGATTTAGAAAAAGTATATCTTGCCGAGGAAAGGATGCAGAGTCTACAAGGCTTGTTGAATATTCTTTTCCATTCCGACACAGCTCCAATCAGGATGCTGATGAAGATTCATGGTCATGTGGCCTCTTGTGTTTTCACAGTCCGATGGGCAAGACTGAATCTTCGGCCTCTTTTATGGCGCCTGAACAAGTATCTTCGAGGCTCCAATCGAGACCTGGAAATGAAGGTACCAGTCACACCAGAACTCGAGGAGAGTCTACACTGGTGGATGAACCTCAGCAACCTACTTTGTGGGATGCCAATGTATCTGTCTCACCTGAAGTGTTCAACAACGGATGCAAGTTCAATTGGTGGGGGAGCAACATTGGCTGGCCTCTCAGTACAAGCAAAGTGGGATCGAAATGAGGGAATCAAATCATCAAACTGACGAGAACTCGTGGAAGTCCTTCATGCTTTGCTAAAATTCCAGCAGCATCTGCAGAACTGCAATGTTTTGGTGAGAATATACAATATAGTGACTGTAGCATACATCAACTATCAGGGCAGTGCACACTCCAGGTCTCTCAATGAGGTTGCATACGCTCTAAGAAATTGGGCGGAGACGCATCTGCTGGCAATCTCGGCGACACATATCAAAGGGGAAAAAGAATATAGAAGCAGACCACTTTTGCAAAATGTTTGCTTCCTCCCAGAATCTCACTTTATCAAAAGTGATTTTCAGGAATTTCTGCAAAAGATACGTCCCTTTGTTTCTGGATCTTTCTGCCTCAAAGACAGACCATCTATTTCGGAGATACTGTTCCAGGTTCCCTGAGAAGGTGCCTTGGGAGAGGAAGTTCTCACTATACGATGGACAGCCAAGGAAGCTATTGTATGCTTTTCCTCCCTTTCCATTGATTCAAAAGCTGTTAAAAATACAGAGGGAGAAGGCAGATATAATTTTATTGGGTTGTATTTTAAAGCGGATGGACCTTCAACCTCCTTGGATCCTTCAAGCATTTCCTCCACTTTTGAGAGCGGGGAGCCTCTTCAGAAACCTGAAAGTCATCCTTTTGGTCTGGAGGCAGGGCCGTTTCTAGGTCTTTTGCCGCCCTAGGCGAGAATTGAATAATGCCGCCCCCTCCCTTTTACTATCATTCGGAGAGAGAAATGTAATGAACTGCATCTGAAGTGTGGTGAACACACCCGTTAGCTACATTAACCGTACGACGAGATGTCCCCCGGGTGACTGTGAAGGAAAGGGCGGCAATGTGGAGGGAACTTTCGATGTCCCGGCAGTGCGGTTACAGGAACCTAGACTCTGTTCAACTGAGGGTATTTCTTTGTCAAGGGCACCCATAGTATTTATTGGATAGTTCGATATTGAAGAACTGGGCTTACCTTGTGCCTTAGGTGTCAGTAACTAGCGCTTCCCTATTGTGAGTGTTGAGGGAGAAGCAAGGGGCCAAGAGGGGGGCCCAGCCTTGTCCGGCCGCAGAAGGGCCCGCTTTTGGCCCGGTTTTAACCCAGGAACTTGCCTGGACGCGTCATACGCACGTCGCGCGCCTGCGGAGCCTGGCGCACTAAACTGTGCTTCACTGCTTGCCAGTCATTGGCGCCTTCCTCCTGGGCTCGTGCTGACAGCTAGAGGCTGTAGTCCCTGAAGCGGCCCCTTTTGAGAAGCAAGTACGGCGGGAACAGGTTGTGAAGCATGGTTTTCAGCAAGTGAGGAGCTGCGAGAGAGAGACAGAAAGGAAGGGAATAAGAGGAAGTAAGAGAGGGGGGGCAGGGGCAGCTGACAGCGGCAAAGCAGGAAAAGTGGCCACAGGACACTTCAACCACTGATCTTACCTTAATACACCTGCTGGGCACCTAGGGACTCCCACTCGCAACAGAAGCAGGCTGCAGGGTAGGCCAACCAGTCCTTGCCTTGACGTACCTGACTCCGCCTCTCTCGAGCTCCAGACGACAGCACTCCGGGTCTACTGCGCGCCCGCGCCAAGGCAAATGCAGGGATTCAAAAGTGAAAAAAAAACGATGGCAGGCCTGCCCCTCGTGAGATCATTGGTCCAGTCTCTCTGGGGGCAGGCCAGAAACAAGAAACAGGGCCGTCATAAGTAGCGTGTTCGCGCTATGAATGATTGACGGCCCTGATTGTTACAGACATCTATGGGCGCCGCGGAAACGAAACCACGAATTCTGCGCACACAAGGGCAAATGTCTCAACTTCCTTTTGCCGCCCTAGGCGGCCGCCTAGTCTTGCCTAATGGTAGACACAGCCCTGTCTGGAGGTTGAATCTCTTGAAGAAATATCTTTCATCCAAAGTGGTTGAGGCTGTTCAAGGTTCGAGAAGACCATCAACTCTTAAGTCATATGCTAGACATTGGCCAAACTTCAATTCTTGGTGTTTGTCTCACAGCATCTATCAATCAATCAATCAATCACGGCATTTATAGAGCGCGCTACTCACCCGGGAGGGTCTCAAGGCGCTGGGGGAGGGGGTAAGTTACTGCTCGAACAGCCAGGTCTTGAGCTGCTTCCTGAAGGAGAGATGGTCCTGGGTTCGCCGAAGGTGAGTGGGGAGGGAGTTCCAGGTCTTGGCTGCCAGGTAGGAGAAGGATCTTCCTCCGGCGGTGGCTCTGCGGATGCGTGGTACGGTGGCGAGGGCGTGGCTGGTTGATCGTAGCTGGCGGGTGGGCGTGTAGAAGGTCATGCGGTCGTTGAGGTACTTGGGGCCCAGGTCGTGGAGGGCCTTGTGTGCGTGGGTGAGGAGTCTGAACGTGATTCTCTTGCTGACGGGGAGCCAGTGCAGGTCTTTCAGGTGTCCGGTGATGTGGCTGTGTCGGGGGATGTCCAGGATGAGTCGTGCGGAGGCGTTCTGGATGCGCTGGAGTCTTTTTTGAAGTTTGGCTGTGGTTCCGGCGTAGAGGGTGTTCCCATAGTCCAGTCGGCTGGTGACGAGTGCCTGGGTGACGGTCTTCCTGGTTTCAGTGGGGATCCATCTGAAGATCTTGCGGAGCATGCGCAGGGTGTTGAAGCACGAAGATGAGACGGCGTTGACTTGTCTGGTCATCGACAGGGAGGAGTCCAGGATGAAGCCCAGGTTGCGTGCGTGGTCCGTTGGCTTGGGCGCGGTGCCCAGGGCCGGGGGCCACCAAGAGTCGTCCCAGGCGGAGGGTGATGAGCCCAGGATGAGGACTTCCGTCTTGTCTGAGTTCAGTTTAAGGTGGCTGTTCCTCATCCAGTCGGCGACGTCTCTCATCCCGTCGTGTAGGTTGGCTCTGGCGGTGGTGGGGTCGTTGGTGAGGGAGAGGATCAGCTGGGTGTCGTCGGCATAGGAGATGATGTTGAGGTTGTGTTGGCGTGCGATGGCTGCGAGGGGGCTCATGTAGACGTTGAAGAGGGTTGGACTGAGTGAAGATCCTTGTGGAACGCCGCAGATGACTTCGGTGGCCTCGGATCTGAACGGGGGAGGCGGACTCTCTGGGTTCTTCCGGCGAGGAACGAGATGATCCATTCCAGTGCTTTCTCTCGGATTCCGATGTTGCTGAGGCGCTTCACTAGGGTGCGGTGGCAGACGGTGTCGAACGCCGCGGAGAGGTCCAAGAGGATGAGGGCTGCTGTTTCCCCGTTGTCGGTTAGGGTTCTGATGTCGTCGGTGGCTGCGATAAGGGCGGTCTCGGTGCTGTGGTTGGCCCGAAACCCGGACTGCGAGGGGTCGAGGGATCCATTCGTCTCGAGGAAGGCGGCAAGCTGTCTGTTGACGGTCTTCTCGATGACTTTGGCCGGAAACGGAAGGAGCGAGATGGGACGGTAGTTCTTGAGGTCGGTGGGGTCCGCCGTTGGTTTCTTCAGGAGGGCGGTAAGCTCGGCGTGCTTCCAGCTCTCCGGGAAGGTGGCGGTGTGGAAGGAGGAGTTGATGATGTCCCGGAGATGGGGTGCGATGGTGGCGTCGGCTTTGTTGAAGACGTGGTGTGGGCAGGGGTCGGTTGGTGATCCGGAGTGGATGGAGTTCATCGTGCGGGTGGTGTCTTCGGTGCTGATCGGGGTCCAGTTGCAGAGGGTGGTGGTGGCGGGCGTTGGTTCGGCGGTAGGGTGCGTGGTCTGTGCGTCGAAGCTGTTATGTATGTCGGTGATCTTGCGGTGGAAGAACGCGGCGAGTGAGTTGCAGAGGTCTTGCGAGGGGGTGATGTCGTTGTTTCCGGCGCTGGGGTTGGAGAACTCTTTGACGATGCTGAAAAGTTCCTTGCTGTCGTGGGCGTTGTTGTCCAGTCGTTCTTTGAGTGCCGACTTCTTGGTGGCACGGATCAGCTGGTGGTGTTTGCGGGTGGCGTGCTTGAGGGCGGTCCTGTTGTCTGTGGTCTGGTCGAGTCGCCAGGCTTTCTCGAGTGTGCGGCAGTTCTTCTTGGATTCCTTGAGTTCGTTGGTGAACCAAGGGGTTTTCTTGCTTCCGGGTCTGCTGGGAGGGTTTTTTAGTGGTGCGAGGTCGTCGGCGCAGGCGGTCAGCCACTTGGCGAGGTTGCTGGCTGCTTCGTTTGGGTCCGTTGTGTTGGTGGGTGTGTTCTGGCTGAGGGAGGCGGTGAGCTGCTCGGCGGTGATCTTGCTCCAGCTCCGGCGGGGAGCCTGTTGCGGGTGGTGGTGGGTCGCAGTCTTTCTGAAGCTGAAGTGGACGCAGCTGTGGTCGGTCCAGTGGAGTCCGGTGGCATGGCTGAAGGAGATGTGCTTGCTGGAAGAGAAGACGGGGTCAAGCGTGTGGCCGGCGTAGTGGGTGGGCGTGTTCACCAGTTGCTTGAGTCCGAGGTTGGCGAGGTTGTCCAGCAGGGCGGTGGTGTTTCTGTCGTTGTTGTTCTCCAGGTGGAAGTTGAGGTCCCCTAGGAGGATGTAGTCGGCGGAGGGCATGGCGTGCAGGCTGATGAAGTCTGCGATGTCTTCGCTGAATAGTGTGCGTGGTCCCGGGGTCTGTAGATGAGGGTGCCTCGGAGGGTGGTCTTGGGGTCAGTGTGTATCTGGAAGTGTAGGTGTTCGGCGGCGGTGAAGGTCTCGTCGGAGTTAGTCGAGATGCGGATGGTGTTCTTGTGTACGATGGCGATGCCTCCTCCCGTCTGGTTGACGCGGTCCTTCCGGGTGATCTTGTATCCGTCCGGGATGGCTATGGCGATGTCGGGCGCTGAGGAGGCGTTCATCCAGGTTTCGGTGAGGAAGGCGACGTCCGGTGCTGTTGCGTCGAGCAGGTCCCAGAGTTCCACGGCGTGCCTGTGGACGGAGCGGGTGTTCAACAGGATGCATTTCAGGTGGTTGCTGCTGGTGCTCGACTTGGCGGAGGTGGTGCACGTCCGGGGGCAGGTGAATCGGCAGGCTTGGCAGGTGAAGGGTCCGTGGGTGCGTCTCGGTGAGGCTCGGTAGCAGGCAGGGTTCCGGCCGGCATTGAGTGCGGTGAGGGTGGCGGCGTCGTAGGTCCGTCGAGTAGTGTTGCATCGGTGGGATCCAGGGGTCCTGGCGCTGGGCGCGGGCCAGGCGCGGACGGGCGCAGACGGGCTTACCTTTGGCGCACCTTCGGCGCTCCGTCGGTGCTCCCGCTGCGCGCGGCCGCTGCGCGGTCGCTCAGGGGGCGTCATAAGTAAGGAGCCTGGAGGGAGGAGCAGCTGGGTGGCGGGAGCGGGGCGGCGAATGGAATCACGGGGGCGGGGCCGCAGGGAGGCAGTGGCGGGAAGTCCCAGGAGCAGCGGGCAGCGGGAAAGTCCCAGGAGCAGCGGGAAAGTCCCAGGAGCAGCGGGCAGCGGGAAAGTCCCAGGAGCAGCGGGCAGCGGGAAAGTCCCAGGAGCAGTGGGAAAGTCCCAGGAGCAGCGGGCAGCGGGAAAGTCCCAGGAGCAGCGGGAAAGTCCCAGGAGCAGCGGGCAGCGGGAAAGTCCCAGGAGCAGCGGGCAGCGAGCGAAGGAATCTCCAGGCAGGAGGCGGCAAGGCAGGCAGGAGCGGCAGCAGTGAGTGGGGCGACCAAGCCCTGTGGAGGGCTGAGCGGTCACACTCTGTGGTCCCCTACGGTCCCCTTAAGTAAGGAGCCTGGAGGGAGGAGCAGCTGGGTGGCGGGAGCGGGGCGGCGAATGGAATCACGGGGGGCGGGGCCGCAGGGAGGCAGTGGCGGGAAGTCCCAGGAGCAGCGGGCAGCGGGAAAGTCCCAGGAGCAGCGGGAAAGTCCCAGGAGCAGCAGGCAGCGGGAAAGTCCCAGGAGCAGCGGGCAGCGAGCGAAGGAATCTCCAGGCAGGAGGCGGCAAGGCAGGCAGGAGCGGCAGCAGTGAGTGGGGCGACCAAGCCCTGTGGAGGGCTGAGCGGTCACCTCTGCCACTTCTTGCACTATTTCTTCTGCTCTACATTCTTTCTTGGAAGGCTTTCACAAGAATGTTTCTTTAGCAAATCTTAAGTTGCAACAGTTTTAAATTAGAGCCTTTTGAGGTGATAATATCTCTCTACAAGGATCGGAATCTCTTGTTTCTAAACTATTCAAGAGTTTCTCCATTTTTAGATCCCTATCTCACAATATGGCTCCTCCTTGAGACCTACCTCGGGTTTTAAAATGTTTGCATTCTTACTCTTTTGAACCCATGGACACAGTAGACTTGAAATATCTTTCTTGAAAGGTGTCTTTTTTTGGTAGCTATCACATCTGCACGCCACTTGGGTGAATTTTCGGCTTTCCTGAGTCATCCACCTTTTTTGACATTCTTGGATGATGCAGTAGTTCTGAAACAGGAGCCTTATTTTCTTCTTAAGGTTAATTTGAAGTTACATTTGTCTCATCAGGTGGTTCTTCCTTCTTTCTTTCCTCCACTTTTGTCTGAGGATGCATTGGTTGGACGCTACATATGCATGTTCTGTTTACATAGACAGATCCAGTAAGTACAAAAAGGCAGACAGTTTGTTTGTCACTTTCGGTTTACCTGCTCAAGGTAAGAAAGCCTCAAAAATGACTCTGAATCGTTGGATAAAAGAGACCAATTATTTTGCATATTCAAATCAAATCTTGCAATGCCCAAATGACATTCAATGATGCTCTACTAGAAGGCTGGTGGACTCATGGGCAGAATTTCAAGGTGTACCGCTTGAGGAAATTTGTAAGGCTGGGACTTGGGCATGAGGCCACACGTTTCTAAGACATTACTGATTGCAAAATATCTGTCAGGAGGGTAAACATTTTGGAGTGGAAGTTTTGCAAACAGCAAAGGACAAATAATTGCGGTTTTTGGTTGTATATGTTTTTTGATTAAACCAAAGTATGTAGCATGATTTTGCTCCATGCCTTGCTGTGTTTATTAAATTGTAAAATGTATTATAAAAAATTAAGAAGGGGTGGAAGACGGTACTTATGAGGTCAAAGGCCTGTGGGCGTTGGTATACCTCAAAGGAGATGACTGAGACGAGGGACGTAGAGGTAATGGCCCGATTCCTTACCAGTAATCTTCATTACTCTTTGTCCTACTCATTCTCATCCCAGTCATCACATACCAACCATGCCAACATTTTAGAAGAGGAAAGTGGGAGATTTCACAAAAAGAATTGGGAGAATGTATTTCCCACATTAATTTCTATTGAAGGAAAGCTAATTTCAGGTGGGAGACAGCCAAACTAATGCCATTTTTGGCTAAAAAAATCATGGGTCTACCACCTGAATAGCTGACATACCCACCCACCCTCCGTATTTCTGGCCTTTGACTTTTGGAAGGGTAACACAGAAAGTGCTCAGGGAATGCTAAGTATTTATATCTCCAAGCTAAGGGTGGGTGGGTGTAACATGTCATGTTCTATGCCTATTGGTGTAAGAGTCTGTTGTCATTTTCTATGCATATCAATCTGGAACCCTTATTGCATCAGAGTACCGGCCAGGTTCTGGAGTGGTGGCTCTTTGTCAGTTGCTTGCTCTACCTGGGACTTATCATTGCTGATGCAGTTGTGCGTCCTTTTGAATACAGGATTATTCTTTCTTTCACTACGTGGCTCCCGTGTCATTCTGAAGAGGTTACAGTGTGCCTGCTACTCTGCCATGTCTTCCCTATATCTTTTGGTACCAGGAGTGGGGTGGAAGAGAGAGATGGATTTAGACCTACCAACACCACAGTGCTTTGACAGGACGTCAGACTCCATATCTGGTGAACATTCATTATTTGTGGACACAGTGTGTCTTTAACCCGAACTTTCTGAACCTTTGGCCATGGTTAATTTTGAATTGTTAGCATTCGCCTGGTGTATCGCCTCTGTAATGGAACATCAGGTTGATTGGTGGTTACCTGGCTTACGCCGGCTCACCCAGCGCATGCTGCCTTGGAAGCTCAAGCGTCTCTCAGACGGAGGGCCTGTTGCGTGTGATGTCGTGAGACGTTCCTTTATCTGAATCTCTACCTTTATACAGCCTGTGTACTGTGATGTTATTGGACGACTGGCTGGCGATTGAGGCCACTTTTGGAGCAGTGTCTCTGGTCCGCACCGTTCCAGTTTTTGACGGTGACACGTGTCGTCACAACGCAGCGTCAGGGAGGCCATTTTTGTGAGGGGCAGAATTTGTGCCCCTCAGAATTTGTGCTTGACTGCAGGGCATAGTTTCAGAGCTTTGCGCGTGTGTATAGCGCTATTGGGGGTCAATTTCTTCTTTTGGTGGTGTGTGTTCATTACATAGGCGCTTTTCCAGTAACCACGCAGCCCTGTGCAGTTGTCTCTGTGGAGAAGTTTCAGAAAGTACATTTTGTTGTGCACTCTGCAATTCCAAGGAGCGCCTGTCACATGTAATTACTCTGCCATTCAACGCATCTTTGACACACCTTGGCTTCTTGCTGTTTTGTGGTTTACTTTATCTTCGCAACTTTCTATCTTCATTTGGCTGTCTGTTTGTTGTTGCCATGGCCACAAGTTAGGGTGCTGTCCAACCACCTCCTTTTCTCCAGGAACCCAGAAAACCAGAGATAAAATGGGGCAAATGGCTGCGTATCTTTGAAAATTACCTAACAGCAATTGATGCCAATGGATATGATCATGTCAGGAAAATGTCTTTATTATTTAGTCATTTAGGGGTTGAAGGGCAACGGTGTTCAACAATCTACCAGTGATTCAGGTACCTCCCGGTGAGGGGGTGCCATGGAATGCGTATTTAGAGGGAAAGGAGAGGATCAAGAAGCAATACTGAGATGACTCAAGTGTGCTGCTGGAAAGGCTCAACTTCACGATGTGCAAACAGTCAGCAGAGCAATCGGTAGAGGAGCACATTGCAACTTTGCGGGAGTTGGCTGCCAAGTGTGATTTTGGCAGTTACTGTCCAAACTGCAAGAGTATGATCTAGTGGTAAAGTATGTACAAGGAGGGTAAAACATGAGGGCTGATTGCTTGTCACGCATGCTGTTGCCGTATTCGAAGGTTGAGAGTGTGGACCAGGAGACTGAGTGTATGGTTGCTCTGGTAGATGCCATCTCAGGGTGTGACAGTGTAATTACAGAAAATGAGTGGAAATCGGCCACAACCAGAAGGAAGTGTTGTTGCAGGTGCTGCGCTTTATCAAATCTGGTTGGCCCTCTGAGAAAAGTCTTACAGGGGAGCTCAGACATTTTGGGCAAGTGGCTATGGAGTTATCAAATGAAAGTAATATTTGTAGGAGAGCTGGTGTGTTCATTCCACCCACCGAAGTTAGAAACAAGATCATTAAAATTGCACATGAAGGCCACATGGGGGTTTCTGCCACCTGCAAAGAAATAAGGCAGGCATATTGGTGGCCAAGCTTGGACAAACACGTTTCTACGTTTCTGGGCATTTGTTCGCATTGCGTAGTTTCTGATAAACCCTGGAAAACAGCTATCAAGCCTTTGTTTAATGTCCCACTACCTGACAAGGTTTGGGAAAAAATAGGCTTAGAGTTTTCTGGGCCATTTAATTTGTTACCTGCAGACAAAAGGTATTTGTTGGTTGCTATAGATTACTTCAGTCATCTCTTTTTTTAGCAAATTATTTTTAATAGAGGGTTCCCTTGTTAACACTATTACTGACAATGGGGTACAATTTGTTTACAAGAAAATGACTGATTTTATGCAAAAACACAACATTAAGATCTTCTCAAGAGGCCTTGTATAGTCCAGCATCCAATGGTCTGGTGGAAAGGGCAAACCGCATCTTGAAGGAGGTTACCCAGACTGCGGTAGGAGCCAACATTGATGTTTCCCTTTTCCTCCAAGAGTTTGGGCTTACCTCACTACACCTCATTCCACCACAGGCGTGTCCCCTTTCACTCTTCTTAGGGGTAGAGATGCCAGAACCAAACTTATACTTTCTTGGCTACCCAGCATGTTGGCAGGTCAGTCCAAATCACACAAGAATAATGTTGATTTTGCAACCATGCAACAAAGAGTGATGGGGAAACAGTTGTTACAAAAACAATATTATGACAATAGGAAACATGTCAAAAATGTACAAGTGAATATCCATGATTGGGTGTTGATCAAAAAACCACAGAGTTACTAAAGGAGAATCAGAATTCTCATTGCCTGTGAAAGTGCTAAGATCTACCATAGCTTCTTTATATAATAATAAATAAATATATAATTTTCACCCTATCTCCTTTCTCCCCGCCCATGCTAAAATCTTGGCGAAATTCATCAACATTGAACTGATGAAATACGTTCAATCCCAGGAGATCTTAGACTTCTCGTGGAACGGGTTCCGCGCCGGTCACAGCACTGAGTCTGCCCTTATTGCAGCCACTGATCATATTCGCATGCAGGTGGATCAGGGTGGATCGGCGGTGCTGATCTATCGGCGGCATTCAACACCGTCTCCCCGGTGTGCATGGTTCAGCGTTTGCCCGGAAGTGGGAGTCATGGGAAAGGCTTTGCAGCTCCTCCACTCTTTCATGTCAGGTTGAACGAACATCGTTAGCTGTGGAGGTTTCAGAGTTAGGGCCTTTAGCCTTCCATGTGGGGGTGCCCCAAGGTTCTTCCTTGAGCCTCACCCTCTTTAACCTTTATGTGACCCCTCTGGCCGAGTTGGTGAGATCATTTGGGTTCCAGGTGCTTTCCTATGCGGACGACACGCAAATCATTGTTTCCATCTCAAAAGATTTGCAACTGGTCGCAGAGAAATTTAACCAGTGCATGGCCAGCATTATTTGTTAGATGAAGGGCAACTCACTAAAGATTAATGCTGACAAGACCGATGTACTGGTATTTGGCTCGCAGAATTCCATCTGGTCAAATGCCTGGTGGCCGGCAGACTGTGGTCCCCTCCCAGGCCAGGTTAGGACAGCGAAAAATCTGGGGGTCACTTTCGACGAGGGTCTGACCTTTGATGCCCAGGTCAGCCGAACTATCAGCACTTGCTTCTATATCTTAAGAACCCTTAGAAAGGTGCTGCCGTATATTCCGTCTGAACAGCATCGGTCCACCATCATTGTGCTAATCACCTCCCGGCTTGACTACTGCAACGCTCTATACCTCAACATCAATGCGGCATCCCTGGACAAGCATCAGGTTGTACAGAACGTAGCAGCCAGGTTGATCCTTAACATTCTGAAGCACCAATCAGCCATTAGAGGGGATCCGTGCCTTCCACTGGCTCCCCATCAGGAAGCGCATTTCCTTCAAGGTCCTGAGCATGGTATATAAGCAGGGCCGGACTGGGAACCAAAACCGGCCCTGGCAAAGAGCTCAGCCGGCCCCCCCGGGGGGTTGGGGGTGCGGCCGAGCTGTTTGCCAGGGCCGGTTTCGGCCGATTTTGTTACAGGGGCCAATTTTGCAGCTATGCTGCAAAAGCGTCACTTTAACAAAAATGGCCCCCAGGGGCCCAAAACCGGCCCCCACCCTAGCGGCCTACCGGGGAAACGCCCGGTGCCCGCTATTGCCAGTCCTGCCCTGTATATAAGGCCTTGCACAGTAAAGGCTTGCCGCAGTTGAAAACCATGTTCCAATGGTATACCCCCGGGAGGACCTTGAGATCCTCCACTCAGAAAAATTGATCTCCCCAAGATATCGCAGGGCCAGATGGGGCGGTCGCTCCTTTTCGGTAGCGGCCACCAAACTCTGGAACTCCTTGCCTACCTCCATTTCCAACACAGAATAAAAAATTTGCTAGCATTCGCGCCAAGAATTTTCAATTCTATTAAGGACACGGAGGCGAGGATTATGCTGTCTCTTTCTTCACTGTTTATTTTACAGCAGCCAATGAAAAACAGTTAAAAATTTTACATACATTTCCCATGATGCAATGGGGCAATCCAATAACCATAGAGACTATGCTCTATATATGTAACCTCACACACGAGCACTTCCTCTTTCTTTGCCTTGAACGAACACTGTCCAATTGAACCGAACTTATGTCCATCAAAAGAACTTGTAGAAACACAGAACACGAATCCTCATGCCAGAGCCACCGACGTACATGTGACTGAAGGGCGCGCAGCACGCCATCCGAACTTGCAAACAAGTAGATGTTTATTGATCACCTTTCTGCTCCGCCCCTGAAACAGAAATTCGCAAACCGTAATAACCATGATAAGCAGAAATGTCCGGGCGGGTAGTCAATGACAATCATGAATATGAAATATATACATTGGGAGGGATAATCCTCGCCTCCGTGTCCTTAATAGAATTGAAAATTCTTGGCGCGAATGCTAGCAAATTTTTTATTCTATTACAGGACCGGAGACTTCAGATTATGCTAGTTCAACGCTTTACCAACACAACAGAAGCAATGTCGCCCACAGGTTTATAATAAAACTGCTTAAAAGTAGAGTCAGATGACCAATCAGCTGCTTTCATTATATCCTGTAAACTGGTGCCTAACATATAAGACTTGGAGGCCATAGCGCCCCTCACTGAATAGGCCCCAAAGAGCTCAGTGTCAATACCGGCCTCCTGCATTATATATCTGAGCCATCTGGCAATAGTCGCAGACGTAACTGGCTTAAACGGTTTCTGCAATGCAATTAACAGTGTAGAACAACTAACTGGTCTAACCGCTTGGGTACATTGTTCATAAGCTTTCAAGCACTTTACAACACACAATTTATCGTTAACAGGAAAGGCATGGTATTCAATGGAACGTGAAAATGTCTTTGTCCGAGCAGAAATCGAAAAGGAAACCCCTTCCGGGGAAAACACTCTACCTGTTAGGTCCAGGGCTCTGATATCAGAGACTCGTCGACAGGCAGACAAACAAAGGAGCATGGCTAGCTTAGCAGATAATTGTTTTCTCGAAAGTTCCTCATTACAAGGCCAGTTATCAAATAAAGTCAACACTTTAGAAACATCCCATAAAGCAGAATACTTAGCCTTGGGAGGATTCGCCACACGTATACCTTTGAGAAGTTTGCATATCACCGGATGCATACCTACCGGTTTACCGTCAATTTGCGTATGTCCCGCTGAGATAGCGGACCTGAAGTTGCTAACCGATCTGTAGGAGAGGCCCTCCGAGGCTTTCTTGGATAAAAAAATTCACAACCTGTGAGAGGTCTGCTTCCACGGGATCCACCTGTTTCTCCAGGCACCAACCCAGCCATGCTCGCCATGCTGAGGAGTATCGTTTCCTGGTAGAGGGAGCCCAGGCTTGCTGGATGAAACCGGAAGCCTCCTTTGAAATCCCTGGCAACGACCACTGTTGCCTGAAAGCCTCCAGGCCATCAAGGACAACTGTCCCGCTAGCATCAATGGGTGCAGTTCTCCCTGAAGGCCCTGGAGCATCGTCTGAGACCATGGAAGGGGAAGCGGGAAGTCGCAGGTTAGTTCCAGAAGAACCGGAAACCATGGCTGTGACTTCCAAACCGGTGTGACCAGGACAAGTTCCGCTTGTTGAAGGACAATCTGGTTCGCTACTCTGGGAATCAGAGTGAAAGGGGGGAACGCATAATTCAAGGACTTCGACCAATCCTGTGTGAACGCATCCGTGGCTTTCGCCAGAGGGTCCGGCCTCCAACTGAAAAACGACTCTAGTTGGCGATTGAACCTGGAGGCAAATAGATCTATCGAGCAAGGACCCCACGTCTCCTGAATCATTTGAAAAAGGAAGGGATGGAGCTGCCAGTCGCTGTAATCTGTCAAGTGACGGGAGTTCCAATCCGCTATTGCATTGTCCTGCCCCGGAAGATATTCCGCTATCACCGTAATCTGTTGGGCTAGGCAGTAATGCCAAAAATCCTTGGCTATCTCGGCCAGCATGGGTGATCTCGTCTCCCCTAACTTGTTTATGTACCTCACCACCGAAACGTTGTCCATCCTCAGAAGGATACAACAGGAGACCTTCTTGGGTGAGAGAGAGCGGATCGCGAACGACCCTGCTAGGAGCTCAAGGCAGTTGATGTGCAATGCTAATTCCTGGAGGGACCATCTTCCCCTGTGGTTATCTCCCTGCATCTCGCCCCCCAGCCCCACCGGCTGGCATCGGTCTCTATCACCACTTCCGGGCGAGATCCGAAGATCGCTCGGCCATTCCAAGCATCTACGTGTGTCAGCCACCAATTGAGCTCCTCCTTCACTACGTCCGTGAGGGGAACCTGGTCGAAGTAGGAAAGACCCTTCTGCAAGTGTTGAATCTTCAAGCGCTGTAAGGCCCGGTAATGCAATGGCCCCAGGAAAATCACTTGAATTGAGGATGCAAGCAGTCCCACCAAACGAGCAATGGCCCGTAGCGACATTACTTGCTTGGTTAGTGTTACCTTCAGCTCCTTCTTCAGATCCCTCAACTTGGTCTTGGGCAGTTCAAGTTGAGCTGTCTGAGAGTTGATTACAAAACCCAGAAACTCTATCGACTGAGTCGGAGACAGGACAGACTTGGTTGAATTGATTATGAAACCCAGATTCTCCAAAAGCTGCACCCTGATTTGAAGGTGCTGGACTGCTAGGGTAACCGACGGTGCCATGATGAGTATGTCGTCTAGATAAATTATGAGACGAATACCCTGCTCTCTGAGATAAGCAGTCACCGGTTTCATCAGCTTGGTGAAGCACCAAGGCGCCGAGGAAAGACCGAAAGGAAGGACCAAATATTTCAACCATCGGTCCCGCCACCGGAACTGTAAGAAACGTCAGTGTGGAGGGAAGATGGGCACCGTGAGATAGGCATTCTTGAGGTCCAAACGGACCATCCAATCTCCCTGTCTCAAAAGATCCGTCAGCAGATGTATTCCCTCCATCTTGAAGTGTCGGTAGAGGACAAAATGATTTAAACCTTTCAGGTTTAGTACCAGTCTGTAACCACCGCCCCTCTTTTGCACTAGGAAGACATTGCTGCAGAAGCCCTCGGTTTTGGCATCGCAGTAGGCTACCGCGTGCTTCTCCAGCAATTCTGTTATTTCGTGCTCTATAAAAATTTCTTCTTGTTGGGAAAAAACCAACGGGTGTGGCAGAAAGTCTTGCGTAGGAGACTGGAAGAACTCTATTTGAAAACCCCGAACGGTTTGTAAGACCCAGGCGTCTCGTGTAATTTGAGCCCAATTGTGTATAAAATGACAAATGCGACCCCCGAGAGGGTAAGACAGAGGAGTTAGAGCTCTTACCTGAAGTAATCTGAGGCTGGAAGTTTCCTCTTTGGCCACCTCGATGATATCTGCGCCGGGAGAATCTTCTAGTCGGGTAGAAGGTACCACCTCTGGTAGTGTCCTGCCAATCCCCTCTACCGCGACTGTAGCCTCCTCTGGGAGGGCCCTGATAATACTGACGGCCTGGCGAGCGGCCCCTGCCTCGCCCGGCCCATCCAAAAAGGCCTTGCTGAAAAACTCGCTTTATGTTTGACTGGGCCTTATCCAGGGTGGTGAATGTGCCCACGTATTTGGACACGTCTTTCACAAATTTGTCGCCGAATAGGAGCGCTTCGGCTAGGGGAACTGCTTCTGCGGAAGCCAACTCTGTGAGGTTGCTGTCCATACGCATAAGCAACGATTTTCTCCTCTCCGCTGATATGGCGCAGTTGGCGTTCCCCAAGAAACAGATGGCACACTGCGTCCATCCTGCCAATATGTCTGGGTCGATGGGGGAACCAGTGTCTTTGGCTACCAACGCCATATCAAGAATCTTCGCCAACGGGCCTGTGACGTCTAAAAGTTTATCTTGGCATCCCTGCCAAGTGCGATCGATGCCCCTCTTAGGATCTTTGGCGAACTTTTTCAGAAACGCCAGCATATTGGGGTCAATGTCCGGGGTATCCGCCACACTATCTGGAATATCTGGGCGTGGACATTCCGACCTAAGTCTGTTACGCACCTCTTTATCAAAATGCCTCCTCAAATTTTGGTGGAAGTAATCAGCAACCTCAGGGGATTGAGCCCAATCGGAGGACCTCGGGTGGACAATGTCCATAGGGTTAAAATTAAAAAGGGAGTTGGGGCTTGGAGGGAGGCAACCTGCTGATCTAGATGTGCCCTCTTCGCCTTCTTCTTTTTAGGAGGGGAGGCGGTATCCGTAGAGTCTGTGTCGGTAGTGGTGTCAGTATCGTAACTTTTACTTGGCGCCGGAGTGGCTGTGGACATTGAATAATGATGATCCCCCGGTTTAGCTGGAGGAAGTTGAGCCAAGGCCTGCGCATGCGGCCATGTAGACGACTTGGCTTTAGACTGTTTCTTTTCCCTCTGAGGTGTGCTGCAAGGACCCTGAGGGCTCAGAGGGTTGAAAACCGTGTCGTTTAGCAAAACTCTCCAACTGAGCAGTAATGGGCTTGAGGGCGGCCGCCAGAGCTTTGTTTACCGTCTCGGGAACCGCAGTCTCAATAGCCCTGTTCACAGACTGCTGAACGGATGCATCCAGGGCATCGACCAAATTGTCCTCTAATGAGGGACCGTGCTCCTCTTCATAAAAACCATATTCCTCCTCCTCAAACGAGGCCCACTCCTGCATTGTGAAAATGCTTAGATCTCAAGTACTTGAAAAATGTATTAATATCAGCCAAGTCGTAATTCCAGGGGAATTTGATAAAGGGGGAGCCACCCTTTGTGCATCAATTATATGAATATAAGTCTAGCTCCTCAGCCCAGCTGTAATCAACAACTTATTGCAGCCCTCAAAGAGGACGTAAAGTGAGCCAAAAGTTATACAAGCCTGCACCCGGCTAGGGCCTTCACTATTCTTCCAGCCTGGAAAGGGCGTCCGATAGCACAGGAGAAGAGAGATCAATACTGTGCGAAGCTCCGTTCGAAAACGAGCGCGGAGCGAGGAGGAAAACTAATTGGGCGTCGTGTAGCCCAAAAGGAGCCCAAAGAAAGCCCAATTGGAGCCCAATTGGGCTACGCGACTGCCTGGCTCAAATGCTTCTCGCGGGCCCGATCAGGGAGGGCTCCGCAATATAGATAATGCACACGAAGCGCCGTGCAAAGGGAAATCAGGGTCAGCGAGTCTGGTGGAGGAGAGGCGCGAAGCGGGAAACGCTGGGAACGCGCTCGCCTCCACCCGATCGTGATATGCACACTCTAGACCTCCGCGCGTAAGCGCGGTCGCGGCGCGTAATTAGTACAATCAATTGACGCAACAACAGTGTACTAAACACTTACAACATCTAAAAGACTCAATAATATGAGAGAGAAATAAATGGCACTTAACTCATCTGCAAGCAGCAAAGAAAGAGGAAGTGCTTGTGTGTGAGGTTACATATATAGAGCAAAGTCTCTATGGTTATTGGATTGCCCCATTGCATCATGGGAAATGTTGTATGCAAAATGTTTAACTGTTTTTCATTGGCTGCTGTAAAATAAACAGTGAAGAAAGAGACAGCATAATCTGAAGCCTCCGGTCCTGTAATAGAATCTCTTATGGTTTTTAGAAAACTGCTGAAAAAATGGCCATTTTCATTCTAGTTGGCTGTTCCGTGCTTCTCTCTAATCCTCCGTCTTCCCAGCGCATTGACACCCTCGGGTATAAGTGTGCTTTATACATTTTATCCTATCCTATTGTTGGATGCAAAGGGGTGGTGGAACAGGGAAAGTGTTGTTCCAATTTCTGCTGCTCAGGCTATTTTCAGGCGGGTGTATTTGGACAGGGTCAACACGCCTGAGTCAAGCACTATGTTATCCACTGATAATATCAGGGATAGCAAGGTTCTACTGGGTAAGAATATAGCTTCATGTGACCGTACTGTCAGTGGTTATCAAGTGGAAACAGTGTTGGACCCCACTACCCTCATGATTGGGGGTAATATTGAGAAAGTTGCTTCTAAAACTTCTGATGTGTGGTGGCTACCGGAGATGACATGACAGTGGGTAAAACAGCACGGTAACAGTGCTGCACTCGCAGTGCACACACAGAGAAGCTACCAGTAAAGTTCAAAGATTTCATTATGTTGTAAATCCTGTTTTTCTTATTCATTGTAATTTAGTTTAGACATGTTGTAGGTGTAACTGATTTGCTTCTTTCCTTCTAGGCAAGATGCTTATTGCTTCTTTTCTAGGTGATGTAACCTGTCCTTAATCTGGGCTAGGTTCACTGGCTCGAAATCATTGATCCTACAACCATTGTTCCATCATGTGATGCTGCTCTTATTTACTGCATTGTGTGCCCCCTTCGTAGCCCGCTATATACCTGTTTATTGTATTACTCTCCTTTGTGTCATTTGTCTGTGAATCATGCGATTATTCATGTTGTGTATTCTTACTTGATGTCGATATTGGGTTTATGACTTTCCTTCCACCCCCTTGTAAAGCGCTCTGCTATCCTTCGGGATCTTGTTAACGCTATATAAAACTTTATAAATAAAAAATAAATAAAATAAATAAATGTCATGTTCTATGACTATTGGTGTAAGAGTCTGTTGTCATTTTCTATGCATTCCATTCTGGAACCCTCATTGCATCAGGGTACCGGCCAGGTTGTGAAGCGTTGGCTCTTTGTCAGTTGCCTGCTTTACCTGGGAATTATAGGTAGCTGATGCAGTCGTGGGTCCTTTTGAATAAAGGATTAATCTTTCTATCACTACGTGGCTCCCGTGTCATTCTGAAGAGGTTACAGTGTGCCTGCTACTCTGCGACGTCTTCCCTACAGCGGGGTTGGATATGGCATTTCTTTTTTTTTTTCCTGTCTTGTTGAAAGGGACCTAAATCTCACAGGTGATGACTGGGACGAGTAGGACTAGGAATAATGAAGATTACCGGAATGTAGGTGGGCCAATATTTGCAATGATATGATACAACATTTATTTTCATTGTGCCGCAAAATTCCCTTATACAGGCATCAATATTCTGGTGGGTGTGACAACACGATCAGACTCGAACTACCCATCCTTGACTCTTCTGTCAAACTCAAAGCAAACTCAGTGCTTCGAAGCAACCGAAAGGAGATGTGCGGTGTGTTTCTCTAACTACAAAATAAATACATAACACAAGAAGCCATACAAAGCAAGGACAGGGGAGTAAGGCCGAGGCAGGGTACGTTTCTCACAGCGGTTAGAGCTTCAATGGGACTGAACCCACTCTTCGTTCGCTTTTTGTCTCGGCTAGAAAACATGGACGTCCTCATCCAATATGGCCGTCAATTTCTACGTCCTGTTAGGAACTTAGTAGCCGTTCTAGTCTTCCTCCGACCTTATTTTTGTCCACTCCCGTGAACCGTCCTCAAAGTTTACAAGGATCCAAGAGCGTCCCCTTTTTCATAACTCTGTTATATTTTCATGTTTTTTTATTTTCGAAACGAAGTGCTTCTGATATGGCTCATTTCTCTGGGCGAACACGACCGTCCACCTAAAAGCAAGTATCAGCCTCTCACGTTTAGAAGCGGTGCGCATGCGTCATTTCCCATCCTGCCCCTCGCGGTGTCTCTGCCTAGGCTGCCATCTCTGCTGGTTCCCGGAGGTTACTGTCTCGCAAGGTGAGCGAGCTTTAAGTGACGGCGGTTTTCGAGATAGGGAACGTAGCTCGCAGGCAGAGCGGCGCGAGACAGCGGTTATAGTCAGGACCACGCGCGCCTGCGTACAGTTTATTCCTTTTAAAAGACTGTGGGCTGTCGTGCCAGTGGCAAGGTCAGATAGGTTCTATGGTATCCGCGGGTCACCGTGTAATAGTAGCAGAAAGTCTTTCGTCTCAACTGTCACTGTCCTTCAATTTATGCTGGGCTGCGTTAGGAAAAGCTATTTTTCTAGGAAGAATTTGCAAAGTACTTTGAGCAGAAAGTGTTGCAGATTCGGTCCGCCTCATGAAAATGGAGGGGGTGTGCTACTGCGGGCTTACCTGCAGTTGGTTTGTTCCATCGCCGGCCGTTGTGAAGATTGTTGGTGAAGGTCTTAGGCCAGCATCAGAAGTTCCTTAGTGGCAGGGTCAGAACTCTTGTTACAGCTAGGATAGTGTCAAAGGGTATGACAAGGTCTGAGTTCGACAAGCGCACTGCAGACTACAGAGCTTCTGATTATGGGTGGTAGAAGAAGGTCAATAAACAACAAAATGGACGGACCCAATGTAGGAATCCAGATATACAAATGACTCCATGTCATGCACAGGAATGGAAAAAAACATTAGGTTCTTAAGAAGAACCCTCACCCACCAACCGAGTTGGTGGCATGCTTCATCATTGGGTTCCCAGCTGGGCTGCCTAATGCTACCCAGCTGTGCTGCGACGCCCGAATTACAGCAGAGCGGGTTGTTTTTTTGTGTGGTTTTTTCCCCCATTAAAATGGTAGAAGAAGGTGACACTTTTCTTTGAGCCATAGTGGAGAAGGCAAGCTCAGCTTGGAGAAGCTCGAAGGACGAGAAAGGCAGAGAGGGGATGCAAGATCAGAATCGCTGTCTAGGTCCAGATCTAGTATAGTTCCTGAAGTATTGGTGCAATTGGAAGTTGCAGAATGGTAGTTGAGAAGGATATCGTATGGTGCAACCGTCTTCAAACTTTTTTTGCTCTGAGCCAGCCACCCACCCCCCTCAAGCAGAATGTTTTGAAGTCTGCCCCCGCCCCCATCGAAACTTTATTGTAAGAATTGGTGGAGTGGCAGGGCGGAGCAAATGAGATAATTTCATGGGTACTTTTTCTGTAGCTCATAATCTACACTAAAGAAATTGACCATAAAACACTACGTTTCATAATTGGGGCAATGTGAGCTGCTCGCACTCCCGAAGGAATAACACTTGCTGCACTAATGATGGCTGCGATCTTGAGTAGGCTGTCTCCTTTGCCTGCTTCGTCCATTCCCTACCATTTCTGGCCATCACTCCAATCTAGAAACAGATCATGCCTCTTTCAGGAAGAAAAATCAGCTTCCATGTATTTCCCCATATCCCCTTTTTGCAGCAAATAACTCTAACAAGGAAAAAGGCGCCTTCATGCCACATTTTTAAAATAAAGGTGTCATAATTCTGATGCAGTGGGCTCCACACACCCCTGGGCCCTAGTGACATTGCACCTGCTTCACTATTGATAACTATTGCCTAGCACAGTGGGCAGTCTCCTCTGCCTTGAAACCCGAGCTGGGGAAGGCGCAGCCGGACCCGATGGGGGCCCGGGGCAAACACCGCCCGGAGGCGAGAAGCCCCCCCCCCCTCTTCCATCGCGGAAGCCCACGAAAGAGGGGGTGACCAGGATTGGTTGCCCCAAGGTAGCCAACGGCCCCCCAATCAGGGGCGAGGCGGCAAGCAGCTGGGGGGGGGGGGTTAAATAGGGGCGGAAGGCCCAGAGTTAGCATGCAACCCCCCCCCCCCCTGCAAGAAGAAGGACGACCTCGCCTCATCGCCTTGGAATCGCCTACCATGACCTCATTGTTGGATTGTCGTCGTCGCCATCAGCGGAGGGATCGTAGGACGGCCGGCTGCAGGGTTGAGCCATCGTGAAATCCAGCTGCGGAGGGCAGCTGCAAGAAGCATAGAGGAGCCTGCGACCGGTACCACTATCTCCAGAAGTGAAGAGTACACATCCCCCTTTACCGGCAGCCAGGACGGCGGTGCCTAGGAGAAGGCGTCAGGCACCTGGGGACTTCAGCGACGATGAAAACATGGGCAGAAATGCAGGCCTCCTCGAGGCCCCTGAAGCCAACACGGCGGCGTCTAAGGGGGCAGCCCAGGATCAATTAAGAGGATGGCTCAGTGAGCGGAGCGCTCAAGTCTAGCAAGGGCAGTGATTTGGAGGTTACGGTGGCAAACGCACATCGATGCCGGCTTTGGGCGCCGAGGAGCGGCTAGCTATCACTAGGATGGCTGACTCTGTCAGGCCTCGCACTGCACAGAGGGTCGGTGCGGGCGGCGGTGCCCTCGAAATTGGATCAGGGAGCAGAGGCCTCCGGTAGTTGCGGCGCTGATGTTAAGCTGAGACCGGGAATGAATCTGGAAGGCTCCGTTTACAAAAAATAGTGGGAGAAGGGAGCATTATATCCGCCGTTAATTTCGCTCAGGCTGAGCTTAGTTTGTTTTGGGGCCACGGATATGCTAGGTGCACAGGACGGGTAATATGAGGCTCCGGATTTCATGTCCATGCTCGGGTGAAACGATTGTTTCACTATTACGTTTTCTTTACTGTGGCTCAGAGTAATTACAAGCATAAAATGTATAGCGTTTAGGCGAGAACGGCCATGAAGGCATGTAAGCGCCAACTAGAGACAGCAAGTTAATTTGGTAGTTTGTATTCTCACGGGGTCACGATGGCACATGAATTAGGAATTCTAAGAAAGGGGAGTGATTCACCTCAGGAAGTACATAGGTTGGAATCAATATAAATGTCAGCAAAAACAGAATACCTCTGACGCCATCAATAGATTTTTACTTGTGCCTCAATGGTTCTTTTTATGAACCATGGGCTCCATTTATTTATGGATTCATTCTTCATTTTTTCATGATCAAAAAAGAGGTTCCCATCACATTACACATTTACGACATACGCCTCTTTTTGTTTTTTGTAAATATATACAACAGCAACTTTTGACACAGCTAGTCTAAACAAAAAACATATACACTATTTACATAACATACATAGGTGTAATCTAAGACCATAAAACATTACTACATGCATAGACAACAACAATCCTGTTTGTAATGATTGTTACAAGAATACCATTCCCGACATGAGTAAGTCCTACTATTTTACAATTATAATTGGGACTTTTATCTTTGTTTTGCCCTCAATTAGCTGTATTGAACAGGTCCTAGAGAGGTGAGAGAGTTGTTTGCAAACTCGTATCTAGAGCGGCAATAAATCAGCTCGAGTGCACCTATTATGGGGCAAACTTGTTTTGTTCGGTTGCTCTAAACCTCTCTTTTGAAAGAGCCAACGCGTTTCGAACTTGGGTAGATGGGACCAGGCAGAATATTTCATGTGAAGGTCTTCATCAGGGCGGGGCTTTGGACGTGTAGGACATTAGGTGCCTGCATGGATAAACAATTAAAAGACTAATGAAACACTAAATCCAGTATCTGCTGTGTACAATTGTGTTAGCTTAGGTTGGGCTCTTGACATACCATATCTGACTCGCATGATGGAGTACAATGTCCCTCCTGGGTTCTTGTATTTAGGTGGTTCTTTTCGGCTTTCTACGGATCGAGAGGAATGGGGGAAAAAAAGGGGGGGTGTTTCTATTACATGGGGCTTCCGTTGTTTGACCTAGACTATGTATTATTTCTTTACTTTCTCGTTTTTACATTGCGGAATCAATTCGGTGTGGTTTAACGTCACCCCTAGTGTGGGCAGACTCAGTGTGGTCAAGTGAAACTCCCCGGTGTTCTTGTGTTGTTGGAGGGGATGAGCGCACGCTACTTGAAACTCACAATGCTCAATATGCGAGTAATATCCTGCCCCTACTGGCTTTGTGATCTCATACTTAATGGCGTGATTCGCAGTGAGGTCGCAAGGTGCACGCTACTTAACAGTGCTTAATAAGCGAGTGGTCTGTTACCCCTTATTGCTCGATGATTGCATGCTTGATGGCGTGATTCGCAGTGAGGTCCCTGGGCGCACGTTACTTAACAGTGCTCAATAAGCACGTGGTCTATTCCCTTCTGACCCGGTGATTGCATGCTTAGTAATATAAACCGAAATGGGGTCCCAAATACCTGATTTATTTATAGTTGGCAGTTCTTTTTCTTCGCGGTATCTGGTCTGCAGGACCGGTGGGTGTATTCTCCTCCAGCCAGCGTTGGGTTTTACTCGATCTTTATACTTCCGCGTTCCCGCGCGCCGTTTCTGATGCCGGAAGTCAGCGTCCTTGCCTGGCCTTGCCTGACTTCCTCTATCAGCGTTGTCATGGCAATCTTCGGATGCGTTCGATCTAAACTCCATTTTCGGTGGCAATTTGCTTTACCTGCTAACATCTGCGTCTTCTTGCCATCTCGCCTTGTGTTCAGCAGTGTCACTCATGGTTAGTTTCACACTCACGCCACTTTGTTGGTTCACCTTAATTGTTTATAGCATGCCACTTGAGGTCATTGCCCTCTCGGTTCTTGAGCTTTTGTATGGGTAAACCTGGTTTATTAGTGATAGCAGGAATTCAACCTATATTATGCATTCCCCGTTTATGCCCTGGATATGCCTTAATTTGCTTCTTGTGATTTTCACTCTTCACTCCCACGTGATTTTTATTTCTATTTCAATCCGTTTCCACCTTGCGTACATGTTGCCAAAGTTTTGGCAGTGTGGAGGGTACCTTTGAGAACCTTTCAGTTATTGACAGAGGAAGTTTTTGGGCGTCCCTTACACTACTTGATATTCATCCACAATGGATTAGCTCTCTCATTTCATTCAGGCCATTTTCGATCGTATTCAATATGGTGCCTTCAATTGTGCTATCGCTCTGGCAACATGTACGCAAGGTGGAAACGGATCGAAATAGAAATAAAAATCACGTGGGAGTGAAGAGTGAAAATCACATGAGGTAAATTAAGGCATATCCAGGGCATAAACGGGGAATGCATAATATAGGTTGCATTCCTGCTATCACTAATAAACCAGGTTTACCCATACAAAAGCTCAAGAACCGAGAGGGCAATGACCTTAAGTGGCATGCTATACACAATTAAGGTGAACCAACAAAGTGGCGTGAGTGTGAAACTAACCATGAGTGACACTGCTGAACACAAGGCGAGATGGCAAGAAGATGCAGATGTTAGCAGGTAAAGCAAATTGCCCCCGAAAATGGAGTTTAGATCGAACGCATCCGAACATTGCCATGACAACGCTGATAGAGGAAGTCAGGCAAGGACGTTGACTTCCGGCATCAGAAACGGCGCGAGGGAACGCGGAAGTACAAAGATCGAGTAAAACCCAACGCTGGCTGGAGGAGAATACACCCACCGGTCCTGCAGACCAGATACCGCGAAGAAAAAAAAGTGCCAACTATAAATAAATCAGGTATTTGGGACCCCATTTCGGTTTATATTACTAAGCATGCAATCACCGGGTCAGAAGGGGCAATAGACCACGTGCTTATTGAGCACTGTTAAGTAACGTGCGCCCAGGGACCTCACTGCGAATCACGCCATCAAGCATGCAATCATTGAGCAATAAGGGGTAACAGACCACTCGCTTATTAAGCACTGTTAAGTAGCGTGCACCTTGCGACCTCACTGCGAATCACGCCATTAAGTATGAGATCACAAAGCCAGTAGGGGCAGGATATTACTCGCATATTGAGCATTGTGAGTTTCAAGTAGCGGGCGCTCATCCCCTCCAAGAACACAGGGGAGTTTCACTTGACCACACGGAGTCTGCCCGCACTAGGGGTGACGTTAAACCACACCGAATTGATTCCGCAATGTAAAAACGAGAAAGTAAAGAAATAATACATAGTCTAGGTCAAACAACGGAAGCCCCATGTAATAGAAACACCCCCCTTTTTTCCCCCCATTCCTCTCGATCCGTAGAAAGCCGAAAAGAACCACCTAAATACAAGAACCCTGGAGGGACATTGTACTCCATCATGCGAGTCAGATATGGTATGTCAAGAGCCCAACCTAAGCTAACACAATTGTACACAGCAGATACTGGATTTAGTGTTTCATTAGTCTTTTAATTGTTTATCCATGCAGGCACCTAATGTCCTACACGTCCAAAGCCCCGCTCTGATGAAGACCTTCACATGAAATATTCTGCCTGGTCCCATCTACTGAAGGTCGAAACGCGTTGGCTCTCTCAAAAGAGAGGTTTAGAGCAACCGAACAAAAAGAGTTTGCCCCATAATAGGTGCACTAGAGCTAATTTATTGCCGCTCTAGATACAAGTTTGCAAACAACTCTCTGACCTTTCTAGGACCTGTTCAATACAGCTAATTGAGGGCAAAACAAAGATAAAAGTCCCAATTATAATTGTAAAATAGTAGGACTTACTCATGTCGGGAATGGTATTCTTGTAACAATCATTACAAACAGGATTGTTGTTGTCTATGCATGTAGTAATGTTTTATGGTCTTAGGTTACACCTGTGTATGTTATGTAAATAGTGTACATGTTTTTGGTTTAGACTAGCAGTGTCAAAAGTTGCTGTTGTATATATTTACAAAAAACAAAAGAGAGGCGTATGTCGTAAATGTGTAATGTGATGGGAACCTCTTTTTGATCATGAAAAAATGAAGAATGAATCCATAAATAAATGGAGCCCATGGTTCATAAAAAGAACCATTGAGGCACAAGTAAAAATCTATTGATGGTGTCAGAGGTATTCTGTTTTTGCTGGCACATGAATTAGGAGCATCGATAATGTGTCCTTTGTTGGGGGTTCGAGTCCCGACCAAGGCTATACAATATCTTGCAAGGAAATTCACCTCCACAAATAGCCGAAATCTCCGACTAGTAAACAGGGAGGGAAATGGTAGATCACAGGAGAGTAGAGGTGTGGAAGTTTACATACCCCCAGTAATTCCTCTTTTCACAGGGCACCACCCAAAAATCTCAAGCTTTCATAATGACGTCTCAAGTCACACACTCTGGGAGTTTGTAAATATTTGAAAAGCCTCCTTCTCACTTTACCGCATGTCTAAAGTTACAACTAATCAATCAAGTGTAAGTGGTGCAATAAGTGTGATGTTGTGCATCCCTATTTTTGCATAGTGGGTTGAGGAGAGAAATCTCCCATGTTAAGACAAATAAAAGAAAAAGTAACAGTGAAAGTATGAAACAAACCTAACACAAAGTTTGCAGACGTTCATTCTGCAGGGAATCAATCTGCAAATGAGGGCTTTGGACACCGAGACGTAGACCAGACAATCTTTGAATATCGCAGTTTTCGCTTTTACAAGTCTTGTGTTTTGTTCTAGAAAGAACGGAAATCCATGTAAACAAGGTATAATCCCACCTCTGCAGGGATTGCCTGAGCTCCTGATCACCCTCTTCTCCTTTCATCCGATTTATTTGGGACCCCTTCAAAAACAAGTTGTGGAGATATTTTTCTAAAAGAATGTATACAGCATCTCCAAATTGCATATATAATACAGTTTTAAAATATACCCATAGAATAACCACATGTAACTTCCCTGCCGAAATAGATGGGCTCTGAGATGATTGTTTCAAGTGGTTTTACTCTAATTTACTGTATCCAAGGGCGTGTGATAACTCTGCCATAATGTTTTGGTTCAGTTATGAGCCTGAATCAACCTGAGTATCATCACCTAGATGTAAAATATGCAGCCATGTTGGCAGGACACAAAGGAAAGTCTGCCTGGAGCCGCCAGCTTTCTTAGCCAACACAGTGTCGTCGATAAAAAACGCAGCATGTCTCCATTATTGCAATACAAGACAAATGAGTCTGCGTGCAATATACACAGTAGAGTTGAACTAAGCAGTTTGCCAGTGCGCATGCAAGAGTAGCGGGAGTTTAACCGGGAAATCAAAGGTCTCAGGCAGGGGCCAGCAACGCAGATGTAGATGGCAGATCTAGTAGCGAAGTTGGAGTTACAGCCTGCGTGAGTAAGGAGTATTCAGGAGAATAAGACAGAAAAAGCTGCCTTGAAGGGGCTTCGGTCAGGAAGCACCAGAGTTAAACACTGCAAGAATTAGGACAGGGCTCACATTTCGCACATAGTTCATACTAAAAGACCTAATGCTTGCCAACAGGCCTGGCCTGATATATGGTTGGCGCCAGGATAATACCTTGCCCATTACCAGCCCCACTGGTTCCCTGCGCTCGGCCTCCACAATTTCAAGAAAAAAGAAAAGTCGGGATAACCTCAGTGATTAATGTCCTGCAGGGGAGGGATCGGAGTTTTTGTCATGGGAAAATTGTTATCTGATCGAGAGGCAGTAGGCAAGGTTAAGGGGCCTGCGGCAAAGACAGTACCAGACAGAGCACAAAGTTTATTGCAAGAAATAGGTCAGTGAGCTGGTGCGTTGTCAAGCAGAGACGTTAAGGCATGGGTAAAGTGGGCTCTGGCCCAGGGCCCCAGCCCTTCAGGGGGCCCCTGATCGAGCCAACGCTGTTTTACAGAGAGTCTTCCCTGGATGACCTTGAATAATGCTTAAGCAGATGTTTCAAATACCATTTTCCTTTAATTCATTTTGATGTGGGTGATGTGCGAGTCTTATAGATATTTTGCAGAGAAATGTTGCGTTTGTTTCATGCAAACATCCATACAAAAGTTACTTTTGGATCAAAACATGAACACTCGTAGTCATAGGTCATATGGATTATTTGTAGTATTATTAGTGAGCTGTCACAATATTGAAAACACATGTCACTATCCCTAAATATTAGATGTAAACACATTTAGAACTTGGACCAGTGTCCTATGCAGTATCAGTGACCTGGCCAAATAGGGCATGACAGAGCTGAAACTCAATCATAAATTGAAAGCTGTTTTGAACAGGGCCCACAAAATATGTCTGGCCCAGGACCCCCAAAAGTTCTCAGTGTCCCTGTTGTCCAGATCCTGGTGTTACGCGCAGTATGGACTAAAAGGTTAATCAGAACAATGAGCCATTACCGGTTAGCAGGGAGCTGCATCCAACTGCGAGATGCAGAGCAGAGTGTTACGACTTCCCCAGTCTTTCATTATCCTAACGCTGCAAAAAGGGTTCATTTGGGCAGAAACCATGGTCCAACGTGTTAGTTCTGAGTTTGTTTTTCTCTTTGCCGAGTACTTGTAGTCAGCTAACTTGTATAACATTGCCCGTGCACTGCTTTAAACACTGAGGATTGATGCTATCGGTGTAAGGTTGGGGTGTGGTATAAGGTGCTCTGCCACCCACTCTGGTATGAAGGTAAAAGCGACAGGGTCCACGTAAGAGGCCACTGCAGCCTGCACCACCAATTGCCACTGCCAGCGTGGTAAATGTCAGTACCCACACAGGTACTAACCATCACCCAGCTTCAAGTGTGACCATTTAGATCGTTTAACACTCCCTAAGCTATAAGAATGGCTCAGGCGACGGGTAATGAGCTGACATGTAGTTACATGGGCTTGGTTACCTGTCTCCCACCTGTGTAACTGTTTTAAGAGACGGATTGAAGCATAGCTTAATGAGTTAAAAAAGCATAACTTTCAGGCAGGTCAAATCAGGCCCCAGTGCCCACAAAGTTGGTAGGCAGGGAGACCACGAATAATTTAAATAAGGGAAATGCAGCCGAAATCACTGAATTAGATGGTAATGGCGAAGCCATGCTGCCTGTTGTAAGACGGCCTCCTATTGGAATCCCACTTGGTGCTGGGAAGTAATAGTTGAATCAGTATTTAGCATTTGCAGGTTCAAATCCCACCATTTTTCCGCTACTGGGAGCAAGCGCTATATTCTCCCACAACTGTCAGCAAGCACACTAGTGCGGCCCATTGACTTTGCAGTACTACGGAAAATAATATGGGCACTAGATGAGGTATGCACCACGGAATTGGAGGCTAAGTTGTTTGGGGCAGCGTTCACGCTGGCATTCTTTGGGGCATGCAGGGTCAGTGAGATAGTGGCCCCCGCAACAGATAACCCAGGAACGGCCAGCATACGCCTGGCAGACATGGAATTGGTGGCAGGTCATATGAAGATCCTCCTGCGTCGGTCGAAGACGCAGGTGGGTTTCTCGCGAGGAGGGAGGGGAAGGGAGAGCAGGGGGACCTCCCTCCGATCGTCAAACCATAGGTAGCGTGGCGGAAGAAACCCAGGAAAGATAAACAAAAGAGAGAAAAATTACTAGAGGTAGATGGAAGGCTCACACAGTGTCCTTGGGATGCCTCACGGCAGGGGCACTGAGGGAGCTAAATGACACGACACAGCCACACACAGAGTAGATGAAAGGCTCACACAGGGTCCTTGGGATGCCGCACAGCAGGGGCCCTAAGGAGCAGGCGAGTGGCCAACAAAGGGTCCAGGGCAAACGGAACGGCACTTGCAGCCCGGGCAGGTCCTGCCGGACGCCCACAAGAAACTCGGTAGCAAGTTGAAGCCTGGAACCGCAGACACAGAGGCCCAGCAAAAGGGGCACCTCGCAAAACTGTACTGTCTGGGAGCAAACAACGACAATGAATGTACAAAGACAATGAAGGTATACAATAACATGGATGGTTATGAATGACCAAATAAAATTGCGAAATGTACAACTATGTTCTGTTTGAATAAACTGCGACATTTCAAGGCACCAAATCACGTTGTCAGTGGAGTGATTGAAAGGTGAAAGGGACGCAGTTATGTGGGCAAGGGGGGGGGAGACTCGCCCCTGGGAGGGATTGAAACCCGGGCGGGGAAGGCGCAGCCGGACCTGATGGGGGCCCGGGGCAAACGCCGCCCAGAGGCGGGAAGCCCTCCCACCCCGTCGCGGAAGCACGCGAAAGAGGGGGCGACCAGGATTGGTCGCCCCAAGGTAGCCGATGGGGGCCCCCCCCCCAATCAGGGGGCGAGGCGACAAGCAGCTGGGGGGGTTAAATAGGGGCGCAAGGCTCTGAGGTAGCATGCACCCCCCCTGCTAGAAGAAGAAGGAATCCCACCCACCCACACCAAAGGAAGCGGGCGTCGCAGCCGCAAATTTGAGGTGAGGCGGAAGAAACCCAGGAAAGATACACAAAAGAGAGAAAAATTACTAGAGGTAGATGGAAGGCTCACACAGTGTCCTTGGGATGCCTCACGACAGGGGCACTGATGGAGCTAATGATGGCACACAGCCACAGGCTGACTAGATGTGATGCTCCCACAGGGCCCTTGGGATGCCTCACGGCAGGGGTACTGAGGGAGCTAAATGACACGACACAGGCATAGGCAGAGTAGATGAAATGCTCACACAGGGTCCTTGGGATGCCGCACGGCAGGGGCCCTGAGGAGCAGGCGAGTGGCCAACAAAGGGTCCAGGGCAAGCGGAACGGCACTTGCAGCCCGGGCAGGTCCTGACGGACGCCCACAAATACTCAGTAGCAAGTTGAAGCCTGGAACCGCAGACACAGAGGCCCAGCCCACCAAAAGGGGCACCTTGCAAAACTGTACTGTCTGGGAGCAAACAACGACAATGAATGTACAAAGACAATGAAGGTATACAATAACATGGATGGTTATGAAAACCAAATAAAATTGCGAAATGTACAACCATGTTATGTTTGAATAAACTGCAACCTTTTAAGGCACCAAATCAGGTTGTCAGTGGAGTGATTGAAAGGTGAAAAGGACGCAGTTATGTGGGCAGGGGGGGGAGGAAGACTCGCCCCTGCGAGGGGTTTTGTTAAAACATGGGCCCCCTTTTTCCCCATTCCCTCTCTCCCATCTCTCTGTGGCACAGCAACTAATTCTGACTATTGCAGAGATCAGGGTGCGCTATTTTTCTAACTGTATCATAGCTCTCTTACTTTAGTTTTGGAACAAGTGTCTTGTAAATGGCTCTGACTAATTTACATTTAAGCGTTCACTTGATTTCATAAAATGTTACTGTAAGTAACTCCAGATTATACTTGTCTAGGAGTAAAACGTTTTCCAGGGTATGAAGGAACACATCCCTCTCCAAAAAGTTGGTGTAGAGAAAGGAGTTTACCCCTGGAGGAAAAAAAAGAAAATAATTTCAGGAAGTGTACTTAACCTGAAGGTATTTGTTTGTATATTAGCTCATGCAGAAGTGAAATTCACAAATATTTTCTATGAATATTCCTGGAAACCTGCACGTTTTGCAGGTTTCCAGACCTTCTGTAAACTCATGTGAATTCCTGAGAGTTATAAACTTGCACGCATGCAAGGTAATTGACTTGCATGTTCACTTTTTAGGTTGAGCCTAGGCAGCGCACATGCGCTGTCTGCAAGACCTGGAGTAATGGATATACGGAGTATAATCCCGCCTGCTGTTTGCCATTGGGTCATTCCCGCGTTGCTCTGCATTCCCAGCTCCCTATAGGCTGGGACTTCCGAGACGTCACTTCTGCTGCATGGCAGGCAGCACCGACCAACTACAGTGTAGTTACGCTGCAGGGCTGCATCTGTTTTGTTTTGGGACTACTTCACTTATCGTCATGGCACCTGGTTCACAGGCCGCCATGCTTATAAGTGTAGTACGCTTTTATATTTCTTCCTGCCGCAGCCACAGTTTTTTATTCACTCCAGACACAGTGCAACCTTGTTCCAGTGCTGCATCATCCTCGGCTACTTGTGCCAGTCCTGTGTAACTAGTGCTTCTTCCTTCCAGGGCAGTTTCACCCGAGAGAAGCCTCATTCCGGTGCTCTCTCGCCCAGCCCCTACAGCCACTGTCTCCTCATGTAGCACAATCTTGTTTGTGGGCTTCATTAGCATAGCCCACTCCATCTGTGTGATAGAATGTAAATGTCATAAGGAAAGGGAGCAGTACCACAGTCTGTTACTAGGTGTCCGCTGTTACTAGGTGTCCCTAGTAACAGCCTGTGGTACTGCACCCTTTCCTTAAGACATAATATAAGAATTCCATTAGTATTTGGCTCCAGGAACCAGCGTTAACATTTTTTCCTTTATTAGTGGAATTAATTTTTTTTCTCACAAAGGCTCCAAAAGATTAAAATGCTCGCGCTCGTTTCTTAAGCCTCATGGTAATGGCATTCCTAAAATGTCTTAAGGAAAGGGTGCAGTGCCACAGGCTGTTACTAGGGACACCTAGTAACAGCCTGTGGTACTGCACCCTTTCCTTAAAACCAAATATAGGAATTCCATTACCACGAGGCTTAAGGAACAAGCGGGAGCATTTCTGTGCAATTTTTTTAGGCTTTGGTAACCTTTGTGATAGGAACAGAAATTGCACTTATTAAGGAAAAAATGCTCGCGCTTGTTCCTTAAGCCTCATGGTAATAGAATGTAAATATGTCTTAAGGAAAGGGTGCAGTACCACAGGCTGTTACTAGGTTTCCTTAAGACGTAATATAGGAATTCCATTACTATGTGGCTCAAGGAACCAGTGCAGGCATTTTTTCCTTCATTGATGGAATTTACTTTTTATCATCACAAAGGCTACAAAAGCTTAAAACGCTCGCGCTCGTTTCTTAAGCCTCATAGTAATGGCATTCCTATATTATGCCTTAAGGAAAGGGTGCAGTACCACAGGCTGTTACTAGGTGTCCCTAGTAACAGCAGTGGGACTGCACCCTTTCCTTAAGACATAATATAGGAATTCCATTACTATGTGGCTCAAGGAACGAGTGTGAGCATTTTTCCTTTTTAGTGGAATTTATTTTTTTATTGTAAAGGCTACAAAAGATTAAAACGCTTGCGCTCGTTTCTTAAGCCTCATGGTAATGGAATTCCTATATAATGTCTTAAGGAAAGGGTGCAGTTCCACAGGCTGTTACTAGGTGTGCCAGACACCTAGTAACTGTCTGTGGTACTGCACCCTTTCCTTCATGTGGAATTTCTTACTTATTATGTATGCTGCTGCTGGCATAATTTTAAACAAAAAAAAATTAACATTCGCAACACCAATAGCTCACATTTTCACGGATGCAAGATCTATTGCATTGCAAATGCTTGTTGTAATTGTTTTTGAATGGGCCCCTTAATGTATTTGAGCACTTAATGGTTTTACACTTCTTTTCCTTTATTAACTTAAGGCCTCACAGACTTTAGCTTTCTGTTGTCAAAAGACCAAAACTTGCAGTGGCGTTATAGCTTACCATTGGTTGACTTTTTCATCACTTTCATATGCTTGTTTCTTTTCAATGGCTTTCCTTTCCCCTTTGTTTTTGTCCCTCCCTTGTAGCATAGCTTCTTTACCATCCTTTTGAATGCATGACTTGTAACCTTCAACTGCTCAAATTCTGGGAAACGTCTTTCTGCTTATGTTCTTGCTCTCACCCACGTCTGCTGCTTCTCCCCCCTTTAAATACTGGCCCGCATGCTTTACGGTTACTCCCTCATTTCCTTGCCCGTCTATTTTTTCTTGCATCTTGAAATTGTAAAAAAAAAAAATTAAAAAGTGGAAGCAGCATCATTTGGAATACCCGCACGTGCAATTTAATGTATGCATCCCTGCACATATGGCATTACTGTTGACTGCCATTACTTCATGAATAGGGCTTCTGGTTTTATGGTATTTTTTTAAATCCATATTTATTTTTTGTTTAGTGTAAGAATGAAGCTACAATCAGTGTATTTACGTATTTACTTAACCTATAAATTTATATTCACATTTCAATGTGCAATAGGTTTTTGCCATTTACAGTGTAATACTATATTCTGAAAACATTGCATTGTAGAAGTTTCTACAGCTGTAAATCTGCAGTTTCTTGTTTCATTAGGAAACCTTTTTTTTTTTTCAGGTTTTGCCTGAGGTAGCGCACTTGCGCCAATATTTGTTCTTAGAAAAACACCTCTAAGAAGGGGCTGTTAGCCCAGCCATTACTTTTTTTTTTTTTTAAACTTTATTTATCATTGATTATCAAACGACCACAAATTACGTTTCATTTGGTGCAGTTGTACAGTATAACAGAAATAACAGTGGAATATATTCATCTCTCCTCTTAATACATAATGGTTACTCAGATTATACCCATAACATCTCATGTAACATAATACATGCCATCCAAGACCCAACAGCTCGACCTGCATAGAATGATCCCTGCAGTTTTATCAAAGCGGTAGATCAGTACCCTTTATCCGTTGTTGTCCTTGTCCTAGAGCTCTCGGTGATGTGGGATGAACGAGAGTGATGTGGAGTGAAATACACCCATGCAGCTTGATGTCGTACATGACATGTCAGTGTGCAGACCGAATGTCCTAACCAACCCCCGTGGGTACTATCCCTGAATTAAGCTGGGAGAGTGAAGAGTTGTTCAGGGTGATAATATATGCTTTATATGGGCCCCAGATGTCTTTAGGGCGTGCTGTGTTGGGTAGCAGGCTAGAATAGAGTTCGCTATTGGTACTACAGAACGATAAGCTATTCAGCCAGCCTTGTGTCGTAGGAGAGGTCCTGCTGCCCCAGTGTAGTGCTATCTCACGTTTTGCCAGAAGGAGGCAAAGGGAAGCTAGCTGCCGGACAGCTTTAGGAAAGTTGACCGTGTAGCCCAGCAGTGCCACCTCCGGAATAGGAACCAGTGTGAGCCCGAGAATGTCCCCAAGTGTTTTGTGCACCTGGTCCCAGTATGAATGAATGCGAGGGCATGTCCAGGTCAAATGGGCGAAATCAGCGTGTTGTGCGCCACATTTCCGGCATGTGTGTGGCTTTTCCGGGTCAATTTTATGTAGTTTTGCTGGCGTCATGTACATTCTACGAAGAAACTTGTAGTGTAATAGTTTATGGCGACTATTTAATGACACGGTTTTGGTAACCGCGCAACAGGCGGACCACTGGTCGTCCGAAATAGGATGCCCCAAGTCGGTCTCCCAGTCCAAACGGAGCTTGTCGTCCACACTAGGAACTTGTGCAATGCAGAGTTTATAAAGTGTGGAAATGATGTGTGTACCACTCTCCTTCTCAATGAGTAGAGTCAGCGGCTCGAATGAGTCCGGTTCCAACGGAAAGCCAACTATCGTAGCTCTTAATGCTGAATAAAGTCGTCTGAGGACGAATCTATCCATAAACGTAGCGTCATGGAAGCGCGTGTCCTCCGTGGCCGAAAATATGTGTCCGCCAGGATACAGCTCGCCTATTTTGGCAATACCAAATTTAGTCAGTGTGCGTTGCACGAGTTTCTCGCCTGTTGTGGGGAGCCAACGAGCATTCGGTAATGGGAGGGCCGATGAATATAAAATTGAATTGCCCTTATAGCGAAGGAGCCTGCTCCAAGCCCAGCTAGTGGTCGAGACCGTTTGTATGTCGACTAGACTCCTGGGTTCGCCCCTGGGTAAGACAGCAGCCAATCGCTCAGGGAGGACAAAGTCAGCCTCCGGGCGTAGAAATGGGATCCGCGCGTCTGGGTGGTACCAAGCAAAGGCATAACCACATTGAGCTACCAAATAGTATAAATAAAAATCCGGCACTCCCAATCCGCCTCTATCGAATGGTAGAGTGAGTACCTTCCATCGAACCCGAGGCTGTCTGCCACCCCATACCAGTCGGACAAGATGGGATCGCAGTGTTGCAAAGAAACTCTGGGTGAGGGGCATGGGGATATTATTAAAAAGGTATAAAAATTTAGGGAGAACCATCATCTTAACTATAGCAATTCTGCCTGCCATGGATAAGGGGAGGCGTAACCATTTCTCTACCTGAGTCTCCAGTTTCTCCATCGCTCGACCATAATTGAGGCGTATGATCTGGTCTTGCTTCAGGTGCACATGGATACCCAGATATTTGACAGAATCTGAGCACCATTCCAATGGAAACTCGCATTCCCAAGGGGTTGTGCTGCTGGTTAAGGGAAAAATAATTGACTTATGCCAATTAATGCCCAGCCCAGAGTGTCTACCAAAGCGGAGTATTTCCCGTATGAGCGGCGCTAGGTTCTGATGCGGTTCTCTGACATAGAGGATGGTATCATCGGCGTAGAGGGAAACCAAGAGAGGGCCTGTATTAAACTGCAGTCCTCTGTGGAGATGTCGTTCCTGGAAGTGCCGCAGTAAAGGGTCCATGGCAAGGATGAACAAAAGAGGTGACAGTGGACACCCCTGACGGGTGCCACGGGTTAGTGCGAATGGGCCAGATATAGTGCCATTAATGCGGAGTCGCGCCGTGGGCCGACTGTATAATAGGCTCGTAGTGGCTATAAAGCCTGCTGGCATACCCATCCGACGCATTATAGACAGAAAAAAGGGCCATTCGAGTGTGTCAAAGGCTTTTTCTGTATCTAACAGAATAGCCGCAGCGGGAGTTTCGGGATTTATTCTGTGCAACACTGCGAACAGAGTTCGTAAATTTAATGAGGTCGAGCGATGAGGGACGAAGCCTGATTGTGCCGGGGAAATAATAAACTCCATTAATTGTGAAAGTCTGTTGGCCACGATTTTAGCAAGGATTTTATAATCTATATTCAATAGCGATGGAGGTCTATACGACCCACATAGCGATGGATCCTTGTCGGGCTTTGGAAGGAGAATGATGACAGCTTCGTTTAATGTGGGAGGCAGGGATTGTCTTTCCAGGGCCTTAGCATAAACCTCAATCAGTTTTGGCGCTAGAAGATCTGAAAAGGCCTTGTAGAACTCCCCGGTAAAGCCGTCAAGGCCCGGGGCAGAGGAACCACGCAGTGCTTTAATTGCCCCACGTACCTCATTCTCCGTGATGGGTTCCACCATGAACTCCTGCATGTTTTTTTCTAGGAATACTAAGGCAATTTCGGATAGATAATCCTCCTGTGCGGTTGTATCACTGCTGTGTCTAGATGTGTATAGTGCTGTGTAGTATGTGAGGAACTCGTCCCTAATATCAGTGGAAGTTGTGAGAAGTGTTCCATCCTTATCACGGATCTCTGTGATGTATGCATTACTGTAGGGCGGTCTGAGGATCTGAGCTAGGGTGCGACCCGGCCGGTCACCCTCACCGTATCTACGAGCAGTTTGATATTTACCCAAGTAAAGGATCTCACGATCCGCTGTTTCCCTGTATTCGGAAAGGAGGGCTAGTCTCCTACCGTGCAGTGAGTCAGGGGTAGCGTGCTGCATCTAGCGTTTCTAGTTCTCCCTCCAGCCGTGCCAGTGTTGTGCGCAGTGCTCTGAGTACCCCTGCGTGTTTGGATATGCACACACCGCGAATGTAGGCCTTGAATCCCTCCCACAACACGGCCCAGGAATCAACCGAGCCAGTATTAATAGTAAAGTAATCTTCAATTGCTTCACTGACCTCATGACAAAAAAGGGGATGTATGACGATACCACGCATGCATTACATCGCATGCCATTAGATCGCGGTTTTAACAACGCAAGTCGTTACAACGACTTGCGTTGGAGGGCGCTGGACTTAGGAGTAGTTTAATTTACTATTCCAACTCCAGCCTACTTACAGTAGGGAAGGTTTTGGATAGTAATTTAAACTACTCCTTGTCCTATAGCGCCCTCCAGTGCAAGTCGTTGTAACGACTTTCGTTGTAAAAACCGCGATCTAATGGCATGCGATGTAATGCATGCGTTCTAAAGGTTGTTTCCCCAAAAAAGGTCGTCTAAAAGAGCGCGGCCGGGGAAGCGCCATTGTCTTTCAAATCCTTCGGGGCGTGGAACTTGGAGACAGAGCTGAACAGGGGAGTGATCCCAGTACGTCCTAGGGAGGGTCTTCAACGCCTGATACCATGGGGACACATCCGGGGAGATCAGCCAAAAATCGATCCTAGTCCATGTGTTGTGTTGACCAGAGAAATGTGTGTAATTAGTAGTGGTGGGGTTGCGCCTGCGCCAAATGTCTATCAGTGAAAACTGGTCACAGAGGTCACGGACCGCTCGCCTCGCTCTAGGTTTGGTGTCTGCGGTGCCAGATGTGCTATCCAAGCCTGTATTCAAAAGGAGATTGAAATCCCCGCCTATCATAATCAATGCAGGTTCTAGTTTGGAAAGTTGAGTGTGTAGTGAGTGGAAAAACTCCGGGGAGTCAGTATTGGGGGCGTAGACACAAATCAGAATGACCCTGTGCCTCATTACCGATCCTACCACTATAACATACCGACCCTCCCCGTCCCTGATGACCAGCCGGCAGCTAAAAGGGACTCTCTTATGGATTAGAACTGCCGTGCCTCTCGCATAATTACTAAAATTGGCAAAATACCTATGGGCACCCCAACTGGCAGCAAAACGCGCCGCATCTGGGACAGGTAAGTGAGTTTCTTGCAGAAAGGCGATGTCTATGTTATGTCTATTCAAGTAGTGCACTACTTGCCGTCGTTTACGTTGATTATTAAGACCCCTGACATTCCATGACAACCGGGACAAATTAGAGGGACCTGTGTTGAAACCTAGCTGTGCCATCTGAGAGTTTTAAGAAATTCGACGAGGACAAATGTCATGGTGTGGACAATAAACCAATACCAAGGACAACATGCGTGACAATCAATAAGGAAAGCATTAAACCCTACCCCAATCCCCCTCCCTCCACCCAGCCTCACTGCAAAAATGGTAAGGCCTGCCCCAACCTGTGAACAAAAACCAAAGTACCAATCGACTGTACAATAGTAGAACTCAATTATGAACAGGTACATTCGAATCAGCCTGAAAGAACCCAAGGTATCAACCTAGGGGGTGGCGATGCCACGTCAGCAGCCCAACTATGAAAAATATACGCAGTCAAGTTATAATGTGTCCCCAAGTATTGCAATTTACAAAAGGGAAGGAAGGAAGGTCAAATACTCAACAATGTCAACCCCACACCGGAGCCAGAGAACAGATCCACGCTTGCGACGGATCCGCTGTGCGGAGGAGACGGGTCGTCCCTGCCGTCCCGCTGCTGGCCATTGCTGTTATTATAGGTGCGACAGAATTCTTGGACCTCGTTAGGATTGTCGAAGAAACGTACCCGGCCCCCAACCTCCACTCGAAGACGTGCAGGATATAACATGCCGTATTTAAGGCCAAGGTTCCGGAGTGTGGCCTTTACCCCAGTGAATTTGCGTCTGGCTTCCTGCACCATCACCGTGAAGTCAGGGTAAAGAGCGATTTTTTTGAGCCCTGCCAGGTGACGTCACCACGCTCCCTGGCCAAACGCAGGGCCGTATCTCTGTCTCGGAAGTTCATGATGCGGGCTATCAGGGGGCGAGGCGGGAGGCCCGGGTTAGGCCGAGGTCCAGGTCCAAGGGTGCGGTGGGCCCTCTCCACCACAAAGCCAGGCGTAAATGAATCCCTCCCAAACATGTCCGCCAGCAAAGTTTCCACAAAAATGTCTAAGCGACCCGTAGCCGTGGACTCCGGAACCCCAAGAATGCGCACATTGTTGCGGCGGCTGCGCGCTTCAAGGTCTTCATTTTTGATGGCCACTTCCTTTAGTATACGGTCCATTCGATCTAGTCGTTTGGTTGCCTGTGCGGTACCATCCTCAATGTCGGAGATCCGCGCCTCTGCCACATCGAGACGCCGGTCGTGCGCTTGGATCTTTGCGCCCATGGATTCGAGCGTTTTGTCCAGGGAGTCGAAGCGACTGTCCAATGACCTGAAACCTGCTCTCATTTCTTGTAGCCACTCTGCTGCAGGGGCCAAGGCTGATGCATCTCCCGCAGGGCTACCTGCCCGTTCCCCCATGGTGGGGTCTTCCGCCGCTGTTTTCTCCGCCAGTTTTTCAAATGGGAGTGTCCTTTGTTTCGGGTCTTTGCGACCCATGCCTTCGCGCAGTGACCGGAGACTGCCCAGCCGCCGCTGTTGCCCCCAGGATGCTACTGGCCGCGTTGGGGGTGTCGAGGTGGAGGAGTATCGTAATAACTGCTGGGCCCCGCAGTGACCCCAGAAACTTTAAGTATTGCAATAGTGAGCTGGCAAAAGGATAGTGCAGAGGGTCGGCGGGCGTCAGAGACGGGCAGCAGCCACTCTCATTTAGGGTGCACACAACCGCCCCTTTGAAGCAATAGCGCCTTGTGTGTGGAGACAATGGGGCAAAGGGCACTGCCGTTGAATGTCCAGCGCATTCTATCGAGGTTCCGCCCTTTTAGGTGGGGGACCGCGCGGGGGCCACACCAGGCGCCGGGGGCATTTAGCAGGCTCGTACACTCGTCCCCCCCCGCGATTTTTGCATCGCCTCCGGACCAGCCGCGTCTGCCCCGCACCAGGTAATAGCGGCAGTAAAGGTCGGGAGGCAGCGCGGGCGGAACCTCACTACAGCGCCTGGTCGACACTGCCTCAGCCACGGAAGCTGCGCTTATCGTGCAAAGGCGGGGGGGGGGGGGGAGCCGAGACCACCAAACCGGCACCCGGGCACTCACCGCACTGCAGGACCCAACACCGATTAGACAGCTGCTCCAGCCACTGCGGGGGTAACGCTCGATCGCGATCGTCGTCCTAGGCCGCCATCTTGCCTTGCTCCGCGTCTCGGACGGAACTCGCGACAGGGCTGCTCCATGTGCGTCCCATCACTCGAATGACACCCAGCTCATGTCCCAACGGTTCAGGGATGCAGCGACGTCTCTGCCACCGTCATGTTGGCGCTGTAAGGTGGGGACAGCGCATATATCGTCGGTCTGCCGGCGGAGCTTCAACACCGCGCAGCCATCTCAGCCCGCGGCTTGGCCACGCCCCCCAGCCCAGCCATTACTTAGCATTGATTGGTCTCTTTGTCACTCATTTCCTTGCTTCCTATTGGTCAGCACGTCTATTCCACTTCCTTCTTCGTGTGTTTGTCCCTTCAGATGGAGCATGGCCCAAGTACTGATTAATTGCATGATCAGTGTCCTTCGCTGCTCACTTGCTTCCAGAAGTACTCTTGTTTTTTAGTGGCACCACTCTGTAAAAGTGCATCTGTTTGCAAGTTGTCTACTGCGCTACCACTCTTTGTCTTTCATTTTAATCTGCACAGCTACTGATCTAGTGCTCCGCTCATGACTGTATTGAGAATCATCCGAAAGAGGCTCTATTTTCTGTATTTTACCATATTTAAAAATAACTACAGACAGAAGAATAGATGGGTTTCTGACAGTATTTATCTGTAAAAATCAGTAGAAATGGAAAACTGGGAGCCTTAGTCATGAAGCATGTGTGTTCATGCAGGTCATTGGGCTCTATTTTTCATTCTTTTTTAGGTCGAGCCTAGGCAGCGTGCATGCGCTCTCTTGGAGACATGCTGTATTCACTCTATGGGCTTCCATGACACCTATCGCTTTTCATTGGTTCCTTCGTGTGCCTTTTACAATTCCTTTCTTTTCATTGGTGAAACGTTGCTATTTGTCCCGCCTTTGGGTGTGTTTTTTACTTTCATGGCTACTGCTGCTGTTACATGTTCCCCCTACATTTTGGTTTGTTCTGCTCACTCTTTTTGTTGTCTTTGAATTGGTCCCTGGCTTGCCTCCGGCCACACTCATTCCGTCGCGGCACCCGCACCGTTTGTGAGCCTCCGGTCGCCCGGTGAGTGGTGTGAAGTGATTACTGTGAGCTCCTGCTGTTGCATGTTTTCCTCATGTTCGCTCGTACCCCTCACCCCCAAGTGTTGCTATCCTGGATGTTCGCCTTCCGCCCTTCTCTTTGGCTGTGTGCCATCAGGCCGTGTTCCTCACGGTGCTCCTCACATCTGCTGCGCCCTCCTCCCCTGCTTGCCTACAGAGATACATAATCTCCCAGTGCCAATCACGTCCTCCACCCGAACCTACCTTTTCCATTTTTTTGACTAGCCTCGTGTTTTCAGTGCGCTTGTTTCCCCCAAAAGATTTATTTTTAGGCACGGAGACATTAAGTGATTTGCCCAGATTCACAAGATGTTGTGCCTCCTTCCAAGACTCAAACTCGGTTCCCCAGCTTCAAAGTAAGCTGATCTAGCAGTTAAGCCACATCTTCTCTATATTTATATCAGTGATTCCAAACAAATGATTTTAAAGCTTTAAGGCATTGTGGAGGGACCACTTGTGTTTTTGAACAGCGAAAGAAAGGGAACAATAGTGTTTTTCTTGCAAACATAAAACAACACAAGTGCAATATTGTCCTTCATTTATGTCTCCAGTTTCATGCTCCGTTCGTAAGGGCTCATTGTTCGTAGTATCTGTAGCCACCCCCATCGTCCACTTCCGTTCTGTCCTGGAATGTGGCAGTGCTGACGTCATTTGGGTCACGTTGAAAGTGGCAGTATTGCAGCAACGGACCAGCCTTTCAGAAGTATGCCCTCCACCTCAGTAATAAGGGATTTAATCATTGCATGTTTTTGAAAGTTATGCCCTCAGCAACGTGGGTGGCAGGTTATGCTACCATATAATGTATTGTAGTTGGCTCTCCGCACTTGTCAGGGTTCCTGTGCAGCCACTCGGAAAATGTTCCTATTGTTCTTTCATGTGAACCACGGATAGTGTTGAACTCCCAATAACCAGGGCCAACCTTTAGCATGGGCGAGCTGGGCCCAGGCCCAGAGCGCCAGTTTTGTGAGGGGCGCATGGAGCTGTGTGCATTAAGCTTATGCCTACAACCGTGCCCTTCTCATCGTGCTCCAGCCTTGTCCTGTCCCTGCCTGTTCGTTTCTGTCTGATTTACCAGATTAAAGTGCTTTTAGTCCTTCATTATCGTATGCGGGGGATGTTTTTAACAACCTTTTAGCCCCCTTCCTTGCCCTCCCTTCACCCTCTGACCCCTGCTGACACACACCAACAAAACCTTCATCTGCGTGAAGCAGCTAAGCTACAGTTGATTTGGGGGAGGTCCGGGGATGTTTGTGCTCAGGGGCCAGTCCCTGCTCATCCAGGTACTGACCAGTGAACAGAAAAGGTACCCCTGCTGCCTCATTTAATTCACTACCATCAGCAAGGGTGCCAAATTCCCCCCACCCCACCCCTCCAGGGTGCTATCTTACCAAAGGGCGGCTCTGCCAATAACCTACCCAAACAGAAAGATCAAATGAAACAATTTGAACTGCGATTGCTTTATGAGGTCTCGCCTGGCGTTAGCAGCGCGCATGCGCTCGCCATGCGAGGGCTTCTTGGAATCAATACGGTTTCCGAAGCTTTCAGGAGCGGACTTGAAGCCCCGCCCATCTTTTTAATTCGCTGGCGTCATCCTCCATGGTAAACGGTGGCTCACGATTGGAAAGGAGGCTTCTTAGTCCCTCCTTGTTACTGCTCTGTCCACTTTTGGCCCCGCCCACCGGGACTGGATCGTGTACTCGCGGAGTTACACGCTCTCCTTTAAAAGTCTGGAAGCACTCTCCGTTTGTCATTTTGAGCGCGGGCCGCCTCGGACGCGCTTGTTTAAGTCGGTAACCAACCACTTTTTTTTGTTCTTAAAAGAGGACCGCGCTTGTTTTGTTTTCTTATTGATGCTCACTAGTATGCCGCATTAATAATTTCTTTATTCAAATTAAACTTTGTTATCCAGCTGCACGCCACAGTTGTTCATGGCGGCCGCCCACTTTCACCGCGGCTCCCTTCCCCCCACCCCTCAGGAGAAAGAGATGCTGCTGCTCGCCAAATCATTTCTTTTTTAAAAATGTTTACTTTGAGTCTTTTGAGCCCGGGCCGCCTCGGACGCGCTTGTTTAAGTCGGTAACCACTTTTTTTGTTATTAAAAGAAGACCGCGCTTGCATGCCGCATTAATCATTTATTTATTCAAATGGAACTTTGTTATCCAGCTGCACTTGTTCATGGCGGCCGCCCACTTTCACCGCGGCTCCCTTCCCCCCACCCCTCAGGAGAAAGAGACGCTGCTGCTTGCGTCACCATTACAGGCCGCCCGCCTGCACTGAGCAGTGCCCCTCGCACCTGGAAACAAGAGAAAGCCGCTTCCAAGCTGACAGGAGAGCGGACACCAGGCAGAGAGTGGAAGGATCATTCTACGCATCCTTGGTATGTACCGCAAAGGGGAGGCAGGGCCCTGCTTACAGCATGCACCTACCCTTCAATGCATGAAGGTTTTAGTTGCCAAGACGCTGCAGACGGTCCAGGGCTGGTTCTGGTGGGGCCTGCTCTGGTTGCCCACTAACTACACCTGGGCCGATTTAGAAGACGATGAGGAACTGGTGCTGCCGAAGGCCTCGCACTTTTATATCACCATGCCCGGCGCGCTTCTCTTCATGATTGTCAGGTTCTTCCTTGAGAGGTGAGGAAAAGCGCCAAACGAGCGTTTTTGAGAGAAAAGGGCGAGGCTCGGGGATGCTTGCATGGCCATTGCGGATATCTCGAGCTGTCCCATGTGGGACGTGAAGTCTCTGTGTTAACTCTGCCTTCTGGGACTTGTATTTCTGTTGAGAAACTCTTGTAAGTGTCTAACATGACACCCATACAGTCCCAGAGACCTGATGCTTATATTAAGTGGATGTTTGAATTAAGCGAGGAAAGTGCATTCTGGGACACGTAGTCCCCGAGATCTCATCTCGCCCCTGTAAAAAGTATTTAGTTTCTGTATATTCTGTTAATTATGGCCCAGCAGGGCTATTTAGATTTAGGAAAGTAGTGTTTTTTTTCTGTGACGTATAACATCAGAGACCATAAGTATTGTGGTGCCCAAACACTTGAGAACCACCCTCTACAAAGTATACAAAGCTGAGATGGACTAGTCTGAGACCGCAGTGCCGGTGGGTGTGTTTTTAACGTAAAGAGAAAGCAGCGGGCAGACTGGAGACCGGAATGGAAGGGGCAGAGGGAGGCGGCTCGGGGGTCCGCGCTGCTCTTTCGGGTTGCATGCTTGCCTTAGTGCTGGCTAAGCAAGCTGAAGGCAAGAGGCAGAGCCAGGTCTGTGAGCAAAGAGCAGTCAGGAAGTGACGTTCTCCACCCACTAACCCATGGATCCGTCTACCTTCGGGTACAGCGTTTTCTTGAGTGTTTGGTAAATTCCTCTGAATGTGGCGTGCTAACCTGTCTCGCTGTCAGTCCCAAAACACCACTTAGTTCTTTAACTTTTATGTGCAATGGTGTGTGCAGGCGCAGCTTCGTCGTGGCAGAATTCATTGTTTAATCATTTTGGAGTCTGACTCTGCCCTCCACCCCCGCCCAGACAGTTTTAACAGAAACGGGTCCTAAACACCCCACCTGCTCAGTGTACCCCCTAGGCGAGGGTAGTGCGGTTTAGGGCAGGTACACAGGCTTCTGTGACAACCTCCCCCCAGCCACTGTGAAAGTGTGCAGTGAGTGAACCCGAAGAGTGTGCAACAGATTTGAGAGGGAAGCAGCCACCAGTGGGTAGGGGTGTGCCGATAGATGTCTGTGTCCCGGGTATTGCATTGCTTCTGTATAGGTGCTTTAGAAACAGATGATGGAAGGGTGACACCCAGGAGCTGACAAAATATGGGGTGTGTTGACAGATGATGGGTGATTGGTTGTGGTGTGCCGAGGGCTCTGTGCTCCAGTGTGGCGATATTGTGCTCCCAGGTGTGCATCTGGAGCTAAGAAAACTGAGTCGTAGGGTTTCTATGGTGTGTTGCTGAGCAGTTAAACTCTCCACTGCTGCTGAAGCTAAAGAGTGCTGACAGTTCTGTTAAAGACAATCTTGCGACTCCAGTGATATTAATTGCATTTCTTTGAAAAAATGTCTGACGCACTCTTCAACATTTAAAGCCACTCCACAGAAAACATGAGCCTGAATCTGATGATGGCTTACAACTTTAACAAGCATTTGCAATGCAATAGACAACATATCACAAACATACACTGATTAATACAAAGATATAAAACAATACCATTAGCAAAGCAAATTGCTTTAACTTGTACAAAGGCGAGACCTATTGCGTTTCCAATGCTTGTTTATTTGTGTTGTAGTGAAAATGTGTTTTCTGAGCGGTGCCACTCCCTGCATCTGTAAACATTCAAAGTTTCAGTCAGAAAGATGTTAAAAGAAGAGAAACCGAAAAAGCAGTCATAAAGTGCTTTCAAGAGTTTTTAAATAAAAAAAGACCGCTTATGTGCTCAATCATGCCCTCTGTCTCCATTCAACATTCTATTTCCATCTTAAACATGTTTCCTTTAGATGGACCATAGCTTTTGGCAGCTACTGCTTTTTTCGCAAATAATACTGTTTCAAGTAAGAGTTCCATTTATAGTGATTTTAATAAAGGTGCTTAATTTGTTAAAAAAAATAAACTATAAAATAAAAAAATGAATGTGTGCTGCATGGCTAAATACTTATAAGGTACCAAAGGCGAGACCTTGTAGCTATGCCAATGCTTGTCTGTCTTTATTTTTGCATTTTTTTTTGCCGATGCTGCACAGCCATGTAGTCTGTGCAACTCCAGCTTTTCAGATTCTGCCCTCTTCCATTCCACCATAAATCTCAACTATGCAGCTTGGTATTATCTTATTATTAATAGTGAAGATCCACACTTCTAGTTATTACAGGTTTCTTTCCATCCCAGATAAAATTGTTTATGGACCAATGCAATTTTTAGCGTTGCAGAAATTGGCTGAAACACAAACAAGGTTTTTGGGAAAACGGTCATTTTGATAGAGCTTACCCTTGCTGAGGAGATTGGTAGCTAAGTGTGACAGGTTCATAGTTTTCAGTGGATTTTTTTGTAAGAGGGCCCGATAATTTACTTGGGGTAGGGTATGGGCTGATGCCATCAATTGTACTCCCAGGCATGGTATGGAATGTTTGGCCCAATTAATAGGAGCTGTCACTAATGTTTCTTGCTAATCCAGTGGGACAGATTTAAAATTCGGGATGTCTGTCATTTTAATAAGAATCCAGATACTTCTCCAAACCTCTTAATTGCTGTAATCGGTGGTGGGAGAGATGTAATGCTCTTGACCCATAAACAGTTTTTTCTTCATTATCGCATGAGAGCACCGTCAAATACGTGAGTTCAGCATGTGTGATGTACAAAAAACCTTTTGTTTAATAGACTAAATGTTTGCTCTATGATCAATATGAATCTAGCCCACATGTAGTGTATCCATGACTCCTGACTTGTCTCTTAGTTTACTAATCGAATTGTCATCCGGGCTGGAGCAGACATGTTTCTCAGCTCATGTTTAAATACACTCTCTATTAATAAATACACTCAATGCAGTGATGTAATCTGATATGCTAAGATGAAATGCTTCCTTCAGTTAAAGAAATACACTTTTTGAATTCAACAAGGAGCGTCACACAGATGAGCCTGGGGTGTGTCACGCTATGCCAGTCAAAGCGATTGGAGTGGTGGGGTTGTGATCCAGCCAGTTTCGGAGGCAGCTGATGTTATGATTCTTTGCCACAGCTTAACTAACCCCTTCGTTTCTAGGCTTTTTCCCCCCCTGTGCTAAATTTTCTTTTTGGCTATTTGGGGTAGTTCGCGCTTAGGCCCCTGTAACGTTTTGACCACATAAGGTATCCACACCAAATTTGCGTCCTTTTCTTTCAACATCATGGGGATTCTAAAGGTACCCAGGGTTTTTTTTTTTTTGAAAAATGGGGAAAAAGTGCTGCAAATGAAAGCGTCTGTTTTTTTTCCTGCAAATGGTATCAAAAAAGGGTTTGTGGGGCTGAAATCACCATTTCCCCAGCTTTTAGGGACTGACTGACTTTTGTCAGAAAACCAATTTGTTTTACACAGTTTTGGCATTTTACTGGGACATAGCCTATTTTTGCTATTTTTTGTGCTTTCAACCTATTCCAGTTCATGGTAGAAATGGGTATGAAAGCAATAATGGATCCTGGAAAGCTATACATTGTAGAAAAGTAGACAAAATTCTGAATTCAGCAAGGGGTCATTTGTGTAGATCCTTCAAGGTTTCTTTATAGAAACTAACAGTTGAATATAGGAAAAATTGAAAATTAGTTGAAAAAAACAGCCATTTGTGCCAACGTTTTCACCTGTAACTTCTTCTAATTATGACAGCTGTTTGAAAGCAATATACCGTTACATCTGCTGGACCTTTCTGGTTATGGGGATATATAGGACTTGTAGGTTCACCAAGAACCCGACGAACTCAGAGCCAATAACTGAGCAGCGTCTTGCAATGGTTTTTTATTATGTACCGGGTATATAGCAATTCATTTGGGAAAATATATACATGGAAAAATCGGTATGAAAGCCACCTATGTATTTCTGAAATTGGAACAAAATATAGAGTTTAGAAACAGTAGATATTTGCACATTTCCGAAATTGTGAGTACCCATACTAGCATGAGAATTATAGGACATTTTTCAAAGTGACTAATTTTTTACACATTGTCTTTCATTTGGAAGGCAGAAATGCATCGAAAGTCAATAGGTAATAACAGTTGCTCTACAATTCTGTGTTACCCTAAGTCTCCCGATAAAAATGGTACCTCACTTGTGTGGGTAGGCCTAGTGCCCGCAACAGGAAACGGCCCAAAACGCAACGTGGACACACCACATTTTCACAGTGAAAACTGACCCTTTTTTTGCAAAGTGCCTAGCTGTAGATTTTGAACCCTAGCTCTGCCGGCACCTAGGGAAACCTAGCAAACCTATACATTTTTGAAAACTAGACACCCAGGGAAATCCAGGATGGGGTGACTTGTCTGGCTCTCACCAGGTTCTGTTACACAGAATCCCTTGCAAACCTCAAAATTTGTCAAAAAAAACAAATTTTCCTCACATTTCTGTGGTGGAAAGTTCTGGAATCTGCGTGGATCCACAAAATTTCACCCACCCAGCATTCCCCAAAGTTTTCCGAGAAAAATGGTACCTCACTTGTGTGGGTAGGCCTAGTGCCCGCGACAGGAAACGGCCCAAAACGCAACGTGGACACACCACATTTTCACAGTGAAAACGGACCCTTTTTTGCAAAGTGCCTACCTGTAGATTTTGAACCCTAGCTCTGCCGGCACCTAAGGAAACCTAGCAAACCTATACATTTTTGAAAACTAGACACCAAGGGGAATCCAGGATTCCAGGACTGTGGCATGTTTTTGGGGAGGTGTGGGCATTGGCATGCCCATTCTGGGCTGACCTCACTCCTGAATTTAAAAAAAATATATATTTCGTGAGGCTTTGTGGGCTTTCTGCCCCCCGGGGGGGGGGCAGATAAGGGGCTATTGCCCCAATATGCCTCCGGGGAGGGGCAGAACGACTGACGTTTCTCGGGGGGGCATTGCCATGCCCTTTTTGGGCAGCCCCTACCCCAACATCAATAAAAACATTCCCTGGTTTCTAGTGGGCTTTCTGCCCCCCGGGGGGCAGATTGGGGACTACTGTCCACGTCTGCCCCCGGGGGGGGGGGGCAGAAAAACAGGAATTTCACTGGGGGAGGGGGCATTTTCATGCCCATTTTGGGCAGCCCCCACCCCTACATCAATTAAAAAAAAAAAAAATCCCTGGTTTCTAGTGGGCTTTCTGCACCCCCGGGGGGGACAGGTTGGGGGGAGCAAAGGCCCTTGCCCAAGGGGCCCCTCCCTGGTGCTAGTGGGTGTATCCCTGCTTGGGGATCGCCCTCCTGGGGTGATCCCCAAGCAGGGATCCACTAGGGAAGGGTACCATTGGAAAGGGGAGATTCTCCCCTTTCCAATGATGCCTCTCCCATCTGTTTCGGTGCTCGGGGGGCTGAGATAGCCCCACAAGCACCGAAACTGAGAAACAAACTAAGTTTTGTTTTCGTTGCAATGATGATAGCACGCCATGCGCGCGATCGTCATTGCAAGGAAATACAAAAATAGGCCTGGGGAGGTTGGGGGAAGCTCTTCCCCACCTCCCCAGGCAAAAAAAAAAAAGGGAAATCCCTCTGCTGTCTGCAGCAGAGGGATTTTCTGAGCATGTGCTCATGACAGAATGGTTCCGTCATGAGCACAGGAGCACTAGTGCTCATGATGGAACCATTCCGTCATGAGCACCCAAAGGGTTAAAGAGTATGGGAGAAACATTTGTCAAGACGGACCACGTTCCAAGTGCAGTCTGACACTGAGACACAATCCTGGGCAAAGCACAGATGCAACACACGCAAGGGTTGGCAAGAGCAATGTGGGATCCGAACCCCAATATTTTGATCACCCCAAAATGTACCTCTGTCGGCTCAGCTACTGCACCCTTGATCTTGCGATAAGTCTCCACCCTTCTAGATATTGGGCCTCACAAATCAACTTAGTGACTGGAACCACTCAATAATTGAGTTCTAGATCATAGGAAAAGTTAAAGGATTTTATTACAAAATCTCAAAACAAGCAATACAGAGAAATGCAAAATATATTCCACAAAGGCTCAGATACAGAGTACATAGTCAGAAATCAGAATTATTCTAAGTCCCAATAAGCAACAACAGTCATAAAGATAGCATCTATAGGAGAAAAGTAAAGACTGTCTAAATGGACAGAGTCCTGTGCGGAAAATCTGAAAAGTGTCAAAATAAATGGACAGATTCCCCAGAGGAACAGGGAAGTCCTCTGCCTCGCTCCCAAAGCCAGGGGTTTTTATACACATTTTAAGAATAGGTAAAGTGAAAACTGCAAATTCAGCATGGCATGATAACACATTCAGCAAATCCGAACTTAGGTTGTCATAACAAAAATATAACTATCCCATTTTTAAGGAAAACTCCATTAGCTTCCACAGCAATAGCGCAGCCTGGAGATGTACAACACAATCTGAAACATTTTCAAGCAAAGACTCCTACACTAATGTATCCTAGCATGCCTACATCGGAACTTCCAGCGGCAGTGTTGTTCAGAATAATACATACAGTACTCAAAGTTTCATTCACAATACAGGCTCTCTAAGGAAAACGACCAATTGCATCACAGAGTCATGTGCTCTGCGAAGACTTTAGGGGAGAGAAGACATGCATTGATTGGGAGGGGTAATGAGCAGGAGAAAGATGAACAGAACATCAAAACAGCATCCATATTAATAAAATGGTGTCTCTGCAAAAATGGGGCACAACTAAACTACATTAATAAACACACTTCTAAGTGCCTACTAAAACTCATTTCAAGAGCAGCATTAATAATTCAGCATTTACGACTATATTCATCATAAAAATCTTTAGTATTCAAAAGTAATTTGTCACCCAAGATTGTACATTTAGAAAAAGCTACCACAGCAGTGTGCATGTGTCTCAGGCTGTATATCCTATCCTGTAATCAGCCAATGAGACGCACACTATATCATTGATCAAAAACACAAGTGTGAGCTGCAGTCTGATTGGCTGATTGTAACTCAGGCTCTGCTTCTGAGCCTGTGCTACATTCAGCCAATCAGAACCAGTGGTGCTTGAACAATTTTTATAGTGACCAGGTCTTACCATCAATGTTACATCACTGAAGTCATAGGAATTATGAAAAATCAAAGCAGCACACAAAGAACAAGTATAGCACACATGGGCCACACCCATACTGCAGGAGAGCGGAAATGGTGTTATGTAGCCGGTGGTGCATTTTGGAGCACACTGTCACATATATTACTAAAGCAGGATGTGGTAGCGCACTATTTACAGACAGCACATTTTCCATTGAAATGGCCACAAAATTGCTTGTGACATACAGTTTTACTGATATAGTGTGCAAAAGATAATCTGTGGATATTGTTTCAGAAAATATTTATAATTTGCACGACCAAGTAAAGTGTTCTGATATGTTTTTATCCTATTACAAACTTTGTTTTCATCACTCTTCAGAACTACAAAAAATTTGCTTTCCTAGTTGCTGATATATTTTGAAATATTTGTACAGTTCACTAGACGGTATTTAAATGTGTTAGAAAAAAATGACATGCCGCAGCCTTTCCTTTCAAACTGCCTGTATCCCAGCACGATTGTCAGACTGCTCACTTTACAAAATCCTCTAACTTTGCAGTCAGAGAAAGAAAAGCAAACACCAGTCTCCATGATAAAATAAGCAGCAATTATTAAGAAGACATAACCTGACATTTGGCCTGTGTCTTTGAATGCATAGGAAATGCGACACGATAATGTCATTCAAAGGCATCTTTATTGCTCATTCACTTTTTGAATGAACAGAACACCTGTTCTTTGCCAGCCCAAACTCTCTCGCCAGAATGGGCCGGTAAGCCCTAAAATTAGATTGCCTTGTTACCAAAAAGAGTTTGCGAATAGAATTTCCGAGGCTCACTTGTACCTCTCTATGGGAAAAGAGAACCAGCCTTGGAGTGGTTGTACCCGCAGGTGGCTCATCTACAGTACTTGGGGCCAAAGCTTTTGAGTCTCTTCTAGACTGGGCCAATGCACACTCACAGGCACTTTGTGTGTGACAATTGCTAGTATCAGGGCATTTTGTCTTAGTTCTTTTTCACGTTGTCACCTACATGTAGGATCCGTTTGGTGTTGTTGCTACAACTCTTAACCATGATAAACCTAGATTGATTGGGTCAACTTGTGCAGACATAAAAGGAATTAGCCCAGAGGCAGAACCCCCTGTGAACAGCTTGATAGCCACATTGAGGAGTGACATCAGCATGTACAAAATAGCAGAGGGAACGGTTCTTTAACATTGAAGCCTGTAACAAAGATTTTGTGATTTCCACTGAATCTACAAATGAGTTGAACTATTGGGTCAGGAGTCGGGCCAGATTGTGGGAAAATGTTTATTAGAAGAGTGGCATACAGTTACCCAGTCCAGGGAATTTGTTAACTTGAAACCTGGCGGTTGCTGAAATCACCTCCTCTATTTTGATAGGGAGTCTTGTGACCTCCATGTGTTTGAGAAAGTTTTGTAGTTTGTTTCTGAACTAAGTATTTTCTAATTCTCTTACCTTAGTTTCAAGGTCTTTATTCTCTCTGGCTGATATTACTAGTATGGTTTCTCTAGTGACCGCCTTAAAGATTTCCCAGGGTGTGCTAAACCTAATATTGTCCCTACTACTTATGGTCAGGTATTGGGTGATCAGTCTATTTCTCTCTTATTATGTTCTTGTTGGATAATGACGTCTCTCAGTCGCCAGTGAGTTATCGTGCTTGGGCCAACAGGGAGGCGCAGTTCTCGGACCATTAGGGAGGCGCAGAGTAACGGGTATGCGAATATTATCTGAGGGCACCATTGTTCCCATCTCTTAGTCATGATTTCACCAGCATTTGTGAGTGGGGATCTTAAATAGTTTAGACTCAGTTAGGTGTGATATGAGGCAGACAAAAGTGTTTAGTCTTTGGGGGTTGTGCCTCCCATGTGTCTCTCAAGCCCTCGGTCTAGGTCCACTCTCTCCCCGCAGCTCCGCTGTGCCGTCTCTTGCTTCCAGACCCTGACCTCCTCCTTGGGAGGCTCGAGCCTGCTGCCCGCTCCTGCTGCCCGCTCCAACTAGGACCAGACTGCCTGCAACCACCGTAACCTTTCTCAGCCGTTTTTTCCTTAATTTTTTCCCTGTTGTGCCACTGTTATTGTGCCCATCTGTGTCTTGCTCTAATTCCACCACTGTTTTTATTTTCTCGTGCCTGCCTGTTCCTTTCGCCGCTGCTGCCCCTGTGGCCCCTCCCCCACCCTCCCCAGAATTCCCAGCCTCTCCTACCTCCCACTTCCCCTACTTAAAGGCGGCTGCTGCGCGGTCGCGCCGCCGGCGCGCCAAAGCAAGCCCGTCTGCGCCCGTCCGAGCGCCCGACCGCGGCCAGCGCCAGGAACCCTGGACCTCCCACTACCCATCGCTACAACACCACCACCCTCCTCGCACTCAACCCTGGAAGACTTTGAGAATGCCAACAGGCCTCGCCGAACACGACCCACGGCCAGTTCTCCTGCCTCCACTGCCGCCATACCCTCACCGCCACCCCGGCCTCCAACACCGCCGACGCCAGCACCGGCGTCACCCTAAAATGCATCCTCCTCAACGTACGCTCCGTACACAAACACGCCATGGAAATCTGGAACCTACTCGACTCTCTCTCGCCCGTCATCGCCTTCTTCACAGAGACCTGAACCAATGCATCCTCCGCCCCCGACATCCGCACCGCCATCCCAGACGGATACAAGATCCAGAGGAAAGACCGCCCCAACTGTGAGAAGTTGGCCTGGTATATGCTGTCCACTAATTATAGTGGGCACCTTGCACCAGTCCAAACAACCCCTTATTGGAGATGGGTTAAAGACAACCTTTATTGAAAGCTATCCTAGTGGTAGCTATGGAGAGCAGCCTTCAGGCTAAGTCTTGAAGGAATGTAAAGCAGCTTGTTTTACCAGTCTATAATCTCTTGAGTGACCAAATGAAAGAGGACCACACCAGGTATATATTTAAAATATATGTATTTAGTCTTAAACACACCCCTCTAGTCTCTTTATGAGGCTAGAGTTCGAAGTACATAAGTTACAAGTCGAATATCAACAGTAATAGCACAAATACACGTTTGAGCCCTAGGGGCGTAAATGTAAATCCGTATTTGTAAAGCGCGAACTACTCACCCTTACGGGTCTCAAGGCGCTGGGGGCCGTCGTGGAAATTAAGTGAGCTATTGCCCAGAGTCACATGGTGCTGAGCTGAGCTGCCGCCGGAGCCGGGGATCGAACCGTGAGCCCTGTGCTCCGAAGTCAGCTGCCCTGGCCGCTGCACCACACCGCGTACCAAACCATATACCAATAAAGTGGTATGAGAACCACGACTGAGCTAGACACAAGGCCTAGAGCCTGTAGAAGTGCTTGGCCCTCAAGGAACCACCCAAGGTAGTGACACAGGGGACCCACGGGGGACGCGTGCAGTGTGAGAACACAGCTGCGAGCCGCCGTTGACTTCTATGGGGAATGTCGCGGTTGGAGTTTTAAAGAAAAAGGACACTTAGAGGAGGACTTGGAGCAAACCCCTTTAGAACTAGGTTGTTCTAGAGTCTATACCCACGGGAGCACCGGAGTACTCGAGTTACCTCACCCAGGGAAGCCGGGTGCATAGGTGTCTTTCGGGGTCGGGTTTCGTCGTCGTTTTCAATGGCGATCTGCTGCAAAGTGCTGCTGGCGACCAAGTCGAAAGTGTTCGGGTGGATCCAAGGGTGGATTGAAGATCTGAAGAACCTGAAAGCAGAGGGGACAGAGTCTGGGTCACTAGCCAGTGACCAGGAAGGCGATGAGCAGATGCCCACCGATGTCGGGTGCTTCAGGTAGGTTGACGGTCGTCTTGACTCTTCAGCCACGAGGTCCAGGAGGCGTCGACGACGACCAGGAGCTGGATTCGAGCTGTCCCGCGACGTCTGTCAATTGCTGGGGTGTCGGCGACCGGATTGGACCCAACAAGCCTTGGCAACGGCAAGTCACGTGGAAATAAAGAAAGGACGTTGATGCAAACCAGCAAGGTCTGGGGGACTCACCCAGCGAGGGTAAGTCAGGGCACGTCTGGAGCAACCAGGAAAGCCCAAGCAGAAGAAGAGTTGCCTTCAGGAGGGCCCACTAGCCAACGGACTAGCGAACGCGAAGGAGCCTCGAGTGGACGCACTTGGAGCTGGCTCACAGGACACTCGTGGAGTGGAGGCCAGTGATCTTCGGTGCAGTCGGTGCTGGAGGCGGGGGCTACTCGGAGCCCAAAGCACAACTTCGTGGGAGACCAGGAAGAGGATGCACTTGCAAAAGTACTCGGTGTCCAGGGGTCACGGTTCCACGTTACCCACGACAGCTACGGGCCTCAGCTTTGCTGGGGACTCAGGGCAGCCTCGGGGAAGTCTGGAAATCCACCTCTGGTGATGCAAAGACTTCGGCGTCCGGCGGGAGCTTCAGCGATGCAGACCGGACAATTGCTTCTTAGGTGCCTGCCAAGCAGGGGAGTCACTCCTTGACCCCAAGGGAGATTCTTCAGTCCTCTAATCTTCAAGTAGAGCGTCGAAGGTCCAGGATTCAGTGTCAGAGTTTCGTCCAGGGTAATCTAAAGTCCTAAGGACTGGGGTCCCATACTTATACAAAGTTAGGGGGTTGGACATACTCTGGGGACCCACCTATGGGAGGGTCAGGGAAGAGGTGTGGTTACACCCATTCCCTTTGTCCAGTTTCGCGCCAGAGCAGGGGCAGGTAGCCCCTGCAACCGGTTTGAACTGGCATATGCACAGGGACCCCAAATGTGCCCCCAGTGCAGGACTTCAAAGCACCAGAGGGTGCTCCTGCCCAGCCCCAATACACACTATCCTGTCTGGGGAGGTGGTTACACCTCCCTTCGACAGGAAACCTATTGTCCAGGCCTCCCCTGCCGGAGTTTGTCAGCAGCAGGAGGCCAGACCCGTGTCTGTGGCAGCGGCATCCATTTTGTGATGCCAGGGCTCTGGAAAGAAGTTACCGGGTAGCCCGGTGTGTACATGTCTCTCCCTCTAGAAGGGTGGAATGATACCCCTACCGCCAGGATTGGCGGGGGGTAGTATTCCAAGATGTTTGACACCAAACACGACATGTTTTGGTGCAGCCAGTCCAAAGTTAGCATTGTACCGCGAGGATATAATGCACTAAAGAGTATATGGTCAGGCATTTCCACAAACGGCATCAGAGGAGGGACTCCGAACGCTGCAGAGGGGCTCTGCTCATGCAGGGGCACCCTCTCACATAGAAACCAAGCACTCTGCCTTCAGGATTGGTAAGGCCTGCCATAGGAGTGACTTATAGGTTTATATGTGTGTGCAATGGTAGTGATATAGGTAGCCCATACCACTGTAAGGGGTGCATGCACCACCTTACCCAGGCTGCAGTAGCAGACCTGTGGTGTCATTTTTGATGGCCTTCCAGGGGTGGCACAATACATGCTGCAGCCCCTGGTAGGCCTCTGAGGTACCTATGCCCTGGGTACATAGTATACCATATACTAGGGACTTATAAGGGCACTCCAGATTCCAATCAGAGATGTGCCTAAGGCACATGGAAACCATTTTAGAGAGGAAGCAGCTAGGCTGGGGTTCTGATTAGCAGGGCCCCAGCCAGACTAAAGTTGAAAAACAGTGAAGCATCAGCAAAAAGTGGGGGTACCCATGTGAAGCAGATCCTACTCTCCTACACAACCCCCCCCCAAACGCAGGGACATTAAACTAACCTTGACCAGTTGAGTCTTCATGTTCTAAGTGGAAATACTTAGAGAGTCCATCTGCATTGGCATGGTTACTCCCAGGTCTATGTTCCACTGTGAATTCCATCCCCTGTAGGGAAATGGACCACCTAAGCAGTTTGGGGTTTTCACCCTTCATTTGTTTTAGCCATAGGAGGGGCTTGTGGTCTGTTTGAACAAGGAAGTGAGTACCAAACAAGTATGGCCTCAACTTCTTCAGAGCCCAAACCACAGCAAAGGCCTCCCTCTCTATGGCTGACCAACGTTTCTCTCTAGGGGTCAGCCTTCTGCTAATAAAAGCTACTGGCTGATCTTGACCTTCATCATTCAATTGTGACACTACAGCCCCTACCCCCAATTCAGATGCATCTGTTTGGACAATGAACTTCTTGGAGTAATCAGGACTCTGGAGAATGGGAGCAGTGCACATGGCCTGCTTCAGGTCATCAAATGCCTTTTGACAGCTAGCTGTCCACTGAACCTTTTTGGGCATTTTCTTGGAAGTTAAGTCATTCAGGGGTGTCACTATTGATCCATACCCCTTGACAAATCTCCTATAGTACCCAGTCAGGCCTAAGAAGGCTCTCACCGGAGTCTGGGTAGTGGGAGCAACCCAGTCCATGATGGTCTGGATTTTGCTCTGCAATGGTTGAACCTGGCCTCCACCCACAAGGTGGCCCAGGTACACAACCTGACACTGCCCTATCTGGCACTTGGTGGCCTTGATAGTGAGGCCTGCCTTTTGCAGGGCCTCTAAAACATTTCTGAGGTGGACCAGGTGATCCTCCCAGGTGGAGCTAAAGACAGCAATATCATCTAGATATGCTGCACTGTAGGCCTCCCGGCCCCTAAGGACTGTATTCACCAACCTCTGGAAAGTGGCAGGTGCATTCTTCAGACCAAAGGGCATTACCACAAATTGATGAAGTCCACTAGGGGTTGAGAATGCTGTTTTTGGCTTTGCATCATCAGCTAGTCTGATCTGCCAGTAGCCAGCTGTCAGGTCAAATGTGCTTAGATACTTGGCTGAGGCCAAAGTGTCTATTAGCTCATCTGCCCTTGGTATTGGATGGGCATCAGTCCTAGTGACTGCATTGAGACCCGTGTAGTCCACACAAAACCTCATCTCTCTTTTCCCACCACTGGTGTGAGGTTTTGGCACAAGGACCACTGGACTAGCCCAAGGGCTATCTGAGGGTTCAATAACTCCCAAATCCAACATTTTCTGGACTTCTGTCCTGATACAGTCCCTGACATGGTCAGGTTGCCTATAAATCTTATTTTTAATAGGCAGTCTGTCCCCAGTGTCCACTTCATGAGTGCACCAGGTGGTCTGACTTGGTGTCAGAGAGAACATATGCCTGAACTGATTGAGCACCTGTCTGCAATCAGTTTGCTGCTGGGCAGTGAGGCTGCCTGCCAAGGCTACACCATCCACTGACCCATCATCAGGGTTCTGTGAGAGCAGGTCAGGGAGTGGGTCACTCTCTTCCTCCTGTCCCTCATCAGTAGCCATGAGCAAGCCCATGTCTGCCCTGTCCACATATGGTTTCAGTCTGTTGACATGGAGAACCCTGTGGGGACTCCTGGGTGTTCCTAGGCCTACTAAATAGGTAACCTCACCCTTCTGTTCAACAATGGTATGGGGTCCACTCCACTTGTCTTGGAGAGCTGCTGGGGCCACTGGCTCCAGCACCCACACCTTCTGTCCTGGCTGGTAAACAGTCAGTACAGCCTTTTGGTCATGCCAGGCTTTCTGCAGTTCCTGGCTAGCCTCAAGGTTTTTAGTTGCCTTTTTCATGTACTCAGCCATCCTGGAGCGGAGACCAAGTACATAGTCCACTATGTCTTGCTTTGGGGGCTTGAGAGGTAACTCCCATCCTTCCTTCACCAAGCACAATGGACCCCTGACAGGGTGACCAAACAAAAGTTCAAAAGGTCTGTAGCTAACCCCCTTTTGAGGCACCTCCCTGTATGCAAATAAAAGACAGGGCAAGAGTATGTCCCATCTTCGCTTAAGCTTTTCTGGGAGCCCTTTAATCATGCCCTTCAAGGTTTTGTTGAATCTCTCAACTAAACCATTGCATTGTGGGTGATAGGGTGTGGTGAACTTATAAGTCACGCCACACTCCTTCCACATTGCTTTTAAGTACCCAGACATGAAGTTAGCACCCCTGTCTGATACTACCTCCTTAGGAAAGCCCACTCTTGAGAAAATTCCCAGGAGGGCTCTTGCCACCACAGGTGCTGTAGTGGTCCTAAGGGGAATAGCCTCTGGGTACCTAGTGGCATGGTCCACCACCACCAGGATAAACCTGTGCCCAGATGCTGTTTGGGGATCCATGGGACCAACAATTTCAATCCCCACTCTCTCAAAGGGAACCCCCACCACAGGTAGTGGTATCAGGGTGCCTTTGTGGTGCCACCTGCCTTCCCACTGGCTTGGCAGGTTACACAGGAGCGACAAAACTCCTTGGTGTCTTCAGACATGTGGGGCCAGTGAAAGTGCGGGACAAGTCTGTCCCAAGTCTTGTTCTGGCCCAGGTGACCTGCTAAGGGAATGTCATGGGCTAGGGTCAATAGGAAGCCCCTGAACTTCAGAGGTATAACCAACCTCCTGGTGGCACCAAGCTTGGGGTCTCTACACTCTGAGTACAAGAGTCCATCATCCCAATACACTTTATGGGGACCACTAGCATTCCCAGCAGCCTCAGCAGCAGCTTGCTGTCTGAGGGGTTCAAGAGAGGGGCAGCTCTGCTGCTCCTGGCTCAGATCTGCCCTGGAAGGGCCCCCTGTCCCCAAGAACTCAACCTGGTCAGGTTCAAGCTCCTCGGGGACAGTTCCTTCCTCAGGACTGAGATCATCCCCCTCAAGAGACTGATCTTCCTTCTGAGCCAAGGGGAAGGCACTGCCTTAACCCTACTACTCCTTCTCTTGGATGGCACTTGGTCCATGGTTCCAGGATCCAAGGCCTGTTCAGTGTTAGACATTTTGCTCTGTGACCTGGTCACAGCAAACACATCTGCAGGGATCCCCAGCATTTCTGCATGGGTCCTGAGCTCCACTTCTGCCCAAGCTGAAGTTTCAAGATCATTGCCAAGCAAGCATTCCACTGGTAGGTTTGCACTCACCACAACCTTCTTAAGGCCAGTTACCCCTCCCCAGGAGAAGTTAACAACTGCCAGAGTATGGTCTGTTCTGACATTGCTAGCATTGGTCACTTGGTACATTTCACCAAGTATAATCTGCCCAGGATCCACAAGGTCTTGTGTCACCATGGTGACACTTGCCCCTGTGTCCCTAAATGCCAAAGCCTCTTTTCCATTGATTAAGGGCTGTTGCCTGTACTTGCCCAGATTACTGGGACTCACAGAGGAGGTCACATCCATGCCTCCATCACAGACTAGGACAGCCTGAGTGAGTTCTCTGACTAGGCCAGAGCTCATCTCATTACCCAGGGTCAACCCTACTAAACCCTTGGCCTGTGTACTCCCACTACCAATTGTAACTGCACTAGGGGGAACAGGTGCCTTAGGGGCATTGGTGGGGGCTGGAATAGAGTCTTTGGACTTGGTGCAATCACTGGTCCAGTGTGTCTTTTGCTTACAGACTTTGCACCATGGTTTCTTTTGGCCTTTTCCCTTGTTAGACTGTGAATCCCCACCTGAAGAAGATTTTTGGGGGCCTTGTGAAGACTTCTGGTCTTTACCCTTCTCCCCACCCTTATCAGAGTTTTTAGAATCTTGCTTCTTAGGGTCACCACCTTGGTTCTGTACCTTCTGCCTCATTTGTCTGCCTTCTTTCCCAATTCTTGGGGAGAGGTCAGATCAGAGTCCACCAGGTACTCATGCAACAGCTGATTTTGACAGTTATTAAGAATCTGCTCCCTCATGATAAGATTGTACAATCCTGTGAAGTCACATACCTTACTGCCCATCAACCAACCTTCCAGAGCCTTAGCAGAACAATCCACATAGTCCACCCAGTCTTGAGTCTGTGCTTTTTGGGTATCTCTGAACTTTCACCTGTATTGTTCAGTTGTTAGGCCAAACCCCTCAATCAGAGCACTCTTCAAGACTTTGTAATTGTCAGCATCCTCCTCTCTAACAGTGAGGAGCTTATCTCTACCTTTGTCTGCAAAGGAGAGCCACAATATTGCTGCCCACTGCTCCTGAGGGACCCTCTGTACTTTACAGGCCCTCTCCAGTGCAGTTATCCATTTGTGGGTGTCATCCCCACTCTGGTAGGGAGGGACAATCTTGCTCAGGTTTCTATGGTCATAAGACCTTTCCCTATCTCTGGGGAAATTGCTGCCACCATGGGACTCTAGTCCCATCTTTTTTCTCTGTCTATAGAGATCTAGGGACTCCCTGTCTATAGCCAACTGCTGTTTTCTGAGCTCAAGCTGGGCTTGCTCATACTGAATCAGTCTCTTTCTCCTCTCATGAGAGGATTCCCTCCCATGAGAGGAGACAGAGGTCCCTAATGAGGTGTCAGAGTGGTTAGACTCCCGAGAAGGAGATCTAGTCCTTCTGGGCACACTCACAACTCTTCCTGGGGGGACAGGGGGGAGGTCATCCTGGGCCTCCTCCTCTTCCTCAGGAGTAGCTGCACTTTCCAGGTCAGGATCATTGTCATCCCCTGGCCAGTTTCAGAGGTCAGGTCCTGGGCATTTTCATCCCTGGCCCCTCCCTCATCTTCTGCCCCACCCTCTCTGCCTACCCTTTCAGACCTTATGGGTCTTCTAAGATCATCTAGCAGAAGCATCTCCAGGAGACGTTGGGTGTTGGCACTTTTGCCTGTCTTCAACTTCCTAACTTTGCACAACTCTCTCAATTCCAAGAATGTGAGGTTGTCATATCTGGATGGCAGGAGCTCACTGGTTCCTGGCAGTGAAGACATTACTAGTGTGGTGTGGTGTGGTGTATGCACTACCTACTCTAGTGTGGCCTACTAAACTCTCTTGAGTTGTAGAAAGGGTGTGCTATCCCTTAACACACAACTCTAAGTTCAGTAGAACTTACTGTATCCCAAGCTTGATTTATATGTACCTAAGGTACCCTTAGTGGTTTTCAGTTGATCAATTCAATTGAGATTATCTGGTAAAACAATAGCAAGCTGGAATCCCACCGCTGCCACCAATGTGAGAAGTTGGCCTGGTATATGCTGTCCACTAATTATAGTGGGCACCTTGCACCAGTCCAAACAACCCCTTATTGGAGATAGGTTAAAGACAACCTTTATTGAAAGCTATCCTAGAGGTAGCTATGGACAGCAGCCTTCAGGCTAAGTCTTGAAGGAATGTAAAGCAGCTTGTTTTACCAGTCTATAATCTCTTGAGTGACCAAATGAAAGAGGACCACACCAGGTATATATTTAAAATATATGTATTTAGTCTTAAACACACTCCTCTAGTCTCTTTATGAGGCTAGAGTTCGAAGTACATAAGTTATATAAGTCGAATATCAACAGTAATAGCACAAATACACGTTTGAGCCCTAGGGGCGTACCAAACCATATACCAATAAAGTGGTATAAGAACCACGACTGAGCTAGACACAAGGCCTAGAGCCTGTAGAAGTGCTTGGCCCTCAAGGAACCACCCAAGGTAGTGACACAGGGGACCCACGGGGGACGCGTGCAGTGTGAGAACACAGCCGCGAGCCGCCGTTGACTTCTATGGGGAATGTCGCGGTTGGAGTTTTAAAGAAAAAGGACACTTAGAGGAGGACTTGGAGCAAACCCCTTTAGAACTAGGTTGTTCTAGAGTCTATACCCACGGGAGCACCGGAGTACTCTAGTTACCTCACCCAGGGATGCCGGGTGCATAGGTGTCTTTCAGGGTCGGGTTTCGTCGTCGTTTTCAATGGCGATCTGCTGCAAAGTGCTGCTGGCGACCAAGTCGAAAGTGTTCGGGTGGATCCAAGGGTGGATCGAAGATCTGAAGAACCTGAAAGCAGAGGGGACAGAGTCTGGGTCACTAGCCAGTGACCAGGAAGGCGATGAGCAGATGCCCACCGATGTCGGGTGCTTCAGGTAGGTTGACGGTCGTCTTGACTCTTCAGCCACGAGGTCCAGGAGGCGTCGACGACGACCAGGAGCTGGATTCGAGCTGTCCCGCGACGTCTGTCGATTGCTGGGGTGTCGGCGACCGGATTGGACCCAACAAGCCTTGGCAACGGCAAGTCACGTGGAAATAAAGAAAGGACGTTGATGCAGACCAGCAAGGTCTGGGGGACTCACCCAGCGAGGGTAAGTCAGGGCACGTCTGGAGCAACCAGGAAAGCCCAAGCAGAAGAAGAGTTGCCTTCGGGAGGGCCCACTAGCCAACGGACTAGCGACCGCGAAGGAGCCTCGAGTGGACGCACTTGGAGCTGGCTCACAGGACACTCGTGGAGTGGAGGCCAGTGATCTTCGGTGCAGTCGGTGCTGGAGGCGGGGGCTACTCGGAGCCCAAAGCACAACTTCGTGGGAGACCAGGAAGAGGATGCACTTGCAAAAGTACTCGGTGTCCAGGGGTCACGGTTCCACGTTACCCACGACAACTACGGGCCTCAGCTTTGCTGGGGACTCAGGGCAGCCTCGGGGAAGTCTGGAAATCCACCTCTGGTGATGCAAAGACTTCGGCGTCCGGCGGGAGCTTCAGCGATGCAGACCGGACAATTGCTTCTTAGGTGCCTGCCAAGCAGGGGAGTCACTCCTTGACCCCAAGGGAGATTCTTCAGTCCTCTAATCTTCAAGTAGAGCGTCGAAGGTCCAGGATTCAGTGTCAGAGTTTCGTCCAGGGTAATCTAAAGTCCTAAGGACTGGGGTCCCATACTTATACAAAGTTAGGGGTTGGACATACTCTGGGGACCCACCTATGGGAGGGTCAGGGAAGAGGTGTGGTTACACCCATTCCCTTTGTCCAGTTTCGCGCCAGAGCAGGGGCAGGTAGCCCCTGCAACCGGTTTGAACTGGCATATGCACAGGGACACCAAATGTGCCCCCAGTGCAGGACTTCAAAGCACCAGAGGGTGCTCCCGCCCAGCCCCAATACACACTATCCTGTCTGGGGAGGTGGTTACACCTCCCTTCGACAGGAAACCTATTGTCCAGGCCTCCCCTGCCGGAGTTTGTCAGCAGCAGGAGGCCAGACCCGTGTCTGTGGCAGCGGCATCCATTTTGTGATGCCAGGGCTCTGGAAAGAAGTTACCGGGTAGCCCGGTGTGTACATGTCTCTCCCTCTAGAAGGGTGGAATGCTACCCCCGCCGCAAGGATTGGCGGGGGGTAGTATTCCAAGATGTTTGACACCAAACACGACATGTTTTGGTGCAGCCAGTCCAAAGTTAGCATTGTACCGCAAGGATATAATGCACTAAAGAGTATATGGTCAGGCTGTACCACAAACCGCATCGGAGGAGGGACTCCGAACGCTGCAGAGGGGCTCTGCTCATGCAGGGGCACCCTCTCACATAGAAACCAAGCACTCTGCCTTCAGGATTGGTAAGGCCTGCCATAGGAGTGACTTATAGGTTTATATGTGTGTGCAATGGTAGTGATATAGGTAGCCCATACCACTGTAAGGGGTGCATGCACCACCTTACCCAGGCTGCAGTAGCAGACCTGTGGTGTCATTTTGGATGGCCTTCCAGGGGTGGCACAATACATGCTGCAGCCCCTGGTAGGCCTCTGAGGTACCTATGCCCTGGGTACATAGTATACCATATACTAGGGACTTATAAGGGCACTCCAGATTCCAATCAGAGATGTGCCTAAGGCACATGGAAACCATTTTAGAGAGGAATCAGCTAGGCTGGGGTTCTGATTAGTAGGGCCCCAGCCAGACTAAAGTTGAAAAACAGTGAAGCATCAGCAAAAAGTGGGGGTACCCATGTGAAGCAGATCCTACTCTCCTACACAACCCCCCCCAAACGCAGGGACATTAAACTAACCTTGACCAGTTGAGTCTTCATGTTCTAAGTGGAAATACTTAGAGAGTCCATCTGCATTGGCATGGTTACTCCCAGGTCTATGTTCCACTGTGAATTCCATCCCCTGTAGGGAAATGGACCACCTAAGCAGTTTGGGGTTTTCACCCTTCATTTGTTTTAGCCATAGGAGGGGCTTGTGGTCTGTTTGAACAAGGAAGTGAGTACCAAACAAGTATGGCCTCAACTTCTTCAGAGCCCAAACCACAGCAAAGGCCTCCCTCTCTATGGCTGACCAACGTTTCTCTCTAGGGGTCAGCCTTCTGCTAATAAAAGCTACTGGCTGATCTTGACCTTCATCATTCAATTGTGACACTACAGCCCCTACCCCCAATTCAGATGCATCTGTTTGGACAATGAACTTCTTGGAGTAATCAGGACTCTGGAGAATGGGAGCAGTGCACATGGCCTGCTTCAGGTCATCAAATGCCTTTTGACAGCTAGCTGTCCACTGAACCTTTTTGGGCATTTTCTTGGAAGTTAAGTCATTCAGGGGTGTCACTATTGATCCATACCCCTTGACAAATCTCCTATAGTACCCAGTCAGGCCTAAGAAGGCTCTCACCGGAGTCTGGGTAGTGGGAGCAACCCAGTCCATGATGGTCTGGATTTTGCTCTGCAATGGTTGAACCTGGCCTCCACCCACAAGGTGGCCCAGGTACACAACCTGACACTGCCCTATCTGGCACTTGGTGGCCTTGATAGTGAGGCCTGCCTTTTGCAGGGCCTCTAAAACATTTCTGAGGTGGACCAGGTGATCCTCCCAGGTGGAGCTAAAGACAGCAATATCATCTAGATATGCTGCACTGTAGGCCTCCCGGCCCCTAAGGACTGTATTCACCAACCTCTGGAAAGTGGCAGGTGCATTCTTCAGACCAAAGGGCATTACCACAAATTGATGAAGTCCACTAGGGGTTGAGAATGCTGTTTTTGGCTTTGCATCATCAGCTAGTCTGATCTGCCAGTAGCCAGCTGTCAGGTCAAATGTGCTTAGATACTTGGCTGAGGCCAAAGTGTCTATTAGCTCATCTGCCCTTGGTATTGGATGGGCATCAGTCCTAGTGACTGCATTGAGACCCGTGTAGTCCACACAAAACCTCATCTCTCTTTTCCCACCACTGGTGTGAGGTTTTGGCACAAGGACCACTGGACTAGCCCAAGGGCTATCTGAGGGTTCAATAACTCCCAAATCCAACATTTTCTGGACTTCTGTCCTGATACAGTCCCTGACATGGTCAGGTTGCCTATAAATCTTATTTTTAATAGGCAGTCTGTCCCCAGTGTCCACTTCATGAGTGCACCAGGTGGTCTGACTTGGTGTCAGAGAGAACATATGCCTGAACTGATTGAGCACCTGTCTGCAATCAGTTTGCTGCTGGGCAGTGAGGCTGCCTGCCAAGGCTACACCATCCACTGACCCATCATCAGGGTTCTGTGAGAGCAGGTCAGGGAGTGGGTCACTCTCTTCCTCCTGTCCCTCATCAGTAGCCATGAGCAAGCCCATGTCTGCCCTGTCCACATATGGTTTCAGTCTGTTGACATGGAGAACCCTGTGGGGACTCCTGGGTGTTCCTAGGCCTACTAAATAGGTAACCTCACCCTTCTGTTCAACAATGGTATGGGGTCCACTCCACTTGTCTTGGAGAGCTGCTGGGGCCACTGGCTCCAGCACCCACACCTTCTGTCCTGGCTGGTAAACAGTCAGTACAGCCTTTTGGTCATGCCAGGCTTTCTGCAGTTCCTGGCTAGCCTCAAGGTTTTTAGTTGCCTTTTTCATGTACTCAGCCATCCTGGAGCGGAGACCAAGTACATAGTCCACTATGTCTTGCTTTGGGGGCTTGAGAGGTAACTCCCATCCTTCCTTCACCAAGCACAATGGACCCCTGACAGGGTGACCAAACAAAAGTTCAAAAGGTCTGTAGCTAACCCCTTTTGAGGCACCTCCCTGTATGCAAATAAAAGACAGGGCAAGAGTATGTCCCATCTTCGCTTAAGCTTTTCTGGGAGCCCTTTAATCATGCCCTTCAAGGTTTTGTTGAATCTCTCAACTAAACCATTGCATTGTGGGTGATAGGGTGTGGTGAACTTATAAGTCACGCCACACTCCTTCCACATTGCTTTTAAGTACCCAGACATGAAGTTAGCACCCCTGTCTGATACTACCTCCTTAGGAAAGCCCACTCTTGAGAAAATTCCCAGGAGGGCTCTTGCCACCACAGGTGCTGTAGTGGTCCTAAGGGGAATAGCCTCTGGGTACCTAGTGGCATGGTCCACCACCACCAGGATAAACCTGTGCCCAGATGCTGTTTGGGGATCCATGGGACCAACAATTTCAATCCCCACTCTCTCAAAGGGAACCCCCACCACAGGTAGTGGTATCAGGGTGCCTTTGTGGTGCCACCTGCCTTCCCACTGGCTTGGCAGGTTACACAGGAGCGACAAAACTCCTTGGTGTCTTCAGACATGTGGGGCCAGTGAAAGTGCGGGACAAGTCTGTCCCAAGTCTTGTTCTGGCCCAGGTGACCTGCTAAGGGAATGTCATGGGCTAGGGTCAATAGGAAGCCCCTGAACTTCAGAGGTATAACCAACCTCCTGGTGGCACCAAGCTTGGGGTCTCTACACTCTGAGTACAAGAGTCCATCATCCCAATACACTTTATGGGGACCACTAGCATTCCCAGCAGCCTCAGCAGCAGCTTGCTGTCTGAGGGGTTCAAGAGAGGGGCAGCTCTGCTGCTCCTGGCTCAGATCTGCCCTGGAAGGGCCCCTGTCCCCAAGAACTCAACCTGGTCAGGTTCAAGCTCCTCGGGGACAGTTCCTTCCTCAGGACTGAGATCATCCCCCTCAAGAGACTGATCTTCCTTCTGAGCCAAGGGGAAGGCACTGCCTTAACCCTACTACTCCTTCTCTTGGATGGCACTTGGTCCATGGTTCCAGGATCCAAGGCCTGTTCAGTGTTAGACATTTTGCTCTGTGACCTGGTCACAGCAAACACATCTGCAGGGATCCCCAGCATTTCTGCATGGGTCCTGAGCTCCACTTCTGCCCAAGCTGAAGTTTCAAGATCATTGCCAAGCAAGCATTCCACTGGTAGGTTTGCACTCACCACAACCTTCTTAAGGCCAGTTACCCCTCCCCAGGAGAAGTTAACAACTGCCAGAGTATGGTCTGTTCTGACATTGCTAGCATTGGTCACTTGGTACATTTCACCAAGTATAATCTGCCCAGGATCCACAAGGTCTTGTGTCACCATGGTGACACTTGCCCCTGTGTCCCTAAATGCCAAAGCCTCTTTTCCATTGATTAAGGGCTGTTGCCTGTACTTGCCCAGATTACTGGGACTCACAGAGGAGGTCACATCCATGCCTCCATCACAGACTAGGACAGCCTGAGTGAGTTCTCTGACTAGGCCAGAGCTCATCTCATTACCCAGGGTCAACCCTACTAAACCCTTGGCCTGTGTACTCCCACTACCAATTGTAACTGCACTAGGGGGAACAGGTGCCTTAGGGGCATTGGTGGGGGCTGGAATAGAGTCTTTGGACTTGGTGCAATCACTGGTCCAGTGTGTCTTTTGCTTACAGACTTTGCACCATGGTTTCTTTTGGCCTTTTCCCTTGTTAGACTGTGAATCCCCACCTGAAGAAGATTTTTGGGGGCCTTGTGAAGACTTCTGGTCTTTACCCTTCTCCCCACCCTTATCAGAGTTTTTAGAATCTTGCTTCTTAGGGTCACCACCTTGGTTCTGTACCTTCTGCCTCATTTGTCTGCCTTCTTTCCCAATTCTTGGGGAGAGGTCAGATCAGAGTCCACCAGGTACTCATGCAACAGCTGATTTTGACAGTTATTAAGAATCTGCTCCCTCATGATAAGATTGTACAATCCTGTGAAGTCACATACCTTACTGCCCATCAACCAACCTTCCAGAGCCTTAGCAGAACAATCCACATAGTCCACCCAGTCTTGAGTCTGTGCTTTTTGGGTATCTCTGAACTTTCACCTGTATTGTTCAGTTGTTAGGCCAAACCCCTCAATCAGAGCACTCTTCAAGACTTTGTAATTGTCAGCATCCTCCTCTCTAACAGTGAGGAGCTTATCTCTACCTTTGTCTGCAAAGGAGAGCCACAATATTGCTGCCCACTGCTCCTGAGGGACCCTCTGTACTTTACAGGCCCTCTCCAGTGCAGTTATCCATTTGTGGGTGTCATCCCCACTCTGGTAGGGAGGGACAATCTTGCTCAGGTTTCTATGGTCATAAGACCTTTCCCTATCTCTGGGGAAATTGCTGCCACCATGGGACTCTAGTCCCATCTTTTTCTCTGTCTATAGAGATCTAGGGACTCCCTGTCTATAGCCAACTGCTGTTTTCTGAGCTCAAGCTGGGCTTGCTCATACTGAATCAGTCTCTTTCTCCTCTCATGAGAGGATTCCCTCCCATGAGAGGAGACAGAGGTCCCTAATGAGGTGTCAGAGTGGTTAGACTCCCGAGAAGGAGATCTAGTCCTTCTGGGCACACTCACAACTCTTCCTGGGGGGACAGGGGGGAGGTCATCCTGGGCCTCCTCCTCTTCCTCAGGAGTAGCTGCACTTTCCAGGTCAGGATCATTGTCATCCCCCTGGCCAGTTTCAGAGGTCAGGTCCTGGGCATTTTCATCCCTGGCCCCTCCCTCATCTTCTGCCCCACCCTCTCTGCCTACCCTTTCAGACCTTATGGGTCTTCTAAGATCATCTAGCAGAAGCATCTCCAGGAGACGTTGGGTGTTGGCACTTTTGCCTGTCTTCAACTTCCTAACTTTGCACAACTCTCTTAATTCCAAGAATGAGAGGTTGTCATATCTGGATGGCAGGAGCTCACTGGTTCCTGGCAGTGAAGACATTACTAGTGTGGTGTGGTGTGGTGTATGCACTACCTACTCTAGTGTGGCCTACTAAACTCTCTTGAGTTGTAGAAAGGGTGTGCTATCCCTTAACACACAACTCTAAGTTCAGTAGAACTTACTGTATCCCAAGCTTGATTTATATGTACCTAAGGTACCCTTAGTGGTTTTCAGTTGATCAATTCAATTGAGATTATCTGGTAAAACAATAGCAAGCTGGAATCCCACCGCTGCCACCAATGTGAGAAGTTGGCCTGGTATATGCTGTCCACTAATTATAGTGGGCACCTTGCACCAGTCCAAACAACCCCTTATTGGAGATAGGTTAAAGACAACCTTTATTGAAAGCTATCCTAGAGGTAGCTATGGACAGCAGCCTTCAGGCTAAGTCTTGAAGGAATGTAAAGCAGCTTGTTTTACCAGTCTATAATCTCTTGAGTGACCAAATGAAAGAGGACCACACCAGGTATATATTTAAAATATATGTATTTAGTCTTAAACACACTCCTCTAGTCTCTTTATGAGGCTAGAGTTCGAAGTACATAAGTTATATAAGTCGAATATCAACAGTAATAGCACAAATACACGTTTGAGCCCTAGGGGCGTACCAAACCATATACCAATAAAGTGGTATAAGAACCACGACTGAGCTAGACACAAGGCCTAGAGCCTGTAGAAGTGCTTGGCCCTCAAGGAACCACCCAAGGTAGTGACACAGGGGACCCACGGGGGACGCGTGCAGTGTGAGAACACAGCCGCGAGCCGCCGTTGACTTCTATGGGGAATGTCGCGGTTGGAGTTTTAAAGAAAAAGGACACTTAGAGGAGGACTTGGAGCAAACCCCTTTAGAACTAGGTTGTTCTAGAGTCTATACCCACGGGAGCACCGGAGTACTCTAGTTACCTCACCCAGGGATGCCGGGTGCATAGGTGTCTTTCAGGGTCGGGTTTCGTCGTCGTTTTCAATGGCGATCTGCTGCAAAGTGCTGCTGGCGACCAAGTCGAAAGTGTTCGGGTGGATCCAAGGGTGGATCGAAGATCTGAAGAACCTGAAAGCAGAGGGGACAGAGTCTGGGTCACTAGCCAGTGACCAGGAAGGCGATGAGCAGATGCCCACCGATGTCGGGTGCTTCAGGTAGGTTGACGGTCGTCTTGACTCTTCAGCCACGAGGTCCAGGAGGCGTCGACGACGACCAGGAGCTGGATTCGAGCTGTCCCGCGACGTCTGTCGATTGCTGGGGTGTCGGCGACCGGATTGGACCCAACAAGCCTTGGCAACGGCAAGTCACGTGGAAATAAAGAAAGGACGTTGATGCAGACCAGCAAGGTCTGGGGGACTCACCCAGCGAGGGTAAGTCAGGGCACGTCTGGAGCAACCAGGAAAGCCCAAGCAGAAGAAGAGTTGCCTTCGGGAGGGCCCACTAGCCAACGGACTAGCGACCGCGAAGGAGCCTCGAGTGGACGCACTTGGAGCTGGCTCACAGGACACTCGTGGAGTGGAGGCCAGTGATAGTCGGTGCTGGAGGCGGGGGCTACTCGGAGCCCAAAGCACAACTTCGTGGGAGACCAGGAAGAGGATGCACTTGCAAAAGTACTCGGTGTCCAGGGGTCACGGTTCCACGTTACCCACGACAACTACGGGCCTCAGCTTTGCTGGGGACTCAGGGCAGCCTCGGGGAAGTCTGGAAATCCACCTCTGGTGATGCAAAGACTTCGGCGTCCGGCGGGAGCTTCAGCGATGCAGACCGGACAATTGCTTCTTAGGTGCCTGCCAAGCAGGGGAGTCACTCCTTGACCCCAAGGGAGATTCTTCAGTCCTCTAATCTTCAAGTAGAGCGTCGAAGGTCCAGGATTCAGTGTCAGAGTTTCGTCCAGGGTAATCTAAAGTCCTAAGGACTGGGGTCCCATACTTATACAAAGTTAGGGGTTGGACATACTCTGGGGACCCACCTATGGGAGGGTCAGGGAAGAGGTGTGGTTACACCCATTCCCTTTGTCCAGTTTCGCGCCAGAGCAGGGGCAGGTAGCCCCTGCAACCGGTTTGAACTGGCATATGCACAGGCACACCAAATGTGCCCCCAGTGCAGGACTTCAAAGCACCAGAGGGTGCTCCCGCCCAGCCCCAATACACACTATCCTGTCTGGGGAGGTGGTTACACCTCCCTTCGACAGGAAACCTATTGTCCAGGCCTCCCCTGCCGGAGTTTCAGTCAGCAGCAGGAGGCCAGACCCGTGTCTGTGGCAGCGGCATCCATTTTGTGATGCCAGGGCTCTGGAAAGAAGTTACCGGGTAGCCCGGTGTGTACATGTCTCTCCCTCTAGAAGGGTGGAATGCTACCCCCGCCGCAAGGATTGGCGGGGGGGTAGTATTCCAAGATGTTTGACACCAAACACGACATGTTTTGGTGCAGCCAGTCCAAAGTTAGCATTGTACCGCAAGGATATAATGCACTAAAGAGTATATGGTCAGGCTGTACCACAAACCGCATCGGAGGAGGGACTCCGAACGCTGCAGAGGGGCTCTGCTCATGCAGGGGCACCCTCTCACATAGAAACCAAGCACTCTGCCTTCAGGATTGGTAAGGCCTGCCATAGGAGTGACTTATAGGTTTATATGTGTGTGCAATGGTAGTGATATAGGTAGCCCATACCACTGTAAGGGGTGCATGCACCACCTTACCCAGGCTGCAGTAGCAGACCTGTGGTGTCATTTTGGATGGCCTTCCAGGGGTGGCACAATACATGCTGCAGCCCCTGGTAGGCCTCTGAGGTACCTATGCCCTGGGTACATAGTATACCATATACTAGGGACTTATAAGGGCACTCCAGATTCCAATCAGAGATGTGCCTAAGGCACATGGAAACCATTTTAGAGAGGAAGCAGCTAGGCTGGGGTTCTGATTAGCAGGGCCCCAGCCAGACTAAAGTCGAAAAACAGTGAAGCATCAGCAAAAAGTGGGGGTACCCATGTGAAGCAGATCCTACTCTCCTACACCAACCACCCAGGAGGGGCCTCGCCATCGCCCACAAGAGCACCCTCCGCCTCACCACCTCCAGTAAAACCTTCCCCTCCGCCGAACACCTGCACTTCCAGATGCAGACCACCCCCAAAGCCACACTCCGAGGAACCCTCGTCTACAGACCCCCCCGGCCCCCGAACATCCTTCGCCACCACCATCACCGACTTCATCGCTCCCCACGCCATCGCCTCAACAAACTACATACTCATTGGAGACCTGAACTTCCACCTCGACAACCCCAGCGACCCCCAACTCCACTATCCTTCGTGACAACCTCGCCAGCATCGGACTTAAACAACTCGTCAACACACCGACTCGCAGAGCAGGACACACCCTCGACCCCATCTTCGCGGCAGGAAACGGCATCCAATTCAGCCACACAACGCAGCCGCCATGGACCAACCACCACTGCATACACTTCGCCATCAACAAACCCAAGGCACCCAAACCAGCCCCACGCCCACCACAAAGGAACTGGAGCAAGGTTACCGACTAGCAACTTAACTCCACCCTCACCCGAGACAACCACACCTGGGCACCCGACGCAGCCAGAGAACTCCACACCTGGATCTCCAACTGCGCAGACGAGCTCGCCCCGCTACGCTACCCTGACAGACAACGCCCCAGGAAAGCTGCCTGGTTCACCACCGCTCTCCAAGAAGCCAGACGCACCTGCAGACGCCTGGAGAAGAACTGGAGAAACACCAAGACAACCGAAAACCACACCACCTACAAGGACCCCATGACGGACTACCACAACCAGATCAGAGCCACCAAGAGGAATTTCATCCACAACAAAATCCTGGCCAACTCCACCAACTCCAAGGAACTTTTCAGTGTCATTCAAGAATTCACCAACCCACGCAGCGAAGCCACAGACATCACCCCATCCCAAGACCTCTGCGACAAGCTTGGAACATATTTCCACCTCAAGATCAAAAACCTCTACGACAACTTCATCGACCAGGCGCCACAGACGGCCCCCGCTCCCCAGAAACATCAGCCAGCCCACCATCTTCAACTGGACACCAATCACGGCCGAAGACACCACCTCGACCCAGAAAAGCATCCACTCGTGGGCCCCCACCGACCCCTGCCCCCCTCACATCTACCACACAGCCACGTCCGCCATCGCACCCGAACTACAACGCACCATCAACACCACCTTCAAAACAGGCACCTTCCCATATGACTGGCAGCGCGCAGAAGTCAGACCCCTGCTCAAGAAGCCCACAGCTGACCCCACCGACCTCAAGAACTATCGGCCCATCTCGCTCCTCCCCTTCGCAGCCAAAGTTGCAGAGAAACCAGTCAACAGGAAACTGACACGATTCATTGAAGAGAACGCCGTCCTCGACCCGTCTCAATCCGGATTCCAAAGCAACCACAGCACAGAGACCGCCCTACTCGCCGCCACAGACGACATCCGCACCCTCCTGGACCAAGGCCACTCCGCAGCCCTCATCCTACTTGACCCATCAGCGGCCTTCGACACCGTCTCCCACCGCACACTAGTCGCCAGACTACACGAAGCATGCATACAAGGAACAGCCCTGGACTGGATCCGATCATTCCTCACCGGAAGAAGCCAAAGGATCAGACTCCCACCCTTCCTCTCCGACCCCACGAAAATCATCTTCGGAGTCCCACAGGGTTCATCACTGAGCCCCACCATCTTCAACATCTACATGGCCCCCCTCGCAGCCATCGTCCGACAACATGGCCTCAACATCGTATCCTACGCCGATGACACCCAGCTCACACCAAAGATCCCACCACTGCCAAACTCAACTTCCAGAAAGGAATGCAAGACGTCGCAGTCTGGATGACCAACAGCTGCCTGAAGCTCAACGCCGAGAAGACCGAAGTCCTCGTCCTCGGTACCACCCCTTCTGCATGGGACAGCACCTGGTGGCCGACCGCCCTCGAAAGCCCACCTACCCCCTCAGACCACGCCAAGAACCTCAGCATCGTACTCGACTCATCACTCACCATGAACCGACAGGTCAACGCCGTCACCTCCAGCTGCTTCAACACCCTCCGCATCTTCCGCAAGACCTTCAAGTGGATCCCCCCTGAGTCAAGGAAGACAGTCACCCATGCACTCATCACCAGCAGACTGGACTATGGAAACGCACTCTATGCCGGCATCAACAACTCCCTACTCCGCAAACTCCAGACAATACAGAACACCGCCGCCAGACTCGTCCTCGGCATCCCCCAACACAAACACATCAGCCAACACCTACGAAGTCTCCACTGGCTCCCCGTGGAGAAAAGAGTCACTTTCAAAATTCTCACTCACGCCTACAAATGCCTACACAACAACGGACCCAAATACCTCAACGACAGAATCAACTTCCACGTACCCAAAAGAAACCTCCGATCTTCCAACCTCGCACTGGCCGAAACCCCGCGCATCCACAGAGCAGGCGGAAGATCCTTCTCTCACATTGCAGCCAAGACCTGGAACGAGCTACCGGCAGACATCAGACGCGCCCCCTCCCCGAACACCTTCAGGGAGACCCTCAAGACCTGGCTCTTTGGTTAAACAGATCTGCGGACCCCCTACCCCCCCCCCCTCAGCGCCTTGAGACCCTCACGGGTGAGTAGCGCGCTTACAATTCCCTGATTGATTGATTGTCCTTAATACCTCTGTTTAAAGGGAAATCTAGTGACAGGGCAAAATTCACAACGTTTCTCCAGGATAACGAAGGACAAATCCTGATGTAGTGTCAGCCTGTGTCCTTCAAAGATTATAGTCCCCAGTGCTCTGGCAGCCGTAATGATTTCTTCTTTTAGCTTGATGTCCTGGACCCATTTGAGCATGTCTATGGGTGTGCTATCTTTTGGATGTTGAGTTTCTAAATCTGGAGTACTTTCTGGTAACATCCTGCCCTTGTAGCTTTGGAGTATTTACTTGAAGAGTCGTATCACAAAGCCTTCGATAATGTTTTCTTATGCCTCTGATGTCGTCACTCTGATTCTTACATTTAGCCTTCTTGAACGATTCTCCAAATCCTTTGTACGTCCCTGGAGGTATCTATTTATATCCCTGATCATCAGCAGTTTTTGGTGTATTGACTCTGACTCTTCCCCTCTTGCGTCACTTGAGGCTTCCTGTGAGGAAATCCTGATACCGAGGTCAGTGAGGTCTTGTTTAATGTCATGAAGGTCTATTGTCAGTTCACTGCGTAGGAGGAGGTATTACCTTTCAGGCTGCAGAACAACTCTTCCATAAACACCGTGATTACGAGTGTGTCTTTCAGAGAGCTGCTTTCAGTAGGGGCCCTGTCTGGTACAGGTGAGGTGCCTCCTTGCCCCCCGGGGTGAGGGATCACTCTTACAGGTTGTCTGTCTTATCAGCATGTTCCTGATGTGGTCTCTTTTTTTGTATTTCCTTGATGCCGTTGTTGCAGAGTGCAAGTGCCTTCAGGTCCTCCAGCAGGGTGCACCGTATCATTGGTGCAGGCCCAGTCTGCATCTGAGGTGGGTCTTGTCTCTCCAGGCTGGTATACTTAATTCTGTGTCGGAGTACAACATGATTGCTAGTTGTTTGTAACCCCTAGGCTGTTAAGTTCACCTCAGGGCAGACACAGCTAATAGTCTGCAAGTTTGAGTGCCTTCAAAATCTCCTATTTTCTGTTAGGGTCAAAACAAAGGCCAAGGGAGGGGGTGCTCACTTTGTGAATTGTGCTCTTTCCCCTCAGGTCTTCCCTCCTTGTGGGTATCACCTAGGGAGTGAGGGGGGGAACCCAAACCAAACACCAGCAGGCTGTTGGGTGCAGCACCATCTGCTCTAAGGCCTGCCCACAATTACAGACACACCCTCGGACCGGAACGCCTCACTTTGGACATGAGAGTCCACACTTTCCCAAGAGTGTTTCCCAAAACCCCACCCCAGCTGTCTAAGAACCTGCCTTGTCTCTGGTGGCTTCAACCGTCAAGTCATGGGTGATATATTGAAAGTGCCGTGTGCTCGGAGCATGCAAGTCACTTTCCTCTGATGGAACTCTGTGCCTATTCACCCGTCTCACTCTGTCCACGGGTGCGACTGGGGCTTCAGAGCCACCCAGCTCAGAATAATAGTGGGCGGTCTCGCTCTGAGTGCTTGCTTTGAAGGGGGGGGATTGGGTGTTGGAGGACTGGGAACGTCTTACATTTCTGCCATCTTGTCTCTGCTCCTTATATAGTGTCTCTGCTCCTTATATAGTATTGGTTAATTGAACCTGCTTCCAGTCTTGACTTATAACTTTTTAAATACCTAGTTAGATCTCTCAGAAACGGACATTTACTCTGATAGGACTTGCTGTACGTGCTGCCTTCCAAAATCCCTGGTAATCTTCCGACAAGCTTCTCTGACAAAATCACTGTACTGTGTGATAGCAACTCCTCTGAAGAATGCCCAGTGCTTCATTATGGCTCTGTGTTCTTTGCTACTTGTTCTGAGTTCCCAGCAGTCTCATGAGTCCATCCCCATGACTAGAGTTGCTGAGTAATCAGTCTCCTCACAGCTGCAATAAAATTTGATTTAAACTAACTTTTGTCCTTTTGCACCTTTTCAAACAAGAATTTCAATTTGCAGTCAGCTGATGGAAAAAGTAAAACATTTACTTACTTAGATTTATTTCTGCGCTTAGAGCAAATTTCCAACTTTTATGCAGTTTTCAAGAATTGAAGTACTTCATGAACATAGCAATCTTTGTTTTGTAAATGGTACGCATGCAAAATGTACACCTACAAAATGCCCACCAGGTGGTAGTTTCTGTAGCACAATTACATTTTGTTTTTGTGCCTCAGCAAAATATTCTTTGTCTTCCCGTGCACCCCATTAACTATTGGAGAGTGTCCCTCCCCTTTCCAACCCTTGAACCCACTTAATTTGACAAGAGTAAATTGCCAAGCCATTCCAGGGTAGGAAACTAACAACAAGCAGTAAGTTCACTCACACACTGGGCAACATATGTGCTGCGGTGAACAGCGTTTATTTCGCATGCGGAACAACGCATGCCATAACGCGGTCGTTACAACGACCGCGTTATTTCACGATACCGTTACAACGCAAGTCGGAAAAACGACTTGCGTTAGGGGGCATAAGGTGTTGGATTTAAAATCCAACACCTTCCCTAGTGTCCGCACAGACTGGAGGTCGAATAGTACATTATACTACTCCAACATCCAGCGCCCCCTACAGCAAGTCGTTGTTCCGACTTGCGTTGTAACGGTATGCGAAATAACAACGCGGTTGTTGTAACAACCGCGTTGTTATGGCATGCGTTGTAAACGCATGCTAAAAAAAGGTACATATTCATGTGCTGCAGATGTCTGTGAAAGAGACTGACTGTTCATTGCCTTGAAAACCTTGGATTTTGAATCTTCCCAGACCTATGATTCTACTTCGACTGAGGAGAGATTCAAAGGAGTTGAAAACCTTTGTGATAAAAATGTGCCAGTTGGGTGATGGTTAATTGACTCTATTCTTGTTAAATTTAACCCACTGACAAATTTAATGTTTTACTTTCTAGTTGAGACAAACATCACATCATGCTTCTCCAGGGTTTGTTCCGTTTGTCCTCTGTCTTCCGGTCATCTCTCTCTCTCCAGCTTCGAAGGAACATCGGGCTCTCGGCCATTGTATTCAACAAAGCAAAGGAGCTTGATCCAGTCCAGAAGCTTTTCCTTGATAAAATCCGGGAATACAACACAAAGAGCAAGTAAGTGACCAATTTGGCATTGAAATCGATGAAAGGTAATGAAAACATTTTCATACAAAATGTGCCCAGTTATTCCTACAGCCCTGCTGTAATTGCTGTTCTATCTAGAGGGACATCTGAAGTACTTTAAAGACCACGTGAGCACGCTGACAGATAAATTTGTATATAAAACAACCCCAGCAGTGATTTCACTTCAGTCTGTCCACATTAGGGGCCATATTAAACAAAGTCCCCTGGGCGGCTCAATTGGAATTTGAATCCATGAGGCACTGTGGTATTATAAAAGGGGCTGGAGATGCTTGTCTGGCCGCTTCTGTAATATCTATCACATCAGCAAACATTGTGCTGAGCCAAAATTACAAGAGGGTTATAACTCATTTCTATGGAGCATTCCATTAATTCCAGGTGTCGTGCAGTAGTTCATTGAAAAGACAGGTTACTCACTATTATCATTAGTGGGCACTTCAGTTTACCAGGGTTTTGGTTAAACTGTTTACAGTATCCTAGTGAGTTGGCAGGGGTACTCTAACTTGTCTCCGGTCAAATGCAGGGAGTAGTCCTTGACCTCCTGGTCTCGTGAGCCACTCCCCCTGCTGCCCAGCTCCTCCTGAATGCGACGCGTGTCTGCTCTTGAGGCTGGCTGTTCAGTCCCACTGCCAAGCGACTGCTGCTGGTCTAGCCAATTCAATTGGATTACTGGTAACTTTAATATTTTGGTAGTATTTATGCTTGATTTGGGTTTGGCATCTCTTCTTTCAGTTTTGGTAATTGTTGGTTGGTTTCTCTGCACCTGCCGTTTTCCCTCTACCAGCGTTTTCCTGCTCCCCGCCCTCCTGCCTCTTTGGCAGTCCCTTCCACCTCCTACGGCTACTTCTGGAGACTGCTGCGCAGCCGCACTGCCGGCGCACAAAAGGCAAGCCCGTCTGCGCTTGGACGGCGCCAGGACCACTTGCTCTTCCACCCCACATAGCTACACCCCCACAGACCTCCGAGTCCTGGACCCCGAACGCACCAACAATCTCTGCTGCCGCACATCCCCACGGACCACCTAATGACCGTTCTCCTGCCAACACTGCTGCCTCACCTTTAGCACCTCAGCACCAACGTCACCAGCAACACAGCAAAAGTGGCCACAACTGATACATCGACCAAGACCCTCACGACTGCACTCCACACAGATAGGAAAAGCACCATCAGAGGTACCCTTGCCTACTGACCACCAGGACCACGCCCCAGCTTCTACAACACCATCCCGGAAATAATCGCCCCGCTCGCAATCGACTCTGAACACTACATCTTCCTAAGAGATCTCAATTTCCTCCTCGACGACCCCAGCGACGCCAACTCAACCAATCTCCTGGAAAGCATGCACAACATAGGACTCATGCAGCTCGTCACCAACCCCACCCACATCGCAGGATACATGCTCGACCCCCATCTTCACCTTTCACCTCCAGTGACAGCCAGGTACATCCACACCACACCACTCACCTGGTCCGACCACCACAGCGTACATTTCACCATCTCAGGCCCCTACTACCCTGGCCCCCCTCCAGGGGTGTGGAATTTAATAAAATATCTACTTGTCCATTGGGCAGGTTGCTTCATAAATCTACTTGTCCTGTAACAAAATCCACTTGTCCCTTTTGGTGCCATGTAGTGCGGCGACAAATTATGGCAGCAATCTCATTATATAAGAGCTCTGATATAGCCTCTCTGATTATGCCAGGGCTCATACCTTAGTAGTGTTTGAATACTTGCAACCCTTTATGTTGCCACGTTTCCGCAGATCTACATACTGGGGCTAAAGGTAGTGGTAAGCAATAGTTCAAGGGTTAGAATGCCCTTTTGAGTCTGTGCAAACCTACTAACTTGCATGTTTTAAGGGTTTTCAACAACTCTTCTCTAATCTTTTCCCATACTGAGAAATGTTGGAAATTTACTCCTTCCAGAGTTGGGGAAAAAGGTGGTTGGAGGGAAAGTGAACTTGCAAACACTCAGATTTTCGCATGAGCAAATCTACACATGCATATTTGCTCATGCTAAAATGCGGTTCACAAATATTTTCTAGGAGTACTGTTTCTTGTCCTACTTCTGTAAATTCTTGGGAATTCACGAAAGCAGTATAGGTGCACTTAATGCAAGGACATATACCATGGGTGCACTTTTGAGATTTTCTTTAATAATTGGGCCCCTAATTTGGTCTAGCGTTGACCATGACCTTTTGCGTTTATTAAAATTATGTCTCACTCTCGGCTGGCTTCAGTGTGAGTGACTGCATTATGCTCTTTCACAAGGAGCATATCGGCAACAAAGTAGTTTTGTTGAGTACCAGTAACTACTGTGGCAGTGTGTGCTTTTTGAGACCAAAAACTATTTTTGCTTTTGCAAATGTTTGTTATAATGGTGAGGGCCTGGCAGCTCCCACACCAATAAAGTTTTACAAAAACCATGCCAAAACAAATCACTCATTAACAAAACTAGAAAGATGACCACCAATTTCAGACCTACTGGCTTTGCCAATGCTTGTTTATTTGTGTTTCCCATAATCTTATTGAAACTGGTTATACTGATTTTCTATTATGAATATTTTTGGGAAATACTAGCATGCATCAACACTTGTAACTTAATGATGCTGCAAAGAAATGGTATCTGAAATTTTATAGGAGTTTAGCTAAATGTTTTTTCCCTGCTTTCATTTTTTTAATGAACATTTTAATTTGAAAGCAAAGAATCATCAATCTTGCTTTCAAGCTTTTGCAAATATTTTCATCAAATCAGAGAGCTTTCTGGGAGTGTTATACATAGCCTCATATTGCTAAACTTTGAAAACGCGTGTACACATTTTTATACTGGAACCACTGTCAGTAGTGCAGTCAGAGCTTACAACATTTACTTGGAGCGTTCACCCTAATAATAAAGGCTTTCAATTAATGAACCATAAATACAAGTTTGAACAGCATTTAACACATGGACAACTGCAGACAGTGCCCTTCCACGATCCATAATGTGGTCCTGCAAACTGGCAGTCAAAGGGTTTGTGCTGCAGGGGGTTGGGCCTACTTGTCCCAAGGGCTAAATACACATGAAGACCTGTTGCTCTTGACCTCAAACAATATGTCCTGGACGTCGGGCTATAGGAATTCCACATCCCTGCCCCCTCAGATCCACGCGAACAGAATGTTAAAAGGTATCAGAAGACCAGTGGAACGAGATGCTCATCTCCCAACTCCCAGACTCTACACACAACCCTGAACAAGCAGCAAAGAACTTCGCCCAGTGGATCAAAAAATGCACCGACGCCATCGCCCCTGCCAAGACAGCCAAGGTCAAAGAACAAAGCAAAAGAGCAAGTTGGTTCACAGAGGATCTGCACTCCACCAGAAGCAAATGCCAACAACATGAAAGGAGGTGGCTATCGGCAAAAAACAGAAGACCGCACCGCCTACAGGGCCGCTCTCAACCAGTACCACCACCTCCTAAAAGAAACCAAGAACGACCTAGCAGATTGTAATAAAGCCAGTGCAAACCACAGCAAAGAACTCTGTGCCATTGTGAAGGAGTTCACCAATCCCACAGCCACCAAGAATGACATCACTCCCTCCCAGGAATTGTGCAACAACCTCGCGGACTTCTTCCACGACAAAATCTCGGCCATCTACGAAAACTTTGAATGCCAACTCTCTGCCACAGACAGCATCAACCAGCTGACACCCATGAACACAAACCCCGAACACCTTCTCACCCACTTAGACCTCACCACGCAAGGCTCTACCTCCATCATAAACTCAGTGCACTCTGGAGCACCTTCGGGACCATTCCCCCACTACGTCTTCAACCTTGCAAGCGAGGCAATCGGCGATGAGCTCAGGAAGGTCCTGAATACCTCCATCCCTGCTGCCTCCTTCTCGGAGGACTGGAAACAAGCTGAAGTGAGACCCCTCCTGAAAAACCCTCCACCAACCTAGCTGAACTGAAGAACTACCGGCTCATCTCACTGCTCCCCTACCCAGCAAAAGTCCTTGAGAAAGCAATCAACCAGCAACTCACCCAACACCTAGAAGACCACAACCCCCTGGACCCCTCCCAATATGGATTTTGAGCTAACCACAGCACCAAGACAGCCCGGATCGCAGTCACCGATGACATCAGAGCCCTCCTGGACCGTAGGGAAACTACAGCTCTCATCCTCCTGGACCTGTCTGCTGCATTTGACACAGTCTCCCACCACATCCTGATCAACCGACTCCACCACAGCGGGATTCAAGGAAATGCCCTCAATTGGTTCCCTCAGACCTCACTGGCAAAACCCAAAGTATCCGCCGCCCACCATTCAACTCTGAACCCAAGAAGACCATCGGCAGAGTCTCCCAAGGTTCGTCTCTCAGCCCTACCCTCTTCAACACCTACATGAACCACCTGGCCAACACCGTCTGATCACACAGACTCAACATCATCTCCTATGCAGACGACACTCAACTCATCCTCTCACTGTCCAAAGATCCCTCCACCACAAAAGCTAACTTCCACAGATGCATGATGAATGTCACAGACTGGAGTAAGGACAACTGTCTCAAACTCAACTCGGAAAAAACAGAAGTCCTCATCTTTGGGAACAACACCTCGCCATGGAACGACTCATGGTGGCCCGCGGAGCTCAGCACACCACCCGTCCCAACAGACCATGCACGCAAACTCTGCATCATCCTAGACGGGAACCTATCCATAAAGATACAAGTGAACGCAGTCTCCTCTGCCTGCTTCCACACCTTTCGCATGCGCAAGATCTTCAGGTGGCTCCCGGTAAACACCAGAAGGACTGTAATGCAGGCCCTCTTCACCAGCAGATTGACTACTGAAACACGCTCTACGTAGGAATCACTGCACACCTCCTGAAGTGACTCCAGACAATACAGAACTCAGCAGCAAGACTCATACTCTACCTTCCCCAGAAGGACCCACATCACACCCAATCTGAAGAATCTAACCTGGCCCCCGATTCAGAAGAGATGCCAGTTCAAGATGCTGAACCATGCCTACAAGGCCCTGCACAACGAATGCCCAGCATACATCAAGAAACGCCTGAGCTTCCACCAACCGACCAGACACCTCTGATTGGCCTCCATCTCCCACATAGACACCGCACGGATCCGTTAGGCCAACAGCGGAGGACGCTCCTTCTCACGCCTGGCAGCTAAGGCTTGGAACAACCTCCCCCTGCACCTCAGGACCGTACTGTCACTCCAACTATTCAGAAGAGAACTTAAGATCTGGATGTTTGAATGATCCAACCCCCATGACACAGCATACAGCTCCAGCGCCTTAAGACCATCTCGGGTGATTCACTGCACTCTATAAATGTCTGATTGATTGATGCAGGGGGCCTGGGCACCAAATGTTACCCACTTAAATAATTTGCTGCAGGGTACCTCGCCTTCAGGGGCTCGTATCCTGTTAATAGCTAGTCATGGTCAAGTAATTACATGTTAGGGGGCACAGACGTGGCATTGGGCTCCCTCTGGACCTGCAAATTTGCTAATTGGCAATGGGGAACTCTTTGGTGTTCAAGCCCACCCTTAAGGCATAATATCTCCCGGACTGCGAAGGTTAGCAGCACAAAGTCTAGAGGTCCATATTCACAGGGTCTATTGCTAGCACACACCCCACTTTCACCCTATGAAGATAACGTTGAAGATGTCTTGACTTCCTCTGGAGATCTTACAGGAGAGATCTAGGCTTCCAAAAGTTGTTTCACAGTGCAGCTTTGTCATTTCAGCTGTTCTGGAAGGGTCCTATGAATTCCTTGACTTTTATGGTCTTTAGTTGATTCCGTCCATCTGTCTGCAAGGTGTGCATAACTTCATTGACAGCTTGCTTCATTGAGTCATCCTCCACAGGGTTCAGCTAATTGGGTCTTGTAGTCCTCTTCCTGTCCCAAAGCCAACTTCTGTCTTTAGGCCGGGCACTTCAAGTCCCTGTTCTTCGTGTCACAGTGAAGTGTGCTTCCAGTTCCAGTGCTTTGTTGCCATTCCTTAGAGAAATATGGCCACTGCCTGGCCCTATTCATATTAGGTTTCTCTGGACTATTCCACAATGGCTACTGGAAGAAATCCACAAATAGTAGAAAGCTTGCAGGGGCAGTATGCAATGTACTTTAGTAGCACTGGCAGGCCATAGCCAGTCAAAGCTTTCTTCAAGTTTTGGTAGTCCACTATGTAATCGTTGGGTAAAGAGTTGTTGCAGCAATCATGCCAGAAGGCAAAATGATTTTGTGCAAATTGGAAGTATAAATATTCTGTTTCAATGCTAAGCCACTGTGCGTGTTGATGGCATATTTGTTCTACTTTACAAAATCTTGAACTGTTGACTTCCATGCAGTTAGAATTGTAAGCAAATGCCTAACTGCTTTGCTAACAATGCATTGTCAAAATTCATATCATATGATCACACTAGCTGATGCAATCTGTGTAACTAAGTGCATTTTGTCCTGCTTTCTCCATCTAGGCAAGTTGGAGGGCCTGTGGATGCAGGTCCCGAATTCCAGAAAGAGTTAAATGAAGATATAGTCAAACTTCAGCGATTGTATGGAGGAGGAGATCTTGAGAAATTTCCAGAATTTAAATTTGAGGGTAAGTTGGAATTGCTTTCTCTTCATAACTAGTAAGGCAAATTCATTGGAGCAAAATTGCAACGGGAATCCTTTTGAAAATATTGGATTATTTTTTTCCTTTTGTTTATGGTACTCTAAGGAGGTTTTCTGTTGCATTCGTTTCTGAATTTCTGGTCAGACTTTTCTTATCGTTTGACAATTTAGTTTATAATTAGCGATTTAGATTGCCATTTGCCCCAACTTTAAAATTTGATTATTAGTTTAGACAGGGCTATATTATGCAAGGACATTCACGCTGGATGCATTTTATTTATTTTCAGAGTGCTGTGCTGGTGCTTCACTTGATGCAGAAGTCACTTTTGCTGGGGCTCTGTAGCTGTGCTGTCTATCCCAATTTAAGGAGCCTTGTGGCTTATGGGGTCAGGTTCTGCATCTGGCATTTTTGAGAAACTATTATGTTATACTTTACTTTCGATTGAAGCTTTTTGTGCAGAGAGCTCTGTGTCTGGCAATAATGAGATCTCAATTTTGGACCTCCATAGAAGGCTTTTTACAGGTGGTTTGCTATCCACCGCATACATCTAGTCCCTATCCTCTTCAGTTGAATTTCTGGCAACAACTCCTATGTTAAATTTTCTATCTGATTGGCACAATGTGCCGTTTCAACAGTAAGTGCTAGAGGTCTATTTGCCATTTCATGTCTTATACTTGACCAGATACACACTTGCATTTCACTGTGCTGTCTTTAAGTTGTAAGACTTCATTAAAACGTTTTGTGCAATTCCAAGAGTTATTGAAATTAGTTAAGTGGTGTGTAGCTAGTTTGTTCCCTCATCGATGAAAGCCCATTTGACAATGAAGATTTGTGTCTGAAATCTACAATAGAAAGACAGTGTTTATCCACCATTAGCATAATTAAGTGATGAAACACTCCATTGGTTTTAACCCCAGCAGATGATACCATTGCAAGAATACATGGCTGCTCAAGGAGAACTTGCACAATGGACCTTAGAGTACCTTGTGGCAGCATTCCCTATAACCGTGGTTGCAGTATATCCATATGAGAGTTCCCGTTCAGAGACTATACTTAAAAAACGGGTGTGTCACATACTCGTCCTTACCCGGAAATGGACACTCTTATGCCTTAAATGTAACCTCCAAGTTCATACATCGCTGCTGTAAGAACTGTGTGGGTTGAGCTGGAATATTTAAATCTGCATACACAAGCCCAAGTTTTGGATGGCACGACAAAAAACAAGTCTCAAGGAAATGGGTAGACTGATGCCCGAATGTCATGACTGAAAATGCTCTTTAGGGAGTTTAAAACAAAGAATGAAATAAATAGCTGCCCTCTATATAGATCTTGTCACCAAGACCAACACTATTTAAGTGTCCATTAAAGCAGCACAGGCCAAATTAGATGAGTCACCTGGATGGTTTTCAGGGATGGAACAAACACACAAGCAATGAGAACCAGCTGGCATCACATGAGCAGTGCATTCATGGCTGAATTCTAGCTGTGCAATGCTGAAAGTATATTGAGATTGAAAAGTAAAATAGGAGAGGTACACTGGTCAAGGCCCTGTTGTTTCGGCCACCGAAGAAGAGGGATAAGTTGGTGACAGAACATTGATGAAACAGTACGATATGGAGTAATGGGCCCTATTAGGGTTTCACTAATCCACCAGAGGAGCAAGCCATAGATAAAGAAATTGTGTAACTAATATTAAGGTCTTGGAATGCAAACATTAGGTTTTGAGAGCAGCTATGCTTAGTAAGGACTTTCACTGTAAGAGCTAGACAGTAATAATGTTCCTAAACCTCCGCCCTATGACTGGTGAGTAAAAAAAGAGTTTCTTTGAAACTTGGAGAGTGAGGAAGTAACCCCTGAACAAGGGTATCGATAGACTTCATAGAAGTACCATGCAAAGCTAAAAGTGATGTACCAGAAAAATACTCTCATTTTTTGCTTTTTTGTTTTGTAACAAAGGAAAAGACTGCTTTAGTATTCCTCAGACTCCTACCTGAAACATACCACCCATGTTGACACCAATGGCGGCTGCCACAAATAAAGGGTGGTGGTGCGGATGGAGGGAACGCCCGCGGGGTTTGGGGTTTAGCGCGGGGGTTAATAATTTTTAAAAAAAAGGAACTTACCTTAACTGCCACCCGCATCGCACCTCCATTTTTCCTGGTCCCAGCAGACACTGGGACAGACTACCTATGCAATCCCCGCACTGCTCTTATGCTATGAGAGCAGCACGAGGATTGGCCTGAGTGGGCTAAAAGGACAGGGAGAATGTTGTTTTTCCAGATCGGCTATTCAATAGAGCCGTGTTGGAGAAACCTAAGTATGCATGTGTGTTTGGCGGGCCTGAGACAGCCGGCCAAACACAAATGCCCACTTAGAAGTGCACATAGCACTCCTCCTCCCCCCAATCCCATGGCCCCGCCCCTTCCTACACGCGCTGGCACAGAGCGGGCAAATGAAAAATTATAGAACATCGTTTTATTTTTCACCTGCTGGCTCTGAGCCAGTGGGGCGACGCTCCTCCGCCATTGCTGAGGAGCTGCCCCTGGTTGACACTGTCTTTTCAATCCTCCTTGTTGGAAGTCATGCAGAACCTAAGAATTTTCCATTTCAGTGGGACCTCACCAGGACCCCAGATAAAACAATACTGTTACTCTAGTTTCTTCCCACTGACTGTCTTGTGGAATTAAAGATTGAAGTTAAGCCCCTGTTTACAAGGAGAGCTGATCGAATGGGTAGGTCAGTGAGGGCCCAGTTCTTGTGGCGTACACATCAAATGCCCGAGTTTTTCATTCAATTGAATACGTTCTCCACTTTCCAGAGGTCCCTCCCAAGTAATACAGTACTTCACAACCATCCCCAGAAACTGTAGTCACTTGCCCTGAGGAACCACGGTTAGAATCCATTTGGGTAGACAAAACAATTTTTCTAGTCGATTGACTCAACGTAAAAGGTAAAATAAAAAATGTGATTGAATATAATCTAAATGTGAGAGGGAGGACTTCTTTGCAGGAACTAGCATATATGTACTTGCCACAGCTCCGTGTGGGGCAACCAAGTGTACTTTACTCACTGCTGTATCCAATAGTGCTGGTGGAAGAAATACATGTCTGATGTATTTCTGCATCACTCTTGTATGGCCAGGTCATACACCTGCTTAAGATTTTGAAGTAATTTAACAACTCTTCTTTGAGTTCTAATTCTGATTAGCTTTTTTGCTGTTTTCCCGTTTTCCCTTCACAGAACCCAAGTTTGAAGAGCACCAGAAGTAGTTCTATGCAAAATCACCAACGGAAGCGGCACCATCAGTCTAGAATTGTTTTCTCCCTCGAATCTGTTCAGTTGTAAATAAAGCATTTTGGTTCATTTACCATAATATGACATTTTGAGTTATGCTGTTATTTTGTATTGCTATGATTTGAAACTTCTAAAATGCTCAATCTGCCACTAGAATGCATGGCAGTGACCCTTTCAGTTTCTTTATCAATTTAATTGCATCAAACACCATGTAGAGCAAATGTCTGTAGTCGTCAATAAGCAGCTCCTAAAAGTGCTTAAACGAATCCTTTGTAACTTCTCAGCTGCATTTTATTTGTTAACTTCATACATTTATAATTTAAGACACCGTGAAAACAAAATATTACAAAACACCACCACCGGGTTAATATTGAGGCCTTTAGCATGTCCTATTAGCATTGAGGGCAATGTTGGTATCCATTCAACTGTAAGAAGTCTAATTTGGGAAGTGTGTTCTGCTCTGCAGGGTTCCGCACTGAGCCCTCTCCTTTTCAACGCCTACCTCTCACCTTTGGCGACTCTGGTTGAATCCCACGGGGTGAGGGTGGTCTCCTACGCGGACGACACCCAATTGGTATTTTCCTTCGAGGATCATTCAGACAATGCTTTCACTAAATTCAGAAGCTGCGTGAGTAACATCTCGGCTTGGATGACACTGAATTGCCTCAAGCTTAACTCGGATAAAACCGAGGTCCTCTTTTTTTAATCAGAAGTCCCCCCCTGCATTTTTGTGGCCTCAGGAGATGAACCCTCCCCCGGTACCGGTTGACTCAGCAAGAAACCTGGGGTTCAGATTCGATAATGAGCTCTCATGTAAAGCCCAAATCAGGCAAGTCTCCTCCTGCTTTTGGAAGCTGCGCATTATGCGGAAATTCCTCCACTTCCACTGGAATGTCGTAGAACTGTAGTCCATGCACTTATTACATCTCACCTGGACTACGCCAACATTCTGTACTTGTCTCCCTGCCTACTTGACTCGCAGACTGCACATGGTCCAGAACGCTGCGGCCAGAATGATCTGCAAGATACCCTTTTGCCACTTGATCTCCCCCCACCTGAAGAACCTGCACTGGTTACCCGTGGTCAGGCGCATTGAATTCAAGGCCCTGACACTGGCGTTCAGAGCAACCAGGGGACTGGGCCCAGTTTATCTGAGAAACAGACTCCAACATTACCATCACGCCCGTACCCTGAGATCCAACCATCTATGTCTCCTTGTCTCTCCCCGCTTTCGCAAGGCAAGGACTGGCGGCAGAGCTTTCGCAGTCAGGACCGCTAAACTCTTGAACGCCCTGCCACTATCCATCCGCTTATCGGAGACGGAGCTTACTTTCCGTCGTGCCCTCAAAACCTGGCTTTTCAACTACATCTAGCTTCTTCCCTTTCCCTTCTATTCAGTCGACTGCCTCAGCGCCGGGACACCTCCGTTGGGGGTAGCTGTGCGCTATACAAACTTCAAAAATAAATAATAATAAAGCAATGTAAGGCAGAAAAGTTTGATTTACCCCTAATTGTAAGACCGAATTTCAGGTGCTGTTCTTCGGTATTGGTAAGCAATATAGGATTGTCTAAACCTGTTAATTACAACAACAGCTGTCCCTTCAATCTGACTAACACATTATGGAATAGAGTTTTTCTTGTGTGTTAGTGAACTGAATACCTAGAAAGCTGTTTAAGTTAAACCATTTGTTGAATGTACGCAGGTCCTTGTCAGATGTGCACTGCATCTTTCTGCTTCGTTATTATTGGGCACCATAACATTATGTTCCCATATTTTCTCCAGGACCTGCAAGATTACTATATTGGACTTTAAGTCTTGGATTGTTCTACATGATTGCAAATATATTGGGGGTGGGGAGAACAAGAAGGGCTATTGGCCTTAGAGCAACACTGACTTGATACTTTATTAAAAAAAAAAAAAACTTTGTTATATATTAAAGTACGGCTGTGCATCCATTCTAACAAACCGCTTCAAGGCTAAACCCCCTTATGACTGCAGTACTGGATCACACGCCAATAAGGCCTGAAAACCTTTTCAGTGCAACACCTGAACACCTGCCTCATTTAAGTTTTCTCAGAAGTTTACAATTGCATGTTCAATCCATTGGAATACCATACTGTGTCATACAGATGTTATACAGTGTTTAATGTATAGCGACAACTAAATTATGCTACAAAAGAAGTAGCATTCTGGGTACAATTGCAGGAGGCTGTGAAAGAGTCAATATTAGGGCAGGTAGGAAACTATATTGTGGATCATGGGCTTCAGTGCTAGGACAGACCTTGTTGCATAGTCAAGTGGAAGAGGAATAAGCAGAGCAGCAAAATTGAAGCAATGGCAAGAGAGGCAGTCCTGGGAGGTGGGGATACATCGCTTTAGCCTCATAAAATAACTAGGGAAGGTGAGTTCCTTTTAAGGCACAGGGAGTCGTCTTTAGGGGGGTGTTTTGTAGTCTAGCCAGAGCCGCTCTGGCTATTGGGCACATGTTTAGGCTCCAAGCTTATTCTCTGCAAAGGATTGTGATTCAGTCTCCATCCAGGATAAAAGATCTTGGCCTGTGTAGCAATGAGCAGCGCTAGGTCGAGGATGCGCAGTGCTGTTTTCTTGGGTTTCCTTAGGCTTTTTAAAGATTCCCAGAGCACAAGTCTCCCAGGATAGTGATTGTGGGAGTCCTGTCAGGTCTGCCAGCTTCCATAGAATGCCGGACCAGAAGGGGTTCCAGGTTGGGGCAGTTCCATAGGATGTTGCTGAAGTCCCCCCAACTTGCCCCTTTCCCCTCCATAGCAGGCACAGGCTGGCTTAGCTAAAGGGAATAGACAGTTAATTTTGGATGTGGAGAGGTAAGCTCTGTGGAGTATGTAACACTGAATAGTTTAGATTGGGCATTATGAGATACCTTGTGCGGATACTCAAGATAGCCAGCCTTTCCTTTATGTTGTGAAGGAGAATGGCACCAGTAAGTCCTGTGGAGAAATCAAGACTTATATCAGCTTTGTTTCATAGGTACTTAAGTGCTTTAAGTGGCCACTCGTGTGTTAGATTGAAGGGGTTTGACTTTTACCTGTGAATTTACAAGAAGTCATAAAGATAAGTAATCTTGTAATTTGCACGGTTGGGATGGGAGTTCATAATAAACAAAGACCACTTGTGTGTGTGACGTCCTTGGAAATAAATTGTATTGTTTGGCTGCAAAGTCTTTGAAAGTGATGATATACAGCATGATCAGACCTCTCAATAGCAGGATGAAGTGAGATGAAGTCTAGAATTACAAGCAGCAACTTCGTGTTAGAGCATGGTCTGATGGGCTGGCTGAAACTGATCCAGGGTGTAGTCTTACATAAGAGACAAGCTATGTTTGGAGTTGAAGAGCATGATTTGTTTATTCTTCCTTACTGAATTAGACAAAGCTCATGGCCACTAACAATTTGATGGACCAAAGTCTGTGCATGGTGGTGTGGAGTTGATCATGCATCTTAGGGAAAGAGGAGACGACTGCACAGGAACCTTGGAAGCATTACAGTCTTCTGGAAATGGAGCATCTGACAGACTCCACTTAGCTGCCTCTTTTTTTCCAGCTTTAATTTCTCACTCAGCCTCAGTATTTATAATACATAGTTACATATGGCTCCATTAACGAAAGCTATTTCAGTGTACATAAAGTAGTACTATTTTGTGTACTTCAAAATGTTATTCACAGTCCTCCAACCAGAGATCTCTGCCTACGTCGTCTTTTCAAGATGAAGCTCTCTGACCTGGTGGTGGGGATCTCTGCACACATAAATATAGGATTTTGTAGTAAATATGGGAGGGACAATTGGGGATGAAGGGGGAAATGGGCAATAATTACAACAGAACAAGTGGGGTCAAGGGAACCTGAAAGAGTTGTTTAGGGAGCAATATGCCAATACAAACTCGCACACCCCAGTAAGAGTTCAGTTTAAATTTACTACAGTACTACGACTGACAAAATCTACTTAATCTACTCCAACTCAGTCTTGGTGTAAGTGAAGTACCAAATAGGATAAACCACTGGGTTTGCATAACAGGCGGATAATTACAGCTGGGGAGACATATAAAATAAATGAAATAACATTTTAAATTGCATTTTATTTACATTAATTGGATTTTTTTTTCTTTTTTTGAGTGTAAAGTTTCTAAATGCAATTTGGATTATTAAACATTTTACTACAGTATGTTGTATAAGATTTAAAAAAAAAAAACTTTTATAATTTGAATTCAACACAAATGAAACTCTAAGCAATAAGGTAGGGAAATTTTACATTTAATTGTTATTTAATTAAAACATTTAAATACAAATTAAAATGCAATAATATGCTATATATTAATGCAGGTGTGTTGACCCTTGTTACTGTGGTAGACCTAGGTGAGTAGGCATGAGGAATGAATTTTAATTATTTACTTTGTATTAATTGCATTTTCTTAATAATTGTCTATTACTTTCTATAGGGAGGTCTCTGCGCCGGTGACAGAGATCTCTACAAACATGTAAAAAATTGCTAAAAGCAACTTACACTTGTAATTTCAGCCATAGGAGTCTCTTTTGATGGGGTGGAGACTGTGTGTCAATCTAAACATGGACATGGTAAATTCCATCCATTGGGAGATTTACATCTAGTTGCAGGTGAAGATCTACATGTGAGGAGATATACACATATAAACATACCTTTTTGAATAGCACCCACAGTTTTCAAGCTTATGATCTGGAGGTAGATATGGCAAACACTGGAAAATGTGTTTGATATCTTTTGTGCAAGAAAGTGGATTATTTGGGGGTAGGCGACTACCTGCCTCAAGGAATAATCCAACCCATGTCACGGTGAGCCCTCAAAGTCAATATATTACCCTGAGCTCAACAACATGGTAGCTATGGCAGAGAGCATATGGGCTTTACTTAGGGCAATGTGAGAAGTATTTGTACATTACCAAAACAGTAATAAAGTCATAATGCCAAAAAATTAAAATACCAAATCGAATTAGAAAAATAGTGTTATGTTCCCAGAATTGTAAAGCGCGGCAAATACCTTAAAATGTCTCCTGCTTTAAATACAAGGCAAAGGGGCTTAACCCTTTAACTTCTGGGCCTGTTTACAAAAGCAGTATACCATTACATCCACTAGGCCCTTATGGTTGTGGGGTTATAAATGCTTTGTAGGTTCTCCAAGAAACAAAGGTACCCAGAGCCAAAATCTAAGCTGCATCGTACAATGGGTTTTCATTATGTACTGAGTCTAGACCAATTCACATGGTGAAATGTGTAGAGTGAAGAATGGGTATCAAGGAAACAGGTGTATTTCTGAAATGGGCACAAGGTATGTAGTTTAGGAGCAGTGGTTATTTGTACATATCTGAATTTGTAGGTACTAGCATATGATTTAGAGGGTATTTTTCAAAATGTCTTCTTTCTTACACACTGGCTTACGTTTGGAAGGCACAAATGCAGCAAAGCCCAATTGGTAATAACAAATGCTCTACTATTCTATTCTCCCACATGTCTTCTGTTAAAAATGGTACCTCACTTGTTTGGGTAGGCCTAGTGCCCATGACAGGAAACGGGCCAAAACACAACATGGATGCATCACATTTTGCCACTGAAAACATGATGTGTGCTGCTGTGGATTTCAGACCCTAGCTCAGCCGGCACCTAGGGAAACTTAGCAAACCTGTACTTTTTTGGAAACTAGACACCCAGGGGAATCCAGGGTGAGGTGACTTGCGTGGCTGTCACCAGATTTGTTTTTTTTACCCAGAATCCCTTACACACCTCAAACCTTGACTAAAAAAACAATTTTTCCTCACGTTTCTGTGATAGAAAGTTCTGGAATCTACAGGGAGCCACAAACTTCCTAGTATTCCCCCAAGTCTCCTAATAAAAATGGTACTTCACTTGTGTGGGTAGGCCTACTGCCCGCAGCCCAAAAACACAACATGGATACATTATATTTTCCACTCATAACTGACCCTTTTTTTTGCGAAACGTGTAGCTGTGGATATTGGGCTCTAGCTCGGCTCACACCTATGGAAACTTAGTAAACCTGCACATTTTTTAAAACTAAACACTGGGTGGAGTCCAGGGTGCTGTGCCTTGTTAGGATTCCATGAGGTTTTCTTACCCCCAATGCCTGGCATACCTCAAACTTTGCTTGAAATCACGAATTTTTCTTACATTTCTGTGATGAAAACTTCCAGAATCGGCAGGAATCCATAAAATGTCTACCACCCAGCACTACCCCCCATGTGCCAATAAAAACGCTGCACCACTTCTGTGGGCGGGCCTAGTGCCCACAGCAGGAACAGATCAAACCAAGGTAAATGGGAGCACTTTTGAGGGTACTCCCGTTGACTTCGGTTTGATCCGTTACTGTGATGCTAAGCTTCCAGGGGTGTCAGCTGAGCACAGCCCCAAATCCCTCCGATACCCCTATTGCTGATCTGGCCACGTAGCACTTTAGGGCCTTTTGTGTCAAGGTCTCTTGGGCCACCTACACAAAGGAGGTACCATTTTTACTTTTACTGAAATTATATCAACGCGCCCTGCGTGCCGATAGTCACTGCAGTAAATAAAAAAAGGCTGCTCGGAAAGCTCCTCCCAAGCAGCCTGATGGAAAAAAATAAAGGACTGTCTTTATAACCCTCCCCAGTGTTGGCCAATGGCTGACACCCACACTGAGGGAGTGCGGCCGTCGGCCAATGGCCACACTAAATGGGTTACAGATCACCTTCTTTTGCATTGGTAGCCAATGCCTAAATATTAGGGCCTAACAGAATGGAGAAACGAAAGGATGTCAAATCTGACTGCTGCCTTAGGCATTCTTTGGAGTTTCTTAAGACCTTCATCCAGCCCAGGCAATAAAGAATTCCAGTATTCCAGACGACTCAATGTAGTTGGCTGGATCACCATATAGTGAGCTGATTTAGGAAGAAAGGGTAAGAAATTCCTGTGTAGTTTAAGTAGGAAAAAACATATCGATGCAACATGTTTTATTTGGCTCGCCAGGGAAAGTTCAGGCTCCAAGCAAATCCCTAGATTTTTGACCGTTTTAGTAGGATTTGGAATGGCTGCCCAGCTACTGGACTAAAAATCAAATGGCAGTGATTCCGGTAAACGGGAATGTTTAATCTACAGTACCATTCTCTTGTCGGAGTTTAATTTGAGTGAGTTGACACCGCACTGCCATACAGAGATGAAATGGTTCCGTAGGATTGGCACCTGACCCATCCAGTGAGATAATCGCCTGAGTGTAAATCCACGTAGTTCATACACCGGAGCCCAAAGAATTATATGAGTCAACAGTGGACGGGTGTAATGAACATGGGACTAAGTGCTGAACCCTGAGGAACTTCTTGGCCCAAGGTCTTAAACTCCGATATAGTGATAGGAAAACTGCCTAGGATCAATCTGTCCGATAGGAACTGCACCACTTCAACGCCTTTCCTCTGATTCAGATTTCCTGTAGCCTGGTCAGACGGATAGAATGAGATACTGTATTGAATGCTGTAGACAAATCTAATAATAACAAGGCTGAACATTTTGCCTCATCCGTAAGCATTCGAAAGTCATCCACCACGGCTGACTGGGCCGTCTCTGTGCTGTGTAGTGGGTGAAAGAATGACTGAACTGAGTCAAGTATTTGTTCACTGGCCAGCCACTTAGACATGAGATGGTTGCAGTTTTTCTCAATTATCTTCCCAGCAAATGGCAACAGAAAGATCAGCATTAATTTGTAAGAACAGCGGAGTCCACGGTCGTTTTAAAAAAAATTGTTTTTTAAATAGCGGCAGTACCAGTGCTTTTTCCATTCCCCTGGAACACGTCCTATCTGTAGCAACTTGATGCATATCTCCAGAAGTAACGGACCAAGGGCCTCAGCTGCTACTTTCCAATGAGATGGGGGCAGAGAATCCAGTGGTGCCCTTGATTTTAGGGCTGCCGTAATTGAAGTGAAATTTTCAGGCATTAATGGCTCCCACTTTTCCAGACAGATATTACTATCATTTCCAGAAGCCCTCTGGCCTGCCATCCTGCTCACCCCACCAGATCATAGGCTCTGCTTCTCCAACACTTGGGTCACAATCTGCTCCACTAGGAGATAAGGATTTCAGAATATTAGACACCCTCTCATCGAAAATATTAAGCAGCATCAGTCAGCTCCTGGGAGTTCACTATTTGATTTCCCTAACACTTAGGGGCGCAAATGTTATGAATAATCTCAACATTTCCCTTGCTGAGTTCTCTGCCTTCAGGACTTTATTAGTAAGGAAGGCTTATTTGGTGGAGAACACCTGGCTCTTGTAATCCTTCAGGGCCCTTTTTAGTGTGCCTCTCGGGCTAAAAGTGTAGTCCACACACCAAATCCTTAGTATTTTGCAAACAAGCTTAACTTCCTTCAAAGCGGGAGAGTACCAGGGAGCAATAGGTTTAGGTCTATGATACTTCATGCATAGGCGTTGGAAGTAGAGGTGTGGGGGGCATCACCCCCCAAAATAACCATACTGTAGTTTAGAAGGTCAATGAGCAATAAAGATACCTTTATATTTTGTGTTTTTGTCACTTTACTGTAAGTTCAAAGACTAGGTCGAATGGAAGCAAAGATTTTAATAGAATCAAAACATATCAAGAAACTTCTTGGGGATGTGCAAATCATAAATGTTTGCTGAAACACAATTTCCACACACTGATTTGTGCGCTATATAGTTCTACCAGTAAAACTATGTAAATGCAAATTTAGTGGTCATTTCAATGGAAAATGTGGTCTGTAAATGACACCATTGCTCCACAATGCACTACCAGCTACATACCATACCCATATCATTCTCCTGTTGAATGGGTGTGGCACATTTGCTATTCTTGGCTTTTGTGTGACGCTTGGATTTTTAATTCCCCCATGACTTTAGTGATATAACATTAATGGCAGCACCCCCACTCTGAAAATTGTTCCAGCACCACTGATAGCATGATCCTACGAGCCAGCATTTTATCTAGTGCGGACACAATCCAGTCTGTATAGTATTCATAGCCTACCTTCCCTGAGACATCAGCTACCGATGGCTTGTTGTCCCTCAGCTGCTGCACTAAATCTGATAGCTTAGCCCATTGCTGTTTCTTCTGCCCCGTAATGTTAGGTCTTTTTACAACCATCTGTGTTGGATGGCACTTGCACGAGAAAGGTATTAACAGATGGTCCGACCAAATCGGAGTCATAGCTTCCTTAAAGTCTAGGAAGTCACTTGATCCAAATATAAAGTCAAGCATGTGTTCTTTAATGTGGGTGGGGCCCTTCACTATCTGATAGAAACTTCTAGCTGCAGATTCCTTACCTTTGAATTTCCCAGGCGTCAGGCTGGATCTGGAAACTTTTGCTGAGCAATACACCTTGCGCGTGCCGTCGGGTGGCTCCATTCCGCTCCGCATGACTTCGTCGACATCGGTTATGGCGTCGCGGTCACCTATATAGGCGCCACCCAGTTCTTTTCTTTCCGCGCCATTTAAGCGCCGATCCGGGAAGATCTACCCCTCTGTTGCTTTTTGACAGACCTTTTTTCGACTTCAGAAAATCTTTGATTACATCGTGTGCGAGGATGTCTTCGAGGAAGACAGGGTTCAAACCGTGCGGGGCCTGCCATTGCATGATGTTGGTTACTGATCCCCACCTTGTCTGTCTTTGGTGTCTCGGGGGTGACCACAATTCGAAGTCGTGCTCGGACTGTCTGGCTATGGCTCCGAAGGCCTTGCAGGAGTGGGCTATGAAGCTCCTTGCGGGCCGACACCGTCCAGCGAGGCTCCGTAGAGGTCCCCGTCCCGATCGAAGAAAAGGAGGTCACTGGACCGCTTCCGGATCCCCAAGTCCTCTTCCTCCCACTTGAGGTCCTCAGGACACTCGCGGAAGAGGCACAAAAAGAAGTGCAAGCGGACTACATCTTCACCTCAACTATTGACAAACGAGGTAAGGAGCACCGATGCTATAAGCATGGTTCAGCGGAGCCGGAGCCAGGGTCGACTTTGCGCCTCCCTCCCTTTCCGGGAGCCGGAGCAACCCCCGCTCAAATAAAAGAATTTTACGAGGCCATGTGCTGCGTTTTTGAGCGGGTCAACCCCTCTGGTGAGCCTTCGGGCCTGCGGGGTAGGAGGGTGCCCCATTTGATTCGATGTCGCCGGCTCTGGCCACAGCGCTGGTGGGACCTCGGGGGTCCGATCCGGGACGACGCCTGTTGTGCCATCGTGACCTCCCCCGGCATTGGACCCGAAGTCTGTGCCTTTGGAGTCAACGGTGTCCACCGGCGGTGCCTGCCCCATCCTTATTCCCAACGACATGGAGCCGGAGCGGCGTCGCTCGATGCCGATTCCGACGTCGATTGAACCGAGGGGTTCTATGTTGTCGCCAGAAGATGTTTTAGGCTCGGGAGAGGAATGGAAGCTCTCTTTGTACCCTTTGGAACACCAGGATGTGTCTGCAGAGCAGATGGACTGGTATGGGGAGCCTGGGGGAGCCAGTGGACTGGACACTTCCCCAGATACTGGCATGCTTTCTCTGTCAACTGTGGCTACGGAGGAGGGGGCATCCTATGCCATGGTGGTTAAGAGGGCAGCCGAGGTCCTTGTCTAGAGTTGCCCTCCATTCAGGTCAGGACAAATCTCCTGACCGAAGTGCTTCAACCTGGGGCTTCCACTTCTGAACCCCTTTTGCCCTTCAATGAGGCACTAACTGATGTCCTTCTAGGCACGTGGTTCAAGCCTAACACAGGGGCTCCTGTGAATAGGACAATTGCACGCCTCCATCGCCTGACTCCGGGTGACCCCAAGTTCCTCAGCCAACACCCCACCGCTGAAAGCTTGGTGGTGCAGGCTTCTACATCCCAAGGCACGTTCCTTTCCGCCCCTCCGGATAGGGAATCTAAGAGGCTAGATTCAATTGGGAAGAAGATGTTTTCTTCCTCCAGCCTGGCATTGAGGTCGGTGAATACGGTGTGCTTTTTGGGCTGTTTCTCCCACTCCCTTTGGGAGACTGTTGCGCAAGTGCTGCCACAAGTCTCGGAGGAAGCCCGGGCTAGAGTCTCTCACGCAGTCAAGGACAGGAGAGATGCAGCAAAATTCACCACATAGAGTGGCCTTGACATGAGTGATTCAATGGGCAGATCGATTTCTTCTACAGTGGCCTTGAGGCACCACGCCTGGCTTAGAACGACTGGCTTCTCTGGCGATATCCAGGCAAATTTGATGGACATGCCCTTTGATAGATCCTGTCTTTTTGGGGAGAAGGCATACTCGGCCCTAGTGAGGTTCAAGGACTCTCGAGCTATGGCCAGATCCTTGGGCCTCTCTACTACACCTCGTGGCCAGTCTAGTTTGCCCCTTTCGTGGCAACAGAAGGGGTTTCCAGCTGCATCAGCCCTATCCCAGCCACCGTCTCGCGCAGACTACCCAAGTTGTGCGAGGACGTGGGCGCGGTTCATTCCGATCAAGGAATGGAAGCCAGAAGTCATCTGCCACCCTGCCCTCAGCAGCAGCAACCTCCAAAAGACCGCACCACTATGGTGGGAGAATACATCATCTCCCCACTAGAGGTCTATAACATCTGCAAGTGGGTCTCGCAGATCATTCAGGAGGGCTATTCTCTGCCTTTCCGTTCTTTTCCACCTCCCATTCTGCCAACTCAAGAACAGCTGGCGGAGGACTATTTAAAATCGTTCCAAGAAGAAGTTGCAGCTCTCTCGGCCAAGATTGCTATAGAGAGAGTCCCGGATTCAGAAGTAGGGAGTGGCTGTTATTCCCGCTACTTTCTGATTCCGAAGAAGAACAAAGGGTTGCGGCCCATTTTAGATCTTCGGACCGTCAATCTCTTCCTCAAGAAAGAGAAATTCAAGATGCTCACTCTAGCTCAGGTCTCGTCTGCCCTAGACCAAGAAGACTGGATGGTGGCATTGGACCTGCAGGATGCGTACTTTCACATCCCCATCTTGCTGGGCCACAGGTGTTACCTGCGGATCAAGGTAGGCCGTGAGCACTTTCAGTTTTCCGTGCTCCTCTTCGGCCTTAACAGTGCCCCTCGGGTGTTCACCAAGGTGATGGCGGTTGTCGCAGCTCATCTGCGCAGGTTAGGGGTGTCAGTCTTCCCCTACCTCGACGACTGGCTGTTGAAGGCGCCCTTGCCCCAGACTGTTGTCTCCCACCTTCAGACTACGGCGGACCTCCTGCATTCACTGGGGTTCTCTATAAACGTGCCGAAGTCACACCTGACTCCTTCTCAGACGCTCCCTTTCATCAGAGCTATTCTGGACACAGTGCAGTTTCAGGCCTATCCTCCCGAGCAGCGAGTCCAGGATATTCAGGTTATGATTCCGATGTTTCAGCCTCTATCCTGGATTTCGATGAGACTGACTCAGAGGCTGTTGAGCCTTATGGCCTCCTGCATTCTGTTGGTAAAGCATGCCAGGTGGCATATGCAGGCTCTGCATTGGGACTTGAGGTTCCAATGGGCACAGCATCGGGGAAATCTCACAGATGTGGTCCAGATCTCGGATGGAACTGCGAAAGATCTGCAGTGGTGTTTGACAAACCGCGATTGGGACAAACGGCAGACCCTGCTCCCTTCTCCAACCAGATCTCACAGTCGTGACAAATGCGTCACTTCTGGGATGGGGCGGCCATCTGGGAGAGGTGGAGATCAGGGGACGCTGGTCTCCGGCGGAGTCGGCTCCACATAAATTTGTTGGAGCTTCGAGCAATTCGATTGCCATTGAAAGCATTTCTTCTCTCTGTCAAGGAGAAGTTAGTGCAATTGTTCACGGACAACACCACCGCCATGTGGTACTGCAACAAGCAGGGCAGGGTGGGGTCGTGGACCCTTTGTCGAGAGGCCCTGCATCTCTGGACATGGCTGGAACAGCAGGGCATAACCCAGGTGGTTCAACACCTGGCAGGTTCTCTGAATGCCAGGGCGGACAAACTCAGAAGTCGATGCCTAGTGGATCACAAATGGTGTTTCCAGTAGGAGGTGGCGCAAGGTCTCTTTCAGCAGTGGGGAGAACCTTGGTTAGATCTGTTCCCCTCCAAAGACAACGCGCAGTGTCGGCATTACTTCGCACTGGAGATTCCAAGGCGGCTATCGCTCGGCTACACCTTTCGTCGCGAGCGGAACTCAGGCCTGCTGTACGCCTTTCCGCCCCTACCACTCCTGCACAGGGTTCTGAAGAAGATTAGGAGCGACCGGGCCAAAGTCATTCTTGTGGCTCTGGACTGGGCGAGGAGAGCCTGGTATCCAGAGCTTATGAAAATGTGCATCGGTCCTCTGATCAGGCTTCCCCTTCAGGAGGATCTTCTGTCGCAGCAGCCTCAGAGGGTCCTCTACCCGAACCTGTCAACTCTGTGCCTCCATCGGTGGAGATTGAGCGGCGGCAGTTGATAGCTTTTGACCTTCCTCCTGAAGTTTGTAACATTATTTTGGCAGCCAGGCGGCCCTCCACTAAGATGGTATACACCTGCCATTGGCAGAAATTTGTATTATACTGTACAGAAAGGTCTATTGACCCTCTTTCTGCTTCTCTTTCCACTGTTCCTCTGTTCATTCTATCCCTTGCTCAACAGGGCTCTGCTTTGGGAACTCTCAACGGTTATCTTTCTGCTCTATCCACTTTTTAGCGGCTGCCAGACCAACCCTCTCTCCTTAGGTCTCCAATTGTAAATAGGTTTTTGCAGGGGCTGGCTCACCTATTTCTGCCCACGCCCTTTGTTATGCCACAGTGGGACCTTAATTTGGTCCTCACTTATCTTATGTGTGTTTCCTTCGAGCCTTTACACAACTGTCCCCTCCAGCTGCTTACCGTCAAGACAGCCTTTCTAGTGGCGATTGCATCTGCCCGGAGGGTGAGTGAGTTGCAGGCGCTGTCTTGTACGCCTCCCTACATGATGTCCTTTCTCGACAAAGTGGTGCTTCGCACCCATGCTTTGGTGGTGACCCCATTCCATCTGGGTCAGCCTATCACGCTGCCCACCTTCTTTGCTCCCCCGCATCCATCTAGGGAAGAGCAGTGTCTTCACCGCCTGGACCCAAAAAGAGCGTTGTCGTTCTACCTTGACTGCACAAAAGAGTTCCGGGTGGATGACCAACTCTTTGTGGGGTATGTGGGAGCTAAGAAGGGGCATACAGTGCAGAAAAGGACCATCTGTCGCTGGGTTATTCTCTGCATCAAGATCTGCTATGCCCTGGCGAAGAAGCAGCCCTCTGAGGGATTAAGGGCCCATACCAGGGAAAAGGCTGCGACCACGGCCTTGGCCCGGGGTGTCCCAGTCCTGGACATCTGTCAGGCAGCAACGTCTGCATCTTTGCACACGTTTGCCAAGCACTACAGCCTGGACGGTCAGGTCTGTAGGGATGGGCATTTTGCCCGTTCGGTCCTGCAGGACTTCCTGGTGTAGGGAATTGGTCCGCAACCCACCACCAGGATGGTATGGCTTGGGTATCTTATTAAAAGGTAAGGAATCTGCAGCTAGAAGTCTCTATCAGATGAACAAGTTACTTACCTTCGGTAACGCATTATCTAGTAGAGACTCTGTCTTGCTGCAGATTCCTTACAGGCTCACCCATGCCTCCCCGCTTTGTGGACTAATTTTGTTAGGACTAGGGTTACTCCCTTTTTCAGGGCCCTGGTTTTGCACACGTATACGTCAGTTACTTCGTGGCTCTGCGCTTCTGGCGTGGAAAAAACGAAATGTACTGACGTCCGCACGCCTGGGTGGCGCCTATATAGGTGACCGCGCCGTCATAACTGACGCTGCTGACGACGTTACGCGGAGCCTAATGGAACCACCCGATGGCGCATGCGAGGGGTATTGCTCAGCAAAAGTTTCCCTGATCCACCCTGACGCCTGGTAAATTCAAAGGTAAGGAATCTGCAGCTAGATAGAGTCTCTACCAGATAATGCGTTACCGAAGGTAAGTAGCTTGTTCTTCAGGGCTATCATATACCACTAACCAATACACTCATCACTAACACAACCCCATTCAACACCATACATAACTGCATCCCATCCAGACACACGCTCCCTGCTCTAATTACACCTAACAGACCACCTTTTATCACTAACAAACATATATTCATCCTTCCATCATTTGTCCAACAAACACCCTCCTCTCCCTACTACCATAATAACACTAACGCACAACACACACACTGCACACCACCACACTTTTTAATTCATGCAACAAACCAGTCTAAGACAAACACTCACCTCTACTTCATTCCCTCCTACACACAACATACACTCTACTCATAAACACATCACCACCCCCTCTACCTTACAACCTCCTCTCACAAACAATACTATACAACCAAATCCATTGCAAGAAACAAATACACCAGCACCCCTTTTCACTACTCCTCAAAAACAAAACATATCACACACACCAGCACAACAAGATCTTCAAAGCGCAACACGTCAAAATACATACCATCACAAAATACAAACATACACCCACCTTTCAAACCACACAAAGGAACAAACTCCAATGCCAACCTTTCTCTCTTCCATCACACCGAACACAGATACAGCAACACAGCAACTTTCTTCTAACCGCCTCTCATCCATTGGACAATTTAGAACCTTACTACATGACCCACATGCTGCACCACCACCCCTGATGCATACACCTTCCACCATAAACACACGCAAACAACATAAGCGACGTGCCACACCTCACAACTTTGCTTCCCCATGTCTACTGCACAACAATGTTACACCACGAAAACAACAGCACACCAACTCACTCTCAAACACCATCTCCACCACATACACACGCAGACCCATCAAAATGCCTTCTTAACATGCTGGATGAGGAACATGATACAGAACAGCTACACGATTGCTATCCTAATAGAGCTAATGCCAGCACTAAAAACACACCTGCTAAAAACACACACAATACTGTTCACTCTACTACAAAACAAAGTCTCACTATCACCAAAGGCCATTCTCTAAACTGTCTACTAATAAATGCTCGATCCCTCTCTAAAAACAAACATCACGTCTACGACCTTCTCACAGATGCAAAACCAGACATACTATTCATAACTGAATCATGGTTGGGAGATGATCTGGCTCCAGTCCTGCATGAAGCCATTCCTCTAGGCTATCAAACGATCACCCAAAATCGTATAGGCAAAAAAGGAGGTGGTCTAGCTGTTGTGTTCAGGCAAACATTACATATCACTAAAGTTGATATCTCCATAAAGAATTGTGAGGCTCTTCTAACAAGATGCAATACTACACCGTCTTCATCCTGTAACTTCCTGCTCCTTTACAGACCTCCACCTAGCAAGGCGACATTCCCAGACGCACTTCTAGACACAGTTTCAAACCTGATAACAATACACTCCAACTTATGCGTTCTGGGTGACCTCAACATTTGGTTTGACAAACCCAATATGACCCATCCAAAAACAATAATCACTGGCCTAGAGGCACTGAACCTGCATCAGATTGTCCACAAACCCACACACATCGCTGGACATATCCTAGATGTCATTTTTGCTAATATTGAACTAGTTACCTTTCAAACTATAACTCCAGTCACATGGTCAGACCACCACTTGCTTGCTTTCCAACATAAAACAACATTAAAGGACTCGCCTAAAACTAGCTTACATCCATCCACCTATCGGCCATGGAACAAACTCAATTTGGAACACTTAGAAACACAACTAACATCAAGTACAAATCTGGAAACAATAACTTCGGTTCAAAATCTGAGTGGCTACAGGAAGCTTTTGACATCCTGATACCACTCAAAACCACACAACAGCACAAAAGAAAAAAAGCCCCTTGGAGAAACGTAGAAATAAAAGACATAAAACAAATTAGAAAGCTGCAACGTACCTGGCTCAAAACAAATGCCAAACAAGACTAACTTCACCTACAAAAAATTAACAGATTATACAAGTCAGCTATCAAAAAAGCCAAGAAAAGGAACTATTCAGACAGAATTCAAAATGCTAAATGTGCAAATAAAGAATTCTATAAAATTGCCTAGAAGGAACTCATCCTGTTACTCAAGATTTCACAGACAAACTGGCAAATCATTACACGGACAAAGCAGACACATTGGACTCCTACTTAAAACAGAAACAAAGCACCAGCACTAACCCCTGTACAAAACAACAATCCAAGAATACTCTAACCCAGCCTCTCCGTTCCTTCCAACACATCTCACACAATGAATTTATGGACCTGGTCAAAGCAAGCAGGCCTACCGGCTGCCCTTCTGACTCCTGTCCACCACAAACTTTCAAGACAATTCTTTTAACAACCTCTGCTGCCACTCCAGTAAGCAGAATCATCAACGATTCCTTAACTAGCGGAATATTTCCAGAAGAACTAAAAAAATCACACATACGCCCTTTACTGAAGAAAACAAACTTGGACCCGCTGAGCCCTGACAACTACAGACCAATTACAAATGGACCTTTCCTGGGCAAACTGATAGAAAGAGCAGCGTTCGCCCAGATGTCACAATTCATTGAAGAGAATGACATACTCTCAGACTTCCAAACAGGATTCCGTCCGGGAAGAGGCACTGAATCTGCCCTTCTTGCCATCTGGGATGACCTGAGGAATACAGTTGACTGCAGCGGGGTTGCTGCGCTACTCCTCTTGGACCTCTCGGCTGCCTTTGACACGGTTGACCATGACACTCTGAAACAAAGACTCTCTGAAGCCGGCATAGAGGGAACTGCCCTAGACTGGATCGCGTCCTACCTTCGAAACAGAACTAACGTCATCCATACCCCACCTTTCTTGTCCAAACCATACTCCACAAAAGCAGGGGTCCCTCAAGGTTCTATCATCGCGCCCATGCTTTTCAACATCTACATGAAGTCATTACCGGTACTGATCAATCAATTTCACCTCACGTGCTATAACTATGCAGATGACACGCAAATACTCCTTCAACTGGAATGCCCCAAAGACATTGAAAAATGCCCAATTTTCAGTTGTCTCAGAGCCGTGGATCAGTGGATGACTTGGAGCCATCTCAAATTGAATGCTTCAAAAACGGAAATACTCACGTGTGGCGATTGGAAACATTACGACCCGCTTGCCGCCTGGCCTGATGAACTGGGATCACCACCTAAATTATCAAAGGAAGTAAGAAACCTCGGAATAACCATGGACTCCAAGCTGTCGATGAATGCCCAAGTGGACAAACTAGCAAAATCAAGCTTTGTCACTATAAAAACGCTGCGACTAATTTCCCCTCATTTGGGATTTCCACACAAGGTCCAAGCTACCATCTCCCTTGTTCTGTCCAAACTCGATTACGCCAATAGCCTCTACCACGGATTACCTTTAACGTCCATGGAAAGACTACAACGGATTCAGAACTCGGCTGCCAGACTACTCTTGCATATCAAACCACGAGACCACATCTCACCTGCCTTGAAAGCCCTGCATTGGTTACCGGTTGCCAGAAGATCCACGTTCAAGCTACTTTGTATCACCCACAAAGCAATACATGGGATGGGACCGCTCTTCATCAGGAATAAAATCACCAAACACATTCAACAAAGGAACCTACGCTCTAAAGGGGCATCTCGCCTCAAAATCCCAAGATACAAGAAAAAAACCATGGGTGGCACATCCTTCTCTGTTCAAGCAGCCAAACTATGGAACTCATTACCCCCCAACATAAGATCCACCGACAACCACCTTATCTTCAGAAAACTACTCAAGAATTGGCTCTTCCCCACATAAGCACCATACGCAAACAGAAATTTACAGCATATTCCTCTGTATATAAGCATTTATTTTCACTATAGATATGTACCTATCTTTGTGTATTGCTTTGTATAAACATGTAGAATAATTATGTTGTTGTAAATAAATAATCATCTTTGGTCTACATGTACTTACTTCCATTGTGCATCTATGTACCTTCCATGTACTTGGATCTGTGCGTCTGTTACCTTTCTCCTAAAAAAGCATATCCAATGCACTACCCTATTTCTCATCCTGTACCTCTATCAATATCTTTAATCTATATATACTTACCTCCTTTATGCATCTATATATTTTCAATGTACTTATGGATCTATATATTTATCACTTTCCTCTAATTTAGCATTTCAAATGCACTACCCTATTTCTAAGCCTATACTTCTCTCATTATATCCTCTGGCCCAACCTTCTGACTCATCTCAAACTTCTTTCTACTACTCTTTCCAATGCACTACCCTATCTCTCACCCTATACATCTATCAATATATCCTCTACATCCACTCTCTCTTTAATCCCATACCACTACTATGATCCCAAAATAACCCTTTCTAGACTCTCTCCTACTCTACCCTCCTTGCATCATCTGACACCTCTTTTTACTATACCGATGCCCCAAAACAAACCTTTATAAACTCTCCCCTCTGACTCTTCCCTCAAAAACCCCTTTTTACTCATCCAAAAGCCTCCTCCTACTGCTATGACCTAAAAAAAAATTTAAAAAAAAATCTCTCTTCTGTCCCTCCACTATCCTTTTCAATCAAAATAACAGACTAACACGTTCACTTCTCAATTTCCATATTCCACTATACTAATTCACAACTAATCCTTTATGGGTTCCAAAGTAGCGTGCTACTCGCCAATGAAACGTTTCAACACCCCATCAGGGTTACCAGCGCTATATAAACGCAAACCTTTTTCCCTTTTCTACCCCTCCCCAACCCTTCTCAATCCAAATAACTGACTAACATATCCACCACTCAAATTCCTTTCATGTTTCGCCATACTAATTCAACAGTTATCCTTATGGGTTCCAGAGTAGCGTGCTACTCGCCAATAAAGCGCTTCAAAACCCCATCAAGGGGTAGCAAGCGCTATATAAATACAAACCTCTTTCCCTCTTCTATCCCGCAACCTACCCTTCTCTATCCGAATAACATATCCACCACTCAAAGTACTTCATACTTCACTATACTAATTTTCAACACTAAACCTTTATGGGTTCCGGAGTAGCGTCCTACTCGCCAGAAAAGCACTTCAACACCCATCAGGGGTAACAGGTGCTACATGAATGCAAACCTTTTTTCCCTTTTATCCCTCCGCTAACCTTCTCACTCCAAATAACTGACTAATACCCACCACTCAAATTACTTTCATATTTCACCATACTAATTCAGCACTAATCCTTTATGGGTTTCCGGAATAGCGTGCTTCAACACCCCATCAGGGGTAACAAGCACTATATAAATACAAAGCTTTTTTTCCCCTCTTCTATCCTTCTGCTATCCCTCCAAATCCAAATAACTGACTAACCTATCCACCACTTAAAATTTACTTGCATGTTTCACCATACTAATTCAACACTAATCTTCTATGGGTCCCGGAGTAGCGTGCTACTCGCCGAAAAAGCGCTTCAACGCCTCGTCAGGGGTAGTAAGCGCTATATAAATGCAATTAAAATACAATACAATATTCTGTGGAGTTCAGAGGAGTCTGTTCAGGTTAGCCTATTGTTTGCTCCTAAGAAGCATTTCACATCTTTTTTTCACACCTATTCATAGCTAAGCAAAGGCTGAGAACTGGCAGAGATGTATGCCAACCAGCATTCTGATATTTCAGGCAGGTAAAACGTAACTTTCTAAAAGTTACTTTTCCTTAATATTTATTAAAAATCGAATTCACCATTGAATTGGATTTTTAATAGCCTGTAGAAATATATTTTTTATTATGTTTCTAGTGGGCCCCACAATCACGTGATACAGTATTAGTGTTTAATATTGCTTATCAGTGTTTCTCTGTGGGCTGGACCAGCCATCCTTCCAACAGTGAAAATAGATTTTGGGTGCTAGTCACTGTAAGGGCATGTTAAATTTAAATTTTGTATGTCCTACTTCTTTTCACCATGTTCTCTGCCTTGTGTGGCCTACATCAGAGTGACTTATTGATATTTAATCGGAAGGTTTTTACCTGTCAAAGGAATTTATTTTGACCTGTCGCAGTACATATTGTGCACTGTTACAGCGAGGCTACAATGCTAGTCATGAAGCCATGTATGCACTGCCACTATACTGGGTGGCACAATAGGTGCCACAGTCTATTAGTGGCATATAAATTCCAGGTCCTGGGAACATTTTGTACCACATACTAGGGACTTATAGGCAAGTTAAATACACCAATTAGGAGGATGCCGTTTCAACTGTGTTAAAAGGGGACGCACAGGCACTTTACTACTGGATATCAGGGGTAAAGAGTTCCTACCAAAACAGATGGGGTAAAAATTTGTGAGGACATCCCACTAAAAATGGTAATTTCCTACATTTTTCATGACAATACACCTATGATGAGACTTAAAAGGCTGACACAAACATGATTTAAAAACACATTGCTGGCTGCTCTGTAAAACCACAAAGAAGCCAGTGTTGTACAGCGGGATTCAAGAAAAAATACGTGTGCTTCAGGAAAGTCATTTAAATATTAGACTAGAAAATATGATGACAAACTTTATCAGAGAAGCCAAAAATCCCTCCGCAGATTCATTGGATAATCTGAAAATCCCATTCCAAAATGGCCCTTTGGTTTTCGTAATTTGAGAGGGAGTATCATTTTGCTCTCACATTCTCTGGAGCCCACCACAGTTTCAGGTCACAGCTACCAAAATGCCCCAGGTAGCAAATAGAAAAGCAGGAAATACAATTTGTACCCTTTCTAATCTTCCTCTTTGGGATTAACTTTCCCAAAGACAAAAGCTGCATGAAAACAATTTATATTCATCACTTTAGCCTTCTGGGGGATCTGATGCAGAAAAACCAGCATATTCTCTTGCAAAATAAACCACTTTTCCAGGAGACTTGAAATGAACATAAATTTAAAATACCACGTAATTCCAGAAGTAGAGAAAATTCTCTCTCGCTCAGAGCTAAATAATAAATGTGCTCTACTACAGGGAGTGTTATGGAATTATCTACATCAAATCTCCAGAGAAACATGAAGCACTGCAGTTATTATTATTCATATTTTTGATTCAAATGGAATCCTGATCAGTGACCATATTCATCTATTATAATGTTTTTTTAAAAGTTTGAACAACAAACTAAATGCTGAGAGCTCTGAAAGAGATGGCATTCATGGATGCCTGCAAATTGTCCCAAATTAAATGTTTACTTCCAAATAGATTTGGTGAAAAGAAAATACTGGAATGGAAATCATGGCCTTCTGGAAGGCGAAACATGTTAGAGAAGTTAAATGGCCATGTGCACACTGTAATCATATTTCTTCAACACCTCATTATTGTAGGCTTGTGACAAGGAGTAAACTATAAAAATCAATGTTTTTATACAGTAGCACAGATCTGATTGCTTGGAACATTCTTTTTACTGACCACCATTTTACAGGGAATTATGATGGCAAAAAAGTGCTCAAGAATTAGATGCTCTTTAAATCGCATATCGACATGAAGGATGTACATTGCAAGTGGAACAAGCATTGGCAAACCCAATAGGTCTCACCTATCTGAGATTTATTGGCTTTGTTGAAGTGGAATGGCATTGTGTGGCGTGGAGTGACTCAACTGGATTGGCATAGTATGGATTTGAGTGACATTGTGTGGAGTGGAATTGAGTGGAGTTACATTCTGTGGAGTGCCTTGGAATGGTGTGGAATTGAATACAGTAGAGAGGCTTTGCGTGGCATGGAATTGTGTGGAGTGGAATTGTATGATGTGGAGTCGAACTGTGTGGTGTAGAGTGGAATGGAATTGTCTTGCATGGGTTGGAATTGTGTAGTATGGAGTCCCCAAGAGCTTTCCCTTAACCTACAGCTGATGCAATATATCAAGGCAGCGGACCAAGGTTTTGAAACCCATACCATCAATTTAAAACGTATCAAGTGTACTGTGAACAATCACCCGACTTTGGCGGCAGAAGCCAAGCAACTACTAGTTAACATCTACGAAAAAGAGGGAAATCCGATCATTAGCTGGTCAATGTTTTCTGAAAAACTGGCGGCTCGGTTCACAACACCGACACAGAGCAAACCTAGCACGTCGGCCTCGCAAGCGAAAGGGTCCAGTTATATAATAAAGTCTGCAAAGCAATGCATAAATCAGTTGTGGCGAAATCTCAAAATGTCACCAATGGACCCAAACATAATAAGTAAACTAAGTGAGGCTTGTAGACATCTGGAGGAGGCCAAACGTGTACACCGAAGGAGCACCTGGAACTCAATTTGGGCTAAACTACTGTATGATATAAGGTCCAACAATTCAGCCAAGTTTTGGCGCACCATAAATGGCCTAGGGGGTGCACTTCCCAAGGCAGCCTCTTCTATCATCTCGGAGCCGGACTGGTACCTCTTTCTATATGACCATTTCAGCACTCAACCATCGTTAGATCGAAATTTAGAGCAGGCATAAGACTCAGTGGGCAGCATTGTCCGGGAAGCTCAAACCACTATCTACGACCAGTCATCCCTCAGGCTCTCCATCCCAGAGGCCTCAATCCAAAAGCAAATCGTTAAGGGACGGAGCTCCCGGCCGAGGCGTGATACCACCTGCCGTATACAAGGAGGACCCACCTTTTTGGGCCACTCAACTATCCCCGCTCTACTCATCCATTAGAAAAGAACTCAATCCCGGCCTCATGGCGTGGATCCATTCTTGCTTCGATTTTCAAAGGCGGCGACAAAAAATCTCACGGGAATTACCGCCCTAATCGATAATGAAGCAAAATATTTAGCAGGCGTGCTGCTGGACTCCCTACGATCATGGGCTGAGACAAATCAAATCATACCACCAAGCCAGACTGGATTTACTAGTAACACTGGGACAACAGTAAATCTCATCACACTTTCTCTTCTGATCGACCAGGCCGAATCCAATACCAGTCCCGTATATATGAGGTTTATAGATTACAAATCTGCATTTGATAGGGTCGATAGAGGGAAGCTTTGGCACTGTTTAACATTCCCAACACCCTGCTCAGGGCTTTGCAGCTTTTGCACCACGACACATGGATCAGCATCAAAATCGGGGATGGATCGCGCCTGTCACAGCCCATAATTACCCCACAAGGCCTCAAGCAAGGCTGCGTTCTTGCACCTATGCTCTTCAACTTATTTTTGTCCGACTTGTCCCCAGTCCTCAACTCAGTTAATTCATATCCACCTAAACTGGGCGGCCTCCGCCTATCTAACTTACTCTATGCAGACGATCTGGTTCTTCTTAGCCATACAAAGATTGGTTTACAATGCCTTCTGGACGCGACCGCCATATATTCTGACAGGAACGGTCTGCAGATAAACAAAAAGAAAACAAAAATCCTTGCAGTTCGAACCGGGACCAAAAAGCCAACGTGGTCTCTACACCAGGACAAAATAGACGCCACCAGCTGCCACAAGTATCTAGGCATCCTTTTCAACAATAACGGCAGTTATGCGAGCCAATTGGCAGAACTAAAAAAGAAAGGTACCGCTGTGTCGTTTGCTCTCAGATCCGTATACAAAAAATTAAATGGTCCCTCTTTTGCACCAATTCTTCAGGTGGCTCAGGCGAAGATCATCCCAACCCTAACATATTGGTGCAAGGCTTTGAAAGGGCGGGACAGCGGGGCATTGGATAAAATAGTTGCAAAAATCTATAGAACGGTTTTCCAGCTCCCATTACACACATCTCCTGCACAAATCAGACTGGAATTCGGAATCTGTAGACAGGCGCTGGCTCGTATGGCGGAATTCGCACTAAGCTGCCATAAGCTCAGGGTCTCCAAAGAAGGCACCCTGGCCCACAACTTATGGATCAATCTAAACACAAATCGCAGGTCGGCGGGACATCACTATCTGACCCAAGCCCTCAGTACACTTGGCTTGACTCCCTCTTGTGCCCTACATATCAGCCAACAGGAATTAAGGAGGGTAGCAAAAATGTGTACGAAACGACTCTTCAATAGAAGACAGGCCCAGCCTCTCCGCACGGAACCACGGTTGGGTGATCCTACGCACTTACAAACAACTGAAACCTCAGTGATACCTAATGAATACCTATAACGAAAGAACTAAGCTACAGTTTATAAAGCTGAGAATGGGTGTCATCCTCTTATCCTGTCACCTCCCAATATGGAAAAGAGACAACGCTCTGGAAATGTGTCTGCTCTGTAACCAACATAAGGAGGACATAATACATGTATTGTGCCTGTGCCCCACCCTCCTAGAAGAAAGAAGGGCTCTGCTACAAAGGGGTTGGATCGCGAAAGACATAAGATCTTGCAGAGGAGCGGTCCTGGCCTGTTTTGATCCCTTGAACACCACTCTGAACTATGCTTTGGTCAGATTCTCTAAGAAGATAGAGGAGGTGACATGTGAACGGGACAGGCAGTCTGGAAACTTGACTGCTATAGGGCCCCCCTCCTCACTGATACTGCTGCTATCAGCCTGTTAGAAATGCTGGTTGGCTAGGGCATGCGCCTAAGCCAGGCAGAAACCACCACTCTATTCAGGGCAAGGGAGTTACACGCTGAAGATAACCCCTGCTCACCCCCTTGGTAGCTTGGCACGAGCAGTCAGGCTTATCCCAGAGGCAATGTGTAAAGCGTTTGCGCAACACACTCACACAGCAGCAACACACTAGGCGCACCACAAAAGAAACTCCACACAAGGTTATATAAAAAAATAGCCTTTGTATTATCATAAACACATTAGATCATAACCACACATATACACTGTGCCAACTCGCACTAGGCAATATTCACAGGGGACTATATACACAGGACAGGGCCAATTGGGCCACTGTCAGAACTTTTAGAAAGCACTAGTAACAAATGTAAAACACAACCAGTAACTACTGGCAAAATACTGTACTCAGCATTATATCACCTTAGCATTAGGCATCATCCTAAGACATCATAGCAAAACACATTATGCATCTCAGTAGGCATAAACACATTATGCAGTAGGCTTCACATTAGGCAAAAGTGCGCACAGCACCTTAGCCTACACACTGAACTGACCCCAGGCCAACTGGCCTTTCACTGGGGCTCCAATGCCCTATGTCCAGAAAGTCAGGGCGTAGCTGCCCATGCAGCGAAATCTATGTGCGCAAAGCGCTGGGGGCGCACCTCACTCCTTCCTGGCATGAGAGCCAATATGTCCCCTTCGTTGCAGCTGCGCACAACGGCAGTGCAGCTGTGACCACAAGAACACTGGCACTCACAGTGCCTCTCCGGTCCCACTGGGACTTGGGGAACCAAGCCGCCCCCTCTCTGTATCGCAATGCTGCCCAACAGAAATCAGCTCTGGCACTAACGGTGCCTCAGAGAGCACCAAAAATGCTCTAAATTCAGCCCCCTTTTCCGGGACTCTTCTGGTGCCTTCACTTGGCACCGCAAGGCTTTGTAGAGGCCCCTCTCACCGGGGCTCCTCATAGCAGGGGGGCAGGCACCGACAATGTGCCTCGAAAGCACCAACACTGCGTCACACTCAGCCCCCCACTCACCGGGCTGTCCGGGGACTCCTCCGGTCCTCTCCTTGGGCAGGGAAGGCACCGACAATGTGCCTCGGGAGTCCCTGCTCCACCGGGACCTCTCCTGCCTTCGCACAGCAAAAGTTTCTTTTGTGGTGTGCCTAGTGTGTTGCTGCTGCTGTGTGTGTGTTGCGCAAACGCTTTACACATTGCCTCTGGGATAAGCCTGACTGCTCGTGCCAAGCTACCAAGGGGGTGAGCAGGGGTTATCTTCAGTGTGTAACTCCCTTGCCCTGACTAGAGTGGTGGTTTCTGCCTGGCTTAGGCGCTTGCCCTAGCCAACCAGAAATCCCATTTCTAACACAGCCACTGATCAACAGACATGCTTCTGACCTTCAAATCCCGCAATGCATACTAGGAGTATCATGGATCTGGTAGCACGCAATAGAGGCTTTTATGACACAATGACTCTTAATTCTTAATGTTGAAAGCTAGCATCTAATGAATTTTTAGATTTTATGACACAATGATGTTTTTAACTCTTAATGGTAAAGCTAGTATTTAATGAATGATTCTTTGGGCCTGCACACTGTTGCAAATGTTTTTAACAAATCATGCAATAAAGTTATATATATCCATATATATCCTGTGTAGTATGGAGTAGATTTGTGTGATGTGGAATTTTATGGCTTGGAGCAGAACTGTGTGCAGTGGAATTGTGTGGAGTGTAGTGGAAATGTGTGACGTGGAGTCGGTTTGTTCGGAGTGGAATTGTGTGGCATGAAATTGTGTGGCGTGGAGTGGAATTTTGTTGCATGGAGTGCAACTGTGTGGAGTGGAGTTGTGTTAGACCTGACAGCCTTAGGGTGGTCTTCCCCCATACTTTTTGCCTGCTTGCCTCCAATTTTGCTGAATTTGTTTTTGTTGACCTTTGGACTCTGTGCACTTTACCACTGCTAACTAGTGCTAAAGTGCTTGTGCTCACTCCCCTAAACTTGGTTTTATTGATATATCTACAATTGGTATATTCAATTAACTTATTTGTCACTAGTAAAGAGCACTACTTATGCAGAGGGACTGTACATTAAAGGCTACTAGTGGGTCAGCAGCAGTGATTGTGCCACCCACTTAAGTAGCCCTTTAACATGTCTCAGGCCTGCCATTGCAGAGCCTGTGTGTGCAGTTTACACTGCCATGTCGACTTGGCATTTAAAACCCCATGCCAAACCTTAAACTCCCCCTTTATTACATATGTCATCCCTGAGGTAGGTACTAGGTATCCCATATGGAAGGGTGCTATGTAATTAAGAGGTAGAACATGTGCTTTTAAGTTTCACATGACCTGATAGTGGAAAAACTCCCAAATTCACTTCTAGGTTTTGCCTGCACAGCTCCTGGGCTGTGCTTGTGAAATCGATTGTATATAATATAGATCTTAAAAGGGGCTTACATCCTGCCCTAACATTTCATTTGTTGGTGTGCTTGCCACTTACTTTTCCTCCATTTCTATTGGTTGTAGCATGCTATTTCCTTATGTTCCTGCACAGTGCTTATCTTATCAGTGTCCCATGGACCAAGTACTCCTATTTATCTGCGAACGTCTGTTATTTACGAGCGAGCACTCCCACCCTCTGCTGTGTTTTTATCACTTGGAAACATGGCTTACTTTTCCCTCTTGTTCCCCTCCTTCTCCCACACTCCTTTGTGTCTATTTCATTATGTGCGAGCATCCATTCCTTTTTCTCCCACATAGGTTGTTGCTGTGCGTGCTCATGTACTCCTTTCTCTCCCTCTACCCCCAGCCTGCTCCCTGAGCAGGGCACTGCTGGGGAGGCTGGCCGATGGGCAGGAAGAGGCAGTGCTTGGGGGCCGGGCAGGGCCAGGCTTCATGCTCCGCGGCGCTCAGTGCAGTGCCCAGCAGCTTGTTACCCTTTGCCTTAGGTGACTACAGATGCACTGCTACACAAGACAAAAAGGCTTGGGGTTGCAGGGACACATGACACCCTGACTACGCTACTGTGCGGAACCCCGCGTTAGTCAGTTTTAATCTAGCCCCCCAACATCTTGGAATGAGATAGTCACTTTAATTTGGCAACAAATAGTCGCCTTTCTATGTCCATTACTATTTCCTCGTGGCTGCTTCAGACACATGGGACAGAGTTGAACACAAACTTTAGTGCCGCTGGTTCTGCTCAGTATCTGTATCATCTTTCAGCCCCTACCACCCCAGTGTGCTGTCTGTACTTCCTCTCCAAGAGACCTGAGTCCTCTGCAGGTTTGGTGCTCTTCTAACATCAGAATGAACCGGTGGCGCAAGGATCTGACCTCTCTGCCCCCCCATCTAACAGCACCCCCTGCAGCCTCATCGCTTCCGTGCCCTCCCAGCTCTCTATGCACCCAGCTAGCCTTTGTAACCCCTTTCCAGCCTATATCCTCTTTTCACCCTTCTGCTGCCCCTGTGGTCTGTTGAGCCCCCTCCAGCCCCAGGGTCCCTGTGGAGCCTCAGGGACTGAGAGGTGTGAAGAACAATACACAGCACTTCGTTGCCATCAGTGAAATGCTCCATTTTGCATCAGCTGCCGCATGTGAACTCTTTATATGGCACCTCTTTACGCTGCTCCCTGCGATTTTATTTTATTTTGTGTTTGACTGCTACTTCTGAAGTGTGTTAAGAGTGCACTGGGTCGCTGTCTCTAGTTGTGTTACTCTGTACATGCTGTTCCCTATTACTTCTACTATTTATCCATATCTGTGAATCTATTTACTGTGAACCCTGCTTGCCACCCATGAATTGTTCTAATTTACATAATGATGCAACAAGAGAATTGTTGACATGTACCTGGTCTTCATCTTGCCGCTACCTATGAATCGTTTTGTGTTTGCATCCACTGGCTTACATCTTGCTTACCCTGACTAGTACGGATCACTACAACTAGTGATGCCCTCTAGTACTTGTACATTCCACACAACAATGCTAACTGTGCCCACTCCCACCGTATACCATGACATTACCCTCCCGCCTAAAATCAACTCAATTGGGGCACATCTTTGTACCACAGGAATGGCCCCTGCACATTGATCCAGCTCCCACCACTACTACCATCTCCAACTCCTCCACTGCCAGCTCCCTCATAGATATCCTTGCAACTGACTTGCACCTCTATCCCAAGCCCTTTGTTCATTTCTGGTGTGCGACCACTGTACACGTTACACAGTGTCAAATCCTTCCGCATCCTGACCAGCACCTTTTTAGGCCTTTCCTAAGACAGTGCAGGCGCTTTTGCTTGTGAGATCTCTTGGGGCGTGAAGGCTTATGCCCACCCTATTACTTACCAATGGTTAACTTTGATGTCACTCTAATTTCTTTGCTTGTCATTGGTTTGCGCTTGCTGCTTCCACTTTCTCTTCCTGTGTTTGTCCATCCTGTGCAGCATGGGTCAAATACAGCTTCCTGTCTGGTGCCAGTGTCCTTTCACTGGCTGTGCCCTTCTTGAGGTACTTTTTAGGTTTTGCCTGCACAGAACTTGCGCTGTGCTTGTGAAATCTATTGTATTTAACAAAGCTTAAAAGGGGCTAACATCCCGCCCTAACTTTTCATTTGTTGGTGTGCGTGCCACTTTCTTTTCCTCCATTTCTATTTCTTGTAGCATAATATTTCCTATTGTTCCTGCACAGTGCTTGTCTTAATGTCCCATGGCCCAAGTACACTTATTCATCTGCTAACTTCTTTGTTATTTATGAGAGAGCACTCCCGCCCTCCTCCAACTCTCTGCTGTGTTTTTATTACTTGGAAACATGCACCCATGCTTACTTTCCACTCTTGTCCCCCTCCTTCTCACACACTCCTTTGTGCTTATTTTTTTATGTACGTGCATGGGTGCATTCCTTTTTCTCCCATGTAGGTTGTTGCTGTGCGTGCTTGTGTACTCCTTTCTCTCCCTCTGGTGCACTCCCTGAGCAGGGCGCTGCTGGAGGAGGCTGGCCGGTGGACAGGAGGAGGCAGTGCTTGGGTGGTGGGCAGGGGCTGGGCTTAACGCTCTACTTCTCGGCGCTCAGTGCAAAGCCCAGCAGTTTATTAAACTTTGCCTTAGGTGACTACAGATGCACTTCTACACAATACACGGCCCAGGGCGCAACAAACAGGCTTGGGGCTGCAGGGACACATGACACCCTGACTACATTGCTGTGCTGAGCCCCATGTGAGTTGCCTGCTCGATGCCGAGCAAGGCACTGCATTACACAACATTAGCGCTGCACGAGTGCTCTGAATAGGCTGATCGTCAGCTGTGCCGCGGATTATGAGCTTCTCAATGGCTTACTTATTCATGCAATTACCTGACACATGTGAGCGGGTACCAAGGCAAGAGCACGGCCATCCACTTCCCCAGGTCATCATCTACAGGCGTGTGCCATAGTGAAAGTGAGTGCTTCGCGTATGGTTTGGGGGAGCTTGATATGTTGTTAATAAAGATATGGCTGCATGGCATAGGGTGCACTGGCTGGCTAACATGGGGATTGAGTTTACAAAGGCTGCTGTGTTTATGCTTATACCCATTTCAAGCGTACTTGTCTGGGGGAATGTTATTTTTCTTTGTCCTCCGCCCTTTACTTAATCTCCCCGGTTTATAGTACCACCAGTAACAGCACAATATATTGCCTTTCTCAATAAACAAGTCATAAAACTTTCACGGAGTTTCAGTTACTTATAGTGCACACCTGCTCACCAAGCTACAACTTGCAACAAAAAACAGCTTATTATTAATCACATAGGCAAACCCTATTGCATTTACCAATGCTTGTTCACTACAGTGAGGCCTACCAACTCATAGGATAACATTGGGGATTCTTTATTGCAATTAATAAGCTGTAATTCCTCATAGAGAAAAGGTAGATCTGCCATGTTTAGTACCTATCGAATGGTAATGATAGATCCTCTTTATTGGCAAAGTCAGATTTATTGTTAATATTTGGAAAAAGTCTCTTTTAGAAAGTTAGGAATTTTCCTGTTCTTAGCCATTTGGTGCCTGCTGCCTGTCTCTGATCACTGTCTAGGTTGGGTGACTTTTGGACTTTGTGTCTTCCCTCTAGACTGCCACACACAAAGGGAACTTAGGTGTGACTTGATGGGTCTTCCTGGGAGGAAGGGAGGGAGGAGCTGGTCACAGTCTCACACTTACACCCGAATAGGCAGTGTCCTGTCCATGCACAAACGGCTACATACCATCCTATAGTGAGTATGGAGCCAGAGCAGAAAGGCAGGACCTCTGTGCACTTCAAAGACCCTTATTTGAAGTCTCCCCAACTTCAAACCACAACTGGGTATAGGTACTGGACCTCTGACACCACCAAGCCAGCACACTTCTGGACCTGTAACCACACTGCCAGGAAGAGGAACTGCTGTGCTGAAGGACTACCACTCTGCTGGACTGCTGCTCTGGAAGAACTACTACCTTGCTGTGTTGTCCTGCTGCTCTCTCTGCCTGGGTAAAGTCTGGGCCTCCATCACTTGAACCCGGAGTGACACAAAGGGCTAGGTGACTAGCCTCCTGATCGGAAGGCTCAGGGACATAACAGACTTCCACCCACCCTGCTCCTGGACCACTGGAAGTGGACCTAAGATGGTTGCTTCAGCTGAACCGATGCATCCTCTGCTGCGAGGGCAAAATCAATGCATCGCCGCTGTTGGAGGAACAGGACCAGTGTACTGAACTCGGAACCAGCGCATCGCCATCGGAACTGCCACTTCGGAACCAAAGCATCGCCACCACTGCGTGGAGAAGACTGATGCATCCCCTCTACTGCGTGGAAAAATCTGGTGCATCATCTTTGGAACCATTGCACCTCCGAACTGGCGCATCGTCTTCGGAACTGGCGAATCGGAATCATTGCGTGGAGAAAATCAAGGCATCGCCTCAACTGCAGGATTGACACCGGCGCATCACTCATCTGTACCCCGCATCTTCGTTGTCGCAACCAGGATCAAGGTTCTTATGTTCAGCGGGCAACACGGGGTTCCCGTATCTGGCCCACGCTCCATCGCAGTTGGCCTAATCTTTTGACTTTGTCACAGTCTGATGCGACCAGATATCCTAAATAGGGGCTTATTGCTTCTAAGCAGTGTTTTACAGTTTATTCTTTAAAAAAATCATATCTCACATTCTACTTATTGGGTTTTTGTCGTTTTGGTCTTGTTTTATTTATTAAATTAAGAGCTATTTTTCTAACCTGTTGTAGAATCTTTTTGTGTGGTGTTTTCACTGTTTTACTGTTTGAAGTGTTGCACAAATACTTTACACATTGCCTCTTAAGTGAAGCCTGACTGCTATGTGCCAAGTTACCAGAAGGTGAGCACAGGTTAATTTAGGGTGTGTTTGTGACTTACCCTGACTAGGATTGTGGTTACTGTTTGACCAGGGCTTCCACCCTAGTAAACCAGGAATCCGAATTCTAACAAGTTGTGTGGCATGAAGTGGTGTAGAATTGTGTGCCATGGAGTGAAATTGTGTGGCATGTAGTAAAATTGAGTGGAGTGGAATTGTGAGCCATTGAGTTGTGTGGAGTGGAATTGTGTGACATGGAGTAGTTTGGTGCGAAATTCTGTGGCATGGATTAGGGATGATTTGTGGGGATTGGAGTGGAGTTGAATTCTTTGGCATTGAATTGTGCTGCATCGAATGGAATTGTATGGCATGGAAATGTGTGGCGTGGAGTGATGTGGAATTCTGTGTCATGGAGTGGGGTGGAATGGTGTGGAGTGGAATTGTGTGTCGTGGAGTAGAAATGTGTTAAATGAAGTGGCACTGAGTGGAATTGTGGGAAGTGGAGTGGAATTTTTTGGCATGTATTGGAATTGTGTGGCATTGAGCAGGATGGCCTGGAATTGTGGAGAGCGGAATTGTGTGGCATGGAGAGGAGCGGAATTGTGTGGCATTGAGTGGAATTGTGTGGCGTTAAGTAGAATTGTGTAGAGTGGTATTGTGTGGTGCTGAGAGGAATTGTGTGATGTGGAATTCAGAGGAGTGGAGTGAACTGGAATTGTGTGGCGGGGACTTGTGTGGAGTGGATGGGAACTGTGTGTAGTGGACTGGAATTGTGTGAAATTGTGCAGCATGGTTTGGAGAATAATTGTGTGGTGTAGAATGGAATTGTGTGAAGAAGAGTGGAGTTGTGTGGAGTGGAATGGAATTGTGTGGCATGGAGTGAAATTGTGTCATGTGGATTGGCATTGTGTAGTATAGAGAGTTGCCCAAGTTGCTACTGAATTGCCCAATATCACTTCACATCCTTGTGCTATATAAATAATATTATAATACAATATGTTACAAATTATCTTGACCTACAATCTATGTAAACATCTGATGCCTTTTACCCCATGCAGGAGCTTGCTAGTATGTACAACGCTTCTGCAAGAATTGGTTTGTTTACAAATGCATTTTTGACTGGGAGTGGCTAGTGGGTTAGAGAGAAACATATATCGTACCGGTTGGTGATAAAAGAGATGGGGCAGTGTTATGGAGCTACAAATGTTAAAAAGCTTTTTCCAAACAGGAGTAGCAGACTTGTTGTGAGAAGAGGTGAACAGAAGAGAAGAGACTGCCAGAGATTTAGTACAAAGATATTCCAGATTTGAAAATTGGGGAGCTCCATGACGATTCTCTCAGATCTTGGAATGGGTGGGGTAGAAGCAACACAGACAGGGGAGGTTGGGGTTATGAAGAAATAGTACCTCAATCACAGTGCGAGCAGCGGATGGACACTAATTAAAATGAATCAATCTGTGTTTGGTTAATGCTCCACTGAAATAAAGGGAAGTGACGCCCTGCAATTAGGGGGCAGCAAGAAGAGTGACAATGATGCCAACAAATGGTAAGCAATGGGGGCTGCAAGTCCTTTCTAGTAAACAATACCACTCGCAGCGCTGTTGGCAGACGAGTTCTAAAAATGTCATTAAATCTGGGCGATCAAGCAGGATGATTAAAATTCATATTTAAAGAATTTCATGCTCTTAAGGACATTGGTCTATTTGATGCTCTTTATGAAACTTTATTTGCATTATACAGAAACATTCTTTACAAAAACCAATATAGTAACATATTTTTGGACAGGTATACGACTTATTAGATTTGCAGTATATAACCTGTGATTAAGACTCAAGTTGATGTCAAGGCTAGATATTATGTTAAGATATTTAATAGCAACATGAAGAGTTTATTAACTGCAATATAATCAGAATTGGTCTCATTACATATAACACCAAGAAGCTCAAAAATAGGCAGATGTTAATGTCAACTTGCATTCTAGCAGTGGTAATTATGAAAATTTAAAGTGCATTCGGAAATGTATGCAGAAGGATGGCATTGATTCAGCAGAAGCCTCCAAAAGTGTATACCATACCACTAATCTTACCTCCAGAACAGTACACCATACACCACAAGGGGCCCTGGAGCTTGACAATGCCTCTGATATGGCCTTGAGGACTGGGAACAAAACTCCAGATGCATGGATATGTCAATATGCAGAGCACATAAGATGTAAATGTACACAAAAAAGGATCAAAGGCCACTCTAAATGTGTGTGCTATTTATGTCGTTTCCACTTCTACCATTTCCTTGCTGCCCTTCATTAACATAGCACCGTGCAGTCTCCAGAATTACACTTGCTTACTAACCGTTAATTTTCAAAAGTAAATATCAAATACAATTCTGAACACTATATAGTCTTCTCCCTTTCTGCCCAAATTTGCTGGGTAAACTCAATGCCCTTTGTGAAAACAGGTTTTCTAGTATTACTCTTGAGTCTCCTTCCATGGAGTCTGAGGTCCTAAGATGCAGATCAGAATACCCATTGACTATTACCATAGTCTCTGTGTGATACAAACCATATTGCACACCTCACTGGGATCTTAAAGACTCCAGTCTACAAATAAAATGGTAAACTGGCCCGACAGCCTTGACCACAGGCAAACAAGCCCAGAGGCACCAATGACTGACATCAGAATTATCACTTCTGAGCACCAAACCATGAAAAATAAGAATAGTGTTTGGCCACTCCTGGGTTCAGTGTTGTATGTGCACCACAACAGTGCAACACAGTGTCAAGTTGATATTTAATCTATCAACCAAACAGCATTATTAAAGCACAACACTGTCACCCCTAAGGGTATCTGGGCGCGGTGTCTCTGTCGAAGAGTCAGGTCTTGAGTCTCTTTCTGAAGTCTGCCAGCGAGGGGACTGTTCGGAGCTGAGGGGGAAGGTTGTTCCAGGTCTTGGAAGCGATGTAGGAGAAGGAGCAGTCACTGCTGCGGCTGCGATGGATGCAGGAGGGGGTGTGCGAGGGCGAGTGAAGAGGAGCGCAGGTGTCTAACGGGTTGGTGGAAGTTCAGTCAATGGTTGAGGTAGGCAGGTTCTAGGTCGTGTTGGGCTTTGTAGGCATGCGTGAGGATTGTTAACTGGCATCTTTTCTGGATGGGGAGCAAGTTGAGGCCTCTCAGGGGGAGGGCGATGCAAGTTCGTTTGGGGAGGTCCAGAATGGGTCTGGCTGCAGCGTTCTGTATGGTCTGGAGTCTTGTGAGGAGCTGGGTGGAGATGCCGGCATACAGGGCGTTGTCATAGTCGAGGCGACTGACGACGAGAGCCTGAGTGACAGTCTTTCTGGTGTTGGTTGGAATCCATCTGAAGATTTTACAGAGCATGCAAAGTGTGTGGAAGCAGGAGGAGGTGACTGCGTTGATTTGTCATTTCATGGTCAGTTGGCTATCGAGGATGATGCTGAGGTTGCGTGCATGGTCGGTCAGTGTGGGAGTGGGTCCGAGTTCCGCAGGCTAACAGCTGTGGTCCCATGCGGAGGTGTTCTTCCCGAAGATCAGTACTTCAGTTTTGTTGGAGTTGAGTTGGAGGCAGTTGTCTCTTATCCATTTGGCTACATTGGTCATGGTGTTACAGAAGTTGGTTTTGCCGTTAGAGAGGTACTTGGTGAGTGAGAAGATCAGTTGAGTGTCATCTGCGTAGGAGATTATGTTGAGTCCATGGGATCTAACATCATCTGCGAGGGGGCTCATGTAGATGTTGATTAGGATGGGGCTGAGGAATGAGACTTGTGGCACACCGCATATGATGTCCATGGATGTGGAGGTGAAGGGAGGCAGTCGGATGTTCTGCATGCGTCCTTTAAGGAAGAAGGCGATCCACTTGAAGGCATCTTGCTGTATGCCTATGTTGTAGAGTCTGTTGAGGAGGGTGTTGTGGGAGACTACATCGAATGCCGTGGAGAGGACCAGGAGGATCCTGGCCACAGTTTCTCCATGGTTGAGGAGTGTTCTGCCATCATCTGTAGCGGCTATCAGCGCTGTCTCAGTGCTGTGGTTGGCACGGAATCCTGATTGAGATGCGTCCAGTAGGTGGTTTTGTTCCAGGAATCCAGTGAGCTGATGGTTGATAGCTTTCTTGAGAACTTTAGCCGGATAGGGGAGCAGGGAGATCGGATGATGATTTTTCAGATCGTTGGGGCTAGCTGAGGCTTTCTTTAGGAGGGGTCTGACATCTGCGTGTTTCCATCTGTCTGGGAAGGTTGTTGTGGAGATGGAGGTGTTGAGGATGCGGGTGAGTTGCGTGCTGATTGGATTCATTGCAAGGTTGTAGAGGTGGTGGGGGAAGGGGTCGGTGGGCACCCGGGAGTGAATGGAAGACATGATGGCTGAGGTGGTCAGGACAGTGATCGGTGACCAGGTGGTGATGGTTTGGCTGGTGTTCGCTGGTTATTTGAGGTCATCAGGGCTGAGGGTGGGGGGTTGGATATTGGAGTAAGTGCTATGGAATCTGCCCAAAGAGACGAAGAAAAACCCTAGTTTCCAGTCAGAGAAAAAGGGCAAATATTGAAATTGAACTCTGCTTGGTCAAAAATTATATGAATGTCAAATATATTTAAAATCCAGATTATATTTTTACAGTTGTGTGTCAAAGGAATTCTTTAAAGACATATTGTAAGTCAAATATTCTGAGAGTTAAAAAAATATACAGTGGAACGTAATCCCACCAGATATTAGGCTAATTTCATCCTTCAATGTTTTAAAAAAAAAAAACAGCCTGCTTTTTCACTTCCATTTCCAAATGCACAGGTTCTCTCTCGCGGCTGCAACTCTCAGAACAGGTTCTGCACTTGACAAGACTCGACCCTGCATATTCACTTTACCCTTTGTAACTCATTGTACATTATAAGATATTATATATTTCATTGTGTTCATGTAATTATGCATTGTAATACATACAAAATTGCTCTATACAAAACTGCTAATAAAAGTACAAATTAATAAAACTGTTAAAATCTCAATTTGAGACAACAAATTAGTCTACTAATTGTACCCTCTGTATGAATATTATTCACTGTATGTACTACTATGGGCTTACTGTCTAAGCAGAAGGAGTTCCTCCTGTTTATCTCTTCTTTGGTCTTTATTTCAGACTAGATGGGGAGACGTGAGGCTATGTGAGCGTTGTAAGCTATTTTCAATGCTTAACTTGAATACTGCCACAAGGTGGCAGAAGATACAAATAAGTGGATTAATCAAACTACACGCTGCAGGATCCTTTGCCTCGTTGCAGCAATTTCATAAGAGACAAAACTGTAGCAGTGGCGGCTGGTGAATTTAGAAAGTAGTGAGGCGTAATAACATCTTTGATTTTGACTAATCCCAGACAAATACTTTATTTTACCGAGCCTTCTTTTGTTCATTGTCCTACATCAGAGCACCTTAAAATGCAAGAATCCATGCCCATCAACCCCCCTATTGGGCAATTAAAGACAACCATGTCTGAGGTGCAACTTCACAGCATTGGGCTCTGGTGCCAGTGTATCTGCTGCACTACTGATAACTCTGAAGAAGAACCACAAATAATTAATAATAGTGCTTGCAATATGTTGTGCACTCGGCACTTTCAAGCGGCAGCATCCCTCTGTCTCTCTGCCACCTCATTAGAAGCATCTACGAGGACAGATGCTACCACCTTGAATTCTTGTAACCCACCTTTCCCTCCCAGCAAAGAGCTTTGGAATAGACTCCGGGAGCTGGGAGCATCAGCGCTATACAAAACTATGGGGCCTATTTACAAGCCCCTTGCGCCACCCGTACGTCACTTTTCCCATGTTAAAAATGACGCAAAAGTGGCGCAAGGGGCTTGTAAATAAGCCCTATATCTATTCGTAATGTTCAATACTTGATGAGAATGCAGTTCGCTTGAGAGAAATACCATGGCTGTTCAACAGGAGGTACATTTTCCAACGCACACTATTCACCAAGATCCTCTTGTACGTCTGAAGTACTGAATCAGAAACTGTGAGCATGCAATTGTACCGGGGAGCAGTCACATTTTAACAATGTTATTTTTTTCTAACATGTGCATCATTTACCAAGCATTGAGTTCTGTTTAGATAACAATGTCATAAGAATGAGGAAACAAGCAGGTTTGTGGTGCTGCCTGAAACCAAGCTGCCTTCCTGAATATGACGATTGAATTGGCAACATAATCAGAATGACTGATTAATGTGTAGGGTAGCCTAATGCCTGGGCTTTCTGCCAGTGACCGTGACACACAGGGAAGGCAAACATTAAAACATTTGATAGCAGCAAATATGCAATAAAATAATAAACTGGAGAACGTCTGACAAATATACAACTAAGCAACTGCCCGACTGCTACAGCATTAGAAAGCGTCAGAATACTATACGCCTCACTTTAAACTGAACCACATCTAGGCACTTGGGCTAATCAGAGGTATTAATTCCAAGCCTGTGAAAAGTGCAGAAGTGGAGGGATGCAACTTTAAAACTGTCTAAGCAAAAACGCATAAAAAAGCAAAATGAATGTGGAAAAGACCTTTTGGCTCCGGACTCGCACTTACCCTTCCAGCGCCGTGTGTGAGGTAACTGCTATGTTCCAAAAGCTGCATGCCATGTTCAAATATTAGCATTGATTTATTTAATGGTTTCACCTATCTAGAGATTTTTGTTAGCAATGCACTCTCTGCACTCACATTACTGCTAGTGACTTCAGTCCGGATGGTGCCAGAGCAGGTTCACAACCTTATGCCCAATCAGAAGCACAGATAGGAAAGGGGGCTTTCCTTTTCCCTTTATCGTGGCTTCTGTTGGGGCATAAGGGTGCATGACAGACAGGCCCCATATCACCATTAACTAGTGCAGCATGTCAGATATGTATTGCACTGTGTGAAGGAAGGGCTGTAAGAGCCCACGCCTGACACATGCACAATACAGCCCAGGGGAGCCCTCCTCTGGTGTAAGGTGATATGGCAGGATTATATGAAAACAAATGATCAGTGAGGGCATTTATTTTCATGTAAAATCTGTAATAGATAAGAAATGAGATGAAGCGTGAGGCAGTGATGGTTAGGAGGTTGCCATTCCAGTTCCCTCAATGGAGCCGCCACCACTGACCACACACTAACCATGGCGGCTCCTCCACTTGAGCGGAGGAGCATCGTCCCACAAGCCCTAGGGCTGAAAAATAAAACAGTAATAAAGTTTATTTATTACTGTTTTATTTTTCAGCAACCCATCCTGAACTTAGTGTCAGGATGGGGTAGAGCCAGTGCTGCCAAGTGGCAGCAGCAAGAAGCTGTGCGCTTTAAAATGTGCATGTCTCTTTGGCCTGCCGTCTTGGGCCGGCCAGCCAGACATGCACATGTTAGGGAAAGAGCAGGCCTCCAGTGCTCTTAGGAGTGTTGAGAGAGGCTGCTCTACCAATCCTGGCGCTGCTTTAATGCTGTGAAAGCAGCGCCAGGATTGGGTAGTGCAGTTTCCTGCTTCCGGGGCTCACAGAAGACGCCAAAGGGAGGAAGGTACGTTTATTTTATTATTGTTTTTGTTGTGGATCCTGCCTCCTCACCCTCAGTACATGCCAGCCGCCACTGACCCTAACACCTTCCTGCATATGACATAGTTCCTGTGCAGAGTCCGCCCCAGAACCACGAGGGTCCCAGTACGTATAACATCAATATGCTACAGCTCCCCCTTTGTTAAATGAAAAATAGTGAACATTACGAAAATCAATTCTCTTCAATCAATCAGCGAGGTGATCACACTTGTTGGCCGGACCGGATGGTCGGAGATGATCGAGGTCCTCCGTGATCAGACGCCAGTGGCATAGGCTTAGGGGCCTGAAGCCGAGCTTGCTGGCAAGGTGGCCTCACACATAGTTTCAGGACTCGACAAGTGTTGTGGTAGGTGTTTAAAATGTGACATGTCCCAAGTGATAGATTATCTAGGACGATGTGCTGTTATCATATTGCCCATGCACGCCACAACCTATAGAGGATCAGCAGCAAAAGGAGTGTCTTTTTGTCGTCTTCGTTTCTGCTTAACCAATAGCCTTTCTCCTTTGTCAAATACTGTCTCCTGGCCATGACGATGCCAATCGGCATATGTTCCTTTTCTGAGTAGTGTCAGTGTCTCAAACTTGATCAGTATTCACTGATCGATCTGCAGTCTATTGCGGTAGTTTTGTTCTGATGGCTCTCTCAAATAGCAAGGTGGCAGGGCTCTCACCAGTTGTGGAGTGAGGAGTCAATCGATAGGCCCGGAGGGCCTGCACATGTCTTGGTTAAGATCAATTCCTTCCATGGACGCTTGTTGGATGACTCTCTTGAGGGTGCCCATGAATCGTTCAACTACACCATTGGCTACGGGCCAGAGAGGTGTACTCTTTTGGTGTTTGACGTTGAGTTGGACAAGAAACTCTCTGAACTCTTTGCTGTTGAAGGTTGTGCCATTGTCGGATTTGAGGATTTCAGGAATGCCCCACATTGCAAAGATGTCATTAAGACATTCTATGACCTTGTTATGGGTAGCTGAAGACAGGTCTTCCACCAAAGGAAAACGCAAATATTCATCGATGACTACGATGAAATGGTGTCTATTTCCTAATGGTCCAAAAAAGTAAATTGCAACTCTCTCCCAGGCATGAGCAGGAAGGTCAGACATTGTCACTTGGTGTTGCGTTACCTTAGGAGACAAGCAATTGCAAATGTGACACATTTTTAGCTCCTTTTCAACTCGTTCATGTAGTCGAGGGAACCACACTCAATCTTGTAGCGCTCTTCTGGTTGGCATGATACCACGGTGTTATTCATGGGCCAGCGCTATGACCCGCTGTCTTAAGCTTTCAGGTATGATGAGTCTCAAGCTTCTCAGAATTATGCCTTTTTGGGTAACGGATAGCTCATCCTGCACATTTTTGAACTTTTGGAATTCAGCAAGAGGCTGGGTACTTCTCCTCCATGGTTGCGTAATAAGTTCTCTAACAATGATCATGTCTTTATCAGCATTAGTGGCAGCAATGATTTGTTCCACTGATAGAGCTGCTGGTGTGTTCGATTTCACGTTAAAGTTGAGATATGCTTCAGCTGTCTTGGATGTTGAACTGTGACCATGTAGCGGCACTCGTGAAAAATAATCTGCTGGATTTTGATCCTTGTCATGTTTGTGCACAATCTCATAGGTGTACTCTTGCAGTCTTATACCCCCACCTCTCGATGCGAGGAGGCATTTTAGCCTTCATGTTCCCAAAAATTGTGAGTAATGCCTGTTGATTTGTGATGCAAGTGAATCGTTTTCCTTAGAGGAATACATGAAAATGTTCTCAGGCCCACACCACAGCCAGACTTTCCTTATCCAGCTGGGAGTAGGCACATTCTGTCAGACAGGATCCGACTGGCATAGGCCATGATGTCTCTGAGCATTCGGATGGCCATTGTGTTGAGCACTGTGAGCGACCCTTGGCTTTGCAGTGGTTCAGAAGCGGCCCAGGTATACACCCTTGTGCCTGAAAGAGTGAGCAGAGGCACAGGATAAGCTGTTAAACTTTTCCGCTGGAATAAACTTAATCATTGCACCACTGTCTATGATGAAAGTTATTGGGAGACCGTTCACTTTCAATGTGATTTTAGGACAGTGTCCAAATGAATTTTGTCACTTTCTTTGACTTGTGACTTTCCTTACAAGTAGCCAACCCCACATGAGCATGCTGTCCTTTGGCAGACATCATCAGCGTACACCCATCTTCTTCACTGGCACTTGATAATGACCTTGAGGAGCTTTTATAGGATGAGCTTGACGGCAATTGATTTTGCCTGGTCTCTACGTGCCATAGCTGATGCTGCATTTTGGCTTTGTGGGCATGGCGAGAATGCTTCTGGAACATTCTCACATCCATCTTTTCTTTCCATCGTGACGCACTTGACTTTTCTTTAGCTCGGCACACAGTTCTGAAATGATTGTTTTTCCCACAACCTTTGCATACTTTCCTGATGGCTGGATATTCACCTTCATTGGGAAATGAAAATCCACATTGGAAGCATAATTTTGTTGTCTTTGAAGACGTCGACTTACGTGTATCTTGTTTATGCTTGTGCTTGCTTTATACAATCAGCGCTGATTAATTGTGTGCTGTTCCTGCTTCCATGTCAGCAGCTTGTTGGTCTGATCATTCCTCTGCTCTGGCAACCATCAGCATTTTACCCAAACTGTGTGTTTCTCTCAACATACGTCTTCTAAATGAATCTGAAAAGCAGCCATCAATAACTCAGAGGCACATGGCTTCTTCATCGTTAAAATCACAGAATCTGCAATGTTTGAGTCTATCAAGTCTTTCGACAATTTTGTTCATTGTTTCACTAACCTGTTGTATTGTTCAGTTGAAGATATACCTTTCATAGTCAACATTCAGCATCGGGTTGAACTTGGCCTCCAACGCTTCTTTTACCTTTTGGTACAATTTTGCATCAGTCTGTGAAACTTTCTTTAGCATTTTTTTCACTCCATCACCGACAAGGTTTTTGAAGTATTTGATGATCTTCTTCTCAGCTTCTTCTTCTAGTCCATCTATGAAATTATCAAATGTTTCGATCCACGCAGCCCACCTTGCACCAATGTTCTGCTTCTTAGAAGTGTTGAAGAACGGCGGTGGCTTCAGGAACACAGCTGCATTGTATTTCACCCTCTCCTTTTCTGCCATCGAAAATATGTGCTGTTTAAACAGCTTTCGCTGTACCCAGCAGAATATGCAATTTCTGCTAGCAAAAACCCTTGGGCCTGTATTTGGGCCACCATGCCCGATCTGAGGTCGTAGAATGCTTCACTTGTCATTGACAGTGAGTAAATCCTCTGTTTCTCGTACCTGGTTGTTGCTACCATTATCTTTCTGCTTTATTTGCGTAGTCGCTCCGTATTTGTGGTGTAGCGCAGCATCTCCGTCGACTGCTTCACCGGCAGTTTTGGCGGGCGATTTGAATGTGCTCCTCTGCAGGGCCTTTACTGTCTTCTTTGGCCATGTATGGACTGGAGCAGGGCCTTGACTCCACATGTACCAGTCGCAGACTGTTTTGCATCGATTTGGGTCACACATGGCATGCACAAGCAGTTTGCTGTACCGTTGCAAACTCTCAGGGGGAGCAGCCTTGATTTATTCATGCCACGTATCCCCCACTCATCATTTTATGTAGGGTCTTCCCCAGCCCTGTATCATGCAGATAGATTGCACCACACGGGAGCTATAGTTAAATACTTCTTTATTCTTCAGCATACACTCCTGTACTGCTCATTATCTCATACTCAACATTAACCACACCCTAACACCTCCCTGCAAATCACGTAGTTCCTGTGCAGAGTCCGCCCCAGAACCACGAGGTTTCCAGTGTGTAGAACATCAATGTGCTAGGATGTGTAGGATGAAAAAAAAAATGAGGGTAAGAAAACCATGAAATTACCTAGATGTATTATTAAAACTGATGGTATGCCAATTTAAACTATAGTAGATTCATGTGCTTAGTATACTATCATGAATCAGAACACGTTTGAGAGATAATGGCCAGGTGGGGAGTTACATGAGTCTGATGCTAGTCCAGGTGGTTATTCGGGCCATAAAATTTCTATGCTGGGATTTGTTTTGGCAGATTTAGAATTTGGTGCTCGAAAGTGTAATGGTAACGTCTATGTGGCAAATAAAGGGGCCACGATATTGGGATGACCTCACATAATGGAAATGGGTATGAAAATGTATCCTTGTGCTAATCCGTCTGTGTATGCTGTGTATATTAGTGCACAGGGTGGAAAAAAGAGTGCGGAATATGCAAAGCTGGAAAATAAGTTTCCCAATGGTTTCAATGATCGATTAGGGAAAATAAAAGAGTTCAAACACAGGATTGTGTTGTGTGAAAATGTCATACTTGTTAGACAAAAATTGAGTAATGTACCATTGAATTATAGAGATAAACTAAAGGAGATGTTGCAAGACTTATGCATGAAAGAAATTATAGGACCCATTGAAAGTTCTGATTGGCTGTAACTAGTGGTAATTTCTTTAAAATCTAGAAGAGATTTAAGACTTTGTTAATTTGAGGAGCTTGATGGAGCTATATGGGTGGATGGTAAACATCCTTTACAACGACTACATTACAACGCAGTCCATTACCCCGCATTTTTTACTCTGTGAAATCTTTTACAACGCAGGGCTTTACACCGCAAACCATTTCAACGCATTCCCCATTACAATGCCCCAGTGGAGTTAGAATAGTAAATTGCGCTGTAATGGACAATGCGTTGTAATGGATTGCGGTGTAAAGCCCTGCATTGTAAAAGATTTCGCAGAGTAAAAAATGCAGGGTAATGGCACGCATTGTAAACGCATGCAGAGTAAGGTGTCATATTTAGGTGGCTACTTTTCCTCTTTCCAATTTGCAATAATTAATGCGATCAATTGGTGATGCGAGTATCTTTTCAACTATAGACCTTGGAAGTGCTTACCATCAAATTGAGTTGGAGGAGGATTCCAAGCACTGCGCAGCCTTCATAAGCCCTGAAGGAATGTTTCAATACAAAAGGATGCCTTTTGGCCTTGCAGGTGCATCTGCTGTTTTCCAAAGAGAAATGACCAGGATCTGATTGGGAATAAAAAGGTGCTAAGGTATTCCAGGATGATATTAGGATTTGGGGGAAAGACCAAGAGGAACATAATAAAGCTTTGTAGCAGGTCCTGATGGCACTTAGGGAGAATGGATTGACAGTAAAAAAGGAAAAATGTGTTTTTGGAAAACAGCAAGTTAAATATTTAGTACATGTGATATCCAAGGAGGGATTAAATTAGGCCACACTGAGGCAATCGTAAAAGCACCGTTATTGGAAAATAAGCAACAACTTATGTCATTTTTGGGGCTGGTGGAGTTTTATTCACGGTTTGTGGAGAACTATGCTTCCAAGGTGGAACAATTGAGAATATTGTTGAAGAAAGAAAATGAAATTTTGCTGGTCTCAAGAGCAAACAAAATGTTTTAATGAGATTTAGAAGGAAATATCTCAGGCACCATGTTTAAAATCATTGGTCATGGGAGCGAAATGTATAATATCTGTTGATGCTAGTGGTTATGGAGTTGGTGAATTTTTAGCCCAGAAAAATAATCGTGCAGAATAGATCATAGCATATGCCTCACGCACATTGTCGAAAACTGAGTGCAATTACTCAGTTATAGAGAAGGAGCTTCTCGTAGCTGCAAGGGCAGTTGAACGATTCAGACAGTATGTGTGGGATAAAAATTTAGAATACGCACTGACCATAAACCCTTAGTCAATATCTTGAAACCAGGTGGAGGCAGGAATTTAACTCCCAGACTGGTGAGATTAGCATCTAAACTACATATGTTTCATTATGAAATTGAATATGTCCCCTGGCGAAAACAATAGTATTGCAGATGGATTATCAAGAATACCTTATGATTGTGTGGATGAATGTGCGGATAGTGAAAGTGACTGTGAAGTGGCTTTTTACTTATGAAGATGCTGTGATGTGTGGTGGAAAAGAAAATGGAGAAGGGCAAGAACTGTCAGAGACTGTGTGGATGCAAGAAATGGAAAAGGATGTGACTTTAAAAACTGTTAAGCAGTATGTTTCAAAAGGTTGGCCAGAAAAAGGGCAACTGCGGGGAGTGCAGTGCATTCTGGAAATTTAAGGATGAACTTTCAAAGTATGAAGAGTCTGTATTAAGAGGAGATAAAATTGTACAACGGTGTGGAGTACGTGAGAGTATTATTAAAATTGGACATGAGGGGCGTTGAGGAATGTCTTGTACTAGAATGAAGATTAAGGAGAATTTATGGTGGCCAGGGATGGATGCTATGGTAGACCATTGGGTGGAAAGTGTGGGGCTTGTAGCATGAGTGATAAAGTTGTGAAACCCTTAAGTATACCTCTAACTAGGGGATGTAAGCTGGCTATAGATTTGATGGAACCTTTTGCGACTTTCTCATTTAAAGAGAATTATGCTATAGTATTAATTGATTACTATTCCAAATGGCCCGAGGTACGCATGGTGAGTAACGTGACCACTGATGTGGCCATAGGGTTTCCAGAGGATGTATTCTCATGTGAAGGTGTTACAGAAGTATTAGTATCAGACAACGGGGTGCAGCTAATATATGAGAGAATGAAAGTGTTTTTGGAAAATAGTGGAATTAAAACATGCAAGGGTGTGACTGTACCACCCAGTAGGTAATGATCAAGTAGAACGTTTTAATAGCACTGTTAGAATTGGGATTCCTGGTTGGCTTAGGTATGCACCCAGGCCAGGCTGGAACTACCACTCTAGTCAGATTAAGCTAGATACACAATAAGATAACCTGTGCTCACCGTTTAGCAGCTTGGCACAGAGAAGTCCGGCTTATCTACAGAGGCAATGTGTAAAGTTTTTGGGCAACATAAACACACACAGTAACACAATGAATACACCACAAAAAAAACTCCACACAGGGTTACAAATATAGATTATATTTTAATAAGTAAAACAAGACCAAAATGACAAAAATCCAATAAGTAGAACTGGAGTTATGAGTTTTTAAAGAATAAATCCAAAAAAGTGCTTAGAAGTCAATAGTGCTAAAAGGTTACTTTAGGTCGCTCTAGATCGGAGTAAATCCAAAGTTCAGGCCGACCACGATGGAGTGTGTGTTGGATAGAGTTCCAAACAGGTCCCGCTGAAATTTTACCTTCTCAAGCTGAGCGAAGTGCCCCGTCCGCAGGGGAGACGGTCGCCGGGAGCAAGTAGAGCGTCGCATTCGATGATCCTGTGAGTGCGGAGGGTCTGCTGGGTGTCGCGAACGACAGATGTGGCCTGTTGTCACCAGCTGCAATGCTTTCTGTGTGAGAACACAATGCTGAAGTGACTCGCACTGATCCTTCAAGCAAGCAGCTCAGTCCCAGAGCGCATGGGCCCGTTCATAGTTTCAAAGAGCCCAAAAGCTTGCTTTCAGGGGCCCAGGAGCTGTAGGTGATGAAAGCAACTTCAGAACCCACTTTTGAGGTCCAGAGCTTGGAGGGGGCATCTCAGACAGGGGTAGGACTCACAGAAGGCAGAATCAAGAACAATGCAGATGAGACAAAGTTTTGTATGCGGCATAGTGCAAGGGAAAAGAAACCACCGGAACATTTCAAAACGTATGTATTATTGTGATCCGTTCTAGGATTTTGGTGATATTGATAATCCTCTTGGAAATTGGTCTGTTCTAGGATCATGACTATCATTAATCCTCTCGAAGTATTACCTGCTTTTATTTTCTTTATTTTTCTCTTAGTTTTTAATTGTATATTGTTATTTCATCATTATTCTATTGGGGGGTAGATGTGTGGGACATTGGTAGTGGAATGTTGGGATGGAGCCTAGAATCTGGGGGGAGAACCATTATGTGAGAGTCAGTTGTGGTTGTCACATGGAGCTAAGGCCTACTTACCCGGAGTCATGCTGGCACCACTCCTTATGTGAAGATCTTCTTGAATAAACATCCTGACTCTACCTACCTGAGTGGTCCCTTGCTTTCTGACAAAGTGTAAATTAGAGCTAAAAAGAAAGTACTAAGTCTAGCACCACACATGGCCAACCACTGGTAGTGCAAACCCTCCCGTTGAAAATAATGGAGCAGGGACTTCAATGTGAACTCCATAGGAAATAATATTCATTTAATATCCATTATTTAAAATAGTTAAATAATTTAAAATATTAATAGATATAATTTAATGTTATAAAATAGTACATATTTTTTATTTAAATATAAAATAATTTAATAACGTTTAGTGTTTAAAAATTAATGCAAAAATACATTTTATTAACTATAAGTAAATTATTTTAAATTAATTCTCTACATCAATTTCAGTAAACATTAATGCATATTAAAAAACTTTGGGTGGTAATTCATTTTTGGGGCATGGCCTAGGAGCTGATGGAATCGGGTGAGTTGTCTGCAAGCTCCAGCGCCACCACCTGGCTACATCCGACGATAACTTGGCTCACCGGGGCCCATCTGCAGTGAAGGGGCCCTCTGAGTACATACCTCAGACACTCCTAAGCCCCTAGGAAGAACTGCGTGTGCACTGGAGGTATTCCTCGAGGCATCTGGCATTGTCGCGGCCACGCGGCCTCAAATTGTCTTTGCCCACAATGGACTCCTGAGTGCCTCCCTGGCTGCTGGGGGTTATGGTGAGTGCCCGGGGGCCCCAGCACAGCTGAGTGGTGGCCCCCTCCCTACTGCTGATTATTAAGGGGCGACAATTGGGTTTGAGCAAGGGATGAAGCCTTGGGATGCACCCATACCCGCAGGAGAGAGGCCTGGTGTGAAGCATAGCCTGCTGTAGAAATCGCACCCGCCAAGTGCAAAGGACCTTAGGGGCTGCGCACTGCATCGGTGTAGCAGTGTCAGATGCTTTGCCTATTGTGCAGTTTTTCACAGATCCAAAGGAAGTCTGGGCCTGGATTGAGGTGCATCAGAGGAAAAAAGAGGTGCCTAGCACAGCAGGGCACTGGCGGCGGAACCGTCCTGGCCCTATATCACCTAACTGTCCTTCCCATGTCAGGGCCCTAAGAGGTCGATTGAGTGCAGTGGCGATGGTGTCGAGTCTAGCCTGGAAATAGGCTCTGTGGATGACGAGCAGAATCCAATGCATCAGACTCGGACATCAACTCTGATTCTACGTTACACCCGACCCCGGAGGTCATGCTGCCATGGATCACACCTCTTGCAGTGGATGACCTGGATTGATGGAGCACCACAACCTTTGGACATTTAGAGTTTGGTAACTGTATGGGAACTGTATGGGGAGCAGGGATTGCTTGGGTCAACCTGTTTGTTTGCTTGTAGTTTGATATTTGGGCTGTATCTTCCATAGACATCAAGGGTTGCTGAGGTCCAGGGGCGCCCTTTCCTCGGAGACCACCACCACCCCACAACTGTTCACTGTGTGACTCACACATGGTTTCTATATTGTTCTTTGGTTTGGTTTGTAGTGTGTGGATGGTGGGACTGTTCCCTGTCTGTTCTCAGGGAAGGATGTTGTTGCTTGTGTCTGTGGGATCTTTTGAATGCACGGTGGGGAGGGGTCATGGGAAGGCCCGAAATCAAGGTGTGTCACTTGTGCTTGCAACTTGTAATGGCCTGTGCATTGACCAATTGTAAAGTGATCTCCTGGAATGTCCTGGGGCTTAATGGTATGACCAAGCGTTATAAGGTTGAGGCATATCTTAAGAGACGAGGGGCCCACATCGCTCTCCTGTAAGAGACCCATCTCACGGATTCGGAGGGCATGGCACTGCATAAGCGATGGCACCTGACTTACACCACATATTCGGCTTTTGCGAGGAGGGGTCCTCATCTGGGTACTGCTCCCAATATTGGAGAAGGTGGACAAAGAGGGGTGCTTTGCAATGAGTGGCCACTTGGGCGAGGAGGCACTTAATGTTAGTCAATATTTATGCCCCCAGTATAGACTTTCCTAAATTCATAGATGAGCTGTCACTGGTTCTGGCACCCTTTTTGACTGCTCCTACACTTATTGGAGGGGTTTTAAATTGTGTGGCCAATCCCTCTTTAGAAAGGTCCCACCCACCTTTGAGAGACTCCCCAGTCCTGCGGACCGCTAAGCAGTTAGTTGACTGGACCCAGAGGTGGGGTTTACTGGATATTTGGGGCTTTTGGTATCCTGCTAAGTGGGATTATTCTTTTCATTTGCACTTACACTACTTGCATGTACGTATGGACAAGTTTTTCTGTTCCCCGGTCGCACACATACAGAAAGGACACTCGGAATATCTGGCCTGAACGCTACCCCATAACCCACTCCTGTCGGTCCTGGCCTGGGCACCTGCTCGCACTTGTATCCGTAGCTGGCGCCTTCACTACGAAAACCTGGAAGATCAGGTGTCTGTGAGACTGGGGGATGAAGTAGGGAATTATTTTACCTAAACGCAGAGCCATGACGTCGGCCTTGGTCTATTGTGAGGCTTTTAAGACAGTTGTTCGGGGGTGCTGGATTGCTTGGATGGGAGGGGTGTGGTGGACATTGTGGGAGGAGTTGCGGGCACAGGAAGTCATGCTGCATACACTGGAGCGCCGTCACCACACTGCTCTAAGAAACTAAGAGAAACTAGTGGCTCTGCTGGAGACGCTCCGTTGCTTTGACTTTAGGCAGGGCTTTAAGTGGGCCGGGTCTGTCTGGGTCTGAGCACCGGCAGTTATTTTCAGGGGGCCTCGAAACGGGTCTCTATCTGGCTCTATTTTCGGGCCTCGCAGAGGTAGTCCGTTTTCTTTTTTTTTTCTTGCACCAAACTTATTTTGCTCTAGCTGGAATTGCCAGGCTAGATCCCGAGGCCGCTGACCTTTGTGCACGCTGTAGATCCTTTCATGCAGATTTTTATCATATGATGGGGGACTGTGGGGAAGTATCACAGTTTAGGACAGAAAGTCCTCTCTTTAATTAATGACTTTTCAGGCACCTATCTCCGAGTCATTCTGAGTAAAGCTTTGTTTGTTGGGTAAGTTACCTAGAACTAAGGATAATAAAAAAACTTGTAATTTCATAGATTTAGCGCCTTATTTTTGGTAAGCGTAAGATTGCAATCCTACAACCAGCCTCCAAACACACACAGCCGCACCCGAGTACTTCACAGGTCTTTAAAAGACCATTTGCTTGTTAATGAGGCTTTGTTGTTTTTCACCCCTTTGTAGAGCCCCTGCAGCTCCACTCTGCCTATTGCTTGAAGAATTAGCCCCCGAAATGTTTTCTTAGCCCCCCTCGAAATTTGGCTCTACTTGCGCCTCTGGGGAGGGTGTATGGCGTTATCCATACATATCTTTATTTAGACCACGCCCCTACTTGGATAGGCCACACCCATTTAAGAGGTTTGCCCCCAGTTTTTTTTTCCCCACTTAAAGCCCTGACTTTAGGGAATATATGGTTAGGGCTGATACAGAGCCGGACAAGGCCGGAGCGTTGCTTGCTTGTCTTGCGAATCCCACTAAGCCGGTATCACAGATATTGGAGATGGCGGCTGGTGATGGTGACTAGGTTTATGATCGTGTCAATATTAATAAGCTATTCCACACGTATTATACAGATTTGCATGCTAACTGCCCCTGACCGGCCCTGTTTTCCTTGAAGCTCTCCCTGGACTTGTTGCCCCTACCAACCTTGATGCCAGAGGCTGCAGAGGAGCTGGGAGTGGATATTTTGGCCGAGGAAATTGCGGTTGCAATTAAAGCCATGGCAAGTGGTAAGGTGCCGGGCTCGGACGTGCTGCCGTTTTAATTTTATGCCACTTACATCACTCAGCTGGCCCCTTGCCTGCTGGAGGACTATAGATCAACAAGTGAAGCCCTTGTGTTGCACTCTACCACGAAAGAGGCCCCGATAGTCCCCCTGCTTAAGCCGGGTCGTCCCCCGTAGAAATTGGTGTCATATCTACCCCTGTCAATGCTTAATGTTGATTATAAAATCCTGAGGCGGGTGTTGGCTATGCAACTACTGGATGGTACTATATTGGAACAAATATTTAGAGAAAGTGAAGGTTTTCCTGCTTGCCAATTTGATTGGTTCGAAAATAGAGAACGTTTACAGGTTCAAAGTCAAAACTCCATCTGGATCTTATACAATAAATCTAATTTCTAGGACTTTGGTAAGTGCCTTATTTGTTTGTTTTACAGCAAATACAATACATACTGATGACGTTTTCATAGGTGTTACATGCACAGAGACCCTTTGACAAAAGAAATCATATAATGGACCTTAGTAATGAAAGGTGACTCAGTGGATTAAAATTAAGGCCACTATTTTTGAGCTTGCGCGTCAAGAAATCAAGCAACTAAAATATACTCATTTGTACGGGGTATGTGCAATATCTCTGTAATAATCATTCTTCTTTGTGACCTCGGCATCTCTTATCATGGTGCTTGCTGTTATAATGCAGTAATACTGACCCACACATGATGCTCTGGAGGGTTTTCAAGCTCTTCAGGACCCCCAAAGACAAATACTTTTTATGTGGGGGGAATAATATTGATGAGGTGCCAGAAGAGCAATCTATGTGTTTTAATAATATATGTAAAGAATTGTAATGCAGGCATAGGCCTCAATGAACTCAGAATTCAACAAAAATAAAAGCGTGCACCCTTTGGCCACCACATCTTACAGCCAAAACCTCATTTGAAGATATGGCCATACTTGGCTTAGGAATAGTAAATGTATACTTCCCTACATGCACTTAACTTTCAATATTCTGTCCTCGATATTCTTCTACCACACTATTGTTTGTGTCCATATACTGTAGTACAACCCCCTCCATGGCCACCTGTTATCTTTCCCACAGATTCCATTCTGCCCCACCCAGCTGTACACAAATCTTCCAACCTTTCCACTCAGTCTGGGAATGTCTCTCCATCAGCCACTGTACTGCCTCTTCTTCCTCATTTACTACAACTAGTGGGTCATAGGTCTCAGTGCCTCCAAAACTGCAGTGTCCACTAACACAGAACATCTCAAATAAAGCTATGTCTGGTGGGATGAGAAGGAAATGGCAAGCAGCAGGAGGTCAGCAGGGTTGGTCAATTGCAGAAAACTAGAAAACATCATAAAGATGTATTTATAACTCAATGTTTGAACATTGATTGCCAACGGGAGCAAAATCCTAGCTGCCAATTCTAGCAAAAGATAGAGGCAATACTTTTTTTAAATGAAATGTAGCCAGGTAGGACAAAATCACAGGGGTTGCACACAGCAGCCCCTGTTTGGCACCTCCACATTTCATTATGAAAGACACTAGCAACAAAACACCTTTGATGCGTTCTACTATTTTCTTTTGTGTGTAAACTAAATACATTTGACTGATATCTTTCTGCGATGCTCTGGGGGAGGTTGCTTGAACATTTGGTTCCCTGCAAGCAATAAAAAAAAAATCCTAGTGTTTGACTGATACCATGTGGAGCTACAAAGTATGCCAGAAACACCTAAAATGAAAGTAAAACCTTTTCGCTGCAGTTGTTGGCCAACTTGAGTGAGAATAATGACGTTTATGTCAAACTAGTTGGAGATGTAGCTCGCAGTCAGCTGTGCCACTTTGTTTTGCTTTAGAGTATTTCTATATTAATGTTATGCTTGTAGTTCACATGCTTCTGTTTGTGGAACATGCTGAATGCTTGTAATTCTTCGCCTGCATGTTCTCGTTCTTCTTGGCAAGGACCAGGCAGTCGGTGGCCAAGCAACGGGACGGATGCCAAGGCCACAGACTTCATCTTCGCGTTTAACGTTTGCTAACAACAAACATCCACTTACTTTGTACCTGCTGTGGGTTGTGGCCAACTGTGCCACGTTGCTTTCTTCTACAGTATTTCAACATTAACTTGGTTCTTATTTTATCCCTTTAGTTCCCATGCTCACGTTTGAAGCCTGTGCTGATTGCTTGTCACTCTTGGTCGGCTTTTTCCTTATATGGTACAGCTAGAATTTTTTGGCAATGGCGATGCTGTTGGTTATCAAGTCATGTAACCGACATCAAGGTCAAGGTTGGCTGCACTTCACTTTGTCATTTAATGGGCGCTAGCATTGTTCACACAGATTATCTACATCACTGGACTTCGTCGTACAGTATTTTAATTTTCACTTGCTTATGATATGATGTTCTTTTAGTTTTCCTGTTCCTACGCATGCGCTGAGTGCTGTCACTGTGGACTGCCTCATTCTCTCTATGCTGATAGTGGCATTATTTTGGACAAGGGAGAGCTGCTCCTTGATGACAGCCTTTACCTTGTTTTTTGCACAGTTGATGTGATTTGTTCTCAGCCATTCAAGCATATCCTTGACTGCTTATAAGGGATTCTGTGTAATTACATTAATGATTTAGAAGGTAGCCTGTTAATAGTTGGAAAGAGCATTTCGAGTCACAAGATACATACTTAGATGTAATAACAGCATGTCAGTAAATCATATGTACATTTTCTTTGTATCCATTAAACACTCAGCCATTCTCTGTGGCTTGGTAAAGCTGAAGTAACTCAAAGCAGCACAAGTCGCTGCCTTGCGTTACTCTGTGGGGTCGTGGCGTTACATGGGTGGAGCGCGGGTGTTCCTACGCATCCATCCATGTATTCTGAAGCATTCCCAGATATACCAACACTGGTAGACATGGAAATGTGTCAGAACTGTACTCCTTCCTACCAGACTTGCAAAGAGGAAAAATATCTTTATTTCTCCTCTTTGTTTCCTCTTTCTAAGGAAGAGGAAAAAGCTACTAAGGATTATTTTTGTGCAGGAAGGTGTCCCTTCCTGCACAAAAACAATTCTACCTATAATGCAGGCACCCTTGCTCCATGACGCAAGGGTGCCTGCCTTGACGCCAGCAGAGGCAGAGGACAGGAATACGCCATATCTTAATAGATATGGCGCATTCCTGCCCTTTCCCTTTTATGCAGCGCAGCAAGTTGTCTTGCTGCGTTGCATGAATTTTTTTTAAATCTGTACCCAAGTCTCTATGGTGACATTGCAGATGAACTATGATAAAAGAGTCCCAAAGCCAATTTGCTGCATGATCTACAAAAGGTCTAGGGGCCAGATGTACAACCATTTTTAGTGGTCGCAAACAGAAAATCAGGCCGTTTGCGACTGCTAAAAAGGGTTGTAGCATGTACAAACCCTATTTTGTTAGTCGTTTACCTATTTCCGGCTCGCAAAATAGGGTTTGCGAGTCACTATTAGGAAGAAGCGTGCCAAGGGCATCCCTTCCCAATAGCGAGTCGCAGGAGATGTATGGTTGTTTTGTGACCACAAATGCGGTCGCAAAACAATCGCAGTTACCACCAATTTCAAATTGGTGGTTAGCCAGTATCAAAGGGGTAGGGGTCCCCACAGGACCCCTTCCCCTTTGTGTTTGGCAGCAAAAATATTTTTTAAGAGTAGGCAGTGGTCCCACGCACCACTGCCTGCCCTTAAAAAATGAAAAGAAAACCTTTTCTTTTTTTCTTTTAAACGCATCCCGTTTTCCTTTAAGGAAAACAGACTGCATTTGAATAAAAAAAGTTGCTTTATTTAAAAAGCAAACACAGACATGGTGGTCTGAGGTCCCCAGCAGGCCACAATCCCTGTGTTATTGCCCATTCCCAATGGGCCGCAAATTGAGACCTGCTTCATGACTATTGATGAGGCAGGTCAGTTGCGATCCCACTGGGAATCCCTAAATGTGTCTAAGTCACATTAGTGAAAATATGTAGATTGTTCAACTTCAAATGAGTCAATAGATAGAACTGGATCAATGAGAGACACTATACGAAAAGATACAGTAACTGCAACAATGGTTGCTGCAACTGCATCTACTACTGGTGTGCCTTTTTTAGAGAGAGGCCAAAACATCAACATCAATCCCGGAGAGGACATGGTTACAAAAACCAAGGATCAACCTATAGCCAAGTCGACGAGGAGTCAAAGAACCTAGTGATAAATATCTCCAATTGTCAACTAACGAAATTTCAAACCAAAACTTTACAAAAAGGTACCTCATTTGTACAAACCTACCATTCTAACGAATTTGAAACTCAAATCAGTTTCTATAAATTAATGAGGAATTTACGCCTCAGACACTTTTTTGAGAACACGATTGAACCTCAACCAAAAAGAGATGAGGGATCCCTCATGGGCATGAGGAAGAAAAGCACTTTTTTAGCACCCACCAGTCATAAAATTTTGGATTCCTTTGAAACGATAGTGTTAAAAGATCTTCACAAATTGTTCCAAAAACCAACCTCCAAAGTCTCTAATTTATCCCAAAAAGAATGACAAGCAATTGCCCAAGTGGCGAATAATCCAACCATCACATGCTGCAAAGCTGACATGGGGGGAAACAGCGTTTACAACGCTGCCATTACATCGTGTTCCTATTACAACGCGGTTGTTACAACGACCGCGTTGTTAGAACGCGATGCCTTTACATCGCAAGGCATTAGATCGACTTGCTGTAGGGGGCGCTCTAACCTAAGGAATAGTATAATTTACTATTCCACACCTTCCCTACAGTTGCGCTGGCTGGAGTTGGAATAGTAAATTATACTATTCCTAAGTCCAGCGCCCCCTACAGCAAGTCAATCTAATGACTTACGATGTAAAGGTATCGCGTTCTAACAACGCGGTCGTTGTAGCTGTCCCAAAATGCATTGGGATCTGATTTATACATTGAAATAATGGTATTGGATACATTTGATTCTCAAAACGATAATGAATGAATTTTTGCCATATAATTTATGACTACTGGATAATTGAACTTACAAAAAAACGATTGAAAGAGAAGTTGTTCATAAAGGAGTGCAGAGTGTTTTGCGAGTCGCAAAAAAATCACAATTTGCGACCCGCAAAACGGAATGGTTGTACATCTGGCCCTAGATTCTGGCATTCCCCCTTCTGATGGGTCTCTGCCACTTTTATAAAAGTCTCGAAGGCAATTCACATTCTTCATTTGCTGCTGTTCCATCAGCAGAACTATTGCTTTTCTCTGTTTGCAGGGCACAGAGCATCAGTTTAGGGTCAACGAATCAGGGGCAGCAGTACTAAGAACAGGTCATTCTCAAGAGCGTAACAGAGGCCCTCACAGCCCCTGCAATGTGGGGGGAGGGCCTCCAGGGTTCCTTGTTTTGGAGGGGGCCACCTCACCTCCTAAAGCCATGACATTGCATACCTTGCAAAATGCGTGCAATGGCATGGACTAAGAAGTAGGCAAATGCTCGGGAAAGTCCCTCTGCTTTCCCAAGCAGGCCACCTGCAGCATATGGGGGGCGAGGGGGTGCAACACTTCAGGGGGACCCCATTGAGCAAGACCAATGAATATCTGTGTGATCTGGGAGACAACAGGCCTCTAATCACATTTTGTTATGCCACTGGTCGTTCTCCTACCTCGAACTAAAATGTTGTACTTTCTACCTCTACACCTCTCTTCCACCCATGATCACCTTCAGTTTAGGACGCAACAGAAGAAATACCTCTTCTGAATGATGAAGCACAAAAGCTGACCATTCTTTACACAACACATAAACTGATCTTAACAATGAAAACTCAAATGTGCACTTTGCGCACATCTAGAAAAATAACACTGAAAACAGAGACAAGTTGAAGTACCAGTGATTTAAACATGTACTTGGATAAGTAGAAATAGTAAGATTAATCAAATAATGAATTTAACTTGTTTATTAACCGATTATCTTATATTTTAACAAAGTCGTCATGAAAAATTAATGATGAAACAGCATTTCTATTGACTTAATAGTAGAGCACCATAACAAACTCGAAAGTGGTGCAATTCATGTATGCGATACAAAATATGACTGAAACTTTCGGTATAAGTGCCTAAAATTATGAAGATTTTATATCTATAGAAGCAATTTTATTTTAATGATTTTTAGAAATAATTTACTAGTAGGTACTTTTTGAAATTTTGGTAGTAGGCCATATTTAGAGTTTGTGTGTAATAATCACTGACATTACAAATATGTTCATATATGATATGTTTGATTTATTTCATTATGTTTTAACTTAATTATGATTTTTTTTACTAAATAAAAAATACTAACTTTAAAATGCATTGAATTTACTTTTTCTTAGGCTGCATTATTTCATAGCCTGGTGTAATAGGCTTTTGTTATGTTTCCTCAAATGTTGCTTTATCTGTTCTGTTAATGCAACATTCTTTAAGCGACAAGACACTTATCAGTATTCCTTTGTGTTTAAATTGGTGGGAACCTGACTTTTGGACTATATCTATGGAGAGCATCAAAGTAAATAAGCTCTTTGTCAGCTAACCTGTGAGGACGGAACGGGCAGTCGTTTCTCATAATGAGCATGGGAAAGTATGCTGGAGTATTAATTTGTGCCTGGTGAATGGAAGAATGATCACATGATGATCAGACCATTGTATGGTGACTACTGATGTCACAGATGAACAATATGGAGTATAAAATGTGACTTTCCTAGGAGGAGGAAGGCTTCTTTATTCCCCCTCTCCTCGATTGTCGACTGCCTGCCAGACTATCTTGTCATGCCCCTTGCCTTTTCCCCTTGTTGGTGAACTTGCCTGCAGGATGAGTTGGAGTGTTTGGTGAGAGACTAGACTTGAACTTTTCTGATTAATGCTCCATTCCTCTTGCCTATACCCATGGACTTTTCCTTAGCGGACTTTAACTTGATCCCCTTGTCCAAGTTAGGAGAACTCTTGTGAACCGTCCTGCTGCCTTTGTTGGTGGTAGGAATTATAAATTCTAAACCATCCTCTTTATAGATTCTTTTATTTAGAAATAGATTTACTTTGACTAGGTGTGTGGTTTTATATTTCATGCCGTTAGACTTATGACTGAGCTTCTTAATATGTTACTTATATGCATTGATTTTGGACCTTTAATGCAATAATCAAATTATCTAAATTTGTCTGAGTCTTTTATTGTGTCTTAATGTTCTTTCTACAGAAACTGTGCTTACAATTATCTGATTTCTAAATGCATGGCTCTGAGAGTGGTGTATTTGAACCTGATTTCCAATTTGTGAGTTGGCTACCAATCATTGGTCCTCATTGGGTGGCCGACAGTGGGACATCCTGATTTCTTACCCCTGACTATGACGAAGAAAGGCCCATCTGAGGACCAATGCTTCTGTGGGTGAAGTAGCAAATCTGAATAGAAAAAGTTAAAAAGTTTTGGGCCTAGTGCTGGAGAAACCTCAGTGGGGGAAAGGAAAAAAATAGCTTCCGCTGCAACAAAACATGGTAGCAGAGATATGGTTTTGTCTAGTGATGTGAGAATTTAGGGTGCCTAAAATAAAATTCCCCTGACCAGTCCAAAAAGCCCAAAACCCCATGGTTTGGCTGATGGATTGATGGAGTACTGTAGGGTTTTGATGACTTGTAGCAGCAAGGGAGTTTATTAATATGGATGCGTGTTGCGATTGCTTTGGCTTAGATTGCGGTGTTTTAAAATAGCTGTGTGATGTTATGCAAAGTAAAAAAGTTGTATGCGCCATATCAAATAATGCAATGAAGTTGAATTTGAAGTTGTTTTCGGGTCCGTTCGTGGCCTAAGATCTCGAGATATATACCTATGTGGTGGTCTTAGTGTAAAAGACACTAAGTAAGTTGTCTGCTGTGTTGTGGTGTTTGTCGTGAGACGTCGTCGACAACATCTTATAGATAGGGATTTTCTTATGTGTGTTAGTGGTATGCGATTGGTATAGTTGATCTCAGGTGCACAGAGAATAACTGTATCAATTAGGGTGAAATCTGCTGGTCGGGATTTCATTTGAAGTGAATATTAAAGATAGGCATAGAAATAATATTATTTCATATTACCTTTTGAATGAGAGACATCTTTTTCCTTTACAGGAGCAGACAGTTTAATTGCTTCTCTATTTGCTTATGTATTTGCTTAGAAAATGTGCCGAAGAAAATTGTAAAGGAGGGTGAGCTGTTGCAAGGAGCAAGATTGACGTCACAGCGTGTTGTGCTGTGATTGGTGGGTTGATGTAAAGCTGCACTGTGATTGGTTGACTACATCATAGAAGCTCACGCTGTTATTGGCTGTGATTGCCAAACAAGGGAATTGTAGGAGAATTTCATTTCCTGGTTTTGCAGAAAACATTTGTGAAATACGAAATTGAATAAATACAGCTAGAGGGTACACCAGGATACATTGTATTGATGGATAAAAGACTACATCCAAGTATTTGGCTTGAACATTGGCACAAAATTACAGAGAAAGATGAGGTTCTTCAGTTTCATCATTTTGGGACATTTCATTTGAGAATCATTGAGAATTTGAGAAGGAAATTATACGAAATGAGACCACCTCCTAGACCTGATTAATTTGAGACAGCAAATACTTGGGAGCACATAGCTCATATATCAGTATGCAGATGCTAGATGGGATGCACAACAGAAAGCATGGAGAGCAGATGTTATTCAGGGAACAAGAATGTACCCTTTGACATCTGTCAAAGAAGAGATTAGGGTAAAACGAAAAGGGAAAAGGAAGCATACCGAGACAGAAAAGAGTGATACTGAAATGGAAGGAGAAAGTAGTGACGTGGATGATGATCTTTTAAATGACTTGTTGATGAATCATCCACCACCATACAATGAATCTCAGAGTGAGAGTATGACAAACAGAAATACAGCTGAGATTCCAAATGCCCCTGTTATGCCTGAAGTACCAAAAGACGCTACACTGGTTTCTCCTGTAAGGGGGGACAGACATAACAGTGTTAATAATGAAAAAGTTGATGTCAATATGAATAACGATACATTAATGTATAAAAACGAAATTGCATCTTTATTGATGAATTCACCCGTTGTGCACTCCACATCAACCCTGACTCAGAAATACATAGTTAGGCAGGCCCTGAGACCCAGGCCTGAGGTTACTGATTGAAGGGTCACAGGTGGGGCTGCACGTAGACCGGTATTTCATGTTCAAGCAACATTTTGGCCAGCCACCATCGGAGCTGATTGGTATGTTGAACCCGACTGCAGCCAAAGGAAGTGGACCCTGTCTGGACGGATTCACATTTGTGCAACAAGGAAGGTGAGCAGACACCGCAATTGATTGGAAGTTCTGCTGAATCCGCGGGGCAGAGGTCTGTACTGGAAGCAGAGTAGAAGAGAGAGAGACACACACACCCAACTCGGCAACGCACAAGGACGATCCCCAAACAGGAGCAAGCCCTGAGAGACAGTACTAAATTGGTCCAACAGAAATTGAAAAAGGCTGCCCTTGAGGAGTCCGCATTGGCTGCAAGCAAGCAAATGGCACCGTCCTTAAATGGGACACCACTGCAAAAGCCCCAGAGGGTTTCAACCTAGCAGCAGAGGCCAAGGAGGTTGGCAGCAACCAGACCCTAGGGAATGTTACAAATGTTACAGGATGGGCCACCTGGCAGACAGATGTCGGTTAAAAGCATACCACGAACAGAGATCACTGGGCCTGGGTCCACCACCTCAAAATCTTCATACACAAAACCAAGCCAGGGGCCCCGAATACACCTTACATTCAGCCGCAGGGAGATCAGACAGCCGCCGCACCACCACAACAACAGGGATCAGGTAGCTGGACAAATAGGTGGTAACAGCAACCACAGAAAGGGAACTCAGACCAACGGGGATCAGGCCACAGCCTCGGTAGGGAGGGGTAACTGTGTGGGGAAGTAATGCCTTCACACAAACAGAGAATCCAAATATGCAGGAAGACAAAACCCCAGAGCAAAATGCCACCCATTCACCCGCATCCAAGAATTAAGTGTACCAAAGCACAAAGAAGGACCAATGAGACAATTTTGGGAATACAAACTTTTACTTGCATCTGGGGATTCAGGGCTGCTGTATGTGTTCTTTTAATCAGGTATCCTCACTAAAGTTCCCAATTAAGGCCGCCTGCGGGAGTAAAGGGCCCACTCTGCTGCTGATACCCAATGGCAGGGTTGGGTGGCCACACCCAGGGGGAGGGCAGTCTGACGAGGGGGCGGAGTGGCTCCCAGACTAAGTTCCTGCATCCAAAGTCAATGGTTCCGAGTTCCAATTACCAAATTCTCTGGCATTCGGACCGGGACCAATGTTCCTTCATGGCGTGAAGCCCCAACAGCGCCCCCAAAAAACTAGAGGCCTCCGGCCAAATGGAGGCCTCCTTTCAGTCCTAAAATTCAGTGATGGGATCCAGGATTCCCGTGCGCATGGGATAGTGAAGATCCCATAACCTCCACAGCACACGTACAAGAGCCAGTTAGTTGTGAGGCGCTGAGTCAGTTGAGCGGTTCGTCAGGTTAGCCAGATGTCCCGGAATTGTGAGGCAGTCCCAGTCCAGTCATCATCCCTAGGCAAAGTTTAGTGAGGGTTCTTGGCCTTGGCCCCGGGCTCCCCAAACTCTTATGATCTAGGTGATGTTTTCTTTTCTTTGGGTTTTTCAAATCTCCAAAGTCTGGTCACTGCGCCAAACCTCTCCAAAATAGCAACAGGAGCATGCCCGCTAGTTAGAAGTCCCTAGCCACAAGCCAGGAACTGCAGATCCAAACACACTGAAACGATGTGGTCCGAGGGAGAGGGGGAAGCCTGGGAGTGGGGAGGCCGCAACGTCCATCACAGCTCCAGGTGAGAGTAGAACACAGAATGCGCTCACCCCCGTATCAGGCCTGAAAAATTAACCAATGCACCAGACCTCACATACACCATCTGGAGAAAACAGTAAAGCCCCGGCTTCAGACACCCCAAGACGGCATGATCAGGGGTAGATGGGGGCCACGGAACAAATTTCTGACCACCTCTGCCTCATGATAAGTGAGATGGAACGAGTTCTAGGGCAGCGCATAAAAAACCAACAAGAGCAGCCCAAAGTTAGCCCTAAAAGAAGAAGTCTCTAGAGAAAGGGTGGAGTCGAGATATCTGGCACCACAAGGGACGGGCACGTTGCACGCCACATTCCCAGAACAGAGAAGAGTATACACACGTGATCTCGGGCACGTTGCAACCACCAACAACACTTAACAGTCACACACCCCCTCCATGCACAGTCCTCCACACAAGCAGGTTGAAAGCAGCCTGCACCAACAGGGCCCCCATGCACACACCAGGAGAGACAGGGTCTCGGAAAACAAGCAGCACCCATAAAACCCTAGATAAAAGTTGATTCGATCCACCCCTATGATCACGACCACTCCATTTCGCACTAACCCAAGCACCCAGCTAGGTATGAAGGCTCATAAATAGAATAATTTGTCTGATCACCAAATGATAAACGCACGTTTATGTGAATTTTTGTACGGGAAGTTAAAAGATGAGAATGTAACATAGGAGAAATGAGGGAGGCAGAGAGAGGAGGATTTGGGCATTAATCTAGTGCTAGCATTTTGGCTACGATTAGCGGGAAGACATTAATTATGTTGATGAGTCATGGGGCAAGGGTTCGCAATGTTTGAAACAGAGACAAATATGTATGATTGGTTATTATGTATGGTTTTACAGTAATGTTTTTTTAAATTGTAGAGTACCCCTGACGAAGGGCCATAAAACAGGCCCGAAATGCATTGGGTTATCGGGATGAACTTATGAGGATCATTTCATGTACACTCCGAGCTACTGAATTAAGCCTGGACGGGCATTTCCACAGCTTTTAAGGTTACAATGTCAAATGTAACATGCCTCTCGTGTGACATTGGATGAACTATTAAATTGTTAAAGACGGGATGAAATTGGAATAAATTTTGATGAAATCTGGATTAACTTGTGGCATCATTGGTATGCACATATCATCGCAGTGCGTCTGGTATTGGGGTGAGAAGTCGCCCATTGTTCCAATTGTTTGTACTAGTATGTGGTTTTAAGGCAGACCACGATTCTGGGCCTGCACGCGAACAAACTCAAAACTGGATAAACGTTGATGAAATAGAGGAAACCTGGTGTGGACTCCGTCACCCTTTGTTGAATCACCTTTAAGTTTAACCATCAAAAAGATACCACAATCGGGATCACCTTCTGATGCCTCACTAAAATTAGAGTAAATGGAATGTGGTGAGCACACCCCTGAGGGAAATACTGGAACCCGAAGAAAAAATCTTCTTCTGCACACATGCAATGTTTTTCTAAATTAACAAAAGAACCACGGTCTTATCCAACAGGTCTGCAATCGAACCTCCAAGTGTACAACCTTTTCAGCTGACACATCACCTCCCCAACGCAGATCTAAAGAATGCGAATCAAGCTTACGAAATGCACTGTGAACATTTTGATCGAACTGTTGAACAAAAACACCCGATAACCAGAGCACAACAGACATCTCCTCTGGATCCATATCAAAGACCTGCAATGTTCAATTACAAGTTATGTATTTTTGCACCTCTATAGACCCTCTGTCTAGTTTTGGGTGCTGCCACACCTTTTCACTGCTAAGAACCGCCTGGCCAAATGGAGTCTGTTCAAAAACTATCACAGCACTTGCGTAGGGATCTTTCCCATGTCACTTATAATTTCACCAACTCAAACACTATGTTATGTTATGTTGCCTAGATTTGTAGAGCACATGGCTACCCAAACACAGGCTTCCCAGCACTAGCAGACATAGTAAAAACGAGATGGTGTAGTGACTAACTGAACAGATGAGTCTTTAATTGCTTTCTGAAACTCAGGAGATTGTGGTTAGCTCTCAGATGTACGGGGAGGGAGTTCCAGATCTTGGGTGCCAAGTATGCAAAATACCGTCCTCCACTTCTGGCTCTTCTAATCTTTGGGATGGCCAGAGGGAGCGGTTTTTTAACCTCAAGTCTCGTGAGCTGTTATATGAGACAATTTGCTGATTTAGAATATGTGTGCTTTGAGCATATTTGATCTTGCATGCAATTCACAGGGCCTTGAACTCAATCCTTCTCTTAACTCGGAGCCAGTGGAGACTTGCCAGTGCAGTACGCACTGAGTGAAATTTGGGAATGTTCAGTTAGACTGGAGCTGCAGCATTTTGGGTGATCTGTAGTCTTTTTACAACAGAGGCTGGGCTGCCTAGGTAGAGCGAGTTACAATAGTGGAGTCAATCAATCAATCAATCAATCAATCAGGTGTTTATATAGCGCGCTACTCACCCGTGAGGGTCTCAAGGCGCTCGCGGCTCCGGATCAGTCGAAGAGCCAGGTCTTGAGGTCCTTCCTGAACGTGTGCAGGGTCGGGGAGCGTCTGATGTTCACCAATGTGACTCGCAAGAGTATGAGGCCTTGTACCACAATTCTTCTTGTTTCGGCTGGGAGCCATTTCAGGGTCTTCCTTAATGCTCTTAATAGGCCAAAGCATGTCCAGGAGTCAGGAACTTTTCCGTTGTCAAGCGAAAGATTGTACATCCTAGTTAAGGCTGGAGTTATGATATCTTTGCCTTTTATCATAATATCTCTTGGTACAGGATCCAAAGGGGAGCCATATTGTTTTTATTACTTCTAAGGTGGTATTACAGCATACCTGAGGGAAGCAGATAGTTTAGGACAGATTTTTTTTGTCACAAGGTCCATCATTCAACTCAGGGGGCGATCAAATTCCCAACCAATGACTCATAGATGAGTCTGACCTTACTAGGAAAAAACATGGCCAGCTCATCGCAACGCTCTTTAGTGGGGGGAGGGGAGGCAGGCCCCATAACCTTTGGCTTTAAGATGGAGGACACTATTGCATACATTTCTTTTGAAGCATGTGGGTATTGGGCAAACCTATCTGCTAGATCTGCTACCCTGGCTTTCCTAATGGCATACTGATATTTTTTTAGTGCTTTTTTATAGATGACCTTTTGATCTTCTTCATAGTTTGCCCTCCATTTTCTCTCCTCTCTTATGCACTCCCTGATTTCCGGGTTGAACCTAGAAGTGCTTGTATTGTACCTAGATATCTTCAGCATTCTTTTCGGAATTATCACTAGCATTTCACATGCACTACACAGTGCCCTTTTATACAACAAGTGGTATCAGCCCATGACCGCTGTGGGCTCCAAGACATCAGCTAGGTCATGTTATGTTTGTTCGCTGACTATAATGTACAACAGGGCCCCCTTTCCTCTATATAGGAAAGGCATAGGGCCAGGGGGAAAAAACACAAAAAAATTATAATAAGATGTCCTACCAACCTCAATCTCTTTTGCAAAGGAACAGATCCAACAAATCCAGACCACACTATTTTGTTTTGTTTATATATAGCATATTACTTTGCCATATTTTTTGTTGTTCTTCTTTTTATAATATTAATAATAAACATCTGTTCGCTGATACCACATGCATTAGGCACAGATAGACTTTACTTGTCCCAAGAAGTAGACCCTGAAAAAAGCAAAATGCCTTCTTCACTTATACCTATGCAGAATCAGGGCCAAAATCCAGCCCCACAAGGTAGTACCCCACAGAGTAGTTGTGAATTTGACCCGTTATAAGAGCAACCCAGCGACTCTATACCTTTTCACCGAGCTTAGCGATATTCAAACTGAGCTAGACAGAATGTGCAGTAAGGGGACCATAGGGTAGGATATTGCTTGGCCCCATGCCGTCCCAGAGAATAGATTCTCGGTTCTAGCAAAACCCCCACCCAACAATGCATAAACACATCTTCTCCTGCCTCCATTTGTGGTACACGGGTGGCCCTTTACGTATCTGGGACAGTCTTCTTTAACAACAACAAGGGGTTCCTGTGTAGGGCCATCCAGCTCGATGATACGAAGGGAAATGGGTCTCTTAGGGTGGGGTTGAAATAAAGCATAGACACCCAATGTCAGGAAATCTAGGATACCGCGTGGGTGGATACACTTGGCTAGAAGGGAAGGGGCAACCCCTAATTGTACGGAAACTTACACTGTATTTCTTATGTTTCAGAGGTAAAGGAATGCTTCCACTGGGCAAGAATGAAAACTTTGGCACAATCCTGCACATTCTGGATATGCAATGGGCACCTCCATGCTGATGGATATGTACTGGAAGTGCAGTGAGTTTGCCTACACTCAGCTCGTCCCTGGATGGCATGGACTCTGTTCACTGGAAACCATACATACCCCTTCCCTGGTCATTCCCTGACAACAACTATCAGACTTGTACCAGCACCCGCTAAGGAAAAAGACAACCTTGATGCATCAGGCTTGTGAGAAAAGAACTGCGGATTATGTTGGTTAGGCTCAGTACAAGGACATTCCAGAAGAATTTAGACTGTTCTCCCTTCTTCACCGTGCAAATTAATGCCCCCTGGCTCCAAATCACCAGGTGGGAAATGCTTAAAATGATGAACAGCACTGAGCTCTTCCTTAATTCGATCAAGGAAGAACTGAGAGCAATCCGACTCATGGTGATGCAGCATCAGTATGTGTAGCTCACATTTTCTGGCTTTATGTTTACTGGCTTTATTTGTTTTAGGCTGTCCAGTGTGACTTCGTCCCTCCCAAGGGTTAAATACTTTTCACACTACCTCTCCGTGTATTCTCCTTATCTTGCCACATTTGCAGTGCATTCAAAGACAGAGATCAAATGTCAGGCTCTATCTTCCGAGGGAGCTTGGTGTTTTCTTTCTCTGACTTTAAAGTGAGAAGATTTTTGTGACACTCTTGCTGGATACTGGGAGTAGGGAAGGTTTTTTTTAGCACATAACATTTAAATGAACTGCAAGTATTTCAGAATATATCAGAAAAATGAAAGTACAAATGAAGCACATATTTTGTTAATTTTGAAGTGTGTTGAAAACACGTACTTTAATAGCAAACAAACTAATGCACTATGTGATGCCATTTCCACACATCGTTTGTGCGTTGTATAGTTTTATTAGTAAAACTGTGTCTGTGCAAATGTAATGGTCATTTCAATTTAAAATGTGTTGTCTAGAATGGCATTGTGCTACTCTACTCTGCACCACTCTATTGCAATGCACTCTACGCCACTCTTCGCCACTGCACTCTTCACCACTGAACTCTATACCACTCCAGTTCTAGACCACTCCTCTCTACTCTACACAACTCCGCTCTACACCACTCTGCAACACTGCACTCTGCCAATTCACTCTACACCAACACACTTTTCTCTGTACCACTCCATTCTACACCCCTGCACTCTAAACCAATCCACTCTACGCCACTCTAATCTACTTTGCAGCACTGCACTCTATACGATTTTACTTTACACCACTCTACACGACTGTGCTCTACTCTGCACCAGTCCGCTCTATACCACTTCACTCTACTCTGAAAAAATCTATCTGCTCTACGCCACTACACTATACTGCGTACTATGCTACTGAGCTCTATTCCACTCTACGTTTGCACAAATGCACTCTATGCCAATGCACTCTACGCCACTCTACTCTGCATCACTCTACTCTGCGCCACTCCACTCTGCACCACTTCACCCCATGCAACTGCACTCTATGCCACTATACTCTGCAACACTCTACGCTAATGCACTCTACACCAGTACACTCTACTCTGCAACACTCTAATCAACACCACTATACTCTGAAACACTATGCTACTCTACTGTGTGCACTGCCCTCTAAGCCACTGCCGTCTGCTACACTCTACTCTGCAACACTCTACTTCGCACTACTGCATTCTATGCCAATGCTTTCTACTCCACTCTACTCTGCACCACTCTATGCCACTCTACACTGCACTCTACTATGCAACACTCTTATCTATGTAGCTGCATTCTATGACACTGCACTCTAAGCCACTGTACTCTGCACTGCTGTATTCTATGCCACTGCACTCTACGCCCCTGCACCCTAATCTACACCACTCCACTCTAATCTACACCATTGCACTCTACACCACTATACTCTGCAACACTATACCAATGCGCTCTACATCAATGCACTGTACCCCACTCCACAGCAGGCCACTCTACAGTATGCCACTCTAAGCCACTCCAAGCCACTCCAATAGGCAACAATGTATGACACTCTTCGTCATTCCACTCTATGATACTCCACGTCACTCTCCTCTATGCCCCTAACTTTTAGCCATGCTGAACAGCAGCCACACTGGTGTACAACATACATGGCTAAAACATATTGGCAAAGCCAATAGCTCTTGCATAGATGAGGCCTATTGGCTTTGTCAGTACTACATCCTCTGAGCAATGCTTCATTTTTAAATTTTTGTTGCATTATACGATGTTTGTATGGTTCAACGATCACCAGCCTCTGAAAGATGCCAAGAAGGTGTTGCTATTGTTAAATGCCTGGCTCCCAGCCAAGCCCCTAACTACCTCTCAAGGCCCACCTAGTCTAATTAGTGAGTACCAGCACTTCTTTTTTACCCATTCAAAGCACTCTGTTTGGTGGAGATTCACCTCTTTGTGGTCTCGCCATCTTCTCTTGACAAGGATTCATGTTATCACAGATTTGTGGATGAAGACGCTGCAGGAACAATCACATTGCCGAAATTACATGCACACAAGGTCACTGTAGACATTACCTCATGGTCCTTTACGCAGCTATAGTGTAGAATATGTACTAGACATTTACCCAACGAGGTAGCACTTACTAATTAACTGGTAGAAAGTACTCCAGTTGGGTAGACATTTTCGGCAAAACTGTGGACTCTTCTTGGAAAACAGACAGTGATGCATACAGTGACACACCTAGACACCATGGAAAATACACTAACATAAGGATACACACACTGACGCATACGCTAACACAACCATACATACTGGAATATATTCTGACACACTCAAGCACACTCTTATGCATACACTAACATATGCATTTATAGATCTATACTGAGAGACTTATAGAACCATTTAGAAACTAATATCACCACTTATGTAGTTAGTTGCGTGCTTAAACTAGATAATTCAATGTTCTGTAGAGGTAAATGTATTCTTTATTTGCTTTCTAGAAATCCACTAGTATTTAAAAAAGAAGATTTAGAATGACTGACAAGAGATGAACAAGAAAGAAACAGAGAAAACACTATTACCTATTTCAAAGTCAGAGAGAAAAAGAAAATAAGGTGGAGAATGTCCAGAGGAAAACAAAAGAAGCTGGTAAGTGTACTAAGAAGTTTCTGAAACAAGTATGCAGGACAATGCAGAATGAGGGTAAAGTGTTACGTAGAAATTGATTTTTCTCTTCAACTGAAAAAAAGGAAGCAGTACATGTTTCTGACAGTAGAAAATGTTCTAAGAAAACAGGGGGTTTATCAAGGAGACAGAAGCAGTTTAAGGAGTTATGAGCTAAAATCTTTTGGACTAGAGTAATACAGAATTTGCTAAAATGGCTGAAGAAATATAAGGGGAGTAGTGCTGCATTTAAGCAAAAGCAACATATTGAAAGTAGTGTTGAGAAAGCATTTGCTATGAAGAGGAAACTATTTATCTTAATATTGAATAGAATGAGGACACAAAACAAAACAGTACTGTGTATGAAGAAAAAAACCCTTAGAAAAAGGCTTATTAACAGAAATAATTTTTGCAAGATTTTAAAGGAGAATGGAAGCATACCTCTAGTACAGAACCTTATTTTAATGAGGAAAGCTATTTTCAAGAGAACACATTAGTGCATGCACTTGATGTAACTGGTCGTTGTTATGAGGTAAACGATGGTACTCCTGTTGCAAAAGAGTAGGTGCTTCCTAGGAATGTAGAAGAAGTGATAGCTGAAGACGTGCAAGGAAGGCAAAGACAGGCCCCAGTACACAAATCGAACTTTACTTGTATTTGCAGTGGTTATCAGGTATCGATGGATTTATTAAGCACTTTTATACGTGAGTTTCCATGCAGAAATTTGAAACAATTTTTTTTTCCATTTTGCAAGGATTAGATCCATGCAAGGTGAGAAAGTATAGTATTTTACAGGGACATTCACAAGCATGTCTATCAGAGAAAGTGTGCCAAAGCACCTTTCATCATTTCAGGATGTTAGCTGTTCACCACTCCAAAATACGAAATTTGGTTAGGAGCCTTTACTATGTTAAAAGTCCTGCTTTATGTTTAGGAGAGATGAATAGAAGGCTACTGCATGATACAGTAACAGAGCTAGAAAAACTTTGTGAAGATATTTAGTTTTGTTTCTTTGGTTCTGAGGAGGAGTCAAGGGAAAACAAAGAGTTGATTACTGGAGATGTAGAGGAACAGGATATAGGAATTAGTATCGGAAACTGTGCACAAAAGGTCGCAAAGTTTAACACAGTTTGTTTTGAAAAACCAAACCGTGTTTGTATTTGTTGTCGGTGCACTCACTACAAAAGCCAAACTCACAAAGTAGTTGTGTACACAAAAACTGAACAGGAGAACAGAGATAAGTGGCAAGAGTTTGCTGTATATTTATTTGTAGAAGAGAGGTTTGATTTGAGCACACAGCAAATTATATGTAAGTACTGCTTTTATAAGTTAGAGGATAATAAAATAAATGCCAGTTAGAGTAGAACATAACAAGTTAGAATTAGTTTCAATTCCACAAGAACTTCAAGATTTAAACGTTTACAAATCAAGTCTTATACAATGTATGCATCTTTTTCAAGCTATTGTGTGTATGGAACCTAAAACTGGGAGATTACTTCCAACAGAGCTCTGTAATGTCTTAAAGGTAGAGATGTGTCCTTGTCATTAGATTTCAAAAAGAATATTGAAACAATAGTGGTACAGAGAGATTTTGATGAACCACTCATTATTTTAGTAATTGGTGTCCCTAATAAGAGTAAACAAATATGGCAACACTTTGTGGATGTTGGAAAGTAATAAAAGCAACATTATATTTGTTAGAAATTAATATGTATTATACAAATGCTAATGTTCATGATATAACATATATGGTGGAAGAAACATTACCATCAAGTGGTCAGATTGAAAAGGTGTTTCATTTGAGAGCAGAACAAATTTATGAACACTATACATACTAAAGAAATAGTTGGCGATGCTATTGATCTCTTTCAACTGAAAGATACAAAAGGAGCTCCCGTAAGTTGTAGGGAAAAAACCTTAGAGTCTTGCTGTTTTTACCAACTGTTTCCCACTAGAGCAGGTGGCCTCTATGATGAGCGCCTTGTACAGATACCAGCAGCTGAATACCGGTCAACACGATTATATTCAGAGGATCCAAGATTTCACCAGTGCATTCCATATATTTTCTATCTTTTCTTTTAGCGTGACTTGTCTGGACTTTCATATGCTGTTAATCATATACTGAAGACTGGAGTTAATCTTCAAAATCTATCTGCAAGGGAACCCATTAACAAAGTGTAGGAAGGTGGAATCTGACTACATGGTTGCCCCCACTTTTTTCCTGGTGTTTTGTTGGTTTTTGACTTAGTTTGGCTGGGAACCTGCTATTCAGGTCCCCAGCCTATCTGCTTTCTCTTTAAACGACTTGGAGTGCACTCTAGGTGCACTAGTGATTGGATACTGTGGTACCTTATGAGTCCCTAGTATATGGTACCTTAGGTACCAAGGGCATAGGTACTTCACAGGCCTACCAGGGGCTGAAGCATGTATTATGCCACCCCTGGGAAGCAGACTAAATCTGACACCACAGGCCTGCTACTGCAGCCTGGGTGAGGTGGTGCTAGCACTCCTCACTGAGATATAGGTTCCCTATATCTCTCCTACACACACATATGAACCTATCAGTCACCCCTAAGGCAGGCCCTATCAATCCTGAGGGCAGGGTGCTTGGCTTCTATGTGAGGGGTGCCTCTGCCTGAGCAGGGCCCCTCTGCAGCTCTCAGAGTCCATTCTCTGGTGCTGTTTGTGGATGCGGTTAAACCATATACTTTTAAGTGCATTATATCCTCGCGGTAAAATGCTAACTTTGGAATGGCTGCATCGAAACATGTCGTGTTTGGTGTCAAACACCTTGGAATACTACCCCCCGCCAGTCGTGGCGGTGGGGGTAGCATTCCACCCTTCTAGAGGGATAGACATGTACCTACTGTGGAAACGCGGTAGAATCCTGCAGAGCCCTGGCATCACAAAATGGATGCCACCAGTCACAGACACTGGGCTGCCCTCCTGCTGATGACCAACACTCGCAGTGGAGGAAGCCCAACAATAGATATCCTGTCCCAAGGGGTGTGACCACCTCCCAGATAGGGTTTAGTGTATTGGGGCTGGGTGGGTGCACTCTTAGAGTGCTTTGAAGTCCTGCACTGGGGGAGCAGAAGGCTCCTCTGTGCATATGCCAGTTCAAACCGGCTCAGGGGCTACCTGTCCCTGCTCTGGCGCGAAACTGGACCAAGGGAAGTGGGTGTAGCCACCCACTCCCCTGACCCTCCCATAGGTAGGGTCATAGAGCTAGTCCCTCCCTTTCTTTTAGTATAAGAGGGGGAACCTGTGCATTGCACCTTAGATTTCCCTGGACGACGCTCTACAAGAAGAATTCCGGACCTTCGACGTTCCACTACCTTTGGAAGACTGAAGATTCTCCCTTGGAGTCAAGGAGTGACTCCCCTGCTTGGCAGGCACCAAAAACTACAAACAACAGTCACAAACTATGCCGCTCCCGCCAGAGTCCGAAGTCCCTGCAGCCCAAGAAGTGGATTTCCTGACTTCTCAAAGGCCATTGTGAGTCCCCAGCGAAGCTGAGGCCAGTGGACCCCAAGAGTAACGAGGAACCGCGACCCCTGGGTACCGTGCACTATTGTCGAGTGCAACCCCTTTACAATGTTCCACGAACTTGTGCTTTGGACCACGTGTGGTCCCAGCCTCCAGCAGGAACCCCTCCTAAGATCAGAGGCCTACCACGTCCCGAGTGACCGTGGGCCCCTGTGAGAGAATCCTTGCCAGCCGGCTTGTGGGTCCCCAGAAGACTTCCTAAAGAAACCGAAGGGCTCCCCTGGTTGCTCCAGGCCTGCCCTGACTTACCCTCGCTGGGTGAGTCCCACAGACCTTGCTGGTCTGCGCCATTGTCTCTTCACACTTTCCCCAAGACTTGCTGTTACCAAGGCTTGTTGGCTCCGATCGAGTTGCCGACACCACAGTAAGCGGCAGACATCGTGGGACACGCCGAATCCAGCTCCTGGATGTCGTCGACGCCTCCTGGACCTCGTGGCTGAAGAGTCAAGGCAACCGCGAACGACCTGAATCTTGCGACGACGGTGGGCATCCATCTTCCTTGCCCCGAGTCACTGCCAAGTGACTTTGAACACTGTCCCCTCTGCTTTCAGGTCTTCCATCTTCCGAATCCAGGCTTGGATTCCTCCGGACACTTCTCCTGTCGCCGCAAGCAGCAAGTCTTCACTGGCTCCCATTTAAAACGATGCCGCGACCCGACACCAAAGAACACCTATGCACCCGGCTCCCCTGGGTGAGGTAACTTCAGCACTACGGTGCTCCTGTGGGTGTGGGCCCTAGAACTACTTACCCTGTAAGTGACTTGCTTGTAGCTTCCCTCGAAGTGCCCTAAAACTCTAACTTTCCAAGTGCGACTATCGCACTGACTCGTACATGGTTCGCGTCTGTGTTAGACACACCGCGCCCAACTCCCTTGCAATTCCATCTGTAACCGCGTCCTTCGACTCATACAAGGACCGATCGGTGTGTTCGCCTCGAACACGCAAGGGACCTTTAACATTGATATTTCAATCGCGTCTGAGTGCATAGACTCGTACAGGATTCGCATCGGTGCCAGGTCACCGCGTCCGTCCCCTGTGGGTCTCCTACAACTACCTGAGGTGGTTCTTGGGGGTCCCTCGATTCTAGATGCCCTAGACCTAGGTCTAGCAAACTAAGATTGTAATATTCAATTGTGCTAAACTTATTCTGATAATATTTGACTTGTACATATGTTCCTGACTTCTAATCTCATAAAGAGATTAGTAGAGAGTTGTTTATTAATAAATACATATATATTTGATATATATACCTGTGTGGTGTCTTTTCATTTGGTGATTCAAGAGATTGTGTGGTAAAACAAGCTGCTTTACATTCCTTCAAGACTTAGCCTGAAGGCTGCTCTCCACAGCTACCACTAGGATAGCTTTCTGTAAAGGTTGTCTTAAACCTATCTACCATAAGAGTCGAATTGTTCTGGTGCAAGGTGTCCACTTTAATTAGTGAACAGCATATACCAGGCCAACTTCTCACATTGGTGGGCAGCGTGTGGGATTCCAGCTTGCTATTGTTTTACCAGAAAATCTCTATTTGAATTACTAACTGAAAACCACTATAGGTACTTAAGGTACATATAAAGTCAAGCTTAGTATCGATAAGTTCTACTGAACTTAGAGCTGTGTGCCAAGGGATAGCACACCCTTTCTACAGCTCAAGCTAGTATCAGTAGGCCACAAACTAGTGTAGGTAGTACAACACTGCACAACACTAGAATGTCCTTAAAGGGTGGAACCAGTGGATCCACTCAGCCTCAGTATAAGGACATGGCTTTCTCTGACTTGAGAGCCATGTGTGTTGAAAGACACCTGAGGCTAGGACAGAGTCCCTCAACCCTACACCTGATAGATCTGCTGACAGCAGATGATCTTAGATTGGCTCTAGGAGCTAATGGGTCTGAATCAGTGGGTGGGTCAATTACAGTATCTGGGTCAGACGATGAAAATCCGAATGACCAGGACTCTGTGATTGAAGGGCCAGGCCACCAGGGGCCTGAAAAGGACAGAGGAATTCTCCCTAAGAGAACTGACAGAGTGGATGAGAGGCATAGGTCCCCTTCCAGGGAATCTGAGCACTCTTATCACTCTGGCAGAGAATTTGTCCACCAGAGGAACTCATACTTTCCCATAAGAGAGACCTCCTCTGAAAGAATGTGCAAACTGCTGCAGTATGAGGAAGCAAGAGTTGCCCTCAGAACCAAGCAGTTGGCACTGGATAGAGAAGCCCTGGAGATCCAGAGAGCTTCTAGAAGAGAGGGGTTAGAACCCCTTGGTGGCAGCAACAGTGTCCCTAGAGGCAGCGAATCTATTCCAGACTATAGGAACCTGTGCAAGGTTGTTCCTCCCTACCAGAGTGGGGATGATATCCACAAGTGGATAACTGCTATGGAGAGGGCCTGCAGAGTACAGCAGGTCCCCCAAAAGCAGTGGGCAGCAATCTTGTGGCTCTCCTTTTCAGATAAAGGTAGAGACAAGCTCCTCACTGTTAGAGAAGAGGATGCGGACGATTATGAAGTCCTGAAGAGTGCACTGATAGATGGGTTTGGCTTAACCACTGAGCAGTACAGGTTGAAGTTCAGAGACACCCAGAAGGCACAGACTCAGGACTGGACTGACTTTGTATATTGTGCAACCAAGGCTCTGGAGGGTTGGCTGATTGGCAGTAGGGTTACTGATCTCAAAGGATTGTACAATTTGATCATGAGGGAGCAGATCCTTAATAATTGTCAAAACCAGCTTTTACACCAGTACCTGGTGGACTCTGATCTGACCTCTCCCCAAGAATTGGGAAAGAAGGCAGACAAATGGGTCAGAACCAGGGTAAGGCCTAAGAATCAGGGTGGTGACCAGAAGAAAGATTCTACCAAGTCCCAAGAGAAAGGTGGGGATAAATCTAAGGATAAGTCCACTACAGGGCCCCAAAAGTCCTCTTCTGGGGTGGGTCCCAAACTCCTTCCTCTCCTGAAAAGAAACCCTATTGCCATGTCTGTAAAAAGCCTGGGCACTGGAAATCTGATCCCAGTTGTCCCAGGATTGGCAATAAGGAAAATGTTCCTCCAACAACTACTACCACCCCTCCTGGTACCACCAGTAGTAATCCTCCAGTTGGGAGTAGTGCACCCAAAAAGTTAGGTGCTTTTGCAAGAGGAACCGAGGTGGGCCCTAGTTTAGACAGGTCCCCCTCAACAGACTCCTCAGACTCTGATGGTGGTATAGGATTTGCCACCTTTACCATGGGTCCCATTGCATTGGGCAGGTACAGACTGGAGCCAATGATTAATGGTCAGAAGGCTGTGGCATTCAGGGACACAGGGGCTAGTGTCACCATGGTGGCAGGGAAACTAGTCCCCCTCACCAGCTTTTACCTGAGTTTAAGTACCAGGTGACCAACATTGATGGTGTCAGGACAGATCACCCCATGGCCATAGTCAATCTCAGCTGGGAGGGGGTCACAGGCCCAAAAAGAGTGGCAGTGTCCCCCAACTTGCCTGTAGATTGCCTGATGGGCAATGATCTAGAAATTTCAGCCTGGGCTGAAGTTGAACACCAAACCCATCTGAAGATGCTAGGCGTCCCTGAAAAAGCTAGTGGGGCTGTGATGGCCACAGCCCCAGCCCAGGGAAATGCTGGAGAGATGGAGCCTGGAAGAATGGCCCACTCGCCCCCAAAAGAGAGCACAGGGGTTGAAGAAAAGTCTCCTTCCCCCCCAGACAGCAGGTAAGGGTCAGCCTCCTCAGGGAACTGATCCTACCCCTAGTGAAGGAACTGCCCCAGAGGTAGTCAGGCCTGGCCTGGCCCCACCCCTGATGGCAGAGGACCCTTCCAAGGTGGTACCCAGTCTGGAGCAGGTAACCTGCCCCTCTCTACCCTGCCTCAGTCAGCCCAGGGCTGCAGAGGTCAGGGAGGTCAGTGGACCCCACAGGGCCCCCTGTCCAGAGGAACCCCCCATCAGCAGATTAGGGGCACCCAGTCTAGTAGCCCTAGCCAGGTGAAAATTCCTCCACACACTGAGGGATCCCCCATACCTTTGTGTAGGGACCTTCCCCAGAAGGACTCTGTTAGGCAAGGGCAAACCTGGAACCAAAAGGTTCCAAACCTGCCATGTCCCTCCAGTGTTCCACCCAAAGGGACCCAACCCCCAGCTGTAGGCAGCCAAAGGTTGACCCTTAGAGCAAAGTGCAGCTCAGTCATGGAAAGACAGGCATACATGGTGACCAGTGATCTGAGGAAACTGAGACCAACTTCCCTAGGGTCTCACTTCCCTGCTCAGACACCTCATCAGCCTTGTCCTTTACCAAAACACCCCACAGGTAGGAATTCCCCATGGTGGAGACCCTCTCATACCCTTAGGGTGAGGGATAACTTAGTGGACCATAAGACAGGGGGTAACCATGCTAGTGCAGGTACTTCCTTATATGGCCACTCAGTAAATACAGGCTCACCTGGACAAGGTTAGCCTCATCTCCTTTTGTTTGGGGGGGGTTATGTAGGAAGGTGGAATCTGACTACATGGTTGCCCCCACTTTTTTCCTGGTGTTTTGTTGGTTTTTGACCTAGTTTGGCTGGGAACCTGCTATTCAGGTCCCCAGCCTATCTGCTTTCTCTTTAAACGACTTGGAGTGCACTCTAGGTGCACTAGTGATTGGATACTGTGGTACCTTATGAGTCCCTAGTATATGGTACCTTAGGTACCAAGGGCATAGGTACTTCACAGGCCTACCAGGGGCTGAAGCATGTATTATGCCACCCCTGGAAAGCAGACTAAATCTGACACCACAGGCCTGCTACTGCAGCCTGGGTGAGGTGGTGCTAGCACTCCTCACTGAGATATAGGTTCCCTATATCTCTCCTACACACACATATGAACCTATCAGTCACCCCTAAGGCAGGCCCTATCAATCCTGAGGGCAGGGTGCTTGGCTTCTATGTGAGGGGGTGCCTCTGCCTGAGCAGGGCCCCTCTGCAGCTCTCAGAGTCCATTCTCTGGTGCTGTTTGTGGATGCGGTTAAACCATATACTTTTAAGTGCATTATATCCTCGCGGTAAAATGCTAACTTTGGAATGGCTGCATCGAAACATGTCGTGTTTGGTGTCAAACACCTTGGAATACTACCCCCTGCCAGTCCTGGTGGCGGGGGTAGCATTCCACCCTTCTAGAGGGATAGACATGTACCTACTGTGGAAACGCGGTAGAATCCTGCAGAGCCCTGGCATCACAAAATGGATGCCACCAGTCACAGACACTGGGCTGCCCTCCTGCTGATGACCAACACTCGCAGTGGAGGAAGCCCAACAATAGATATCCTGTCCCAAGGGGTGTGACCACCTCCCAGACAGGGTTTAGTGTATTGGGGCTGGGTGGGTGCACTCTTAGAGTGCTTTGAAGTCCTGCACTGGGGGAGCAGAAGGCTCCTCTGTGCATATGCCAGTTCAAACCGGCTCAGGGGCTACCTGTCCCTGCTCTGGCGCGAAACTGGACAAAGGGAAGTGGGTGTAGCCACCCACTCCCCTGACCCTCCCATAGGTAGGGTCATAGAGCTAGTCCCTCCCTTTCTTTTAGTATAAGAGGGGGAACCTGTGCATTGCACCCTAGATTTCCCTGGACGACGCTCTACAAGAAGAATTCCGGACCTTCGATGTTCCACTACCTTTGGAAGACTGAAGAATCTCCCTTGGAGTCAAGGAGTGACTCCCCTGCTTGGCAGGCACCAAAAACTACAAACGACGGTCGCAAACTATGCCGCTCCCGCCGGAGTCCGAAGTCCCTGCAGCCCAAGAAGTGGATTTCCTGACTTCTTAAAGGCCATCGTGAGTCCCCAGTGAAGCTGAGGCCAGTGGACCCCAAGAGTAACGAGGAACCGCGACCCCTGGGTACCGTGCACTATTGTCAAGTGCAACCCCTTCACAATGTTCCACGAACTTGTGCTTTGTATCACGTGTGGTCCCAGCCTCCAGCAGGAATCCCTCCTAAGATCAGAGGCCTACCACGTCCCGAGTGACCGTGGGCCCCTGTGAGAGAATCCTCCTGAGGCGTCTTTGCGATCTCTTGCCAGCCGGCTTGTGGGTCCCCAGAAGACTTCCTAAAGAAACCGAAGAGCTCCCCTGGTTGCTCCAGGCCTGCCCTGAGTTACCCTTGCTGGGTGAGTCCCACAGACCTTGCTGGTCTGCGCCATTGTCTCTTCACACTTTCCCCGAGACTTGCTGTTACCAAGGCTTGTTGGCTCCGATCGAGTTGCCGACACTGCAGTAAGCGGCAGACATCGTGGGGCACGCCGAATCCAGCTCCTGGTTGTCGTTGACGCCTCCTGGACCTCGTGGCTGAAGAGTCAAGGCAACTGTGAACAACCTGAATCTTGCAACGATGGCGGGCATCCATCTTCCTTGCCCCGAGTCACTGCCAAGTGACTTTGAACACTGTCCCCTCTGCTTTCAGGTCTTCCATCTTCCGAATCCAGGCTTGGATTCCTCCGGACACTTCTCCTGTCGCCGCAAGCAGCAAGTCTTCACTGGCTCCCATTGAAAACGACGCCGCGACCCGACACCAAAGAACACCTATGCACCCGGCTCCCCTGGGTGAGGTAACTTCAGCACTACGGTGCTCCTGTGGGTGTGGGCCCTAGAACTACTTACCCTGTAAGTGACTTGCTTGTAGCTTCCCTCGAAGTGCCCTAAAACTCTAACTTTCCAAGTGCGACTATCGCACTGACTCGTACATGGTTCGCGTCTGTGTTAGACACACCGCGCCCAACTCCCTTGCAATTCCATCTGTAACCGCCTCCTTCGACTCGTACAAGGACCGATCGGTGTGTTCGCCTCGAACACGCAAGGGACCTTTAACATTGATATTTCAATCGCGTCTGAGTGCATAGACTCGTACAGGATTCGCATCGGTGCCAGGTCACCGCGTCCGTCCCCTGTGGGTCTCCTACAACTACCTGGGGTGGTTCTTGGGGGTCCCTCGATTCTAGATGCCCTAGACTTAGGTCTAGCAAACTAAGATTGTAATATTCAATTGTGCTAAACTTATTCTGATAATATTTGACTTGTACATATGTTCCTGACTTCTAATCTCATAAAGAGATTAGTAGAGAGTTGTTTATTAATAAATACATATATATTTGATATATATACCTGTGTGGTGTCTTTTCATTTGGTGATTCAAGAGATTGTGTGGTAAAACAAGCTGCTTTACATTCCTTCAAGACTTAGCCTGAAGGCTGCTCTCCACAGCTACCACTAGGATAGCTTTCTGTAAAGGTTGTCTTAAACCTATCTACCATAAGAGTCGAATTGTTCTGGTGCAAGGTGTCCACTTTAATTAGTGAACAGCATATACCAGGCCAACTTCTCACATTGGTGGGCAGCGTGTGGGATTCCAGCTTGCTATTGTTTTACCAGAAAATCTCTATTTGAATTACTAACTGAAAACCACTATAGGTACTTAAGGTACATATAAAGTCAAGCTTAGTATCGATAAGTTCTACTGAACTTAGAGCTGTGTGCCAAGGGATAGCACACCCTTTCTACAGCTCAAGCTAGTATCAGTAGGCCACAAACTAAAACAAGTTGCTTTACATTCCTTCAAGACTTAGCCTGACTGCTGCTCTCCACAGCTACCACTAGGATAGCTTTCTATAAAGGTTGTCTTAAACCTATCTACCATAAGAGTCGAATTGTTCTGGTGCAAGGTGTCCACTTTAATTAGTGAACAGCATATACCAGGCCAACTTCTCACACAAAGTTCATGGAAAGGGTAAAAATTTGGAGTACAATTTGATTAACTTGATGGCGTGTCAACATGGTAAGAAACGAGCATTGGTATCGCCGTCCTGGAGAACTGAAATGTATGTTGAGAAACCTAGGTGCACCTATTTGGTTTCTGACACTCAGCTGTGCTGAGTATGCCTGGGACGACCTGCTTGAATTTTTTCAAGAAGAAAACTCTAACATTAAAGACATCAATGTAAAGACAGCGGGAGAACTTTGCTCCTTGGATCCTGCTAATGTTTGCAGATATTTTAACCACAGGTTCTAAGCCATGATGTCTTTTATCTGCAATAATACTAATCCTCCCCTTGGTGAAGTTACTGATTTCTTTTGGCGGAAATAGTACCAAGCAAGAGGTGCTCCTCATATTCATATGCTGTTATGCATAAAAGGTGCACCCAAGTTTGGAACAGACAGTGATGGCTCTGTCTTGTCTTTCATACAACAGTACGTGACATTTGCCAATCCAAAAGACGGTGGTTACAGAGACTTGAGACAACAAGTTCTACACTTTCAAACTCATAGATGTGGGAAGTACGGTTGCCGAAAATACAGATGCAAAGGAAAATTGTGCACGAGATGCCGATTTGGATTCCCACGACCTGTCATTTCTCAAGGGAGAGTGAACAGCTTTATGTCTGCAGTCAGACCTACATTGACACGGAAATCACCAAAAAACACAAATAACTTGAGAAGAACAGAGACCTCCAAGTATATTAATGACTACAACCCTGTGATTCTGAAGATGTGGAATGCAAATATTGATCTACAATTTGATGCAGATAACTCCATCGCTGTTGCTCGGTATGTCACTCCATACATTACAAAATAAAAAAAGACAGAGATGGCAAAAATGTGGGAGGAGATTTATGCAGAAAAGACTATCAAAGAAATTGTACAGCTTCAGCTTGAAAATGCTTTCCCATAGGGAGATGGGCTCCTATGAGTGTTGTGACTGGTTGAGCTTGGCTAGCTTGTTCTCAAAGTAAAAGGGAATTGTTTGTGTAAGTCTAGGCCTTGCAAATACGTGAAATAGGGTGTTAAAGCCTTTCCCAGAAATTCAGTATCTAGCAGAGTTTGATCCAGAAAGCAGAGTGTTGGACTTGGCCCTTTTTGGCAGGTTCACCCCTAAACTTTTTTTGCCTTGTATGTTAGTAGTTTTAAGTCTCTGGGCACTTTAGCACTGTGGTCCAGTGTAAAGTGCGTGCGCGCTGAGTGCGTGTGGTGAGATTGGCCTGCCCTCCCATAGGAATGCATGGGGGATATGTGTGTCCATGGTAATTCCTGGTATGAGGGGAGTGCAGGGTCGAGTTTAGTATGTGCGAACTCGTGAGAATAAATGCTGCGCAATGGTATGCGCAGATTTATTATAACTAGTGTAGAAATGCCACTTCTAGAAGTTGGCATTTCTGTGTGCTCTGTGTCTGCCTGCCTGATGTGAATTGCATGTCTGGCTTGTGAGTGACAGGGGCTGGGAGGTGTGTGTGGCTCCAGGAGGGGCAGGGTGAGTCAGCGCAGGGCTGAATGGAGAGATCTCCATGTAGATGGGTGGGAGGAGTTGCACCTGGGACCTGAATAGGGCTGTGCCTTCCCTCTACAATGCTGGCTCCACCTCCTGTGGTGCGTCTGATGTCCCTAGCCTACACTATGAAAAGGAGAGAGGAGCTGAGCAAAACAAAGTGCTCCAAAGCTCCCCTAAACCAGTTCTGACTGGTATCCCCCAAGCCCTGCACCTTTAGACAAAGGGATTTGGTGTATAAAAGAAGGGGATGTGACCCCAGAAAGATGTTCAGTGCTTGGTTGCTGTTCCTGCGGGGGCGTGCTGCTGCTGGGGCCCAGGGGGGGCTGCCGGAGGGCTTGCCTCCCTGGGCCCTGCCTGGCCCCTGGATGCCTGAAAGGACTTTGCTCTTCATCCCCAGGACCTTTGGCAGCATTCCTTTGCGCCTCGTGAGCGCTATATTTGATTTTGTTTGCCTCTAGCGCCTGGGAGCGCTATCTTTTACTTGCCCAGCTGGTGAGGAGCGTGGGCTTCGCAGCTCGTAGCTGCAGCCCTTTTCAAGGGAATCCCCAGCGTAGGGATTCCCCCACATGGTGCCTTTAGCGGGAGCCCACCCCGCGTTTCTGCCGATTTATTTTCTTTTTAAAAGGCTAGCGGGTGCCCACCCCGCTATATATTTTAAATCTCGAGGGAGCCTACCCCTATTGCCGCCAAGGAGAAATCACCGCCGCGGCCCGAGTGCAGAGGGAAATCTCCGGGCCGCTGCCAAATGCGACCCGGAAGACAGGCACTGTTGCCTGGTTGTGGGCGGGGCCTAGTGGCCAGCTGACCAATTGCAGCGCGGCCGAAGCGGGAAGTGAAGGAGCCTCGCGGGCTCCATACTGAAGTCCCGGTCCCAGGAGGGGGCCGGGTGAAGGATGGAGTGTGGCCGGAGCGAGCAGCGACCCCACAGGCGGCCGAAGTGAAGAGGAGTCCCGGGTCCCAGGAGGGGGCCCGGGTGAAGAGAAGTGCAACCGGATCCCCAGCGAGGCTCTCATGAGCGAGAGAGCCCCGCCTGCTTCCCGCGGTGTCCGGAGTGACGAGGAGCGCCTCCCCAGACCAGTCCGGTGAGTGGGGCCTCCAGGGGGCACAGGGTTGGTGCCGATCGCGGCACCATGACGGTAAAAGTACAGAGCGGCGCCGGATGGCAGCGGGCCGCTCCAACGAGGCAGGCACGTTTATTTTTAGAGCCTGTGTGTGGCTCCAACGCTTGGGCATGATTATTCTAGGGGCCCGTGATCTCCCCAGTTGGCCATATCTCCAGCTGCCCCGCTTGCCAGAGGGCAGCTGCAATGTGGGGCATGTTTGTCTCCAGAGCCCCAGTGAGGCCCAGAGGGCACAGTTGTGCCAGGGCCTATTATTGATTCACAGCTGCACCGCACCAGCGCGGGCAGCTGCAACGTTTTGCGCACATTTGTACAGGAGGGCACAGTAGTGCCAGGCCTTGTTTGCATTCACAGCTGCCCAGCAAGTAGTGGGCAGCTGCAACGTTTAGGCTGTTAGTTCTTGGGGGCATTTTGTTAGGGAGACAGGAGTGAGATGCACTCCTCTGCCCCAGTACTTTCCCAGCTGCCCAGCAAGTAGTGGGCAGCTGCTACGTTTAGGTTTGCGCAGTTGCGCACCCTTGACTTTCGCTGGCTTGGCAGCGCGCCCTGACTCTTGGGACATAGGGCATTTGAGCCCCCTTTTTGAGATGGCCAGTTGGCCAGGGGGACTGTTAGGATTATAGGGCGCCAGGCCCTAATGTGATGTGGTGCTTGGAAATGTAATGTATGTAGTATGATTACGCACCCTGTGTTATACCTCTAACTGTGGTTTATGATTATGAGGTTGTTTTGCATATCATGGTTTATGCTAGTGAGATTATGTTTCACTGTGTGATTTACGCCCCTAATGTGAGTTATACTTAGGAGGTTAGGGTCTAATGCGTTTAGACTTGTGAGGTGATTGCATAATGTGTTTATCTGGTGAGGTTGGCGCAGAATGTAATTCGCGCCTGATGTGATACTGTGCATAATGTAGTTTATGTTACAGGCTGATGCTAAGTACAGTGATTACCAGTGTTTACTGGTTGTACGGTTATGATCTGTTTCACTTTTACTAAGTTCACTTTGTGATGGTTCTGACATGGTCCAAGTGGCCCTGTCATGTGTAAATAATTCCCTTGTAAATATGACCTAGTGCCAGGTGACACCATGTATATTGTGTGAGTACTATTCTAATGTGTTATGAGAATACAAAGGCTATTTTTGATATAACCTTGTGTGGAGTTCCTTTTGTAGTGTGCCTGGTATGTTGTTGCTGTGCGCGTGCGCAAACGCTTTACACATTGCCTCCGGGATAAGCCTGACTGCTCGTGCCAAGCTACCAAGGGGGTGAGCAGGGGTTATCTTTGGCGTGTAACTCCCTCGCCCTGAGTAGAGTGGTGGTCTCTGCCTGGCTTTGGCGCAAGCCTTAGCCAACCAGAGATCCCATTTCTAACACAGAGATATTGTGAAGTCAAATATGTTGGATACGTACTAACCCAGAAGAAATCAACACCTGGCCAACATGTGCCTATAGGAAGTACTTCATCACTACGGATTCAAAAGGAATATAATGGAAAACAGAGGAAGGGAAATATGCAGCAGTTGGATGTGATGGTTATTTGGTGAGACATAGCATGGGAACATAATTAAATACAGAAAACTGAGTTGCCAAACTGCAGACAGAAGAGAGTTTTACTATTTGGCTCTTCTGCAACTGTTCAAACCATAGCGTACTGAGTCAGAACTACTTGGAAACCACGACTGCTACGAAGACTTTTTTAATGTTGTAAAAGACAGTATTCACTGTCCCGTCTTTTCAAACTAATTGCAAATGTTGAAAGATGAGATGGAACAGGAAGAAACCATTGCTGCTGATGTAGCTAAAGAGAGTTCACAAAGCAGCCAAGGTTCTGGACCACTGACTCAAGATCCACTACGACAACCAGTTATTCACGATGAAGCAGCCGTAGCCATGTGTGAGGTGGAGACTGCAATGCAACAAGCAAGAGAAGAAACTGTTGATTTTGAACACTTAGGAGCACAACTGAACGATAAACAGAAAGAAATTTATATTGCAATAAAAGATAAAATAGAGCATGGATATCTGCATGAGAAGAAAGAATGTGAATACTGCTATACATCAGTGGTCAAGCTGATACTGGCAAATGTTTTCTAACTAAAGTTCTCACCACTTATCTACAGAAGACTACAGAATCAAATTTATCATGTGTAGTACCAGCACCAACTGGATTAGCTCCACACAACATTAAAGGAATCCCTTTTCACTGAATATTTATGCTACCTGTTGAACATGAGAGTAAACTGGAATGCCAGAAGTTATCTGGTGAAGCTAGTCATGAGGTGTCCAGAGGATTGAGGAAACTAAAGTTTTAAAATGTCAATGAGGTGAGCATGGTTTCAAACTTAATGCTTGCCTTCATACACTTAAGAATGCATCAGATTTTAAGAGCCGAGTATGACGTGCTTTTTGGAGGAAAACATTTAATTGTCTTTGGTGACCTACTGCAACTTACCCCCATCAAAGGACATCCAGTTTTCAAGACAGTTCTTCATAATGAAACAAGAAATTCTTTGGGAAGTATTGACAATGTAAATATTTGGCTAATACTAGGAGCCAGTGAAGAATATGCATCAGGCATCCGATGTGGAATATGGAGAAATCCTTAAGGACATTAAGGTAGGAGTTCTGACAAAAGTGGGGAAACGTGCTTTGGAAAGTCAACTTACCAAGAAACTATTTTCATCTAACAACACAGCAGAAGAATTAATGTACAATGTCATTGAAAAAGACAAATCCATAGTCTGTTTATTGCCTACACTTCAGGAGTGCTCCAACTTCAACAAACAATTACTGAAACTGGAGAAAGAAGATGTTTTGGAAATTACAGCTATCGATAAAATGGAGCACCAAGGAGTAACAATACTACTAACTGAGAAACTACAAACAAAATTGGATTCTTTGGAGAAGTCTGTGTTGAGGACTGCAGGATTCAAAAAGTGTTTACTCGTCTGTAAAAAGTGTTGAGTAATTTTGTGGCGTAATTTCAATGTGGAAGAAGGGTTAGTAAATGGTGCTATGGGCAAAGTTATTAATTTAATTAATTTTCCAAATAGTGATGAGGTTGAGTACTTAGCAATAAAATGTGATCAAATTGATTGCGTGAAGCAGATTGGCCGATGTATTGCATGTTTTTTGCTTGTGAAGGTCTAATATGTTCAGCGGCAACAGTTTCCAGTGTCTCCAGCATATGCTGTAACTATCCATAAATCTCAATACTGTATACGCAGGTTTTATTAATATTGAAAGCACAGTATTTAAAGAAGGTATGTCAAATGTAGCATTATTTTGAGTTAGAACATTGTCCGGTCTGTTCTTAGTTGATTTTGATGATAAGAAAGTTAGGGCTGATACAAGCTGTGTAAGAGAGTACAATTGGTTAGGAAATCTACATGCTCCTCATTTAGGTCAGTATCCTATTTATGAAAAAACAGCTAGTCTGTCCAAAACGGAAGCTTACAAAAGAGTCAACGGATGTTCAAGAAAATAAAGTAACAAGGAGAAGCTAGAAGGCGTTAAGGAGAAAAAAGTATAACATGAGGGTTTTATTGTAGGATACCAATTGGAAAACAGTTTGTCAACTGCTATGCAAATTTTGTTCTCAATGTACTGTTTCATTTACCTCATCTTGTAAATCAAATTCAACAAAACACAGATAAGAGGATGTGTTCTGTACTGCATTATTTGCTCCAACATTTACTGAGTGACAGAATTGCAATACATTCTGCGTCAGGCATTAGAGACCTTTTAGATATTTGCAGCAGATCACTAATATTTACTCTCAACACTCAACAAAACGCACAAGAATTTAAAATGGTCATCCTTGGAAATTTAGATGAAGAAGAAATAAATACTGATGACTTATTTGGACTGAGTTACAAATGGAACCATCACTGTGAAAACTGCTCTTCCACATCCACCACAGAAATAAATTCTGAGCGAATTCTCTACTTAAAACTATCGGATTCTAAAAAGGTGGATTTTGACAGATTGATCAAAAGGGCTTGCCAAAATATGGCCTTCCCAAATTGTAGATCAGATTGTATGTCTACATTGCAGATACAAAGAACTGGGAAATACAGTATACAAATGCTGCAATGATGCAGAGCAGGTGGATCTAAAATGGACACGGAAATTACAAGCTTCAAAGCAGGACAAAATTCTGGAAGAATGTACACCACAGTCGCTATCATCTTTCATGAAGGACTTCGTATAACTTCAGGACACTACACTGTGTATTTAAGAAGTATAAGTGGATGGATGGAATGTAATGACAGTAAGCTTACATTGAAACAAAAACTGCCTTTCAAACTTTCAAATTCATACCTCTTCTTTCTTCAACCAAAGTTCTAAGGAGGATTACTGTTTATAAAGTGTCTGTTCTTCATGGATCATGAGTGTTTAAGGCATCATTCGGCCTACTAGGGGAGATGTCTTCAAAACGATCTCCAAAATTCAAATATAATTTATATCTATTTCGAGTAATGGACTACTTCCAAGATGATAACATTTTATTATTTTTCTTTAGATTAGTTCAGTAGCTGTAGCTAAAATAATTTGATTAGTTCTAGTGAGTGCAATGCGTAGTGTCACTTATTTATAGTGTCATACTGTGCAATTGTGTTTTTTCTACAATCTAAGTCATTGTTTTTCCCCGCTGTTCAAGGACGAAGCTTCATCCAGTAAATCATTTATAGTGCACAAATATGAAAGCTGAGAACAGTGAAAAAGGGAAAATGAGATAGTTAAATAAAATGTATAATTGCTTTACAATGTTGTACCTGTGTGATGTGTTATTATTAACATGAACATTTTTATTGCAGAAGCAAACTTTGCTATCCAAATTTTTAACATGTAACAATAACTTATTTTGATGTTTTCTCTCTTTTACCACAGATCAATAGAACCTTTTATTGCAGTAACATAGGTGATTAAATACATCTTTACCCTTTATAAAACATCAAATGAGACCTGAAGATAGAGATTGCTCCATATAGTGACAAACTCAAGAAAATACTGATACGCATAGCAACATATCCATACACTCACTGATGGTATACATTGGACTACCCAAACTGGCACTTACCTATGCACTGACACACTGACACATAGAGAGACATAAACTTGTGCACTCAGTAACACCCTCATGCATACAGTCACACAGCCAGGTACATACTAAATCATAAAGTAAGACACTTAGGCACAAATCGATGCATAGAGTAACACATCCAGGAACACACAGATGTATACAGTGTTTCATCCAGGTAGACACGGTTGTATACACAAAAACATCCAGGCATACACTTATACACCCTGCCGCACACTCATATATATATACTGACACACCTACACACACACTGAAACAGTTGCAAAGTCACTTACACACTCACTGATCTATACACCCAGACACCCAGGACACACTTATACATATCGGGCCTCAGGATTATGTCGGGCGGAAAGCCATATGACAGCTCACCAGAGGCTTTCTGCCTGACATCAGAGGTTTCCATCCGTCCGATGGCAGTATCACATTACTGACGGTTAGAGGGAAACACGCGGGGAAATACCGCTCTGCTTCTGATAGGCTCACGGAGCCCATTGGGGCAACGGTCGGAAATGTAATACACAAATGGCAGCGGAGCCAGTCTCGGCTCCGCCGTCAGAATTACAATTTCGCTTTCTCCCTGCCATTTCATGGCGGTCCACGCACCATGAAGAGGCAGGTGGAAAGGGACTTTGGGTCCGACCAGCATCGTAATCTGCCCCATAGTGACACCAACGAGAAATTACACTGATGCATTCACTGAATCACTCACCCACTCACTCATACATAGAGTCAGACACCGCAAGACACACTCAGAGATATACTGATGCAACCAAACTCACACTAATACATTTATTGACATACTCAAACACTCACACATAGACTCAACACCCTGTGACACACTCATACATATACTGACAGAGACAAACAAACACACTGATACATTCACTTAGTCACTCAGACAGTCACTCATAGATACACTCCGACACCCTAGGACACACTAAAACATATACTGAAACACCCATGCACACACTGATCCATTCACTGATACACTGACACACTTACTCATACACACACTGACACACTCTGCAACTCAATGATACATACACCGACACACACCTGGACACACTGATACATTCACTGACACACTCAGTCATTCACTCATATATACACTCAGAAACCCTGGTACACACTCATACATATACTGACACACCCACGCACACACTGATACATTCACTGACACACTCACACTTCACTGAAATATACACTCAGACATCCAGGGACATACTGATACATATACTGACACACCCATGGACGCACTGATACATTCACTGATGCACTCGCACACTCAATCATATACACACTTAGACAACCTGGGACTCACTGATGCATACACTAACACACCCAAGACAGAGTTATTCATACACCTATCACCACATAGGCAAAAACACACAAGAATAATAAAGAGTCAGACACAACCCTTTGTTTGATTCAATGGTGGTTCTAACAAGAATCTTTTTTTGGGTATGTTTTTGTAAAAGCTTTTTATTTTTTGTAGTTTTTTCTTTGCATCAAAAAAATTAAAAAGTGAACTTTACAGAAAAACTAAATGCAGAAACTTTGCATTTCCAAAGCATAACTGTGGTGTAGAACTGTCAAATGAAAATAAAATGTGAAAAAAACTAATAGGGGTGCTACCTCACCTGAACGAAAAAATTGGTAACATCCTTCACCTTCGCTACCACAAGCTTGTGGTTGTTGGCACAGTGGGTAACATGCCTTCCAATTCACTGCAGGTAGCTGCCATTGTGATCTCTGCAGGAGTGGCATGGGCAGTCGGTGATCCAGCTGCAGCATCTGAGCTTCTTCCTTCCCTCTGCTTGATCATCCGCACATATACCCGCTCGTGGATTGTACGGATATGTTTCTGCATGCTTGACATTCCGTGGCTATATTTGTTTTCAGCCCCACGAGACAATTCCTTTACACAGAGTTTGCATTTCACAAATCTTGTGGAGACTTTCTTTTCATTACTGGGTATGGTGAAGAACTGCCATACCTCACTCTCTGTTCGCGATGTTGAAGGCAGTTATTTATCTTCCTCTTCTTGTGGAGTTACAACAGGTTCTGCAGGTGGAGGTACAGCACTCCCTTCAGCCATTGTGAAACCACTGTTTCTGGAAGATATCCCAAAAGATGTTTCTCCCACAACAACTAGAATAATAATAACTGATTTAGGGAGTGGCGCTACTCAAAAGTAGGTGTGGTCTAATATTAGCCAATGAAATAGCAGAATCTTCTTCTGACATCGAGCAGAACCGTAGTTCAGGAGCCGCACATTTGCGGGTCTACACCTATTTGTTAAAAATTTAATATGCAGGAGTAATTCCCACCTTTCAAATATGTTTGGCCTTATGCTATATGTGCAAAGAATAACTCCTAAATATTTATTTTTAAAAATTTGATGAAACCGCGGACCGGAACCGCAGGCCTGTCCCGATCATGTGATCAGAATGAAAACCATAGCATTTTTGCCCGTCTATGTTTGCGGCACCACGGAGGAACCATGGAACTCAAAAAATGTTAAAAAAAATTACAATTATTACTCATCTCTCACCACAGTACTGCAGATACTAAGGAGTATAAGCACCTCTCCTATCTTAATCAGAAAAATCCCCTGAGCACCTTTACACAAATAGGACTCAACAGATTGCTGCAGCAATACCATTAGTATTCACACTGCTAATCGCACAGAGTCATACACCCACATAAACACTCAAACACTTACTCAGAGACTCATAGATTAACTCAAACAGAATTCAGCAACTTACCCAACCACTAACATACCCACTTTCAAAGGTTTAAAGTTACTGTTAGGAAATTGAATTTAAAAAACCTTAGAAATTTACTGAAAAAAAACAGAGGTGACAGGGACGTTATAGTTAGGAAATAAAATTTAAAAAACCTTAGAAATGTACTTAAAAAAACAAAATGTTACAGGGATGTTATAATTAGGCTCAGATTTCACGAGTACAAAATCTTATATATTCAGCGGTTATAGTTAACTCAGCTAACTATAACTTACGCCCATGCAATATACTGCTTATGACCTCACATATAACATCACTCATGACATGGTCAGTGACATCACTGATGACATCATCCACAGAACCACTCACACACTCACTAACGCCCCTTTACAAACTTTCATACCCCCTCTCCCACACAAGCAGCACACATGAAAGTGACAAAATGGCATTTCAGGATTGTTTATGTGCAGGAAGGGACACCTTCCAACACATAAACAATCCTCCCCTGCACGCAGACACCCTTGCACTATGGTGCACTATGGTGCAAGGGTGTCTGTGTTGGCGCTACACTGCTAAGTGTAGCGCCATCGCAGGGGAAAACACAAGCCTGCACCATATTGTTGTAAATATGGTGCAGCCTTGCGTTTCAGAAGTGGCGGAGTGAGGCGTTAAGCCATGACGGCTAATGCCTCAGTCCGCCACTTCATTGTACATATCCCCCAAAGTCTTTTGACATTTTTACATCCATGTCTTTAAGCATAGGATTCGTACAGTGCCATCCACGCCAAGCTGTAAAATGTCATTTGAGATGTCATCAGTGATGCCACTCACCATATCATGAAGGATGTAATATGTGAGGTCATAAGCAGTGCGTTGAGGGGGCGTACCTTATAGTTAGCTCAGGTAACTATAACTGCTGAATTTCACTGGCTTTGTATGAGCGAAATCTGAGCCTAATTATAACGTGCCGTTAACCTATGGTTTTTAGGTGAATTTGTAAGGTTTTGTAAATTTTATTTATGTAACCACTAACCTTTGACTCTAAGTGTGTGAGTGAGTGCATGAGTTTCTCAGTGGGTGTAGGGGTGTCTGGGTAGGTTTGTAAGTGGGTTTGAGAGAGTGGGTCTCTAAGTGGGTTCATGACTGTCTGAGTGGGTTTGTGAGTTGGTCTGTGAGTTGGTGCGTGAGTCTGAGTAGATCTGTGAGTGGGTGAGAGAGAGTATGAGTGATTCTGTAAGTGGGTGCATGAGTCTCTGACTGTCTGTGAGTGGTTGTAGGTGTTTGAGTTTGTCTGTCAGTGGGTGCATGAGTGAATGTGTCTGTGAGTGGCAGTGAGAGTGTCTGAGTTATTCTGTGAGTGGGTGCATGAGTGCCTGAGTGGGTTCTGCTCATTTCCTGCTCATTTTCTGTAGGCCTGGCTAGAGTTTGCAGTGTTTTTCACTACTGAAAAACCTCCCTAAATTCCGTGGAGTTCCATGAGCTGGCAGAGTATTGCTTGGCCACCCATAATGAAGTCCCCTTGGCTGCTGAGGGTTGTTGGGGACCAAGAACACTGCTGAGACCTTGTCAGAGGCCCCACTCCCTTTCTCAACCACTCTGCAAACACATCTCCTGGTGCACTACTGGTTAGGGATGAAGTCCCCTTGGCTACTGTGGGTCATTGTGGGCCAAGAACCCCTATTGTTGCAACTAGTTAGTCCCCCACAGTGGGTTTGCTGAGACCTCATCGGAGGCCCTGCCCCCTTTCTCAACTACTCTGCAAACGCACCTCCTGATGCACTAGTGGTTGGGGGATGAATTCTCCTTGGCTGCTGATGGTCATTGGGGGCCAAGAACCCTTATTGTTGCCACAAGTAAGTCCCCCACAGTGGGATTGCTGAGACCTCATTGGAGGCCCTGCCCTATTCTCAACCACTCTGCAAAGGGGCCTCCTGGTGCACTACTGGTTTGGGGTTGAAGTCCCGTAAGTACCCCACAGCGGGATTGCTGAGACCACATCGGAGGCCCCGTCCTCTTTTTCAATCACTCTACAAACGTGCCTCCTGGTGCACTACTAGTTGGGGGATGAAGTCTAGGGGTGAGCGCGCTGGTAAACTCCGCTCTGCCAGCAGTTGGCAGAGTTTTTGCCGAACTCCGCGTTCCGAGTGGAGCATGGAGTGGCAAAACTCTGTGAACTCTGCTTACAGAGAGGAGTTTACCGCCCACCCCTAGTTTTCTGCCCTTTTTCTGCTCACTTCTGACCTTGATTTTGCCTTTTTCTGCTAGTTGATGACCTTTATTTTCCTCTTTCTGCTCGTTTCTGACCTGTATTTTGCCTCTTTCTGCTTGTTACTAACAATTATTTTGCCTCTTTCTGCTCATTTCTGACCTTTATCTTGCCTCTTTCTGCTCATTTCTGACCTTTATATTGCCTCTTTCTGCTCATTTCTGACCTTTATCAGGCCTCTTTCTGCTCGTTTCTGACCTTTATTCTGCCTCTTGCTGCTCATATCTGACCTCTATTCTGCCTCTTTCTGCTTGTTTCTGACCTCTATTCTGCCTCTTTCTGCTCGTTTCTGACCTTTATTCTGCCTTTTCTGCTCGTTTCTCACCATTACCAGGCCTCTTTCTGCTTGTTTCTCTCCTTTATCAGGCCTCTTCTTGCTCGTTGCTGACCTGTATTCTGCCTTTCTGCTCGTTTCTCACCTTTATTCTGCCTCTTTCTGACCTTTATCTTGCCTCGTTCTGCTTGTTGCTGACCTTTATTCTGCCTCTTTCTGTTCGTTTATGACCTTTATTCTGCCTCTTTCTGCTTGTTTCTGACCTTTATTTTGCCTCTTTCTCGTCTTAGCCCCGGGACTGCGGGAGCAGACATTGCACTCGTAGACAGGGAGCTGCTAAACATGCAGCTCCCGGTCTGTCAGAGCAATCCTTTCATCTGTTTCCCTGCCTGCTTGACAGCGGGTAGGAAAACTGATGAAAACTCCGCTCTCAGCAAGCGGGAGCAGTTTCACAGCTCTTGCTTGCTGAGAGCGGAGTTCGTATTTGCTCTGACTTGGCAGGAGCTGTCAAAGCTCCCACCAAGTCAGAGCAACATCTATGTCCAGGGCTCTGTCATGTTTTTGTGGCAAATGTATTCTAAAAAAGTGATTTATGGCCATGTCTGAGTCACAGGGGGACACCACCACCACACATAGGGGTCAGGTTTTTCCTACCTTGCTCCCTTTTCTGTTTTTTAAATGAAGCCGAGTCCCAAGATGGGTGCCAACACCTCCTGGTTGAGGTGTTGGCAACCAATCAGATCTCACCATGAGATATGTTCTTAGGCTCCGCACAGATATCCTTATTTGCTTTTCCTTAAATTTCTCAACAACTACTGAATGGAATTACACCTGATAACCAAAAGTGTGATCTGCAAACTAAAATCTATCTAATTTAGTGTAATTCTGTCCAGCGGTTCGGGCTGTAGTTGTGTTCAAAGCTCCTATATATATATATATATATATATTACCTACTGGGGTCCGCCAGTAGGTAGTTCTAGTTAGGAACTGGTTTCTATAGGAAAAGAGTTTTTTTTTTCTAATAACTTTGACGCCGTTTGATGAAGCTTCACGAAATTGTCAAACTAGTGTGCTGCTCACTTCAGCTGCTGTCTGGATAGTTCCAGGATGATCAGTGAAGCGGGGCCCGAGAAAAAGTGGGTCCCAAAATGCCCATGCAATTTCCTATAGGGATTTTAGACACAACTACAGCTCAAACCGCTTAACGGAATTACACTAAATTTGGCAGAAAGCTAGATCTTGGTCCAAAAGAGTACTTTTTGTAATTTGGTGTAAATCTGTTCAGTAGTTTTGGTCTTATTAAAGAAAAATGACTTATGTATGTGTAGAGACATGGATCCACCGTGGTGGATCCGTGGATCCATGGATCCATGTGCCAACAGCAATCCTGTGATTGACTGGCCGCAACCTGAGAGAAAAGTTGCGGCTGCCATTTTGTGAATTGGTACTCAGTTCCCGGGAAGGAAAAATACAACTTAAAACTGATAGAAGCGGTAAGGGTAGAGGTACCCTAACCCCCATGGGACTGATGGAGGGGTCTGTGAGGGAACCTTAATGGGCAAGAAATTTGGGGGTGCAAGAGGATCCACAGATCCACTGCTGTGCTCATCGTGGCCTCTGTGTGAATCTGCAATGGATCTGTGGATCCAGACCCCAATTAAAAAAAATACACCCACCCACAGACCCACTCCTACACACTGTCACACCCCCACACAGTCACTCGCACACCCCCTCACACACCCATACAGTCACTGATACATCCACTCTGAGACCCAGAGAATCACTCACACAGCCACTCACAGACTCACACAGACACTCACACACTGCCCTTATGAATTTGCGGTGGATCCTTGGATCCAGACATCAATTGAAAAAATACACTCACTCACTGACCCACTCTCTCACACCCCCAGTCACTCACACTCCCTCTCACACACCCATTCAGTCACTGATACTTCTACTCAGAGACCCAGAGGACCACTCATACACCCACTAACAGACCCACACACCCACTCACACACCGTTCTCCATGTAAATAAACAACAGATCCCCCCAAAAAATATGCCCACTCACACACTCTATCACACCCCCACACAACCACTCACACACTGACTCACACATCCATACACCCATAATTAAGCTTTTTGCATTCATGCTTATATTTAGGTGAGCACTTTTTGCCATATTGTATGTCTTCTATGTCTATGCACTATGATTTGGAAAAAACAAAACAAGAGAAAAAATTGTATAAAATGCCGGCTTAGCACTCGCGGCGCGTATGTGATCAAGTCCATGATTGGCCGAAACGCGTCATGCTGACTGAACCTCACTAAATCTACTTGACCAACGAACTGTTGGTGTCTGTTTCTTTTGGAGGAGCGTACAGGAGTTTATATATATATATTTATATATATGTGTGTGCGTATATAGGATCACAGGCATAATATCAGTGTATACAATATCAAAATGCAAAAATATTGGAAATAAAATTTCGATAACAAATATTGAGAACACATATAACGTTGTTAAAAATATCAATTTTATCATATATCAAAAACAGAAATATCAGAAACAAAAATAGCGTTACCTCTAAATAAACATACAATATGTAAGAATAATATTGATTCGCACAATATTGATTACAATATTATCACAAAAATAACTAAATAATCATTAATAAATATAAAAAATCACTATATATATATATATATATATATATATATATATATATATATTCACTGAAAAAACCATAGGTTTCAGGGATGCTATATAGTTAGAAATTAGCATTTAAAAAACCTTACAAATTCACTGAAAAAACCACAGGTTTCAGGGACGTTATAGTTAGTTGAACATTTAACTCGTACAAAACCAGAGAAATTCGTCCGTTATAGTTAGTTGAGCTAACTATAACTCGCGCCCCCGCAATGCACTGCTGATGACGTCACATATTACATAATTCATGACATGGTCAGTGACATCACTGATGACATCTCAAATGACATCACTGATGGCATCACTGATGACGTCATCCAATGACTGTGTGTTTCTGTAAAGTTAAAATATGTTTTATATATATATATACACCAAGGTGGATTGAAGAATGAGTGGGTGTATAAGTGTCTGAATGGATGATTTAGTAGGTGCATGACTGACTTTATAAGTGAGTGATTAAACGTGTCTTAGTGAATGCATGGGTTAGTGGCTAAACTGTGTGAATGTCTCTATCAGTCTGTCAGTTGGTGTGTAAGCAGCTGCATGGGTTGGTGAGTAGCTACATGAGTGTCTATATGGGTTATTGATTGGTTGTCTGAGTATCTGTATGGGTGCCTGAGTGTCTGTGTGGGTGGGTGGGGGGTGTGTGACTCTGTGCATAGATGTGTGAGTGGGTGATTCACTGGGTGCATGGTTTCAAGAGTGCATCTGTGAAGGGCTGTATGGGAGGGTGAGTGTGTGTATGGGTGTGTTGGTGAGTGAATGGATGTCTCAGTGGTACATGTGTGAGTAACTACATATGTGAAAGGCAGTATATGTGAGTGTTGGAGTGTATAAATGACTATATGTGAGAGTGAGTGATTGTGAGAGTAGCTGTATGGATGAGTGTGTGCTTGTATCAGTGATTGTATAAGAGAGTAAGTATGTGTTAGTATCTGGATGAATAAGTGAGGTGGTGTGTGTATAACTGTATAGGTGAGTAAATGGGAGTGTGATTGATTCTTTGCATGACTGATAGGGGTGTGAGTAACTCTATGGATGAGTGGCAGTGTGTGAGTGTCTGTATAGGTGTATGAGTGCATATGATAGTGCTGTTTTGAGGAGTGACTGCATATATGAGTGACTGTATGGGTGAATGAGTGGATGTGTGTGTAGACCTAGCAATCAGTGAGTGGGTATGTAGTAACTGGTATTGGTGTCTATGGTTTCGAAAATGGTAGTCTGTATTTTAGAGTGGGTGTATCAAAGGTTATATTAGGATGTGAGGAGGTGCATCAGATTATCACGTGGATGATGTCATCAGTGATGTCATCAGTGATGTTACTGACCATGTCATGAATGATGTAATATGTGACGTCATCAGCAGTGCATTGCTTCAGGCGCGAGTTATAGTTAGCTCAACTAACTATAACGGCCAAATTTCTCTGGTTTTGTACGAGTGAAATGTCCAACTAACTATAACGTCCCTGAAACCTGTGTTTTTTTCAGTGAATTTGTAAGGTTTTTTAAATGCTAATTTCTAACTATAACATCCCTGAAACCTACAATTTTTTCAGTGAATTTCAAATATTTTTAAATGTTAATTTCTATTTGTAATGTCAATGCTTTTTCTAAATTTTTAAACTTTTATAAAAATACTGTGTTGTTTTCTCTTTTTTGAAATATGAATTTACATTTTAAAAAAATAAAAATAAATAAAGTGGATTCGCGTACCGATCGTGTACCAGTCACGGTGGGAGCGCGAATCCAAGAATTTTTGCCACCTATTGGGTAAGTCGTGTACGATGCGCGTTGGGTATGCGGAGGGTGCACAGTTCTCGACCCCGTGCAACGTCACGTACGTATTTCCGGGGGTCGCGCCAGGTGCGCGCATCCATCGCAAATTTTTAAGTTTTAAAAGTATATGTATATAACTTTAATATGTATATTATACCAAGAGATTATTTAACATAATTGTAAATATTGTATATTTGTAACTGGAATAAAGATATATTATTGTTAAATATATTTTTCGTGAATCGCGTTGGGTGCGCGCTGGTCGCACGCAGGGTGCGCGAATCCCATGTGACTTCAAAAGAAAGTATTTCATTGGTTAAGAAACTTTCTATTCTAGGACTTGCAGGACCCCACCCAATTTTTTCATTCTTCCAGGAGCATCTTTTCAAGCAACACCTCTTGTGTTTTCTGTGCCTCTTTATTTGATTTTCTTGGTGTTTTTTTTCCAAGAATGGAAATGGCATCGCAAAATCCACCATAGGATATTCCTGCAGATGAAGAGGAGCTGGAAGACCCCATTAAGAAAAGGAAAGAGAGTATTGTGTGGGCTTTCTTCTCCATACCAGCAGGAGAGAAGAAGGTGAACGCGCACAAAGTCACCTGCACTGTGTGTCAGAAAGTTTTATCTCGTGGATCAGAAAAGAAGTATTCATGCGGGACTTCATCTATGATGAAACACCTTCAGACGATGCACCCAAACCGTCTTGCGTGAGAGCAACATCGGCGCCAAATGCAAGAGTCACAACAAGATGATGAGGTCGCAGGACCTAGTACTTCTGCGGGATCCACTGCATCCACACAAAGTACACTAATTGTTCCAGAGTTTGCAGGACTGGAACAGCACTGCATAAAGTGCAAGAAACTTCTTTGTGCAGGCGAGCAATCTGTTGCAGCTGTTGTTGTTGCTGCAAAGAATCATCATTGTTAATTTTTTTTGTTTGTTTTTGCAATGAGTTTCTAGTTGCAAAATCTTTTGAAAACTTTTTTAGTTCATTTCCTTGTTTTTTTCAATCTTTTGTTTAAAAAAACACCCCAAAATTAATAAGAGTTGTAAAAAAAAAATCTAAACAAAAAAGAAGAAAAAAATTGGTTCTTTTTAGAACCGCCTAATTGGTTAAAAATAGACAAACTTGTATGTGTTCTATGAATGACTGCAAGGGTAATGTCTGAGTCATTGTATGAGTGAATAAGTACTGTCTGAGTGAATGAATGAGTGCAGCAGTATTGTCTGAGTCATTGGATGAGTGCATGGATAGTGTTTGAGGGAATGGATGAGTGCAGCAGTAGTGCCTGAGTGATTGCATGAGTGCATTGGTAGTGTCTGGCTTATTGCATGAGTGCAGGGGTAGTGCCTGGGTGATTGCATCGGTAGTGCCTGAGTGCATGGATAAGTACATGGCTAGTGTTTGAGGGAATGGGTGAGTGCAATAGTAGTGTCTGAGTGATTCGATGAGTGCATGGGTATAGTCTGAGTGCATGGATGAGTGCATGGGTAGTGCCAGGGTGAATGGAGGAGTGCATGGGTAGTGCGTGAGTGCATGGATGAGTGCATGGGTAGTGTTTGAGGGAATGGATAAGTGCAATAGTAGTGTCTGAGTGATTGTATGAGTGCATGGGTAGAGTCTGAGTGCATGGATGAGTGCATCGGTAGTGCCAGGGTGAATGGAGGAGTGCATGTGTAGTGCCTGAGTGCATGGATGTGTGCATGGGTAGTGTTTGAGGGAATGGATGAGTGCAATAGTGTGTCTGAGTGATTGGATGAGTGCATGGGTAGAGCTAAAGTGCATAGATGAATGCATGGGTAGTGTTTCGGTGATTGGAGGAGTGCATGGGTAGTGTCTGAGTGCATGGATGAGTGCATGGGTAGTGTTTGAGGGAATGGATGAGTGCAGTAGTACTACCTGAGTGATTGCATGAGTGCATGGGTAGAGCCTGAGTGCATGGATGAGTGCATGGGTAGTGTCTGGGTGATTGGAGCAGTGCATGCGTAGTGCCTGAGTGCATGGATGAGTGCATGTGTAGTGTTTCAGGGAATGGATGAGTGCAAGAGTAGTGTCTGAGTGATAAAATGAGTGCATGGGTAAAGTCTGAGTGCATAGAGGAGTGCATGGGTTTTGCTTGAGGGAATGCATGAGTGCAAAAAAGACTGCCTGAGTGATTGGATGACTGCAGGTGTAGTGCCTGGGTAATTGGAGGAGTGCATAGCTTGTGACAGGCTGGTTGCATGACTGCAGGTGTAGTGTCTGGGTGATTGGAGGAGTGCACAGGTAGTGCCTGAGTGCATGGGAACTGCCTGCGTGATTGGAGGAGTGCATGGGTTGTGCCTGAGTGATTGGATGAGTGTATGGGTAGTATTTGAGAGAATGGATGAGTGCAGCAGTAGTGCCTGAGTGATTGCATGAGTGCATTGGTAGTGTCTGGCTTATTGCATGAGTGCAGGGGTAGTGCCTGGGTGATTGCATCGGTAGTGCCTGAGTGCATGGAGAAGTACATGGCTAGTGTTTGAGGGAATGGGTGAGTGCAATAGTAGTGTCTGAGTGATTCGATGAGTGCATGGGTATAGTCTGAGTGCATGGATGAGTGCATGGGTAGTGCCTGGGTGAATGGAGGAGTGCATGGGTAGTGCGTGAGTGCATGGATGAGTGCATGGGTAGTGTTTGAGGGAATGGATAAGTGCAATAGTAGTGTCTGAGTGATTGTATGAGTGCATGGGTAGAGTCTGAGTGCATGGATGAGTGCATCGGTAGTGCCAGGGTGAATGGAGGAGTGCATGTGTAGTGCCTGAGTGCATGGATGTGTGCATGGGTAGTGTTTGAGGGAATGGATGAGTGCAATAGTGTGTCTGAGTGAATGGATGAGTGCATGGGTAGAGCTAAAGTGCATAGATGAATGCATGGGTAGTGTTTCGGTGATTGGAGGAGTGCATGGGTAGTGTCTGAGTGCATGGATGAGTGCATGGGTAGTGTTTGAGGGAATGGATGAGTGCAGTAGTACTACCTGAGTGATTGCATGAGTGCATGGGTAGAGCCTGAGTACATGGATGAGTGAATGGGTAGTGTCTGGGTGACTGGAGCAGTGCATGCGTAGTGCCTGAGTTCATGGATGAGTGCATGTGTAGTGTTTCAGGGAATGGATGAGTGCAAGAGTAGTGTCTGAGTGATTAAATGAGTGCATGGGTAAAGTCTGAGTGCATAGAGGAGTGCATGGGTTTTGCTTGAGAAAATGCATGAGTGCAAAAAAGACTGCCTGAGTGATTGGATGACTGCAGGTGTAGTGCCTGGGTAATTGGAGGAGTGCATAGCTTGTGACAGGCTGGTTGCATGACTGCAGGGGTAGTGTCTGGGTGATTGGAGGAGTGCACGGGTAGTGCCTGAGTGCATGGGAACTGCCTGCGTGATTGGAGGAGTGCATGGGTTGTGCCTGAGTGATTGGATGAGTGTATGGGTAGTATTTGAGAGAATGGATGAGTGCATGGCTAGTGTTTGAGGGAATTGATGAGTGCAATAGTAGTGCCTGAGTGATTGGAGGACTGCATGGGTACTGCCTGAGTGATTGGATGAGTGCATGGGTAGAGCCAGATTGCATGGATGAGTGCATGAGTAGTGCCTGCATGATTGCAGGAGTGCAGAGGTAGTGCCTAGGTGATTGTATGAGTGCACAGGTAATGTCGGGGTCATTGCAGGAGTGCATGGGTAATGCTTAAGTGATTGCATGAGTGCAGGGGTAATGTGTAGGTGATTGGAGGAGTGCATGAGTAATGTCTGGCTGATTGCATGAGTGCAGGAGTAATGTCTGGGTGGTTGCATGACTATAGTGGTAGTGCCTGAATGATTGGAAAAGTGCATAAGTAGTGCCAGGGTGATTTTTTAAGTGCATGGGTAGTGGCTGGATGATTGGAGGAGTGCATGGATAGTGCTTGGATGATTGCAGCAGTGCAAGAGTACTGCCTGGGATATTCTATGAGTGCAATGGTAGTGCCTGGGTGATTGAAGGAGTACATGGATAGTGCATGGCTGATTGGAGGAGTGCATGGGTAATGCCTAGGTGCATCGAGGAGCACATCAGTAGTGCCTGTGTAGTGCCTGGGTGCATGGATGAGTGCATGGGTAGTGTTTGATGGAATGGATGAGTGCAACAGTAGTGTCTGAGTGATTAAATGAGTGCATGGGTAGAGCCTGAGTGCATGGATACTGCCAGGGTGAATGAAGGAATGCATGGGTAGTGCCTGAGTGCATGGATGAGTGCATGGCTAGTGTTTGAGGGAATGGATGACTGCAATAGTAGTGTCTGAGTAATTGGAGGACTGCATGGGTACTGCCTGAGTGATTTCATGAGTGCATGGGTAGAGCCAGACTGCATGGATGAGTGTATGAGTAGTGCCTGTGTGATTGGAGGAGTGCATAGGTAGTGTGTAGGTGATTGCATGAGTGCAGGCGTAATGTCTGGGTCATTGGAGGAGTGCATGGGTAATACCTAACTGATTGCATGAGTGCAGGGGCAATGTGTAGATAATTGGAGGAGTGCATGAGTAATGTCTGGCGGATTGCATGAGTGCAGGAGTAATGTCTGGGTGGTTGCATGACTGTAGTGGTAGTGCCTGGGTAATTGTAGTAGTGCAGGGATAGTGCCTGGATATTTTCAAGAGTGCGAGGGTAGTGCCTGGGTTATTGCACAAGTGCACAGGTAATGACTTGGTGATTGCATGAGTGCATAAGTAGTGTCTGGGTGATTGGAGGACTGCAAGGGAAGTGCCTGGTTATTCCATGAGTGCATAGGTAGTGCCTGGGTGAATGGAGGAGTGCATGAATAGTATGTGGGTGATTGCATGAGTGCTGGGGTAATGTCTGGGTGATTGGAAGAGTGCAAGGGTACTGCCTAAATGATTCAAGGAGGGTATATAAGTAATGTCTGGGTGATTGCATGTGTGCAGGGGAAATGTCTGGGTGTTTGGAGAAGTGCATGGATACTGCCTGGGTGATTGGAGGAGTGCAAGGGTAGTGACTGTCTGATTGGAGGAGTGCATAGCTAATGTATGGTTGATTGCATTGGTACAGGGGTAATGTCTGGGTGATTGGAAGAGTGTATAGCTAATGCATAGATGATTGCATGACTGCAGAGGTAATGTCTGGGTGATTGGAGTAGTGCATTGATAGTGCTTAGGTGATTGGAGGAGTGCAAGAGTACTGCCTGGGTTATTGTATGACTGCATAGGTAGTGCTTGAGTGATTACATGAGTACAAGAGTAGTGCCTGTGTGATTGGTACTGCCTGATTGATTATATAAGTGCAGGAATAGTGACTGGGTGATTGAAGGAGTGGATGGATAATGCCTAGATGATTGCATGAGTTGAAAGGTAATGTCTGGGTGATTGGAGGATTGCTTGAGTAATGTTTGGGTGATTGCTTGAGTGCAGAGGTAATGTCTGGGTGATTGGAGTAGTGCATTGATAGTGCTTAGGTGATTGGAGGAGTGCAAGAGTACTGCCTGGGTTATTATATGACTGCATAGGTAGTGCCTGAGTGATTGCATGAGTACAAGAGTAGTGCCTTGGATGATTGGAGGAGTGGAAGGGTACTGCCTGATTGATTATATAAGTGCAGGAATAGTGCCTGGGTGATTGAAGGAGTGCATAGGTAATGCCTAGGTGATTGCATGAGTTGAAAGGTAATGTCTGGGTGATTGGAGGAGTGCTTGAGTAATGTTTGGGTGATTGCATGAGTGCAGGGGTAATGTTTGGGTGATTGCATTAGTGTAGTGGTATTGCCTAGGTGATTGGAGGAGTGCATAAGTAATGTCTGGGTAATTTTATAAGTGCATGAGTACTGGCTGGGTGATTGGAAGAGTACAGTGGTAGTGCCTGCGTGATTGGAGGAGTGCAAAGGTAGTGCCTGGGTGATTTTATAAGTGCATGGGTAGTGACTGGGTGATTGGAGGAGTACAGGAGTAGTACCTGTGTGATTGGAGGAGAGCAAGGGTAGTGCTTGGGTGATTATATAAGTGTATGGGTAGTGGCTGGGTGATTCAAGAAGTGCATGGATAATGCCTGGGTGATTGCATGAGTGCAGAGATGATGTGTGGGTGATTGCACTAATGCATAGGTACTGCCTGAGTGTTTGAAGAAGTGCATGAGTAATCCTTGGTGATTGCATCTGTGGAGGGGTAATGTCTGGGTGATTGGAGGAGTGCATGAATACTGCCTGCATGATTTAAGGAGTGCATGGGTAGAGCCTTGGTGATAGAAAGAGTTCATAGTTACTGCATGGGTGATTGTATTAGTGTAGGGGTAATGTCTGGGTGATATTATAAGTGTATAGGTACTGGCTAGGTGATTTGGGAAATACATGGATATTGCCTGGGTGATTGGAGGAGTGTGGTAATCGTGCCTAACTGTATACATGAGTGCATGGCTAGTGTTTAAAGGATTGGATGAGTGCAGTAAAAGCAACTGTAAACATTATTTCACATTATCATGCTTATTACATTATTTCATCTTACCTTTTTACTAATGTAGATACAAAACTATGTGGAACTATTTTACAGTAGTTTTGTTGTAATCTGTATTTAAAATGTAAAATCTTTTCAAACTTCACCATTACCTTCTGTAAAAAAGAAGAAAAACTTATTGAATATAATATTATAGTTTTAAGATCACAACATAATTTTAGAATTACATAACATTTTCACTTTCCCTTTTTGCTGTTCTCAGATTCTACTGAATTTCACCATACACAGTGATTTCAATGTAGATCATCATACAACAGTGGGGGAAAAACAATCAATGAGATTGAAAAAAAACAACCAAATCAGCGTTGAGCGTTGTTTAAAACAAGTATAACTATATGTTTACCTATCTACAGTTTCTAAATTACATTCTTCAACCACATTGAGTCTTTTATTTCTGTCAACTACATTTTGTAAAATATACACTCTCATTTACATTGCGAATAATATAAAGAACAAATATATAAACTACTTCTTTCAAACACAATTTTCCAAATGCAATATCAATTAGCACAAACAATAATCCAAACACTAATTTTTCACATCTTCCCAATAGGCCGAATAATGTTTCCAAATCCATTTGCATTGAAAATATCCAAAATAAAGTCGTTCATTCGTGTTCACATCTTCCCAATAGGCCGAATGATGTTTTCAATAAGACAGCCTACATTTGAATTCCAAATGAGCATCATTGCAGTGTGTCCATCCTTTATTGCACTTTAAATACACAGTATAGTGTCCAGATGTTGTAGTAGATCCATCATGGAAAATAATAGCAACTGCTTTAAAAGTTCTTCCTGAAATTGATACTTGACTTGCCACAAAAATTTTTATTTTGGTTTCCAATTTTGTTCCATTTGCTCTACAATGTTGTAGCATTAAAATGACATATTTTCCATATCTGTCTATATATAATGTTGAAAACATGTCTGATTTACAACCAGAACATTTCATATCTTGATTAGCTGTTTTTACTAACTTGCTAAAAGACACTGATTTGCAATCTGGTATTGTCAAATATATGAATCGTTCAGTGGTAGAAGAAAATGAACACTTCACATTTATGATCCCATCTGTAACTTAGTCCAAACAAATTTTTAATTTCTATTCCTTCATCTTCCAATCCTGCAAGCATAAACATAAGAAATTCTTGTGCATCTTGTTGTATATTGAGTGTAAATTGCGAAGAACCAGTACATATATCCAAAAGATGCCGAATACCAGAAGCAGTATGGATTTTAGTTCTATCAGTTACCAACTTTTGAAAAATATAACGTAATAAAGAGCAAAATCTTTTTCTCGATTTTCCATAATTTTATGATGAAGATCTTCTAGATAAAAGACAACATTCACAATTACATTAGCATAGCAGTTGATACCGGAACTATTTTCTAACTGGTATCCTACAATATCATCAACAGTGTCCATTTTCATCTTCTTTGCAGTTTCATCATTCTCTTGAATTGTTTTCTTTTTTTGAATCACACTAGAATGTTTCTCATATTTCCGTTTTGGACATACTACACGTTTCTCATATATGGGATATTCACCTAAGTTAGGAGCATAAAGTCTTCTTAATCGATTGTACTCTCTTACACTATTTGCATCAGCACTAATCTTTTTCTCTTCAAAATCAATCAAATACAAACCAGATAATGTTCTTACTCGAGACAATGCAACGTATGCCATGCCTTCTTTAAACACTGTACTTCCAATATTTACCAACGCACTGTCTACACTTAAACCTTGAGATTTATGAATGGTTACTGCATATGCTAAAGAAAGAGGAAACAGTTTTCTACGAACATACAAGTCTTTTACAAGCAAAAAACGAACAGCACAACGTCCAATCTGTTTTACCTCTTCAATCTGATCAAATTTAATCTTCAAAAATTCAATTCCATCTCTGTTCTGATAATTAACAAAATCAACAACTTTTCCCATTGCTCCATTTACTAACCCTTTTTCTACATCCAAATTACGCCGTAAAATTACCCGACAACTTACACATACATATAAAGTCTTTTCTAAACCAGCAGTCTTAGAAACAGACTTCTCCAAAGAATCCAATTTTGACTAATTTCTCTGAGAGAAGAATAGTAACTCCTTCGTGTTCCATTTTATCAATGACTTCCATTTTCACTATTGGTTGTTTTTCCAGTTTCAAAAGTTCTTGATTGAATGTAAAACACTCTTGCAGTGTTGGCATTAGGCAAACTATAGACTTCTTTTCTCCAATTTTTTTGTACATTATTTCAGGTGCAATGTTTTCATTCGTTAGTAGACTTTGTAAAGCTTCTTTACCATGTTTTGTCAAAATACCAATTCTTATATCTTGAAGAATGTTTCCATAATGTACATCACTTGCTTGTCACATATTCTTAATAAGTTTTTTATATTCAAAATGAGACCAAATGTTCACATTTACAATACTTCCCAAAGATTTCCTAGTGTCTTCATGGACAAGTGTTTTAAAAACCGGTTGCCCTTTCACAGGAGTAAGTTGTAGTAGATCGCCGAATACAATTACATGTTTCCCTTCAAATAAAACATCATAATCTGTTTTTAAAATCTGTTGCATTCTTAAATGTACAATAGCAAGCATTAAGTTTGAGACCATGCTCACCTCATCAATAATTAGAAGTTTCATTTTCTTCAGTACTCTTGAGACTTCATTACAAGCTTCTCCAGATAGCTTCTGATATTCCAACTTATTTTCATGTTCAACTGGTAGCATGAGTAATCGATGTAATGTAATCCCTTTAATGTTGTGTGCTGCTAACCCAGTTGGAGCGGTTACAACAAAAGATAAATGTGATTCAGTGGTTTTGTGTAGATAACTGGTCAAAACTTTAATTAAGAAACTTTTTCCTGTTCCAGCTTGCCCACTGATATACATTCGAATAGGTTTAAATGATGTGCATTGGCATTCTTTTTTCCATGCAGTAAACCATGCTGTATCTGTTGTGTCACTTGCTGATATATTTCTTTTTGTTCAATATTTAGTTGTTCTTCCAAGTTTCCCAACTCAATAATATCCTGTTGTGCTTGTTGCATTGCCGTTTCTACTTCATTCATGGCTATTGCTGCTTCATTTTCAAGAATTGGTTGTCCTAATGGATCTTGACTTAGTGGAGCAGAACTTTGACTATCTTGAGAACTGTCTCTAGCTATTTCATCTGCAATAGTAATTTCTTGTTCAATCTCTTCATTTAACATTTGTAGATAATTTGGAAAAATTGTGCATTGAATGTTATCTTTACATGCATTAAAAGAACCTTCAGAGCAGTCAAAATCTCCAAGTAATTCCATTTCACTATGCCAAGGCTTGAAAAGTTGCAGAAGTGCTAAATAGAAAAATTCCCTTTTATCTGGAGTTTCACAACTGAGTTTCCTGTGGTTAATAAGATTTCCTTTGGCATGTTTTACCAAACATCCATCACATCCAATTACTGCATATTTTTCTTCATTTATATTTTCTGTAACATTTCTCTTAAAACTGTAATGTTGCAGTACTTCATAGAGACATATGTTTTCCAGATGTGGACTTCTTTTAGGATAGTACGTATCCAACATATTAGTTTTAACAATATCTGTACTTTCTGGTTCATTCAATGCTAAGTATTCAATTTCTTGTACAGATTTCAATACTCGATTTCGAGTTGCAGCAAGACCTAGACTTACCCAAATGATTTCTCTTGACTTTGAATATAAACTTGCAGAGGTCAACCGATCCGAACATTTGTAAGATCTAATCTATCGATGGGAAAGCATCCTCAAACTAAAGCTGTACAATTTGTTACTAAGAGTCTTCTCTTGTGAAATTTATTCCCACATTTCTTTCAACTCCGTCTTTTCAGATTTGGTTATATATGACGTAACATAGCGAATAACAGTAATCAAATTATCTGCAACATACTGGATATCCATATTTGCATTCCACATTGTCAAAATCACTGGATTGTAGTCATTAATATACTTTGAATCTTCAGTTCTTTTTATGTTGTAAGTATTCTTCGAAGATTTTCGAGTTATAGTGTGCCTTACTGCTGACATGAAACTGTTGACTCTTCCTTTTAAAATTACTGGACGTGGGAATCCAAAACGACATTTTGTATAAAATTTTCCCTTTGACTTGTATTTCCGTCGACAATATTTTCCACATCGATGACTTTGAAACCGTAAAACTTGTTGTCTCAAGTTGTTTTCTCCTCCTTCTTTTGGAATGGCACAGGTAAATTACTCTTCAATGAAAGACAAAACACTTTCATCAGAATCAGTTCCAAATTTTGGTGCATTCTTGATCCATAACAGCATGTGTATATGAGGTGCACCTCTGGCTTGGTACTCCTTTCTCCAAAAGAAATCAATAACTTCTCCAATAGGTGGATTATTTTTATTGCAGATAAAAGACGTCATAGCTTGAAACCTATGATTAAAATATCTGCACACATTTACAGGATCCAAGGAACACAGTTCTCCAGCTGTCTTCAATTCAATGTTTTTTACATTTGAATTTGTTGTTGTAGAAATTCAAGTAAATCGTCCCATGCATACTCAGCACAGCTAAGCGTAACAAACCACGTAGGGCTTCCTAAGTTCCTTAACATACATTTAAGTTCTCCGTGACGATGATACCAATACTCATTAGTACCACGTTGACACGCCATCAAATTAATTAACTGAGATTCTAAATGATCATCACTTTGTTGAACTTTCTCCATAAATTCCTTTGCAGAAAGATGTTGAAGATGAACTCCTGTTTTTAATATGTGGTTCACTGCATATGAAAGTCCAGACAAGTCACTTTCAAACAGAAGATGAAATAAATATGGAATACACTGTCGAAATCTTGGATCTTCTGAGTACAATCTTGTTGTACGATATTCTGAAGCTGGAATCTGTACTGGCCATTCATCATATCGTCCACCTTTTCCAGTGGGGAAGAGCTGTGGAAAACAATGAGCTTCCAAAATTTTTTCCCATACACTCATGGGAGTTCCCTTCGCTTTCTTCATTTGGAATAATTCAATAGAGTTTCCTATCGCTTCTTTTGAATGTAGAGGATGTATACTGTAATGTTCATAAACCTCTTCACTCCTTGAGTTGTCCACTTATTCTATTTGGCCAGTTGAAATTTCTCTTTCATCTTCTGAAGATATTTTTTCTTCTTCCACATATACATTTTTATAAAAAATATTGTTTTGTACAAGATATAATGTAGCCTTTTGAAGTTTGGTGACATCTACTAACTCTTGCCATATTTTCTGACTCTTTGTTGGTACACCATTAACTAGAATAACTACAGGTTCACTTTCCTCTCTCTCTACACCAACAGTTTCAATATTTTTCTTAAAATCTAAAGGTAAATACACAACTCTTTCTTTTAAACCTCTTTGTAAATCTGTTGGAGGCAGCTTACCTGTTTTAGGCTCCATACGAACTATAGCCTGAAGCGGGTGCACAGATTGAATAAGAATGGACTCATACATATTTAAATCTACCAGTTCCGGAGGAATAGCTACCAACTCTAGGTTATTATGTACAGCTCTTGCTGGCATTTTGTTCTCTTCTAATTTGTTGTAACAATATTTACAAATACGTTGATCACTATCCAATTCAAAATGACCTTCCACCAACAAATAAGCACCAAATTGCTCCCACTTATCATTGTTTTCCTTTTCACTTTTTAAATACAGATCTACATTCCTAGTTTGACTTCTATAGTGAGTACGTCGACAGCAAATACAAACAGTTTGGTTTTTCACAAGAAACACCTTAAACTTTGTAATTTCTTCTGCAAACTTCTCAGTAGTACTATCTTCCACCTTTTCTTCAACACCTACACTTATCAAAGTCTCACTTTCTCTACACTCCTCTTGAGGACAAAAGAAACGAAACTGTATATCATCAGAAACTTTTTTTACATCCAACACTGAACCATGCAAAAGAGCTGTGTTTATTTCACTTAAAGATAATGCAGGACTTTTTACATAGTACAATCTTCTTACTAACTTCCGCATTTCTGAGTGATGTACTGCTAACATTCTTAAATGATGAAAAGTACTTTGACACACTTTTCTAGAAAGACAAGCCAGAGAATGACCCTGCAAGTTAGTATATTTTCTCACTTTACAAGGATCTAGTCCTTGCAACATCTTAATCTTCTGTTTAACACTTTTTTTTACCATAATCTCATAAGAAATTTCGAAAATATATCAATAGATTCCTGTCGTATACTACAAATACTACTACAATCCCACTTATACACTGGAGCTTGTGTACGTCTCCCTTGAACTTCTTCAGCTATTACTTCGTCCACATTTCTAGGAACCATCTTTTCTTTTTCAATTGGACAACCGTTTTTAACCTCATAACAACGACCACTGGTATCAACTGCATGAACTAATGTATTTTGTTGAAAATAGCTTTCTTCATTAAAAAAGGTTCAGTACTAGAAGTGTGCTTCCATTCACCCGAAATTTGTTTTGCAAAAGTTAGTTCTATTAACCAGTCTTTTTCTTTTACTTTTCTCCTTCATAAAGTGCATTGTTTTATTCAATGTTTTCATTCTCTTCAATACTAATATAAACAATTTTCTTTTAAATTCAAAAGCCTTTTCAACTACACTTTCAATCTGTTTGTTTTTCTTGTAAAATGCTGATTTTCTTTTATATTTTTTGCAATCTTTCAATAAATTTTGTATTACTCTACTTTTATACATTCTCTTTCTAATGTCTTTATATTCTTTCATCCTTCTTTCAACATAGATTGTTTTCCCATAACCTGATTTTCCATTAATTTGTCCTTTTTTCGTTTCCTTCTGATTGGTTGTACTACTTTGCTTTCTCTTTTCACCATTTTGAAAATTCATTACGTTCTTTAAAAGTCTTTTAACAAATTCTTTAGTTATCTTACCAGAAGTCTTTTTCCTCACTGTCACTTATTGTACTTCATCTAATTTCTGCTTTTCTCTTTCCTTTAAATAGTACTGTTTCTTTTCTTTTCTTTTGATCTTTTCTTGCCATACTCAATCTTTATTAATAATAATTGTGAATATATGAAAACAAATACAAGTTTAAATAGTTTCGTTAAATAATTTAATATTATTAAAATAATTATATTCAAATATTCTCATGTATAAATAAAGAAATATTTTTAATTGCATTGCAAAGCTATGTCAGACACTGCACAATTCCTACAATAAGAAGATATCACAACCTATACAACAGAATCACATAGCACAACTAAAGGATTTCTCTACTGCTACCCAAATCATATCTAAAGTGCAGTCTCTCAACTTTTAAGGCCTGCATTATATTGTGATTGAGGTATGTGTCTACTTGCACATATATTCTCATATGTGTCATACATTTGAAGATGCTTTATATATAAAACAGAAGTATACATATACTTGTATGCTTCTTTTATATATAGTACACTAGCAAAAAGTACAGACTCATCCATGCATGGTTTCAGAAAGATGGTGAAACTTACACCAAAAATATGTGCAAGGTTGCTGCTTTGTTTTTGCCTATACTCAATGCCTAACTATTGCCCCTATCTATATCCTTCTTCCCTCTTTCTCCACCCCTGTTCTGTCTTTCTACACTTTTCTTCACTCTTTCTACACCCGTCTTGAATGTTTCTCCACTTCTTTTGTCTATTTCTACAACTCTCTTGCCTCTGTCTGTACTTCTCTTGTCTCTTTCTGCAGCTCTGTTGCTTCTTTCTGAACCTCTCTTGCCTCTTTCTACACCCCTCTTGCCTCTTTGTGCACCTCTGTTGCTTCTTTCTGCACTTCTCTTGCTTCTTTCTGCACCTCTCTTGCTTCTTTCTGTACCTCTGTTGCCTCTTTCTGCACCCCTCGTGTCTCTTTCTGCACCTCTGTTACTTCCTTCTCAACTTCTCTTGCTTCTTTCTGCACCTCTCTTACTTCTTTCTCTACCCGTTGCCTCTTTTTGCACCCTTCTTCCCTCTTTCTGCATCTATTACCTCTTTCTGCACCCCTCTAGCTTCTTTGTACACTCCTGTTCCCTCTTTCTGCACCTCTGTTCCCTCTTTCTGCACCCCTTATGCCTCTTTCTGCACTTCTATCGCTTCTTTCTGCAGTTCTCTTGCCTGTTTCTCCACCTCTCTGCTCTCTTTCTGTACCCCTGTTCCCTTTTATTGCACCCCTCTTGTCTGTTTCTGCACCCCTGTTGATTCTTTCTGCACTAGTCTTGCTTCTTTTTCCACCTTTCTTACAAATTTTGACACTCCTCTTGCTTCTTTCACCATACCGTTTCTCCTTTTTCACCTCTGTTAGTTCTTTCTACACTACTCTTGCTTCTTTATACACCCCTCTTGCTTCTTTCTGCACCCCTCTTCCCTCTTTCTATACCTCTCTTTTCTCTTTCTGCACCTCTGCTGCTTTTTTCTGCACTTCTCTTCTCTCTTACTCTACTACTCTCTTACTCTATGTGCAAAATCAACTGAGCAACCACATCACTAACTTCGATCTACTGGACAATTGCCAATCTGGTTTCAGGCCAGGCCACAGTACGGAGACAGCAATACTACATATAGTGGATGATGCGCTACAGGCCCTGGATCACAATCAAACCTGTCTGCTAGTTCTTCTAGACCTGTCTTCTGCATTTGACACGGTAAATCATGAAAAATTAATAGCCCGGCTTGAAGACAGGATGGGATTATCTGGAAATGTTCTGAAATGGTTTAAATCTTTCCTTCAGAACAGAACACAAAGATTCCTGGTCAACCAGACGCTATCCCAATCATGCCCTAATTTGATTGGAGTTCCGCAAGGATCAACATTATCTCCATCACTATTCAATCTATATGTCGAACCCCTTACAGAAATCCTCCGAAACGCAAAAATATCCTATCACATGTATGCTGATGACACTCAGATCTACATAAAGATCGCGTCGCTGGAAGAGATCAAGACAATGAATGAGGCCCTAAAAATGTCATTACAATGGCTAACTAGCAATCACCTGAAATTAAATGCACAAAAATTGGAATTCCTACTAATATTACCACCAAAGAACCCCGAAAATGTGAAGGAATGGACTAAACTGATCACAGCGCTAAACTGCACCCCTACCCTAGTTGACTCGACCAAATCACTAGGAATCACGCATGATAAGAACCTAGACATGAAAGCACACATCAAATCAATGGCAAAAAGTGCACGGTTTCACCTGAACTATATTAGAAAAATGAAACCACTCATTACTACGGCGGACATCAAACTGGCAGTTCAGTCCTTAGTGATATCAAGGATTGAATATGGATGTACAACACTAACAGGTCTACCAAAAATCTCCACAGCACCACTAAAAGCCTGTCTCAATGCGGCCGCAAGACTCATTACTGGTTCTAGAAAATACGACCACATTTCCCCACACCTGAAAGCACTAAACTGGCTACCATACGAAGCCAGAATTCAACTTAAACTGGCATGTATTACCCACAAAGCGCTCCACTACAAAACACCAATGTACCTAGCCCAGAAAATTGAAATATCAGGGGGTAGCAGACCTGCCAGGAGTGCCGGAGACCTGCTGCTGAAACTGCCCGTCTTTCAGAAGAAGAAAACGTATGACTGAGCATTCTCCAGAGCGGCCCCCAGAATCTGGAATTCACTCCCTCCAAACATTAGAAAAATTCCGAACACGGCAACATTCAAGAGGGAAACGAAGATCTTCCTAATGAGCAAGTTCCTTCCCTAGAAAGGACGGATCATCATCTGCATCGTGGCAAACAAAGAGACATAACACAGTCCTGACATATAGGGATGCATCCTGCACATAAAGACCACAAAAGACACCAAAACTATCCAAAAACAAATGTAAAGATAAACCCATCAATTAACTGCAAAGGCTTCTTAGACAGTACAGATCTACATTTAATGGATCTTCGTAATAGTGATGTTAATCATACGGAAGTTACACATCGGAACCACTGGTATACCTTTGATTTATTAAGTAGATCTTAAACGTGGTCTGTTGATAATGTTTAAGAAAGACGTGTACAGGAATTCATATGTATACTAATGCTGCTATACCTACTGTATTCTACACTGTATTTACCTCATGTAACTGTAAAGCGCTCTGATACCCTTGGGTCACGTTCGCGCTATATAAAACTTTATAAATAAAAATAAAATAAAAAAATAAAACCCCACATGACTGTTTCTGCACCTCTCTTCTGTATGCAGTTCTCTTGCTTCTTTGTACACTTCTAATACTCCTTCTGCACCACTGTTGCCTCTTTTTACATCCTTCTTCCCTTTTTCTGAACCTCTCTTGCCTCTTTCTGCAACCGTGTTGCCTCTTTCTACACCCCTGTTGCCTCTTTCTACACCCCTGTTGCCTCTTTCTACATCCTTCTTCCCTCTTTGTACACCTCTGTTGCCTCTTTCTGCACTCCTCTTCCCTCTTTCTGCACCTCTCTTGTTTCTTTCTGCACCTCTCTTGCTTCTTTCTCCACTTCTCTTGCCTCTTTCTCCACTTCTCTTGCCTCTTTCTCTACCCCACTTCCCTCTTTCTGCACCTCTCTTACTTTTTTCTCCACTACTCTTGCTTCTTTCTGTACTTCTGTTACTCTTTCTGCATCCCTCTTACCTCTTTTTACATCCTTCTTCCGTTTCTGCACTTCTCTTGAATTTTCTACACCCCTATTTCCTTTTTCTGTATCTCTCTTGCATATTTCAGCAACTGTCTTGCCTCTTTCTGCAGTTGTCTTGTCTCCTTCTGCACCTCTGTTCATTCTTTCTAAACCTCTCTTGCAAATTTCTATACCTCTCTTCGCTCCTTCTGCACCCCTCTTGCCTCCTTCTGCACCTCTGTTGGTTCTTTCTGCACTGCTCTTGGATCTTTCTGCACTTCTTTTGCCTGTTTGTGCACTTCTCTTGCCTCCTTCTGCACCTCTGTTACTTCTGTCTGCACTTCTCTTGCTTCTTAGTTATTTATTTTGACTATATTCAATACCTAATTACTAGAAAATGGTAAAGCAACAGCACCAGAAAAGTAATATTTAACATATAATAAGTGACAAATTAGTGATTATGATACTTTGTAAGACTCTCTGGAAAAGTTCACTTGAAGTGCACTAAATAAATCTAACAGTCTCTTTGAAATATGAAGTGCACTCTCTCAACTTTTAATGTCTTAATGGTCTTCTGTTTAAGATATGTATGAACTTGCACATGTATTGTGATATGTCTTATACATCTGACCATACTACACATATAAAACACAAGTATACATCTATTTGTATCTTTCGCGATTCACAGCGTTTGTCATTCTTGGCGTCTCAATCTATGTGACTGCTACCGGCAAAAGAGCTATCTGCCAGATTTCTAGTTTGACCGTATCCAGCACATGTTGCAATATTCAGTGGATTGGCAGCTCGTCCATCTAGCCAGAATTCTCTTTTTCTGCCAGTTTAAAAGTCTAGAGGTTAAAAGAGAAGATCCTTTACGCCGCTTTTTTCAATATATTCAGCGGACTTATATATTCCGTCCTCGTGTGAGAAGTGAATACGCGGATTGGGGATTCTAGGTATACATCATCTACCATTATATTGGGTTTGAACCTGGAAACTCTCATATTTATTCACCCCACATCATTCTTCTGTCGAAAATGTTACTATTCTGAGTACAACGTTCAGTGGTGGAACTCCTGAGGAAGGCAGTGTTCTGCCGAAACGCGCGTAGAGATAATCTGGAAACCACCCTAATAATCATGTTTTCATTGAAATATCATGTTATATCATCTTGTACCTTATTGTGATTCGTATAGTTTCCAAATACATATCGATATGAATAATAGAGTGTAGTATGTATGTATGATGGATGTGTGTAGTTAGGATGTTGTCCAAATTTAGGTCTCTGTAGCACTAGATTTATCATGCTTTTATATCTATAACAGAATTATGAACTTTGAATAAATTACTTTTGTATTTTTCTAAACACTAGTGTCACTATTTTTTATTCTCTAATTTTTATTTATAACATTCTTTATTTTGACATGTTCTGAGATTCTCACTGTTTTGAAGTTGCCCTAGATTATTTACAATATGTATTTCCCTGTCTAGGTGAACTTCACATTAGTACCAGGGGCCCCTTTTCTTTGCAATCACATATGGGCCAGACTCCAGCAATGGGTAGGTGGTTTTTTTACACATGTATCATGCATATGTGTACATTCGACACATGTGCAGTTGAAATTTACACACATGCATTGATAAATATAGAAAACCATTGACTGGCGCCAGGAAGACTGCCGCTGGCCCATCGGAAACCTCGTAATACGTCAGCCGGTAGACCGCCGGCATGGCAGTCTACTGGAGGCCATAGGGGTCAGGCGGTCAGACTGCCAAACTCGTAAACTGGACCCTAAGTGTAGAATATTTTACAAACTGCCAATTTTGCATTTGAAATACAAAAAATTATAGCACTAACCTGTGTCCCTGTCACAAAGGAAGCCAACCACTACAATTTACTAATAGAAAGCCCTTTCTACCAACAAAATGAAGGCCTGCTAAAGGATTATTTTGAAGACACTTGCGTTGACAGACTGTAGTCCTCTGACCACAGACGCCAACCTAAATTCCAAATACCATCGTGGAATGTCTATGATGGCACCTTGGCACAGGAAGCCAAAACAAACAACGCAGTGGAAGGATGGAACAATGTCTTCCAATTCACACTAGGCAGAACCCAACCTACACTCTATAAATTTATAGAAGCATTACAAAAAGAGCAAAGCTACCAACAACTACGAATGGTGCAATCTGTTAGCCATATTGCCCCTAAACTTAGCAAACATACCAAAAGAATGTACGACATGCTACAATGTAAAGTCAAAATCTTCATACGTAAACAAAGGAGTAAATTACTTAGAAATAATAGCCAAAAGCATATTATAAAATAAATATTAACCTATGAAAGTCCTAAAAAATCACAAAATCTAAACCAGCATAACAAGTCACTTTTTAAATAAATAATAACTAAAATATTGTATTACATCAGTCACATAATTAAATATAATTCCAATATTAATGAAGACTGAGATGGCAAAATATTATATAACTAATTTAATTAAAACATGTAACCATCACCAACCAATAATCTAAAAACAACTCAGTCCCTCACATAAATTAATTGGGGCTCATAAAACACACAATTCCAAATATCAATCAAATAATATTTACACAAACAATAAATTATCATATTTCCCACCCACAGAAAATGATATAAATAAAACGTACTGTTCTCTGGCAGTAGATTTTCCTCTGTATCTACGTGGTCAAAAATAGTAATCCACCAAAAGCGGTACAAATATTGTCCAAAAAGCACCCCAAAAATGGAGAAAAAACCCCAAATCTAATCAAAACCTTTCAAAGCAATCCAAAGTATCTAGGAATCATAAAAAACAGAAAAGGCTATAAAAAATACAAATGCTCCAGGAAGCCTGAAAAAAGGAAATCAAAGTAAAAAGCATTCCTTTATTATAAATCAGAATTAATTTCCTTTAGCAAAAAAAATGGAAACTCCCAATGCCCACAGACACTTTTGTAGACAAAAACCTGTAAAGCACACTCAGCCCCGAAACAAATTATATTCCCGAAAATACATATACATCACACTCAACCATCAAAATATTAACATAACACAATTTAACATAACATAACAATACATTACTAAAAAAGTGTACGAAAACCCAAAACTGCTAACTAGTGAAACACACTGCTATTAATACATATACATATACCAAAAAGCCACAGACAACACTGCAACTGACTTGTAGGCCTCCCCACTAAACCTCCCTACCCTCAAAACCCTTAAAAAATGCTTTAAAAAGGACTTACCTGTTCCGACGAACAGTAGCACCTTATCGCGACCTGGTTCTGGGAAAATAGACTAAAAATAACACAAATAGAAGCTAGAGCTAAAATAATGGCAGCTAAATGAAACTAAAATAAAGACTATCTATCCATCGAATAGAATGGGAAATAATGTAAAAATGCTGAATAAATGTGTGAAAACATGCAGAAAGTAATTAAAAATGTAAAACAGATCAAAACATTTTATTAAAAATGTTACAAAATTGTAAAGTATACATTAAATAATAGTATAAAACATATACAATACTTTAATATATACTGAAAAAACATATGTTAAAATTATGTATTTAAAATATTGTAATACATATTTTTAAAAAATATTAAAAATTAGAAAATAAAAGTGGGAAATATGCAACAAGCAATAGTAATTAAATAGAATTCACTTTAAAAAAAATAAAATAT